>CM042885.1:4961127-5616127 GCA_023653495.1 Melastoma candidum
CTTAAGTTCATCATCAAAACCAGGTCAACATTCTCCCCCTTTTTGATGATGACAAAATATGTACTTAGGGATCGAGCTTGTGTCAACTCCCCCTTAAATCCTTAACTCCCCCTGAACTTATTCTTCTCCCCCTTTTTGTCATATCAAAAAGAAAAAGAAAAGAGGATAACAAAGGATAGTTTTATTACTAGTGCAGCAAGAATATGCTAGCACCCAAAAGACAAAGTCAGCAGCCAACAGTTGCTGCGATGCATCAAAATGAAACAGTTATTAAACTAGTTCAGAAAGAGAAGAGCGTAGCTCATTCCAGAACAACAAAGCAGACATCTAAAGATAAAGGAGAGTAGCTCAATCCTAAACGGAGAGCACGGCTCAATCCTCAGCATTATCAAGCATGGTCTGGACCATATTTTCCAGGCGAGTCAGCCTCTCAGCAAATCCATCCAGCCTCTCAAGAATTGAGCGCCTGGTGTAGCTGAGTTCCTCACAGAGAACTTTCTGAAGCTTGGAGGAAGAAGGTGACTCATCCTTGGATGAAGAAGCCGCCTTCTTACGTTCAGCATAGCGTTGCTTGCCAAGTGCAGCTGTGGACTTGCCACGGACAGAAGCAGCGATCTGTCGCTTGGTTGGTTTCTTGACAAAAACACCATCCACATACTGGTAGCCCATACTTGCTACAGAGTTAGCTCCAATAACCTGAGTACTCCATGTGTCCATTTGATTCACAGGAACAATCTGCTCCCCATAAAACTGCAGCAATGCAGTGATAACATGCGCAAATGGAAGTGCCCTGTTCTCGTCCTGGACACAAGATGCCATATGGCCAAATATCACACTTCCCAAGTTCACAGGAATACCTCTTTTCAGATGAACCATCAGATTCCAATCTCTTGGCATGACAGTGTCGATGCTGCCAATCCGAGGGGCCAAGCAAGACATTACTGCCTTGTGAAACATCCGGTTGCTGAAACTCAGCGCGGTGTTCTGCAGATATCCGCTGACAGCAACCACCTCACCATCGTTGATGGTCTGATAAGCTTCCAGCTTTCCTTCACTGATCACCCTCAGGTTGTTAACAAGATCAGATTCAAAGAGGCGGCAGACATCAAACACAGAGAAAACAAAGGTTTTCTCATCTACCAACACCTTGATGAATTTAATGAGAGAATCTTCCTTATGAAAGGTAATATTGGCATAGAATTCCTTGACCTTTGAGATGGAACTGATACCATCATACTCACAAAAGGATCGCCAGGTCATCCTTTCAAACATCTCAGCAAAGCAGAGCTCATGTTGAGTAAACCAGTCAAAGTCTACACGCTTGCATGCAGCAATGTTGCGCTTAGTCATGTTTCTATTCGGCATATTATCATCAGCAAGAATCCGATTTAATTCAGCCAGAGAAACATACTGATCAACCGCAAGAATAAAAACAGAGGAATCTGCATTTCTCACTTTCTTGTGAATAGGAGAGCCAGAATGCATACCATCCCTTACACCAGCAAAAGGTCGCTTCATCCTGGTGCGAGAGCCAACACCAAGAGAAGAGCGAATCGGAGGATTCTGAACTGAGCCGATCACCTCCACATTCTCATCCTCATCAGGAGTCTCTTCAGCCAAAGAGTCCTGTTCATCAGCGCTCTGGAAATCCTCAGGATCCTCAGCGCTTTTCTTGCCTTTTTCGGCTTGAGTCTCCTCATCAGAAGCAGGGGAGTTTGCTGCTTTGGGAGACGCAGAAGTAGACTTGGTAACCGCCTCTGGTGGAGCGGTTTCCTCCTCAACATCGAGGGTTTTCTCCGTATCACCCTCAGGTTCACCAAAAGTGGTGGCATCACCAGTTGAAGCCACATTGTCCTTGGCAGGAACCGGAGCAGGTGTCTCCTTGGTCTCAGTGACCACTGGTGCAGGGGTTTGCATCATCGAGGGCTCCCCCTCAGTAACTGACGGAGGCGCCACAATAGGTAGTTGCTGGGCAGAAGTAGCCACAGCCTGTGACCGTCTCTTGGGAGTTCCCTTGCCCTTTCCAGATTTCGCAGATTTGGGTGCCATTTTCGGAGGAGAAATGGAGAAGAAGGAAGAGGGTCGAGGTTGAAGAAGAAACGAGGGAAGTTAGGGATTTGAAAAAAAAACTGTAGGTGGTTTCCTTTTTATAAAATGTTTTGTAGAAGAAGGAAATAAAAAGAAATAGGAATGAAATGGCACCGTAGGAATAGTTTTAATTTCCTATCAAAACTTTCTCAAAATAAATAGATGACAATCTTATCATCTCAGAGATTTGGATTACATATCCCTAACTCACTTCGTAAATATTCAAACCTTTCCTTGTCAAGCGGTTTAGTAAGAATATCAGCAAGCTGTTGCTCAGTATTTACATACTGAATATCAATTTTACCGCTTTGTACATTATCACGTAGAAAATGATGCCTTAACTCAATATGCTTAGATCTTGAGTGATAGACAGGATTTCGTGATAAATTAATTGCACTTGTGTTATCACACATTATTGGAATAGAATCAAAATGAAGATCATAATCTTCAAGTTGTTGTCGCATCCATAGTAACTGCGCACAGCAACTAGCTGCTGAGACATATTCAGCCTCTGCTGTGGATAAGGCGACAGTTGTTTGCTTCTTAGAAAACCAGGAAATAAGCATATTTCCCAATAGTTGACAAGTACCAGACGTGCTTTTCCTATCAATACGACATCCAGCATAGTCAGCATCTGAATATCCTCTAGGATCCAGCAACGATTCTCTTGGATACCACAGACCTAAGCTAACAGTTCCTGCGAGGTATCGAAAGATCCTCTTAACTGCAGCAAGGTGTGACTCTTTTGGAGCAGACTGATGTCTAGCGCATAAGCATACGCTGAACATAATATCTGGTCGCGAAGCAGTAAGATATAGCAATGATCCTATCATACTTCTGTATAGCTTGGAATCAATTTCCTTTCCACTTTCGTCTTTATCAATTTTGGTATTACTACCAATTGGAGTTGACAAAGGTTTAGCATTCTCAAGATCAAATTTCTTGAGCAACTGTTTGCTGTACTTTTCTTGATGGATGAAAATTCCATCTTCCGTTTGTTTAATTTGAAGTCCGAGGAAGAAAGTAAGTTCTCCCATGAGACTCATTTCAAATTCTCCTTTCATTAGATCAGAGAATTCATTACATAATTTTTCATTAGTTGAACCAAATATAATGTCATCGACATATATTTGAGCAACTAAAAGATCAGCATCCTGTTTCTTAAGAAACAATGTTGTATCAATTTTTCCACGCCTATATCCCTTTGCTATAAGAAAGGAACTAAGCTTTTCGTACCATGCTCGCGGAGCTTGCTTAAGCCCATACAAAGCTTTAGAGAGCTTATAAACATGATTACGATACTTTGGATCGGTGAATCCAGGAGGTTGTTCAACATAGACTTCCTCTTTTATATCACCATTTAGGAATGCACTTTTCACATCCATTTGAAATAACTTGAAGTTATTATAGCAAGCATACGCTAGAAGTAAGCGTATTGCTTCTAGACGCGCCACTGGGGCGAACGTTTCATCATAATCGATGCCTTCTTCTTGTGAGTAACCTTTTGCTACAAGTCTGGCTTTGTTCCTTATAACATTTCCAGACTCATCAAGTTTATTTCGATAAACCCATTTCGTTCCAATAATGGAACGATCATTGGGTCTTGGTACTAAACTCCAAACTTTGTTTCTCTCAAATTGGTTCAATTCCTCTTGCATAGCAAGAATCCAATTAGGATCATCAAGCGCATCATCAATGCCTTGAGGTTCATCTTGAGAGATAAAAGCAGAGTGTTCACAGTACAAACTTGCTGTATTTCGAGTTCGCACTCCTGTGTGTAAGGATCCTATTACTTGATCAATAGGATGTCTTTTCTTATATAAAGAAGGAACACGATTCTCAATTTGAATATCCTGGAAATCACCAGAAGCACTTTCAGTGTGTGCAGCAGGCACTTGCTGTACATCTACTACAGTGTTTCCGTTCGGATTATTGTCAGCAATCATTTGCTGGGAAGTTTCGTTTGATACTGTTGTTGAGGATTGTGCTGCTGCATCCACAGCAACTTCCTCCTGTGTCGGAGAGTCATCAATTTTAACATTGATAGACTCTTCAACGGTTAGAGTTCTTTTATTAAAAACTCTATATGCTTTGCTCGAAAGGGAGTATCCTAAGAATATGCCCTCATCAGATCGAGCATCAAACTTTCCAATACCATCTTTGATGGGTCTCAAGATATAGCACTTACTTCCAAATGGATGAAAGTATGAAATATTAGGCTTTCTGCCTTTATATAACTCATAAGGAGTTTTACCTAATGAGTGTCTCAAATGAATACGATTTGAGATGTAGCATGCTGTGCTTACAGCTTCAGCCCAAAGGTTCTTAGCAACCTCACTTTCCAGCAACATGGTTCTCGCCATGTCTTGTAAGGTTCGATTCTTTCGCTCTACAACTCCATTTTGCTGTGGAGTATATGGAGCAGAGAAATTATGGTTTATACCATATTTTTCACAAAAAGAAGTAAAGTCATGGTTTTCAAATTCGGTACCATGATCCGTTCTTATGCTTCTTAGAGAAACACCTTTCTCATTTTGAAGTTGTTTGACTAAAGTTTCAAAGATTGCAAACGCATCACTTTTGTGAGCTAAGAATTTAACCCAAGTGAATCTGGAAAAGTCATCTACCACAACTAATCCATAACGTTTACCTCCAAGACTTTGAGTCCTTGTTGGACCAAATAAGTCCATATGAAGTAAATCAAGCGGAGCTTTGCTTGAAATCATATTTTTACTTTTAAAGGATATCTTTGTTTGTTTGCCAATAGAGCAAGCTTTACAAACCTGATTATTGTCAAACCTGATTTTAGGCAATCCCTTAATTATGTCCTTTTTGACAAGTTTGGACAGCAAGTCGTAGTTAGCATGTCCCAACTTTCTATGCCACAGAGTAGCTTCGTCCTTAACGGACAAGAGACAATTTTCTCCAGCGGAGATGTTCTTGAAGGACAGGATATAGATGTTTTTCTTGCGTTCACCAACGAAGCAAGTGACACCATCCCGTGAAACGTTACATGTTCTCTCATTGAAAGAAACATTGTAACCTTTATCGCACAATTGGCTGATACTAATCAAATTGTGTTGGAGGCCTTTAACATAAAGAACTCCTTCAATGGTTAGGGAGTTAGAACAGCAAATGGTTCCTGTTCCTTTAACCATCCCTTTTCCATTATCACCAAAAGTGACAGCACCACCATCCTGGAAAACCAGTGTGGAGAATAAGGAGACATCTCCTGACATATGCCTCGAACAGCCACTATCTAAGTACCATACATGGTCCTTAGTGATGGACTTGAAGCATCCCTGAAATAGAGAAAGAATTTAAGTAAGTCGTTGCTTCCATTTAACAATAGAACCATCAACTTTAGAAGTAATGCCAAGCATGTCATTTCGCCGCACATGGCAATTTTTAATGAAATGATCCGGCTTTCTACAATAGTAACAAAGCCTAGGTAACCTTTGAATAATAAAATGAGATTCGCCATTCCTAACATGAGGGGGAACATATTTCCCATGTCGCGAATGTTTCTCATTTCCAGAATCATGCTTCTCATGCATACATAATTCTGTTTTGTTGTTTACAGCATCAAGTTGCTGCTGCAGCTCCTCAATCATTAATTTGGATTGAGAAAGTTTCTTTGTCGCTTTCTTAGCCTTTGCTGATAACTCTTCCTTTAGAGAATCGTTCTCAGCACTCAAAAATTTATTCTCCTTCTTAAGAGCCTTATTGTTTGCGGATAAAGACTCAATTTTATCATAAAGTTCGGAGAAAAGATTCTCAATATCTTCAGCAGACAGATCAGAAGGTGAGAAAGCATTTACCTTCTCAGTATCAGTATCAGTTTGCGCCATATAGCAGATGTTTGCTGTTTCGTCATCCTGATCTGATTCTTCGTCACTATCACTCCAAGATGCCATCATGGCATTTTTCTTATATTTTGAAGGCTTGCCCTTCTCATTCAAAAGTGGGCAATCTGGTCTCAAGTGACCAGGTTTATTGCACTCATAGCATACACCACTTTTACCTTGGTGTGGTTTAGTATTCTTCTTTTTAATATCTCGCTTTCCCTTAAAGCGATTTTTGCGAAGATACCTTTTGAATTTCTTTGCCATCAAGGAAACTTCATCCTCAGAATCAGATGAAGATTCATCCTCAGATTCATCGGACATTTCGGTACTTCCCTTGAATGCAACAGCATTGATCTTCTTATCGTCAGCAACCTTGTTCTCATTTTCGTAAGCAACGAGAGAACCAAGTAATTGTTGAAGACTTAAGTTTGTCAAATCTTTAGCTTCTTCAATTGCCGTCTTCTTGGCTTCCCAAGTTTTAGGCAATGAGCGAAGTATCTTTCTGACCAACTCAGAATTAGAAATTGTTTTGCCAAGTGATTCCATGGCATTAGTGATTTCGGTGAGTCTATCAAACATTTGATTTATTGACTCTTCCTTTTTCATCTTGAATGCTTCGTATTGAGTTACCAAAGCATTTATTTTGGATTCCTTGACTTGTTCTGTTCCTTCATAGATCAAAGCAAGTCTATCCCACATTTCTTTCGCTGTCTTACAAGTAGAGACGCGATTGAACTCATTTCCAGCAAGAGCGCATACTAAGTAGTGCTTTGCTTTAGTGTTCAGCGAGATAATTCTCTTTCTTTCAAATTCATGCCGAGAGTCGCTGGGATTAGATGGAGGAATTACAAGATCTCCTTCCATTATAATCTGCCAGCAATCGGCTTCTTTTGCTCCTATGAACAACTCCATTCTCATCTTCCAATATGAGAAATGTTGTCCAGCAAAGAGCGGCGGACGTTCGGTCGAATGACCATCAGTCAAGAGCATCGACATCCTGTTGAGTACTCAGTAACACCTTACTGTGCTTTAATGTAAGACTTTCAGCAACAAGCTGTTTGATGCAGCAACAAGCTGTTTTGGTTCAGCAACAAGCTGTTTTAGTTCAGCAACAGAGTTCTGTACTAGCAATCACACAGAAAGCTTTCCAGCAAACCCGCTCTGATACCAATTGTTGGATCGTTTATGTACACTAAGAGGGGGGGTGAATTAGTGTTTATCACTTTTTCGCCCTTTCTCGGTGTAAGCGGAAGCGTACTGTATCACAGCAGAGCGTTTCTCAGAATGAGAAATACCTTACTATAACTGTTACGATTTTGTCGAGTAGGTTTTCGTACGAGTGTTGCGCGATCGTAATGGACACAGTGATTTATAGTGGTTCGGCCTTAATTGACCTACGTCCACTTTCCACCAACAAGGTGATTCCACTATATAAAATAATGGGTGCAAAAAGCCCTTGCACTAGGCGTATGTTCCTCTCACAAAGTGAGATTTAGAATCCCGTACAATAGATGATCACTCCTGGCAACGGTCAGCTCCTCACACAGTGGACTTCTTCTCGTTTCCAGCAGAATGATGCTCACGCTCAGCAGTTGATTGCTCAATGGATTCCACACAGCTCGTTGTCGCTTAATATAAACCTGACTTATCAAAGAACACAGACAACGTTATGTTAGAGTATAAATCCTCGCAGATAATTCCTTACGGTGAAGAATGTATTCTCAGAGAGCAGCTCGTTTCTGTTTCACAGCGAAGGATTGCTTCAGCACTTGTTTGCTCAGAAGAGGATTTCCACACAGATCTTGTCTCTCCTTAAGATAAGCCTGCACTTGCTTAAGAGACAACCACAAAGTTGAACCACAAAGATCACGAAGATAGAAACCACAAAGATCACAAAGAAAACCACAAAGCCACTTAGAAGGTATCCGTCCTACACTCAGTTCGGACGTGCACGGTTACCACAGCCGTGACTCACTGCACTGCACACCCAGTGCCTAGGGTGGAATTTTCCGATCCGTTGGCTTCCACGCAACCTGCTTTACTAACCCTCTGTATCAGGCGTTCAAGACTTCTGCACAACACCCCTGTGCTCGGGAGGAACTCTTTCCACTCCGGCGGCGTTCCCAACTCCTGCTCTACCCTGCAGGCACGAGACTTCTGGCGCGCACCCGCAAGTGCGTGTCTAACTGCTCAAACTCCGTAGGCTCGAGACTTCCCTGCGAAAAGACACGACAAGAACGGCTTCTTGCCGATGGGTCAGCAACCGGTTACTGAATTCAGAGCAGGTATTCACTTAGCTTCCCTCAGACGATTCGCCGGTTGCTCGTTGAACGCACCGAGGACACTCAGTCCCTCTCAGACGATTCAAGGGATCTGACCTCAGCCCCTTGACACTCTCACACGCAGCTTGCAAGAGAAAGAACCAGGAGACACTTAGCACCTTCCGCTCTCCGTCGACGCACAAAGCTCACACAGACCACACAGACCACACAGATGCACAAAGGCCGAGAGAAAATGTCGTCCATGGTCTGATTATAACGAAGAAGGAGGACGGAAATCGTCTAGGCAATCAACAAGATTTATTGCCAAAACTGGCAGCGAGGACACAGCAACGGTCTGCTCAACGTTTGCTGTGTTATAAAAGGAAAGACACAAACGGTAACTTCCTTTTCATATATTAATCAGATAAATGATTTCCAAACATAATTATCTGATCATAATCTTATCTTAACAATTACGATTAGCAAAGATATTCAATATGATAATATCTCCTACTACAGCGTATCGTTGCTGTAAAATATCAAAAAGATATTTTGTTTCCAAAAGTAAAACTTGGAAAGCTAATCTTAATATATTTAGTTGCCTAAGTACCTAAGATAAGGTCATAAGGTTACATTAAACGAACCTAGACGTTCAGACAAATAATCTGAAATAGATTAAAATAAATCTTAAAATAAATCGTGGTTATTAAAAATATGTTTCCATATTTTCAATGTACATGCGTAAAATCACAGTAACAGCTTACTGTAACGCAATAATATATAACTGCTACTAGCTGTGGTTCAGCAACGTATTGCTCAAGCTCATCACTAAGAATGAACACATAACTTGTGAAACATTATTACTGACCACCAGTAACATGTTGCTTACCACCAGTAACATGTCGCTTAAGTTCATCATCAAAACCAGGTCAACAGGAAGCCCTGCGACGAGCTCGTGTTCTACTTCCACGACATACTCTACAACGGGCAGAACGCCCTCAACGCGACCTCTGCCTTAGTCGGGGCTCCTGCCTGGGCAGATAGGATCAAGCTGGCCGACCAGAACTCCTTCGGCGACCTTGCTGTTTTCGACGACCCTATCACGCTCGACAACAACCTCCATTCCCCTCCGGTCGGGCGTGCGCAGGGATTCTACATGTACGACAAGAAGGACATCTTCACCGCCTGGCTGGGATTCTCGTTTGTGTTCAACTCGACGGAGTGCCAGGGGAGCATCAACTTCGCTGGGGCAGATCCTATAATGAACAAGACCAGGGACATCTCCGTGATTGGCGGCACAGGAGACTTCCAGATGGCTAGGGGGATCGCCACATTGATGACGGACGCGTTCGAGCTGCCGGTTTACTTCCGCCTCAGGGTTGATATCAAGTTGTACGAATGTTGGTGAAGAAGGACGACAAGGGCTGATGATGCTCTTACATTGAGTTTCCACGTCTCATCCTCGTACTACTGCCATTCCAGGAATAATCTTTTCTTGCAGTTTCCCCGTGTTTAAATTTGCCTGTGGTTTGTTCTTCATTTTCAGTGTCGGCCTCTTTCTCTAATAACCAAGTATCATAATTTTCATATGTAAAAGCAGTTATCATCTCCATCACAGGCTAGAAAGAACAAAAAGATGTGAATATGACGACTAGACTGGATTTGGTTGTGCGCACGCCCTTCCGGCCTAGCGACGCGCGGCGGCGGTTACGGGCAACCCGAGGATCCGGGCCCGCTCCCCCGAGGCCCAGTCCGGTCGGCGTTACGGCTCGAACGCCGGACGCTGCGGAAAGGGGCCCCGGGTTGGGCCTTCCCTTGATTCGCGAACGGGTCTGCGGGGCGTTTCGCCAACCGTCTCCAGTTCCCTGGAGGCGGCGAGCGAAAGGCTGCGTTAAGGCCTCGCTCGCGAATTTCGGGGAGGGCCCAGGGAGCGGCTCGAGTAGCCGTCACCTCACCCCAAATGGCTCCGAAAAAGGGTGTTGGGTTTAGTTTAGCTTTGGAAACATTTTGTTCGGAGTCGCCACCGACTTAGTTTAAAAATGTGATTTTAAGTCGGAAAAATCAGAGTTCTGGGTTCGGGGATTCCTATTTACTAGCCTTAGTACTCTACCACATGCGAAAAGGGTGGCGATTTGTCCAAAAAGTTACTTTTGATTGACGGGTGTTGGACCCGATCCGGGAGTGGGCCGGACTCGTATCGACGTTTTAACGGGCGTTGGACCCGAATTTAGGTTTGTTTGATTAAGGATCAACACACGACATAAACCTAAAGCCTAAACAATCACGCAAACACAAGCAATTATTTAGATCAAAAGGGCGGGGAAGGGGGCGGTGATTGCGGGCCTATGCACTTGGGCCCGCAATCCGTTACAAGTGGGCTTTTAAAATGAAATTCGGGGAAGCCCGCACTTCCCCTTTGTACCTTTGATTGAAGGTTGGGGCCGCTTTAACTTCGAGCCCGCGGTTTTTAGGCCGGGGTGGATCCGCGCGGTTTGATACACGCGCCTTCGAGTTAACTTCAAAATTTTGGAGTTAATCTTCCGAAATTGCATGCTCAGTGTACATGCAAAATAAAATATAAGAGTGGATGTGGTTAGTATCACCAAATTCAAATGAAATTTAGTTAAATTGAGAAAGGTAAGATTTGTCTTACCGTTTAACCAAGGATGTTCTCTCGACGAAAAATCTTCGAAAATATTGGGGAAGTTCTCCTGTTGGGCTTGAAATTTTGTAGACCATCGAAGCCCACTTCGCCTTGTGAGGAGCCCATAACTCAGCCCAAGTTCACTTTTGCTCTGAAATGTCCGAGGCTCGTTCCTAAGCCATCTCCTCGTTCTTCAGGAAACTAAGGAAGCCGTTCGAGCCAACACCATCAGATCTGAAGGCGGTCATGAGAAGAACGGGAAGGCCGCCAAGTCCGGGCGAGTGAGGGAAACGCGGGACTGTGAATCTGACAACGGCCGGGTCTGGGCTCGAAGGAGGCAAAGGCGGCGACGGCAAGCTCTAGCCAGGGCAAAGGACGGCGACAGCGACGAGGACGGGCTGAGCGAGGATGACGCCGGGACGTCGGGCACAAGTCGCCGTGGGATCTGGGTCGAGGAGAGGTCAGACCAGGGGGTTGCCGTGGGAGAGATGCCTTGGATTCACCAGAGAGAGGTGGCTGAGGCTTCATGGCGATGGGGTGAGGAGGCCATCAAGGTTGGCTTGGCCAGATCTGGGGTAGTGCCGGGGAACAGGTGGAGGCTGTCACCGTGGGCTGGAACGCCGTCGCTGTGCGTGGGCTGTAAGGGATCGCCGGAGGAGACGTGGGTCGCCATGGGCTTGCTCCCGCCGGGATTGAGGACGCTGGGGAGCTGGTTAGTGACAGCCGCAGGAAGTGTGGGTTGCCGGGGAAGGTGTTGACGTGGGTTGCTAGTTCTGTGGGTACCGGAAGACGGAGATGGGGAAGTCGCCTCTGGTCTAAGAGGGCTGACTGGCGTCGCCCCGCTGTGGAGGTCGCCGGAAGGAGGAAGCTGGAAAGGAAGGAGGGCAGCCGCCGGGAGGAGACGGGGTCTGCCGTCATGAGGCTGGGGACGCCAGAGGGAGTGGGCTCGCCGCCGCTGGGTCTGGAGACGCCGGGAAGAGAGCGGGCTGTCGTCGTGGAGCTTGGGGACGACGGAGGACGCCCGTTGTCGCCGGATCGAGGCTGCCGTAGAGCTGGTTTGTCGAGGACGCCGGAAGAGGGTTGAGTTGGAATCCGAGGATGCCAAGGAGGAGAAGTCGCCGGGAAGGAGGGAGGGCAGCCGCCTTGGGGCTGGTGCGTCTAGGTGGGGGAGCGCCGGAGCTGCAGGGTCGACGGCTGACTCTCCTGGAGGTCGGAATGAGGATGGGGGAAAGTGGGGAGCCGGGGAGTTGAGGTGGGGAGCCGCCTTGGGGAGAGGCTGTGATTGGCCGCTGAAAAATGTTTGGGGACAGTTCGCCGGGGCTTTTGTAGAGCCGGTGGAGACAGGGGATGGTTGTTGGACGAGGGTGAACCCGAGGCGGTTGGATGCACCGCCGCGGGACTGTCGCCGGGAACGAGGAGTTGCCCCTGCTTCCGCCTCTGGAAGTGACCCAGGGGAAAGGTTGGTTCGTGGCAGGGTTTGGTGGTGATCAGGGAGCTGAAGAAGGCGACGGCTTGGAGCTTGATGCAGGGAAGGTGGCTTCGTCGCTTCTCCACTTCTCTTTACTCTAAGACCTGTACGAGTAACAGAGAACATTAGTAATAAAAGAACCTCCCATCTTCAGGAGGCGATTTCTAATGGCTCTTTGTTCTCCAGGAATGGATAGACCCAGCTTCACTCGAGGTCAGCTTCATGGTACGTCAAGAAAACTGGTTTGGTATAGCTGGAAGTGCAAGGCCTCCGCAACGAACGTTGGTGGTGGTCATCGTTGTTCTTGCTAAGGTGAGTTGGAGTTAAACTGACCGTCGATGTTGAAATGGCCGTTGATGTTGCTGCTATCTGTTGTTGTTGTCAGGTTTGAGCCGGTTCAGGGGGGGTTTTCCAGTGGTGCCTTCTGCTCCTTACCTTGGTGGAGGAGACGACTGACAAGTGGGAGCTGCAAAAGGGGTAGAGTGAGCTGGAGGAAACCAGGAAACAAGGGGAAGGAGGTCGATGGCTTCGAAATCCTCCCCTGCTTCCTTCAGGAAGAATGAAGAAGAATCCCCGTAAGAACTGTTTGATTCGACCCCCCCTTAAAGAAATGAAGATCGACGAAGGAGACTCCGGAGTTGGGAGAGTGATCGATCACTTCGATTATCTCCCTTCCTCCCCAGAAAACCAATGAAAAATTCCCCCCCTCAAAACTTGGTGAGAATTTTTTTTTGGACAGAAAACTGGTCGACCTCCTTTCTCTGTTTAATTCCACCCCCCCCCCCTTTTAAGGTAACCTTCCTCCTTACTTTCTCATCCCTTTTCGACCAGAGCTCTTCTGGTTCCCCCCTCATTTTTCAGTTTGGTTCTCCTCTTCCTCCTCTTGAGAACCGATTTATTTGGTCGAAACTCAATTGACCCCTGGTTGGGATTCCACCATTTTGTCAGGGAATTGATGAAGGGTCGTTGTGACGAGGTTGTTGGGGGAACAGATCGTCCTTGCTCTTCAGTCATGAGGATATTTGTCGGGGAACACCCTCTCTGCAGACGATCCCCTGACATGCCGGAATACCTGAAGCCTGTTCTCCTGCTGTGGGATTTGGGCGAACACCGGAGAGGGACAGAAGTAGGATGTCCTTCTGTCGGGAAGAAAGCAAGGTAAGTGGGCTTTGCTTTTGGGTTTTTCCCTTAGAACCGGGCTGGGCTTGGTTTTGACTTTTCTTTTGCCTCCTTTGGTTTTGTGGGTCTAGTTATTCTTAGATTTTGCCCTGCCTATTTCTTTAACTTGGGTTTGGTTATGGCTGATGATATCTGGCCAAGGTGGCCTGACGCCTCGTTGTTTCTGGCCACGTTTGAGTAGCATAAAGGGGATGTCCAAGGATGGAACACAACGTGGGGAGACATTGCGGCTTGCATGGGAGTAGCATGAGGAGCGTTCATGGCAGCAGGGTTCCACGTTATCGATGGCATTACTGGTGGAGTATCACCAGTAGGAGGAAGAGAAACTCTAGGCCTCTAGGATTGAGCTCTTGACAACGCTGATCCTACGGATGGGAAGCTACTATACTAGCACCAACTGGAGAAGCTCCAGAGGAATGTGATCTTTGTTGCTGTTGTATTGCTGTTGCTGAAACGATGCTTGCAACTGCAGATTGGGGCCTTGTAATTGATGTCTAAACGAGGCTTCTTCACCAACTGTCCATTTTGCGGTGCAATTACAGGGGCCAATGCAGCCTTTCCTCTTTGAGCGGTTGTATTCTGCTGCATTGGGAATTTTGCATCGGCGACATGTCGAGGATTTTTGTATTTTGTGTTGGAATACTGCGGAAGTCCTGGTTGTATTCCTACAGATTCTTGCTATATTTTGTATATCAATGATCATGAAAGTCGATGAAATGCATAGCTTAAGCAAGTGAGTCCATCATCATATTTTAAGGTATTACAGTTTGCCCCTCCTTGGGAGGGAGTCTGGTAAGATTTTCTCGCAAGGATATTAGGAATACCTCAAATTATATATCGAGAACGTCTTTGGTAGACATGCACCCTGAAAGCTTTTCAAGAAAATCATTAGTCATAACGAAAACAAAAACAACTAAATGTACATGCACATTATGCGTCGTTCTGTTTTCTTTTTAAGATTATGTTTCCAAGCGAGAGCAGAGAAGGTTTGTTGATTCATCTCGTGTTTCACCCTCATTTCTGAAAGCCATTTCAGTTGGATTTCATGATTCCTTTGACATGGATGCTCATGTACCGGTCGAAGGAGTCTTTGCTTGGGTTGTAATGTGGTTTCGGCTTAAGGCCTTTAAATTGGGAGTTTAAATTAGTCATTGAAAAGAAAGAGTTTAAGGACCTCATCGGAAGCTATTGGATCGTAGAGGTTCCACCACTCAAGCAAATTCTCCATCTTTCAGACAGCTCACCAGTTGACATATTCTATTGGGGAATGAATAATCGGTTTACTGGCAGGTGTGATCAATCCACTTTGGGGAGAATGTTTTGTCTTAGACTTGTTTGAAGGGTAGCACCTTTGCTCTTGCGACCGTCAGTGTCGGCCCTGGTGCTTTATTTTTTGCTCTTTTGCTTTTCTTTTGGAAGACTTTGGTCTTTGCACTGATTCTTTCTTTTCCTTGCTGAATTACGGGGATTTGCCCGCTTTGTTTTCTGATAACTTCCTTTGGAATTTGTGTTTCTTGAGAAGCTCTTTGAGGAGTTCGGTCTTTGGGAACGATTCAACTGGTGGGCTTGACTGTCGATGATGCCTCTTTGCCTGAATCTTAAGGAAGTGTAGCCTCTACGATCCGTTGCTTCCGGGTTCTAGCTACAAGATCTCCCTTTTAACCTCCATGTGAGGCGGTCCTTAGACTTGTTAGGTATGGTGTATATGGAAACTTCAACTTTGGCTCGGGAGGGGTTAGCAATGGTTGATGTTTCGTGTTTGGGATAAAGAAGAAATGCTCGATCTCATCCCGGTTTAGAGCATCTTTTGTCAAAGGATTCGTTATCCGCCTGAATGCTCGTGTATGAATCCTCACAGTGTTTGCGCTCATCACTCTGGGTAAGTGTTTGGGAATAGGCTTGCCTTCTCAACTCTCGCTCAGAAACATTTTTATTAAAGACGATTTTGAATTATATGCAAATGAGCACACAAATGCTTACGAAATAAATAGGTTTAGATACTCAAACCTCTGTAGTGCTCTTGTGCACTTCGAGGGGAAAGTGCTTGCACTTTCATGCCCCAGTCATGTTCTTTGAGATTAGAGTCAAACGGCTTCCACCCGACCACCCTCGCCGTTGCCCAGGGGTTTGTACCGTGCTGTGTGGATGTCCATGTACCTACACAGTTGACAACGGACAGAGACGAAGTTAGCTCATGTATTTCGACTCTCGCTTGGGGAGTTAATGAAGTAAGATTTCCGCTGGGGAGATGAAATGGATATGTCCTTCTCGATGATAGTTCTGGAAGAATATGCTTGTATCCTTGCTGAGGAATGCGACGTATGTAATCAACTCCAGCTAGAACGAAGGCAGGACTCCAACTGGGGAAATGGAGATATGACCTCATCTGGGGAATTATGAAAAATTTTGTTGGAGAGCAGTGTAGATGATACTCCCTTTTGGTATGGTTATCTTTGGTGATGACAAAGGCAATTTCGAAGCTTCGGTTCGAAATTTTTCCACCCAACCGCCCGCGCCTTTGTCTGTAATGTAGGATGTTCATGTACCTATACTAAGCAAAGGACAAAGAACAAGTGAGCTCATGTAACTTGTTTCTTTTAAAGTAGGAATGAAGTTTGTTCATGTAACTTCATTTATATGAAAGGCGAAGTAGAGTTTTGATACTTCCCTTTTCTATGTGTTTCGTCATTGCGTCTTTGTCCGTAGGAATCAAAGGATTGACGAAATTGTTACTCTTGCTTGACTCTGTTGTGTAAGGAAGTTCATGTACCTATCAAACAGGTAGCGAGAAACAAGTGAGTTCGTGCGACTTGTTTCTGTTAGAGTAAGAATGAAGTTTGCTTGTGTAACTTCATTTGTAAGAAAGGCGAAGTAGAGTTTTGGTACTTCCCTTTTGTTTGATTTCGTCATTGCGTCTTCGTCCGATGGAGTCGAAGGTTTGACGAAATTGCTACAAGACTTTGGCTTGAAGCTTTGCCGCCCTACCACCCTCGCCTTTGCCATAGGAGTTTTGTACCATTCGTGTGAGGAGCTCCTGTACCTGCCCACGAGACAAAGGACGTATGGTGACGAGAAACAAGTGAACTCATGCGACTTGTTCTTGTTGAAGTTTGCTCATGTAACTTCATTTGTAAGAAAGGCGAAGTAGAGTTTTGGTACTTCCCTTTTGTATGATTTCGTCATTGCGTCTTCGTCCGATGGAGTCGAAGGTTTGACGAAATTGCTACAAGATTTTGGCTTTAAGCTTTGCCGCCTTACCACCCTCGCCTTTGCCATAGGAGTTTTGTACCATCCGTGTGAGGAGCTCTTGTACCTGCCCACGAGACAAAGGACGTATACGAAATAAGCTCATGTAATCTCGCTTAGTCAGGTGAAGAGAGTGTTGATTGTGTAATTCTCCCTTTTCATGTGTCAGCGTCTTTGCTCTAATCGACTCCCTGGGGATATAGAGGAACTTTGCTGACGTATATTGCTTTGAAGTTTTGGCTTTGACACTGCTTATGTGTAATATCGTCGGAGAGCATCTGCGTTGATTGCTTGGGGCAGGTCTCCTCCGTCCATCTTTGTTAGGATGGTTGCTCCTCCTGAGAAGGCGTGCTTAACAACGAACGGCCCTTCGTAGTTTGGAGCGAATTTCCCTCGTGGATCCTTGACATTCGGCAGGATTCTCTTGAGGACAAGGTCGCCTGCTCTGTATCTGATTGGCTTGACCTTTTTGTTGAATGCTCGGGACATGCGCTGTTGGTAGCATTGCATGTGGTGAGCTGCGGCAAGTCGTTTCTCATCAATGAAGTCGAGGTGGACGAGCTGATGATTGGCCCTCTCTTCTTCTGTCATGTTGCTTTGGGATGATATCCTGAGAGTTGGCAATTTGACCTCTGCTGGAATGACCGCTTGAGCGCCATAGACGAGCTCGAAGGGGGTTGCCCCAGTTGAAGTGCGCATCGTCGTTCTATAGGCGAGTAACGCGAAAGGGAGCTTCTCGTGCCAATCGCGATATGTAATTGCCGTCTTTTGAAGAATCTTCTTCATATTTTTGTTTGCGGCCTCGACAGCACCATTCATTTGTGGACGGTACGGTGAAGAGTTGAGATGTTTGATATGGAATTCTGCGCAAAGGGATTCCATCAGTTTACTGTTGAAGTTTGAACCGTTGTCAGTGATGAGCAGTTCTGGAACTCCGTATCTGGCGATGATGTTTGCTCTCATGAAACGCACGACGTTGTTCGCTGTGACTTCTTTGAAGGACTGGGCTTCAATCCATTTGGTGAAGTAGTCGATTGCGACCAGCAAGAATCGGTGCCCGTTGGATGCTTTGGGATTAATGGGTCCGATTACGTCCATGCCCCACATTGAGAACGGCCATGGTTCAAATAGCGGGTAAAGTCTTGTTGGAGGCACGTGCACCTTGTCGCTATAAATCTGACACTTGTGACATGCTTTGACGTATTTGATGCAATCTGCTTCCATCGTGAGCCAATAATACCCTTGTCGCATTATCTTCTGGGCGAGAGCGTATCCGTTCATGTGTGGTCCGCAAACCCCTTCGTGGACTTCGACAATGAGGGCTTGAGCTTCTTGTTCCGTGACGCAACGCATGAGAGCCGTCGTGAAGGATTTCTTGTACAAGATATCACCATCTAGAAAATAACTTCTCGTTATCCTCCGGATGAACTTGCGTTCTTTCCCTGTGCTATTTTGGGGAAATCCTCCTGATTGTAAATAATTCTTGATGTCTGCGAACCAAGGTAGAGAGTCTTCAGGTTGACCCTGTTCAATGTTCATGCAGCTTGGATCATTAGCAATGTTGATGCGCAAAGGCTCGATGTCCATTTCTCCGGCCAACGGGATCATTGATGCGAGTACTGCAAGAGCATCAGCAAATCGATTATCAGTTCGCGGAAGATAATTGAATTCAATATCGGTAAACTGTCTAATTAGTGTTTGTAGATAATCCTGATATGGAATGAGCTTTGGGTCTCGAGTGCGCCATGCTCCGTTTGTCTGGGAGATGATGAGTGCCGAATCTCCATGAACGTCGAGGAGCTTAACCCGCATGTCGAGTGCGCGAAGTAGGCCGAGGATGCACGCTTCATACTCGGCTATGTTGTTCGTACAGGGAAAAGTGACTTTGGCCGCTGTTGGGTAATACTGTCCGTCTGGGGAGATTACAACAGCTCCTATCCCTGATCCTGAGGAGTTAACTGCACCGTCAAAGTACATCTTCCATCTTGGTTCCTGTTCCATGAGCAAGATGTTCTCGTCCGGTAATCCGATTTCCAGAGAAGAATTATCTGTTCCTGGATATTCGGCGATATGATCAGCGATCGTTCTCCCCTTCACTGACTTCGTGGAGTGGAATCGAATGTCGAACTCGGCAAGTTGTAATTGCCACTTAGAGATTCTTCCCATCAATGTTGGCTTGTCGAAGAGGTATTTGAGTGGATCGTTCTCGGACACTAACAGGATCTCGTAGTGCAGAGTATACTGTCGGAGTCGGTGGAGGACCCAAATGAGTGCACAACATGTACGCTCGGAAGTGGTGTACCGAGACTCGCAGTCTGTAAATTTCTTGCTGAGGTAGTAGATCGCATGTTCCTTGGCACCTGGCAGTTGTTGGGCGAGCATGGCTCCAAACGATTCTTCCCTGACTGTGAGGTAGAGTGTGAGCGGATGTCCCGGCTTTGGCGGGATGAGAACAGGTGGTTCTGTCAAATATGTCTTAATCTGTTCGAATGCAACTTTACAATCATCATCCCACTCGAACTTGACGTCCTTCCTCTGTTTCTTGAATAGGGGTTTGCATGTGTCAGCTAGGTTGGAAATGAACCGCCCGATGTAGTTAACGCGTCCCATGAAGCCGCGGATCTCTTTGATTGACCTTGGAGCTGGAAGATCACGAATCGCTTCGATTTTATCGGGGTCAATCTCAATGCCTCTGTTGCTGACAACGAAACCAAGAAGTTTGCCTGAAGTCGCTCCAAATACGCATTTGGCGGGATTGAGGCGCAGCTTGTACTTGCGAAGCCGTTCAAATAGCTTTCGAAGAACGACTGTGTGGCTTTCATCTTCCTTGGACTTGGCGATCATGTCGTCGACGTAGACTTCAATTTCGCGATGCATCATGTCGTGAAAAAGGACGACCATAGCACGTTGGTAGGTTGCCCCGGCATTCTTGAGCCCGAAGGGCATGACCCGATAGCAAAACGTGCCCCAGGGTGTTGTGAATGTTGTCTTCTCTTTGTCTTCTTCGGCCATGCGAATCTGGTTATAACCAGAGAATCCGTCCATGAAAGAGAATCTGTTGAATCCGGCGGTGTTGTCCACCAGTAGATCGATGTGCGGGAGTGGAAAGTCATCCTTGGGACTTGCTTTGTTGAGGTCGCGATAGTCGACGCAGACTCGGACCTTCCCGTTCTTCTTGATGACCGGGACTATGTTGGCAACCCATTGCGGATAGGTAGCCACTTCGATAAAGTTGACTTTGAGTAGCTTATCCACTTCTTCCTTGATGGCAAGGGCTAGCTCGGGCTTATACCGGCGCTGCTTTTGCTTTATAGGATGAATTGACGGATCTGTAGGGATCTTGTGCTCCACAATCTCCGAATCTAATCCTGGCATGTCCGTGTATGACCAAGCAAAGACGTCAGAGAATTCCTTTAGCAGGTTGACGATGTCTTCAGTTTCATCCTTTGACAAATCTGCGCCGATGAACAACTCCTTGGGGTCATCATGAGTTCCGATGTCGATTGAAACCGGCTTTTGCAGAGTGATGTCCTTCGGTTCTTCATGTCGCTGAAGACCTTGTTCCAATCCATAATACCCGTCCATGGATTTGGGGTCGTCAACTGCTTCTCCGTCTTGTTCAGAGGTTTTCTCGGGTACTCCCGAAGCGCCGTTCCTGAAAAGGAGAAGAAATTAAAGTAATGTATCCAAACGAAATATTCGGAATATCGTTTCATGCGACAATTCATAACAAGGCATGCGTGTTTGACCAAAAGAAAATTTTGTGGGATCAGGACTCAGCGGGTCCCTCGTCGTTTCCTCGGATTCGCCCTGATCATCAGCGGCCCGATCCCACAAACGCCCTAGGTATTGCCTAGGGGTCGCGTTACATATAGACAACCTTGCTAGTCCGCGACCAGAATGTAGCAAGGTGACCTATTCTAGACTCTATCTATCTAAGTGCAGAAAAGTAAAGATGGAAAGTTTCACCCGTCGAGAGGCATGTCTGGCTCGGCCGGGATCGACGCTTCCATCATACAGACTTCTTCCTCGGACTCTTGTGTCCTTGTCTTCTCATCCTGTTTCCCCTCCACTTCTTCGCTCGTAGTAGGGGAATCTGCATGCCTGTTTGGGGGCGCTTCAACCCTTGGAGGCGTCCTAGGCGGGATTGGCACCCGTGGAGCTCGAAAAGGCGGTGCTCGGGCTTGCTGAACATACGCCGGTATTTGATCCCAGGGAATGGCGAAGTCATAAGGTATGAAACGAGCCCGTCTGCGAGGTCGACGCCTATGACCTTGCCCCAAATTCACTTGGATGATATTGACATGTTCAACGATCGTCCGCTCGCCGTTGACCTCCTCGTCACTCTGGATCTTCACATTCTCCAGCTTCTCCGACAGGATTTCGCCTTCCATTGTCGTCGCTGACGAACGTACAAAACGGATGGCCGATGTGCTGCTAGTGTGATTGTTCTGTTTGCGCCGCATCTTGGCCGTGAATCCGAGTCCAGTAGTCCCTGCTGGAGCTGGGATAGTGATCGGATAAATCATTCCTTGTCCTCTGATTCCGAGTCCTTGGCCCGGTTGATAACCATGTCGGAGGAACTCCTTTGCAGCGCTGATGTTGCCCCATGTCATCAAGGGATCCGACCTATAGTCATGTCTGACCATATTCACCATTTCCAGTGTTTGAACTGTTGATGGTTCCTCAGTTGGCTCTCCAACGTACGGCATGTCGATTTCATGGCAAAGCTCCATTGAGTGTTCTCCTCTGACCGTGATGAGCTTGCCGTCTGAAGAAAATTTGACCATCTGGTGAAGCGTTGATGGAACTGCTCTAGCCTGATGAATCCAAGGGCGTCCCAGCAGCATGTTGAAGGACCCCGCAGTCTCGAGGACTTGGAACTGAGTGGAGAAAAGCGTCGGCCCAATTTTAACCTCCAGCGTGACTTCTCCATAAGCCTGACGTTTTGCGCCATCAAAAGCCCGAATAGTCAGACTAGACTGTGGGAGTTTCTCCATACTGATGCCGAGTTTTTGAGCTACAGCCAACGGAATGATGTTGACTCCAGATCCGCCGTCGATGAGGACTTTGGAGATGGTTGTTTCACGACATTGGAGTGTGATAAAGAGAGCATTGTTGTGATCCTGCCCCTGCTCTGGTAGATCGTCTTCTGAGAAGTTAATTACATTGTTCGCCAGCATGCTGCTCATGTACGCATCTAACGCTGCGACTTCAACTTGCTCCGGCACATGCACCTCGGCTAGAAACTTCTCCAACATCTCCCTATGTCTGTCGGAGGAATGGATGAGATCAAACAATGAGATTTGGGCTGGTTGCTTTCGGAGCTGTTCGACTATGTCGTAGTCGCTCCCCTTCACCGTATAAATCACCTTGCGGATTTGCTCGTTTGAAGGCGCCTTGGGCTTCGAAGATTCGGCTGGGGATGAGGCTTCAGGAGCTGGCACCACTCTTCCGGAGCGGGTGATTAATTCTACTTCTGAGTTGAGAGACGTGCAGGTGGGTCCCATCACGACCGGAATCCTTGGTTCCGTTGCAGGCGATGACTCTGTCTGACACGCTTCAGGTTGTGCAGATCCCAACGAAACATAGACGTACGGCGTCCTTGGTCGCCGAGGAGGAACCAATGTAAACCCATCAGGCATGACCGTGGGCTGAGCTTTTCTGCTAATCTGGGGTCCTCGACCTCTTCCTCGACCTTGGCTGCGACCTCGGCCTCGACCACGACCGGCGTTTACGACGTTGACACTCCTTGGTTGTGCATAGTCGTATTCATACATGTTTACCTCTTCTTCCTGTTCGGTCAAAACGGAGAAGGAATTTGCCCCAATGTAATTTACGTGCTCCGGAAGAGGATTGCTCTTAACATTCGGGGCAGCCGCAGGTGCAGAAAATGTGATGGCTCCCTCATCTAACAAGTTCTGAATTTTGAACTTCAAGGCAATACAATCCTTGGTGTCGTGCCCCATTGCCCCGGAATGATACTGGCAAACCGCCTTGGGGTTATAGCCGAAAGATGAAGGGTTGGTGGCCTTGGCTTCCACGGGCTTGATAAAGCCCATATCCCTTAAGCGGACGAACATGACATCCAATGGATCTGGTGTTGGAGTCAAGTCCTCGAGTCTACGCCGGGGGCGCTCTGGTTGTGCAGGCCTTGGCTGCTGTTGCCCCGCCATGTTGACAGGGGGTCTAAAGCGAGTCGCAACCGGGGCTGGAGGTCTAAGCGCCGCAGCAACATACGTCCTTGGCGCGTACGAGGTTGGGGGTGGTGTTGCCCTCATCGACTGCCTGTTCTGCTCAGCAGTCGCAATCAGCTCCTTGGGCCTGGGCTTCACTGCCGGTTTGGCTGAAGGGGAAGGGATTAGCCCCTCTCGATTTACCCCATCAAGCTTGTCTGCATTGATGACTACTTGAGCGAAGGTGGAGAATGTCTGCCCGATCATGTAGGGCATGTACTCACGTGGAAGCAGCTGGAGGAATTCATCAATGAGCTCCCTCTCCGTAAGCGCCGGTTTGATTTGAGACGCAATGTGCCTGAACCGGTACGCAAACTGCTTAACGTCCTCGGCGCGATATCTCCTCAATTTCCGCAGATCCGAGATCGTAGGCGCCATCTCCACATTAAAGCTATAATAATTGAGGAAATCGAGGGCCAGGTCTTTGAACGTCGCGTATTGGCTAACATCCTTGGTGTAGTACCAATGCAATGCTGACTCTGCTAAGCTTTCTTGAAACATGGCGATACGGAATTTGTCGTCCGCCGGATACACAGCCATCTTGTGGCAGAAATGCTTCAAATGTAGTTCCGGGCAGCCATTCCCGCGGAACTTCTCGAACTCGGGCATTTTAAATTTTGGCGGGACTTGTATTTGAGGGATCTGGTAGTTGGCAGACTCCCAGTTGTGCGCCCGATACCCCTGGATAGCGTTTAGGCGCTCTTCCAGTTTCGCCATGCGGCGAGCCTCCTCCTGCTGCATTGAGGCAATCCTAGCCTCGAGCCTTGTCTCGAAGGCGCTAGCTTGTTGTTGTTCACCAAACAATTCATCGACAATTGCCGCATTGCGAGTTCGCGGGCTTGGTAAGGCAGGTTCCACATGCGGAACTGACGGGGTAGCAATTGGTGGAGGGATTCTGAAGGTAGGAGGTGTAGAGGTAGTCTGGTGATAGGGAGTTGGCCCAGGTATTGGTGTTTGGACATGGGGAGTTGGCCCGAATGTCATAGGAGGGTAGGGAGTTGGCCCTTGGAAGGTTGATGACTGTGGGTAGTATGGAGGTAAGTAAGGTTGAGGCATAGGAAGAGAAAGGGGGGGCTCACGCCTGTGTGGGTTATATAAGGATGCTACACTTGTGGAGGTAGCGGATCCGGGCATGACCGGGTTGTAGGAAGGTAAAGTGTTTGGTGGGTTATAAGAAGGCAAAGTGTTTGGAGAAGTGTTTAGGCTAGGATAGAATGGATACGGTGGTGTTTGAGGTCCTGGCATGACAGGAGGAAGGTGAGGGTTTTGGGAGGCGGCAGGAGCAGGTGCGGCTGCTAGCTGACGCTGGAGGAGTTCAGCCATCATCGTCTTTAAGGAGGAGAGTTCGGTTGTGAGAGACTCCACCTTGTCTCCCAGTGAGGGGTCGCTGGCGCCTTGGGCTAGCGTGTTCGAGGCAGGATTGAAGGGAGCTGAAGTCAGTAGGGCTGCCGAGGGTTGCACTGTTGATGCTACTGACGCAGTCAATGGCGGGATGTACAATGGCGATGTTCTCCCGTCGGAGGGTTGCCCGGCAGCAAGTATGGTCTGGGGCAGCGGCGGAAAGGCAGAGATCGGGAAAGGCGAGGCAGCCTCCATCGAAGCTGAGAACTCGATGGCGGCGGGTGGCGGGATGGCGACAGTAACTCCAGCAGCGGGGGCTGTTTCTTCTTCCGTTGTCGGGGACACGATCATGGGAGTTGGCGGTGGTCCTGCTGAAGCTTCAGCCATCACCGCCCGGATGGTGCGATATCTGGGACGCTTTCGGTATGGAGCAATTGCTCGGTACCTTGAAGAAGAGGGAAAATTCGATTAGCATCAAACAGTGATATTACATATGCATGCCATGTAGTGATGCATGATATGTCTAATGCAGGGATTAGATTGTTATCACTCGAATTTAACCCCGAAAGCAAAGAAGTGAATTAGATAGAAGCCAAATAGTTCGACATTGTCATAAAAAGGTAAATACAATCGACTGAAAAGAAAGATAGAACGGGCGCGCAGGCCCGATTGCATCATGAAGGCATCGCCGATCAGGTGCGATCCCATAGAGCATGATGCTTCCTCCAGAAACGCTGGGACTGAGCTGCGCGATCCTCCTCCTCGGGTTCCGGTGGAAGCTCGCAGAGTTCTTCTGTGAGGGTCATCCATGTGCGGGAGATGTGCGCGATCACCCTCTGGAGTGACGCCTTGACCACCTTGTCGTCGAGGCTGAGGGGTCGGAAGAGCTGCTGCGAGGGCGCCCTAGTCCTCGGAGTCAACCCCAGCTGATGTCGAACTTGGAATGGCGCGTAGTAGGAGGTGCCTCCGAACCCCATGATCGGAATAAAGTGCCCGTCCATCGATGAGGTAATGGCGTCATCCGTGTCGAAGCAGGGGGCCCTCTGATAGAAGTCAGCAGGCTCCAGAGACTGGAACAGAGCGTCCACTCCAATGAAAGTGCGTACAGGCAGGCGGGCACGCTCCACGATGCGGGCAAGCAACCCCGGTGTGTGCTCCCTAGTGAAGGCTTCTCCCGTGATCCCGAGATGGGTGTAGAACCATACTTGCAGCAAGGCTGGGCAGAATGTCATCCTGTGGTTGCGGACTCCTTGCTTGCGCTCACGCACGATGTTAGTGAGGCTGAAGTTGGTCTCGCCAATCAGGTTGGGCAGAAAAGGAGCGTCTTCAAGTATTGCCTTGGTGATGTAGACAGCTCGTCGGTTGATCGTCTTCTCGTTCTGTGGGTACAGGATCGTCCCGACGAAAAGAAGGATGAATGCTCGTGCTGATCCTTGGCCTTCTCCCATGCGCGGGTTGTATGGCACGAGCTGCAGATCGACGACGTCTTTGATGCTGAGATCCCCTTGGGAGTTGAAGAGCCCGGGTACACTTGCCGATGATATCTGAAGAAGCCTCGCTATGTACTCCTTCGGTTTGTCGATCCGAGGCAGGGGCAGTATCCCTGTGCGGTGGGGCATCTCGGCGAGGTTGATGTACTCCTCGTAGAGCGGCGCCAACTTCAAGTCTCCAAAGCGGAAGACAAAGGAGTCTGGATCCCAGCGCGCCACTAGGTTCTGCAGGAGAGCCCAGTCCAACTCCAGACGCATGAGGTGGAAGAGCCCCTTGAGCTTGGACTGCACGAACTCAAGTTCGGATGGCCTCAGCAACGGCAGCCACTGGTGGAGATTATCGGCGTTAGGCATATTTTTCTGTCGCAGCGAGATGGGCTCCATGAGGTCTTCCTGCATAATAGGGTATCATTCGAGGATGATAACATTCCAATCCCTAACCCTAGTATGGTATGATTCGACACACGATTTAGGCAATCATGTTCAAGTAAAGATGGAATGTATGATATTACAAGAATAATCGTGAATTGGAATGCATTCATACGATTATGAACGTGTATGGATGCATTAAAGCGGTAAAAGGAGTTAAGGAAGGGAGAAAAGGAATTTGGAAACCCCCCCTGTGACCAACCCAAACCGCTGCAAAAATGAACAGATTTAGTGTCACAGTTTATTGCATACAAAACATACCTGCCCTGTCCCTGCACGAGTAACAGGCACTTAGTAACAGACAAATGCACGTGCGGCGTCTGGTACCTGTAGTGGGCAAGCAATTTCTAGACTCGGATGGAGGTTTCTAAGACCTCCCTCGGACTAAGGGAGGCGGGTCCCGGTCCATAGCCTACAAGCCGCAGGAAGCAGCGAGGCCGTGCCTTACGGTGACCCCCTAAAGATCCTAGTCCCGGGCATAGGGACTTACCTATGTATGCCTAATAAAGCGGTAAACAAACACAGGTAGGAGATCATACAAAGGGCATCGAGCCAATCAATTACATGCGCAAACAAGTAACTCCTCTCCGCATGTGGTAAAAAGGCTTTCGGTAGGAATCCACATGCGGAGGTCCCCAGCGGAGTCGCCATCCGGGATGTGCGCACGCCCTTCCGGCCTAGCGACGCGCGGCGGCGGTTACGGGCAACCCGAGGACCCGGGCCCGCTCCCCCGAGGCCCAGTCCGGTCGGCGTTACGGCTCGAACGCCGGACGCTGCGGAAAGGGGCCCCGGGTTGGGCCTTCCCTTGATTCGCGAACGGGTCTGCGGGGCGTTTCGCCAACCGTCTCCAGTTCCCTGGAGGCGGCGAGCGAAAGGCTGCGTTAAGGCCTCGCTCGCGAATTTCGGAGAGGGCCCAGGGAGCGGCTCGAGTAGCCGTCACCTCACTCCAAATGGCTCCGAAAAAGGGTGTTGGGTTTAGTTTAGCTTTGGAAACATTTTGTTCGGAGTCGCCACCGACTTAGTTTAAAAATGTGATTTTAAGTCGGAAAAATCAGAGTTCTAGGTTCGGGGATTCCTATTTACTAGCCTTAGTACTCTACCACATGCGAAAAGGGTGGCGATTTGTCCAAAAAGTTACTTTTGATTGACGGGTGTTGGACCCGATCCGGGAGTGGGCCGGACTCGTATCGACGTTTTAACGGGCGTTGGACCCGAATTTAGGTTTGTTTGATTAAGGATCAACACACGACATAAACCTAAAGCCTAAACAATCACGCAAACACAAGCAATTATTTAGATCAAAAGGGCGGGGAAGGGGGCGGTGATTGCGGGCCTATGCACTTGGGCCCGCAATCCGTTACAAGTGGGCTTTTAAAATGAAATTCGGGGAAGCCCGCACTTCCCCTTTGTACCTTTGATTGAAGGTTGGGGCCGCTTTAACTTCGAGCCCGCGGTTTTTAGGCCGGGGTGGATCCGCGCGGTTTGATACACGCGCCTTCGAGTTAACTTCAAAATTTTGGAGTTAATCTTCCGAAATTGCATGCTCAGTGTACATGCAAAATAAAATATAAGAGTGGATGTGGTTAGTATCACCAAATTCAAATGAAATTCAGTTAAATTGAGAAAGGTAAGATTTGTCTTACCGTTTAACCAAGGATGTTCTCTCGACGAAAAATCTTCGAAAATATTGGGGAAGTTCTCCTGTTGGGCTTGAAATTTTGTAGACCATCGAAGCCCACTTCGCCTTGTGAGGAGCCCATAACTCAGCCCAAGTTCACTTTTGCTCTGAAATGTCCGAGGCTCGTTCCTAAGCCGTCTCCTCGTTCTTCAGGAAACTAAGGAAGCCGTTCGAGCCAACACCATCAGATCTGAAGGCGGTCATGAGAAGAACGGGAAGGCCGCCAAGTCCGGGCGAGTGAGGGAAACGCGGGACTGTGAATCTGACAACGGCCGGGTCTGGGCTCGAAGGAGGCAAAGGCGGCGACGGCAAGCTCTAGCCAGGGCAAAGGACGGCGACAGCGACGAGGACGGGCTGAGCGAGGATGGCGCCGGGACGTCGGGCACAAGTCACCGTGGGATCTGGGTCGAGGAGAGGTCAGACCAGGGGGTTGCCGTGGGAGAGATGCCTTGGATTCACCAGAGAGAGGTGGCTGAGGCTTCATGGCGATGGGGTGAGGAGGCCATCAAGGTTGGCTTGGCCAGATCTGGGGTAGTGCCGGGGAACAGGTGGAGGCTGTCACCGTGGGCTGGAACGCCGTCGCTGTGCGTGGGCTGTAAGGGATCGCCGGAGGAGACGTGGGTCGCCATGGGCTTGCTCCCGCCGGGATTGAGGACGCTGGGGAGCTGGTTAGTGACAGCCGCAGGAAGTGTGGGTTGCCGGGGAAGGTGTTGACGTGGGTTGCTAGTTCTGTGGGTACCGGAAGACGGAGATGGGGAAGTCGCCTCTGGTCTAAGAGGGCTGACTGGCGTCGCCCCGCTGTGGAGGTCGCCGGAAGGAGGAAGCTGGAAAGGAAGGAGGGCAGCCGCCGGGAGGAGACGGGGTCTGCCGTCATGAGGCTGGGGACGCCAGAGGGAGTGGGCTCGCCGCCGCTGGGTCTGGAGACGCCGGGAAGAGAGCGGGCTGTCGTCGTGGAGCTTGGGGACGACGGAGGACGCCCGTTGTCGCCGGATCGAGGCTGCCGTAGAGCTGGTTTGTCGAGGACGCCGGAAGAGGGTTGAGTTGGAATCCGAGGATGCCAAGGAAGAGAAGTCGCCGGGAAGGAGGGAGGGCAGCCGCCTTGGGGCTGGTGCGTCTAGGTGGGGGAGCGCCGGAGCTGCAGGGTCGACGGCTGACTCTCCTGGAGGTCGGAATGAGGATGGGGGAAAGTGGGGAGCCGGGGAGTTGAGGTGGGGAGCCGCCTTGGGGAGAGGCTGTGATTGGCCGCTGAAAAATGTTTGGGGACAGTTCGCCGGGGCTTTTGTAGAGCCGGTGGAGACAGGGGATGGTTGTTGGACGAGGGTGAACCCGAGGCGGTTGGATGCACCGCCGCGGGACTGTCGCCGGGAACGAGGAGTTGCCCCTGCTTCCGCCTCTGGAAGTGACCCAGGGGAAAGGTTGGTTCGTGGCAGGGTTTGGTGGTGATCAGGGAGCTGAAGAAGGCGACGGCTTGGAGCTTGATGCAGGGAAGGTGGCTTCGTCGCTTCTCCACTTCTCTTTACTCTAAGACCTGTACGAGTAACA
The DNA here is from genome assembly GCA_023653495.1 of Melastoma candidum. Taxonomy (NCBI): domain Eukaryota; kingdom Viridiplantae; phylum Streptophyta; class Magnoliopsida; order Myrtales; family Melastomataceae; genus Melastoma; species Melastoma candidum. Next base: position 4,990,578 of record CM042885.1, read on the forward strand.
GAGAACATTAGTAATAAAAGAACCTCCCATCTTCAGGAGGCGATTTCTAATGGCTCTTTGTTCTCCAGGAATGGATAGACCCAGCTTCACTCGAGGTCAGCTTCATGGTACGTCAAGAAAACTGGTTTGGTATAGCTGGAAGTGCAAGGCCTCCGCAACGAACGTTGGTGGTGGTCATCGTTGTTCTTGCTAAGGTGAGTTGGAGTTAAACTGACCGTCGATGTTGAAATGGCCGTTGATGTTGCTGCTATCTGTTGTTGTTGTCAGGTTTGAGCCGGTTCAGGGGGGGGTTTTCCAGTGGTGCCTTCTGCTCCTTACCTTGGTGGAGGAGACGGCTGACAAGTGGGAGCTGCAAAAGGGGTAGAGTGAGCTGGAGGAAACCAGGAAACAAGGGGAAGGAGGTCGATGGCTTCGAAATCCTCCCCTGCTTCCTTCAGGAAGAATGAAGAAGAATCCCCGTAAGAACTGTTTGATTCGACCCCCCCTTAAAGAAATGAAGATCGACGAAGGAGACTCCGGAGTTGGGAGAGTGATCGATCACTTCGATTATCTCCCTTCCTCCCCAGAAAACCAATGAAAAATTCCCCCCCTCAAAACTTGGTGAGAATTTTTTTTTGGACAGAAAACTGGTCGACCTCCTTTCTCTGTTTAATTCCACCCCCCCCCCCCCTTTTAAGGTAACCTTCCTCCTTACTTTCTCATCCCTTTTCGACCAGAGCTCTTCTGGTTCCCCCCTCATTTTTCAGTTTGGTTCTCCTCTTCCTCCTCTTGAGAACCGATTTGGTCGAAACTCAATTGACCCCTGGTTGGGATTCCACCATTTTGTCAGGGAATTGATGAAGGGTCGTTGTGACGAGGTTGTTGGGGGAACAGATCGTCCTTGCTCTTCAGTCATGAGGATATTTGTCGGGGAACACCCTCTCTGCAGACGATCCCCTGACATGCCGGAATACCTGAAGCCTGTTCTCCTGCTGTGGGATTTGGGCGAACACCGGAGAGGGACAGAAGTAGGATGTCCTTCTGTCGGGAAGAAAGCAAGGTAAGTGGGCTTTGCTTTTGGGTTTTTCCCTTAGAACCGGGCTGGGCTTGGTTTTGACTTTTCTTTTGCCTCCTTTGGTTTTGTGGGTCTAGTTATTCTTAGATTTTGCCCGGCCTATTTCTTTAACTTGGGTTTGGTTATGGCTGATGATATCTGGCCAAGGTGGCCTGACGCCTCGTTGTTTCTGGCCACGTTTGAGTAGCATAAAGGGGATGTCCAAGGATGGAACACAACGTGGGGAGACATTGCGGCTTGCATGGGAGTAGCATGAGGAGCGTTCATGGCAGCAGGGTTCCACGTTATCGATGGCATTACTGGTGGAGTATCACCAGTAGGAGGAAGAGAAACTCTAGGCCTCTAGGATTGAGCTCTTGACAACGCTGATCCTACGGATGGGAAGCTACTATACTAGCACCAACTGGAGAAGCTCCAGAGGAATGTGATCTCTGTTGCTGTTGCTGAAACGATGCTTGCAACTGCAGATTGGGGCCTTGTAATTGATGTCTAAACGAGGCTTCTTCACCAACTGTCCATTTTGCGGTGCAATTACAGGGGCCAATGCAGCCTTTCCTCTTTGAGCGGTTGTATTCTGCTGCATTGGGAATTTTGCATCGGCGACATGTCGAGGATTTTTGTATTTTGTGTTGGAATACTGCGGAAGTCCTGGTTGTATTCCTACAGATTCTTGCTATATTTTGTATATCAAAGATCATGAAAGTCGATGAAATGCATAGCTTAAGCAAGTGAGTCCATCATCATATTTTAAGGTATTACATTGGTGTTTTCGAATTGCAGAATAAATAATAAATAAAGGTGCATATTATTTGTCTAACTTTCTCTTATCACTAAGCAAATGCGATTCCAAAGCCTAAACTACGTCCGACAGCGATTGGGCCTTCGACAAGGAGGCCGAGCTCACTCCGGGATACTTCTGAATCACCAACACAGATGCCGAGGTCGATAACTCAAACGACGACAGCAAGCTGCCGATCGGGCCGAGGTCGGGGCATTCCACCTTAGTGATCAGCGCATCTGCTATTTTGCCCTCCGGCTTTCGCCCGACAACAAACAGGTTGCACTGTCCCTGCTCCTTGATTGCCTGGACAGCCTCTTCGACACTCGACACGAGCTTCTCCTCGTACTTGACTGTGCTGTCAGCAGAAACATTGTTCTCGAGTTCGGCCGAGATATCGGCCTGGATCGACTCAGAGGTAAGGATGATTCTCATGACCACCAAGCTGATACCGGGGTGCTCCGCCATGCGTATACCATATGCCAGGGCTTCGAGATCGTCCTGACCCCCGAAGAACAACACTGTGACCGTGGACGACACGTTGCTCGCAGGGATATGATAGGTCCCGCCGAGCCCGCGATCCACCAGGATGCCGACCGAGCAAGGGGCCGACTCAAGGACCTTATTGTTGATGATGCGGAGCTCGTTTCCTGTCGTCTCGAATGATCCGTCGATCCGCAGTTGCTTGTGATAGGGAAGGATAATGATAGCTGCTTTCTTCCTCTCTGCAGAGGTGCAAATATCCTCGTGAATGTTGGACATGGAGGAGATCGCAGTCATTGGGCGGATTGTCACTTGGCTGAGCTGCTGGAACGCCTCAAAGGCCACGATGACTTGGTTGTCCGACGACCCAATCCCCTTGTTCCAGAAAGGCATACCATTCTTCCTGGCCTTATGCACCATTCGGATGGCGGATGGCCGCTCGGAGAGCTCCATCAAGTGCATCGCATAGACGCAAAGTCCTTCTCTCTTCTCAGACCCCCTTGAAGCTTCAATGAGGTTTTGCATTGATGGAACATTCCTAAGGCTATGGAAGCATGTCAGGATCCGGAGTTGCGAGGACACATCCTTGCGCATGATTGTCCTGTGTTTGTAGTCCCCACGGCTGTTCCTTCTTGCAGGCTTATACACGGCCATCACCAAAGGCGTCGTGATAAATGTCGTGAATATGGCCATCAATACCATTACAGCAAACGTCTGGTCATTCAACACCTGAAAAAATGGGGCCAGTCAGTATTGCAGACACAATCGCTTTGCAGAACAAATATCGTTACTATTTTCATCCTTACCTTTCGATCTTTGCCGATGTTAAGAACGATGAGCTCCACGAGACCTTTCGTGTTCATCAGGAAAGCAAGTGCGAGGGCCTCCGAGAGAGCTACCTTGTAGGCAAGAGTGATGACCAAAGTACCCACGATCTTTCCAAAGCAAGCAGTCACAATTACCAGCACGAGGAGGCCCCAAGAATGCGCTCCTTGAATGGTGGCGACGTTCGTCTTCAACCCACTGGACACAAAGTAAAGCGGGAGGAATAGGCCAGAGATGAGATCTTCGACCTTCTCTACAAGAGCACCAGCAAATGGTCCCTCTTTTGGGACGAGCACTCCGACCACAAACGCACCAAAGAGAGCATGGATCCCAATCAAATCTGTGAAGAAGGACGCGGCTAAAACTGAAGCCAGAGTCGTGCACACATATATTTCCCTCACTGGCTCTCCCTCTGGACACCTTTGTGCCATCCACCGGAACAGAGGAGGGAAAATGAGAGAGCAGGCACCTATAAAAGCAGCACCACAAAGTAACACCCAGAGGGCGACCAATGGTGATCGACCAGTTCCTGACAGGGCTATGGCAAGGGCGAGTAGGATCCAAGCAGCTACATCATTGACGGCAGCAGCTGACATGGCCATCCGGCCGACATCAGTGGTAAGAAGCTTGAGTTCAGCGAGGATACGAGCAAGGACCGGGAAGGCGGTGATTGAGAGGGCGACACCCATGAACACAAGGAATGGAGGGCCTGAGACATTCTTCGAGATGGTTGCCTTGAGGACAAAGGACGTGCCGATTCCCATGACAAACGGGAGAGAAATCCCAGCGAGGGCGATGCATAGGGCCTTCTTCCCAGTACGCTTGAGGGATTTCATGTCGAGCTCGAGCCCCACGAGGAAGAGGAAGAACAAGAGCCCGATATTCGCCAAGGTGTCGAGAACTGTAATGCTCCTCGGGGGGAAAACCTTGTGGAGATACGCTGTGCTTCGGCCCAGGGCAGATGGCCCGAGGAGAATCCCTCCCTACAGATCAACGAAACCCCCCAATTCATCTCGTCACGTTCTCGCGAATTCCTCAAATAATAGGCAACAAGAAACCTACCACTATTTCCGCGATGACACGGGGCTGCCGTAGCGGCCTAAGGACGAGGGCAAGGAGACGGGTGACGACGAGCACCAAACATATCTGGACGATCGCGAGGGGGAGAGCAAAGTCGAAGGGGTCGTCGCCCTGGAAGATGCCGTTCGAGGTCGCCTTCATCGGCAGGGGGCACACCGGGACCGTCCCGTTAACGGCAGCCATAGTTGGGTCACGTGATCTCCCTCTCCTGGGAACGCCTCACAACTAAACAACAATGCAAGACACAGACACAAAAATCGGAATAAATATAGACAAGGAGGAAATCACAAAACATGCTGCGTTGGGTAAAATCACAAACATGCTACGTGTTGTCACTTGGATTCAGTTTTCGTTAATCCATGGGGCGTTTCCTTTGTCGGGATTGTCGAGGGAAACGGGGAATGGCAAACGTAATGGGATTCGGGGGGTGATATCCATATTTCCCTTGTAAAATGCGAAATAAGCTGGACGAGCGTTATTTACGGTGAGTGAACAGTCAAACCAATTTAGGGTCCTTATCCCCTATCTTTTCAATCAAAAAGAAGGGAATCGTGTGATCTGATTAATGGTCGGATCCCCGTTGACTCAAATTCCTAGGATTTTTATCTGTTTATACGAAAGAAGAGGATAAGTTTCATTGGATTTCGAATAATTGGGTCGTAATCACAAAATTCAGTCACATGGATATCAGATCATCATCATCGTGTCATCAATGTCTCTCCATCATAGACCTATAAAACGTACATATTTCACACCATTCGATCATGATAAATCATGGGTTTACCAATAACTGATTCTACGTATCCAAAATGAAATTTCTCATCCCAACCATGAAAACCTGGCACAGTCCACGATGTATTATCCCTGTCCTTTTCCCTACCAAACGACTTCGGCATGCACTTTACTGTAAGACATCCTTAAAAAGAACACGATGAGAGGGAGGGGGGGGGGGGGGGGGATGAGGGACTAACAAACATGAGTCAGCACATCAATGTATATGATCCACGGAGGATGGGATGTTTTGGAACGACGTGTCGCGTATTATTACGTCTACTTTATTGCGAATCCAACTGATTTCCATGAGATTGACACCACACTCACCTACCAAACCTCGGCTCACGTGGGGCATTAATTGCTCATAGAAAAGGAAAAAAAAAATCGATCCGCCACCTCGTCCTCAAAAAGGGTTTACAGATTTTGGGCACGATAAACAAAATGACTATCAATCACTAGAATACTGTTATGATTCTTGAAAGGAAAATTATATCGGGTTCCCAAATGTAAATATGATAAGCTTTCTAGCCTACTTTCTTTCACAATAGAACTAATAAAATATGATATCTTTTTCGCCAAAATCTGATGCAAGTCAGTATTTATTCCTTTTTGACCGACATGCAATTATGACTCATGGTATTGCGGTTTCTCGTGGTTTTTCATGGGAATTTTTTTCATCAGAACTTTCATGGTCGGAGTTATTATTCTGTCGACACCCACCAAAGTCAAACCAGCCCCGGGTTTGGTTGTCGGACAAACAGGAAAGTAAGGAAGGAAGAAGAAATATATGTGTCATCAAATTACAATTTCTTTTTTGACAGGAAAGGGAAATCCCAGGATACTTGATTTTTTGGTGACATAAAATCTAAAATTTAAGGGTTGGTTCTCAGGATCACTCATCATCATCATTGGGTTTTTATTTTTTTAAAGATTTTCCAAGAATTAACGAGCGCTGTTCTTCCCCCTCTTTTCCGCGACTCCCTATCATCTATCCACTAACAATCCATGAAAGCTTTCCCCAGAACATGAGAAAATCGAAATATTCAATCCACCCGCATCATAAAAACGAAAAAGAAATAAATTGAATTCACCGAGACTTCGAGAAAGATGATTATGGGAGGAGGGAGTAGTACCTCTTGATTTTCTTCTAAAGAAAGTGAGTCTTCAGGGTGGCGCTATCTGTCGGATCTCTGAAAGGGAATTAGATCTGAGTTCCTGGCAGCAGATAACCGGCGACGAAAGAGCTTCTTCCCCCGGCAGGTGCCCGTAACCCCTAGTCGTTCCTTTCAATTCAACTATGATGTTTTCTTTATATATGCATGTGTGTGTATATATATATATAGTGAGAGAGAGAAAGGAGGAGTTATGTTTGTGAATCAGATTTTTGTTCTAGATTTTATGGATCCCTATATCACTAAATACAAAAAGTAATTAGAGTGACAATTAATTAGGAATGATCTCATGACAACGTGGCAGCATTATAGAAGTAACCGGAGTCATTAACGCTTTCATAATGATATCCGTGATAATATATGTTATATGCTTTGAAGCACACAAGCATATCTTATATTAGTAAAACAGATATTGTTTATATTGTCGTCAACTAATGTTATTAAGACCATTTCATAATGTCAATTTTAATAATGTCGCGGTAAGCGGTCGGTCCGTGTTGCAAAAACTTATGAAAGATTCACAAGTGGATTTTCAGTCAAACACAACAATAGGGTCGAGCAAACTTTTCCAAACACGTGTCACATTTTATGTCGTGGGACATCAAATAAAATCACGGCCACCCGATAGAGTAGTCTATAGAAGACACACACGTGGACGTTGTCAAATTCAGCCACTAGAAACTACATAATTAAGAGTAAATCCTAAACCTCAAACGTCTTAACCGATGTCCCCACGTTCCACTGAAACGGCACTTACTGACCACACTCGAAATTCGTAATAATTGGATTCGTTCACGTTCCGAAGTCTTGGTTGGTTGTATTATTCAAATGGACAACAATCGTCGTGTTGTTCAACCCTTGGCCGTCATTAGTGACGGTGGTTCCTTCTCTAAATCCACTGAAACGGCACTTGCTGACCACACTCGAAATTCGTAATAATTGGATTCGTTCACGTTCCGAAGTCTTCGTTGGTTGTATTATTCAAATGGACAATAATCGTCGCGTTGTTCAACCCTTGGCCGTCGGTAGTGATGGTGGTTCCTTCTCTAAACCCACCTCACTTTATAAATATTACATACGAAAAACATCCTCCGATGCACGTGTTGATGACATAATTCATTGATGAAAGAATCGTAAAATACAGCAACAATGTTGTATAAGTTAACGTTTGCTTGATCAATGAGCTAGCTATTAATGAATAATAACAACAATCATATAATAATTTATTTTATTTTATATTTTAATGGGACGCCAACGATGGCTGGCTTACGAAATTCATTATCCGAAAGAAAGAAAGCACACATACACACACCCCCAAGACCAAAATGCACTGCTACAAGAATAAAATCATCGATTTAATTAGGTGCAGTTAATTAAGCATCGCCACCGCCGTCTCCCCGGGACCAGTATTCCTTGTAGAGCTGCCCAAACAGTGACTCGTCCTTTTGTATCAATTCCCTCGGATCCTCGTATTCCACTAATCTCCCTGTAATAATCAAGATCATGGCAATCACATCATAATTCCACAACTGTTTATTAATCACCCCATCCCCATTTTGCGTTAAATGCCTTAAAACGTTTAAACCCGGACATTTGGGGTACATTTTTATTTAATTTTTGAAGAACGACAATTTAAATAAAAAATTTGAAATAATTTTTTTTATCAATTTTGAAAGAGTTTATATTTTTATAACCATTTGTAAGCCGTTTTTCTGGTAATTTGGACTCACCGTCACTGATGGACATCACCATTGTACAGTCCATCACGGTCGGTATCCTGTGTGCAACCGTGATCACAGTGCACTCCGCGAATTCCTTCCGTATTGTCCTCTGGAGTATGGTGTCCGTTGCGTTGTCGACGGATGCAGTTGCTTCGTCCAGCACCAGTATTCGGCTCTTCCTCAGCAGTGCACGGCCGAGGCAGAACAGCTGCCGTTGTCCCATGCTCCAGTTTGATCCGTCCTGCAAAACTACAACAGCAGCCGGCGAAATTTTTCTTTTTTGTTGGTAGCAGTCTTGGGACACTGAGGGCGTGTGAGATGAAACGACTCTATAACTTGATATTACCCGATGCGTCGAGGCCCCCTTCCTTCTCTTGTATGGTCTCACGGAGCTGGCATTTCTCGAGCACCTTCATGTTCGTCAATGGAACCATGAGCCAGCATTCGAGAAGCCTTGGAATTGGAATCACGCGCATGGCTGACCTATTACCTCCCATATTTCGTGTTCTGTGTACTCGCCCAATGGGTCGAGGTTATAACGGACACTCCCCCCGAAGAGAGTCGGGTCCTGGGGGATAATCCCAAAATGCGACCTCAGGTCTTGCAACCCGATCAAGGATATATCGATGTCGTCGATTACGATCTTCCCTTCCGAAGGCTCCACCAGACGAAACAATGTGCTGATGAGTGTCGTCTTCCCCGAGCCGGTCCTTCCAACAATCCCTACCTTATGGCCTCCTTGGATGCGACAATTTATTCCGTGCAGGACTAACGGGGCACCTGGTCGGTACCTGACCTGCACAATGTGAATAAACCGCAATCGATACCAATGTCCTTAGGTTGAGCTTCATGTCACGTCCACCTACCTTGAGATTTTTTATCTCAATATTTCCGAACAAGGGCCAGTCCTGCGCTGGTCGATTGGTTTCGATGACTTCTGGCGCTTCGCTCTGAATGTGCATGTATTGCTCCAGTCTTTCGATGGAGATGCTTAGATTGGACAACTGACATTGAAATTGGACCGAGACAACGAGAAATATATTCAGTGAGAGGCCATATGCCAGCGCCATGCCGATGTACCCTGCCACACCGAGTCATATGACTACACATTGGATCAGAACACTGAAAGTTCATTCATTCTCTGCAGAAGCTAACCTGATTTGGAAGATCCAAACTGTAGCACGGTGATCGTGAGGGCAGAAACGGTGAGGACTATCGTAGCCAGTATCTCAAGACGTTGGATTAACCATTCGTTTGCAGAGAAGCTGTGGAAGTATGGGCTGGCATTGGCATCAATGAGCTGCAGGCTTTTCTCAAAGAACTGGTCCTCCTTGTTGAATGCTCGGATGGTGATTGCCCCAGCTATGGATTCAGCCATGTTGCTCGCAAGAGCAGATTTCGTTGTTCCGTCAAGGCGCATCAACTCCTTTGCTGATGCATAGTAGTATTTCTACAAGTAAAGAAAGAAAGAAGAAATGAAACAACTCAACCGATTAGAATTTCGATTACAGGCATCAGAAGAATATAGACTACCTGTATGATTATAGTTAGATAGACCAAGGGCACGACAACGAATATGGTAGGCCACGTCAGAATGACCAGAACCATAAAGCTGAAGTATGTGTTCATTGTCGACCCGACGGCTATCGTCAACTTGAAGGCAGCATCGACATCCAATATGTTCAGATCCGAAGATACCCGGCTTAGTATCCTTCCGAGGGGCGTTGAATCGTAGAACGACATTGGTGCTCGAGTTAGGGATTGTAGCAAGGTTGCAAAGATCGATTTTGACGCTCTGCAGCCCAATCGAGTGACGAACAATGACCTGATAAGAAGGACGAAGGCGAGAACAACCCCAATACCAGTGTAAACAACATTCAGCTCGATTTGGTTCATTTCTGAGCTATCCACATTGATAGCCAACCAGTAGCTCTGTGCAAGCTGGCCGACGATGAACGTGGCATGGGCAATAGTAGCCAGGGCAAAGAGGAAAAACCCGTTGCTGTGCTTTAGATACTGGAGGTATGGTTTCAGGCCCGCATCTCCAACCTCTCGTTCTTCTTGTTGGATCAACTGATCAGACTGGGAGAAGGCTGTCGTCTCTTCTGTGCTTGTTCTCTGGATTTCGCCATCACGGATCCCACAAGATGACACAGGATTTGTTTTGTTTCCGATGCCTGCGGTTATAGTATGTGCAGCAACGAGGACTTGAAATTCCCGGCAGTTGCTCATCAGATCCGTGTACGAACCCTCACTCATGACTTGTCCCGACGACATCAACTATCAAGGAGGCATTGCATGCTAAGAAAGTAAAGCTACGGGTATCGACTACCAAATTTCGAGATTATGCTTCTCAGTCCGCAATATGAGAACTGAAATCAGAATCGAAAAACTGACCAGAATAGAATTGAATGTAGGGAGGAAATCAACTTGGTGAGTGACGAGCAAGACCGTCTTCCCGGATAGGGATTCTATTACGTAATCCTGTTGAGTCATAACTAAGTGAAAGGAATCGGGAGAGACATTTACGGCCTAGCAAGAACCATTACCTTAAAAAGGCTAGTTGCAGTATGAGCGTCGACGGCACTGAAAGGATCGTCCAGCAGATAGATATCTGCATCCTGGTAAAGGGCACGAGCGAGCTGAATTCGCTGCTTCTGTCCACCACTAAGATTAACACCCTTTTCCCCAATTAGTGTCTGGTCACCGAAAGGGAACATCTTGATGTCCTTAGTCAGGGAACACCGACGGATGGTTTCGTGGTACTTGACGGGATCCATGTCCAAGCCGAAAAGGATGTTCTCTTGAACAGTCCCGGTTTGGATCCACGCCATCTGAGAAACATAAGCTACCGAACCATGAATGCTTACCTGATGAAAAAAATTCGTTAATCACATCAGTTTATCGAGAGTTAACCGTGGACTGAGGAGAGTTTATGCAAGACTGATTGAGTTACAGACCGTGCCCTCGATATACGGAACTTCCCCAAGGACAGAAGCGAGTAGGGTCGATTTGCCCGACCCTACTTCCCCACAAATGGCGATCTTTTGTCCTCGTTCAATCACAAGATTGATGTTTGACAAGTTGGCCTTCATGGTGCCTGTATCCCAGGAAATCTTGGCTGCATTCACGACGAGAGACTTCACATGGACGCCTATGTCAATATTCTGATTAATCTGCCTGTTCTCCAACTCAGGAGCATTGAGGAACTTTATGATCCTCGTCAATGAAACGTGCGCCTGAATGAAAACTCCAACAACATCAGGGATTAGCCTGATCGGCTCCTGAACAATACGCAGACTGGCTAGGAATGTGAACACGCTGCTGGCGGTCAATGGTATCCCAACAAGGTAACACGTCCAGAATGTGATCGCCGGTACAAGAACTGGCGAGGACCAGAACAGGATCAGATAGTAACCTTTCTGCGCCAGGACTGATGAGATCCATGTGAACTCTTCATCCCGCAAACATTCCACGACCTTCTTGAAGTGGGTCTCCCACGCGTACAGCTTCAGCACTCTCATGTTGGTGAGAGATTCCCCTAGCACCTTCAGCCTTTTCCCCTGTGCTTCAGTTAGCCGCAGCTGATACTTCAGCTGTTGTTTCGCCATTGGAGAAGTGACGAGGACGATTAATATGATACCCACCAGGGCGGAAATCGTGGCTACCCCAATGGAGCAGTACACAATGGCGAGAGCAAGGACGAACTGAAGGCTCGTCGACCAAATCTGATGGAACCAGTAGGGGAACTCGCCGATATTGTAAGCATCGGTAGTGACGTAGCTCACCACTTCTCCCGGCGAGTGGATCCTGTTGCCCACGTTCGACAGCCGGAGCTGCTTGCGGAAAACCGACGCCAACAGGAATGATCTGATCTCGAGGCCGATGAGCCTTGTCCTGAAGAACCACTGCCGTTCGGACAATGACTCCACGCATTTCGTCAAGAACAGCCCCACAGCCAACACGTAGCCTTCGTACTTGAAGCTCTCGCTGCCTTCGGCGACTTCTATAAAGGCTCGGAGGAACAGGGGACCCGTCGCCAGCGTCACCACCTTCGCCAAAGCACATAGCCCGGAGACCAGAATCTCCTTCCATAGGCAACGCCACACAGCGAGCAAGATTGAACGTGACGTGATCACCTTCCCATCGGTCATTTGACCCCGCAACTGCTCGGTGAATCTCAAGTAGCACGACTCTGCCCTGTCCTGTGGCCGCAGGAGCGGGATATCGTCCTCGTCGAGGATCTTGCGGCTACCCTTCTTCAGGAGGGGGTTAAGCCACCAGAAAGTGAACTTGCTGAGGAGGCCGGCATGGGCGAATGGGGTGACGTCCCGATCTCCGACAGGCTCACCAGAGGACGACGGGGGAAGGAGGAGGGGCTCTGCTTCGGGAGCACTGCTTCCATTTTCGACATGTCGTTGTTGTTGTCCCATTAGGTTGAGGAGGGTCGTGGTTCTTCTACATTTCACCCATGTATTTTTAAAGGTTTCCTCCAATCTCACCCGTCGTTCATGCAAACCTACCTGCTATTGATCGTTAGGCGGAACTCCGCCCCCCATATGAATTCCTCGTTCATCGCTGAATGGTGTGTGCCTCACAAAACGCTAATATATTCATACAATGTATAATCCAAAAAATATCGAACCACCTTTATTTCCAATCGCTGATGACATCTTTGCCCGGATCGGTGGATTTGGGGTTGGTCTAAACATCTTAATTAAACAAAACTTCACGTTATATTAAATGTCTATTTTAATATCGTTTAGATCGTGTCCCCCCCAAGCAATCGATTTTTTAGGTGAGAAAAAAAAAACAGTTTCTGATACTTTTTCAAAGATTTTTTCTTTGCTTATTTTTTATTTTCTCGCCAATAATGACGAATATTGATCAGTGTTGAACTTTGCGTCAGAATTTAATGTGACTCGGGCGTCGTGTTTCATGTGGAGAACACGGCACTCCTCTGGGCCATTTAATTTCGGGACCATGAGACATCATTCTCGGAGTTCGCGCCGAGGTGAAATTTAGGCCAACTTGGTGTGTATCTGTGGCTTATTACATCATCGTACTAAATGACCCTTTTTTTGGAAAGGAAAAGAAGGCATTCAATAGATCAATCTTAAGAAGCCTTCAGCACATGTTGCTCAACGGTTCTCCGCAAGTTCTCTGGACACGGGAGAAAAAACCCAAGACCATGTTTTTGTTTGCTACCCTCCTTGTCCAATGCACCAGCACATCCGTCGCCTTCCTTCTCTATGCACATGAGCTATCCGATGCTTAGGGAATGGAGTCAAGAGCGGCCTGGGCATTCATTAACAAGTCCACATAGAAATATGTGATTTGACTCCGTATAAATTAAAGGGAAACAACTATGGAGACAGTTTCAACTATCAACGCTGCAATTTCCAGATTTCTTAGCTAACATCAGTCAGTCCTTCCCCTATGTCCAAAGGCTCAACCTCAAGAACCGCCGAAGATCTAACTCTTTTTACTATCCTCCCACTGGATCTCTAACGACTCCACCAGCACCAGCTCTACCACCCATGGCATCTTCAAACAAGCCATCTGCGTTCGGCTTGAACCACCCTTCCGGTGTGATGGACGAGACCATGTAGTCGTCGTGCCTTCTCTTCTCAACTGGACGACTTAAACTTCCCTAGGCATCATGCTTGCTTGGAACTAACATTCCTTAGCTGGACCAACTTATCATCCCGGATTACATCTCTATTTCTAGCCAACCAAATGCCCTACATATAACAGTTGGAAACGGGACATTCCAAGGCAAGAAACAACAATTTGACCCTAGGTTCACTTCAAACCAAGTCATCAATGTAGCACAAAAAATGAGATTGTTGGATCGTTATGTGCACTAAGAGTGGGTGAATTAGTGTTTATCACTTTTTCGCCCTTTCTCAGCATAAGCGGAAGTGTACTATATCACAGCAGAGCTTTCTCAGAAGTGAGATCTGCTTCGCTGTAATCGTTACAATTTGATCGAGTAGGTTTTCATACGAGTGTTTGCGCGATCGTAAAGGATACAGTAGTTTATAGTGGTTCGGCCTTAATCGACCTACATCCACTTTCCACCGTAGAGGTGATTCAACTATATAAATATAATAGGTGCAAAGAGCCCTTACACTAGGCGTTTGGTATCTCAACAAGTGAGATTTAAAATCCTTAAAAGGAGATCACTCCTGGGCAACAATCAGCTCCTCACACAGTGGACGTCTTCTCGTTTCCAGTAGAATGATGCTCACATTCAGTAGTTGATTGCTCAAAGGATTTCCACACAGCACGTTGTCGCTTAGGCGTAAGCCTATCTATCAAAGCACAAAGACAATATTGTATTAAAGAATAAATCCTCACGAATGATTCCTTACAGTGAAGAACGACATCTCTGAGAGCAGCCCGTTTCTGTTTCACAGCAAAGGAATGTTTTAGCACTTAATAGCTCAGTAGAGGATTTCCACACAGTTTTTGTTTCTTCTCAAGATAAGCCTGTAGGTATTCAAGAGACAACCACAAAGCCAGTCACTTATAACAGAAAAGAAACATAACAGAAATTGGTTCCTCACACAGTAGAACCTAACTTCTTACATAGCAAAGTCGCGGTATTCGTCCTACACTCAGTTCGGACATGCACACGGTTACTACAGTCGTGACTCACTGAACCGCACACCCAGTGCTTAGGGTGAAATTTTCAGCTCCGGCGGCTTCCACGCAACCTGCTATACTGTCCCTCTGTATCAGGAGGTTGAGGCTTCTGCACTGCACCCCTATGCTCGGGGGGACCTCTTTCCACTCTGGCGGCGTTCCCAACTCATGCTCTATTCTGCAGGCACAAGACTTCTGGCGCGCACTCGTAAGTGCATGTCTCACTGCTCAAACTCCATCGGTTCGAGACGTCCCTGCAAAAAGACACAACAAGAACGGCTTGTTGCCGATGGGTCAGCAACTGGTTACTTAATTCAGAACAAGTATTCACTTAGCTTCCCTCAGACGATTCACCGGCCGCTCGTTGAACACACCGAAAACACACAGTCGCTCTCACGACGATCAAGGTCGCACTCAGCCCTTGACACTGTCACACGCAAATTGCAAGAGATAAGAACCAGGCGATCACTTAACAACTTCCGCTCTCCGCCGATCCTCAAAGCTTCACTCAAATCATACAGGCTATGGACAACCACTCAGACCACTCAAACGCACAAAGGCAATCTTGTCTGAGAACCAGATCTGATTTTAATGAAGAAAAAGACGTGGAGAATGTCCAGATGCATTGAGATAATCTTCATGATTTGTTTCCAAAATTGCGAATAGATTCTCAGCAACTGTCTGCTCAACAGTCGCGAAACTAGAGAAGGTAAGTTCACAACGGTAACTTCCCTATCTCATCCGAATAAGATGATATGTTTCTATATTTTATAAAGCAATCAACATAACAATAACCTTATCTGGTCGGTTATTAAAATCAAATAATAAATAAAATTATCTGATTTAACCGTTTATCTATTTGAAGCGTAACATTGCTTGTAAAGAATCATAATGAGATATTGTGTTTCTGAAATTAAACTTGGAAAGTTAATCTCATAATATTGAGTTGCCTAATTGTATGATTCGAGATATTTAAATCATATTCAACGTATTTAGACAACCAGATAAATAATCTGAGATAAATCAAAGTATAATGTAAATATGAAATATTTATTTCCATATTTTCAATCTGTAAGCGTAACGTCATAGTGACAGCTTATTATAAAGTAGCAACATACTGCTCATACTAGCTGTGACTCAACAACACTCTTCTTAAGCTCATCATTAAAGATAAGCATACGATTCATAAAGCAATACTGCTGACCACAAGTTACTCGTTACTTAAGTTCATCGTCAAAACATAGTTCAACGGATATAAGAAGCGAACCAAATGGACACAGGTCTAGGAGGACGAACCAACCCCTCACTTAACTCCTTTCGGAATCTTAAAATTGAACACGTAAATAAATATAATCCCCATGACAATCCAGCGTCGACAAAACAAATATCATTTATCAATAAAATCGAAAGTCTGACATTTAATACCATCAAGATCAACCAGCTCCCTCTAATCTTACTCCGACGAAGAGGACCCTCGGGAAAGCTTCTATTCCGACCAGACCACCGATCCACTATCAAGTAAAAGGTATTCGTCTGAATTTTCTACAGTAAGATTTTCATGGTGCACAATATCCAACCACTTCAAAACACGTGATTTTTTTCAGCCCGACCGAAATTGTCAAGGAATTCTGCTTTAATGGAAAAAAGTACGTGGTTGTTGAGAAATTAACATGTTTTTGTCGGTTGAGAATGAATTCCACATTCATTATCACTTTATCATATTCACATATAATTATCGTTTTCAAAATGTGACACGACATTAAAAAGAGATGTATTAATGAAATACAATTCGTTTAAAATAATACCTACGTACGAAATCGGGAAGCGGAATGAGAAAAAGGAAATGTTTTGCACGACGTGACAAAACCAGGATTTAAATAAGGAATAAAGATCCGGTTGGAGTCAAAACTATTTCAAAATATGTGAAAAACAATATTAGTACTAGAGAAATGTTTGGTTGATTACGAACACAAATTGAAATAATATAATTGAATGCATATTTTTAAGGAGACATTTCGTAAAAAAAAATTTGTTGATTTGATTGTACGATTGTAGTAATCCTATTATTCATTTTTTGATGAATATGATTAATATTAATCTTAATCTTTGTCATAACCTAATTTTTTCTACAAAAATCACAAAAAAACATTAAAAAATGAAAAATATTCAGAAAACACTAAAAAAATTACAAATCTTCCAAAAATCAATAAAGATCATAAAAAATCAACAAAAATCCACAAAAAAAAAATTCAGAAAAATCATTTCAGGATTCGATAAAAACTAATAAAAAGCTACACACAGACACTCAGAGAGATATTCAGAAAGATGGAGGGGAGAGAAGAAAAAAAACAAAGGCTTCGTCGTCAAAGACGCTCAACAACTCTGTCCACGACTCGCAAATTCTTTCCTTTATTTCTGTTTAATTAGGAGAATTTCTCTGCTTTTGATTGTTTTTATTTAAAAAAAAAACAGCAATTTCTCGGCGACAATCACCCAAACAGTCTCATGCTTTACATGTTAGCGAGTCACGTTCTGGAAGTTTGCTGGTACGTTTTGACCGTCGAGGCACAGCAGACGTGCTGGAGAAATGTCTGCAACATCATGAACAAGTCATGCAACGATGGCTTCTTCGACTGTCCCAAGGCTCACAACCCGTCAGGGACGCTTGGTTCAAACCAAGCAACATCAGCTTTTTATGCAACCCTACATACTTGCAGTCAATGACAGTTCGGCTAGAACAATGGAAAGACAGAGAGACAGATACGAAGAGAAGAGGCTAAAAAAAACGCTTGGGAAAAAAGGACAGAGAGACACACGGAAAAGAAAAGAACGCTTGAAAGAAAATCAAGACTTCGTCGTCATAAAAGGTAGCATTCTCTTCTTGATTTTCTTGCTAGAAATTGTATCAGGTTATATTCCCAGCCGGCCGAGCTCCCGTCATCCATCGACACGACCCCAACTCGTCCTCCCTAGAATGCAAGACACTCGACGTCTCCGTCTGCGACTTACGCCACCCGACAACCCGAAAAATTCTTTCTTTTAGTTCCGTATGATTCGGCGAATTTCTCTACTTTGATTCTTTTTATTTTTCACAATCAGCAACGGCGGCGTCCACGACGTGTTCAAGCGGTCACGAAGCTCATTGCATGCATCCCTTACCTTGCCACAACATGTGTCCTCAAATTTGAGGCGTCCAATCCCTGTTGGCGGCATATGTGGATGGAACACGAAGAGGGATGAGAGAATTTGGATCCCTTGGGTTAAGACACAACTCAGATTTTGCTCCCTCGGGTGTTCCAGAAATGCTTCTCAATTGTCTCATCTAGCCCTGCAAGCTTTAGGAGGCGATCGCAGAATAGGTGCTTCTCCCTGAGGCAGAAACTGGGGAGACAGAGTTGAGACATTTTGCGAGACCAGCCCAGCGCTGTCTTTTCTGCAAAGGTTGGATACGACAGATTGCATTGAGGGCTTTGAGTTCCTTGCTCTTAACCAGCACGCCACCTTGTCCAAGAACATGAGGAATGCCAGTGCATATACTTCCAAGAAGATGGCCACCCCGAGCAAGAGGAAGGTCACGTCGAGGTCAACTGGGTACTTTTCCTTCGTTATTGACTCCAGGAACCGCTCTCGCTACGGGGATAGCCTCGCGTTCTTCCTCGCTCTGGTCGAGTCTAAGATTCCCGACGACACCACCAAAGGCTCCACCCTCGGCCTGCATCGGCAACATGGTCATGGTCACCATCAAGAAGGGAAAGCTCTTCCTCAACTGTCTCTGCCTCCCCATCTCTGCCCGTACCCGTCCAGCAGCGTCCGCAGCGGCCACTGTCAACTCCTCCTTGATGCCACAACCTCGTCCCCTGCCGATGCGTCCTCCTCCTCCTCCGTGCCGCTGTCCCTCTATTCTGACCTCATCGTCAACTCCGATACTGACATATGGTCTGCCCTGGAGAAGTGTCGGCTCAAAGACACTCGTGAAGCAGTAGCAACACCAGCAGCAGCACCAATAGCAGCACAACAGACGAAAGTTGTGCCGGAACAGGGGAACGATGATGCTCCATCCAAGGAAAAAGCCAGCCAGCAATTCGAGCATAGCCCGGGAGATTTACCTGAGGATGCCACGAAAGGAGATACCGGCGAGAAAGAGAAGACTCACTGGATGATCAAGAAGAGAAATCAGAGGTCAAAACTGAGGAAACACAAACTACAGAGGACGATTCCACGAGCAAATCATCTGAAGGAGAGCTAAGTCAAACCAAAGCCGATGATTCCACTGGACAAGGGGAGTCGGATCAAGAGAGCAGCGAAATCAGTCAAAGGGGACTCCCAAGTTGCCTCTGTAGAAGGGAAGACGGAAACATATGATGGAGAGAAGAAATCCGGGGCTGGGCGATGCAGCATCCAAGAGAAGCAAGTCCTGCACCTTCTCGCTCCCTTCGCCGGTCAAGATTGCTGCCTGGACAGCCGCACCATAAGACGCTGCCTCATCCGGGCTGGTGCTCTTGCAGAGTTCCTCCCCGTTGAAGAAATCCTGCAGTAGCTGCTGCACCTTCAGGATCCTCGTGGACCCGCCAACCAGGACAACCTCATCGACAGTGCTTTTGTCGATCTTCGTATCCGCAAGCATTTCTCCACAGACTCCATGCATTTCAGGAACAAGTCCATGCACAGCTCCTCGAACCTTGCTCTTGTGACAGTGGAGTAGAAATCGATGCCTTCGTAAGCGAGTCCACCTCAATGGCTGTCATGGTGATGGCTCCTTGCCGGGAAAGCCTATGGGAACCGATCCCCATGGTGACAGACAAGACAGTTGGCATGGCGATTGGGATACCTCCGATGAGGAGCACCAGGAGGTTGTCAATTCCCTCCCTATACCTCCTGTGCTGGATGGGGTACATCCCGATGATCTCGATCAACATACCAACGGCGATGGAACAGATGCAGAAGTTACCGATGGCCGTCAAAACCTGAGCATATAGAAAGAAAGCGTAAGTGGGCGGCCCTGTTAAAGAAGGAACCAGGATAGCTGCCTCCTGCTCGCTCCACTTGCCGTCTCTCAAAAACCTTGGTCTTGGGCGCAAGGCCAGCCATCAGGACAGCCGCAACATTGCCAGCGTTGTTCTCTTCGACGAAGCTTATGGTCGAGTTGATGATGCGCAATGCAACGATGCCGACAAAGTCTTGCCAATCCGGGGCCTTTCCCTGCAAATATTTTGTTCTTGTCAAGGCGAGTTCAGCCCCCTCCAATCAAATCAACAGTAAAGGGCAGGAACCAAAGTGCAGAATTATGTTCATTGCTTACTCCTCCGTTGGCGAGAGCAATGGCCATGATGGCGGCGCACTCCACAACCCACAACGCCCTAGCTGTGGCGACGAAGTTCCAACCTCGATGATTTCTTCCCTTTGCCCATGGACGTTTCAACCTTGAGCCACGAGCTCCCTGATTCTGGTTCCCAGTGCCCCGCCTCCTTCATGAGTTTGAAGTCAAGGATCCAGAGGCTCAGGTCTTCCCTCCGACCAGACCTCATATACTTCTTTGTTTCATTTGCAATTTTGTCTTTTTAATTTCAATTACATTATTTGGTCTTTGCAGCTTCAATATCATTTCTTTTATTCTCAATTGTTTCACCTCTCTCCGATGTTTGCCAATTTATCTATTGTTTCACTTGTCTAGGTGGATTTACGTGCACAGAATTTCTCGTCTTACCATTATTTTCAGGTTTAATTGTTTCATAACATTTCAAATGAAGCGGTTGATGGAGTTTTAAGCGTAATAATAATGGTTAAATTCAATTGCCTAATGATCCCTTTAAATAATTTAAATTACATATTTTTATTTAGGAGTCAATTCTTATCCATTCAAGTAGATAGTTTCCGTATCATTTCCATTATTATGTTGCAAAAAATATATCTATTGAAGTTAGCTTCGATAATTTGCAAGCTCCTCTTCTTTCAATTCTTTCTTCGAACAGTTTACTTCGTTTATTTGATTTTTATGCAGATATCCTGGGAGCATGCCTTGCGGACAACCAAGGCACGCACCCCATTCGACGCGTTCAAGGCAACGGAAGTTATATTCGAGGGGTTATTTGGATTCTCAAAGATCAAGACCCTCTGAAGATGGCTTCGCACTCACCAACGTTACGGCATCAACGGCTCACCGGGTTTACCGTAAGCCTATTCTAAAAACGGCACCGTGGGGTACAAACGCTAACGGGGGCGTTCTATATAGAGCGAGCAATGGTACAACACCCGGTTCTCCCTTGAATCTATTTTTGGCTTAGAAATTGTTAAGGGCATTAATAAATCTATGATTGTTTGCATTTTTGCTCCAAAATCAACTTTCAAGAAATATTCCTCTAAAATGATTCACGTAGACATTTTAAGCATTATTGAGCTCGAGATCATTTTTTATATATCAAACAACTTCTTTTTCTAAAACCGAGCTCAAATAAATCGGACATCGGAAACACACGATTAAAGCCTCCCTTTTCTTTGTGATGCATGCGATTTAGTAATCCCTAATTCCCGAACCTTAACGAATCTCTATAGTTTTTCTAACTTGAACTTAAAATAAGTTAGTGGCGACTCCGACACGTTTCAAAATCTGAAGCCTTATCGTCAAGGGAGGATATTCATTTTAAATGGAACCGGAAACGGGATCCACCCGCGACAATCTTAAAATTTGTACTGTAGTGAATTTTTTTCTCCATCTTTGAAGATAGACTTATATGAGTGAACAAGTAAATTCCGCTTATATTTAATTTATGTTAACTTATGATCAAGGACACGTTGATTCAGTTTGGGTGATCTTTTATTTGAGCTTTTGCGGCATCTCGGTTTATTACTATGGAAGGGCCCGTCACATCATATATTAACAGGTGCTAGGTCCCCTCTTCCACTTGCCCTAACCTTAATAGTGATGCTCCACCCGCCGTCGGCAAATCAAGGAGAGGAAAACTCAAATCACCATCTTTTCCTTCTTCGTTATTTGCAGATCTTGTCGGGTAACACTCCTTAATTAAGATCATGATGAAGACGGAGTTTAAAAACCTAATAATCTGATTTTATGGAGTACGTTAATCACATGTATGTTTCCGTACTTTTTCATGTCCTAAATTCGATTGATGTGATATTTTTTTTACAAACATTGGTTCTACGGTGTATTGGATTGTTAGTTACGTTGGACAAAACATGCAGAAAAGTCACAGGATAAGTAAATCTTGTGCAAGCGGAGCGACAGCAGCCAGTGGAAAAGTCGTCCTTCGTTTAGGGGCCGGCACAGTGAATCAAGGTGAGGAACCGCGTGGGAGAAGTCATATAGTTGGTAATCTTTGTGCAAATCAAGTGATAGTCGTAGGAAAGTCACAGATGCAGTGAGGAACTATGAGAAGCCGTGTGATTTTGTGCTAGTCACGCCGAGGAGCTATGAGGTTTGGTGTTAGTCACGGTATAATGCCGGGTGTGGTTGTTAGACACTTGCTGTCGAACCATTATAAATCTTACTTGTATTTACTGGGTATTCAATTATATGCACACATACGCACATAAACAGTAAATATTTATCAAATCTTTAGTCATGTACAACAGATCTAGGTTCTGTAATTAAAATGATACTTTTACGGAGTATTCAATTATATGACAGATCATCTTGTCTTATCATAAAACAACTTCCGCTATACATGAAATGAAGTTGAGGATCGTGAATTCGAATCGAAAGCACTAATTCAACCCACTTCCCACTTCTTAGTAGGTTCTCGTACTACCAGGATCTCACAGGAACAGCCCCTTCTTGGTGAAAAATACGTTCGCCCTTGACGGTAAAAGACCTCCGACAAGAATATTAGAGATGGCATTTTAACATTACAGAGACGAAAAATCCATGCACACAAGCGGGTAGAAGACAGCGTCAACATAGCATGTCTTAATACAACACACAGATATATATTCAGACAGGTAGAAATCAGTCCAACAAGTGGGAGCTCAGGTACTCGCCCGAGACCAATATTCTTTGTAAAGTTGTCCGAACAACGAGTCCTCCCTCTTCAAGAGCTCACCAGGGCTATCATATTCCACCAGTCTCCCTGCATCGAAATTTAGAATGTTTTTTACTCATGTCTTTCTGACACCATAAGCTGGAGAAGTACTGGTGCCGCGAATTCCTCGTTTGGTAGCACATAATAAATAAAATGCAAGACTGTTCATACTTCCGAAATCACTTTACCATCACTTATTGCCATGACCATGTCGCATTCCATCACAGTGGGCACGCGATGAGCCACAGTGATGACGGTGGACTCGGCAAATTCCTCTCGTATTGTCCTCTGGAGGATCAAATCGGTCATGTTGTCGACTGAGGCTGTGGCTTCATCAAGGACCAGGATCCGGCTCCTCTTCAGAAGGACACGCCCCAGGCAGAACAGTTGCCGCTGCCCGACGCTCCAGTTCGACCCCTCCTGTAAAACTGCAGTCCGGAGAGAGAGGCGTTCAGTCATTGATGTAGTAGTAATCATCGACCATCAATTTGGTTACGGGGTTCTTACCAGGGGAATCCAGGCCTTTTTCTTTCCCTCGAATGATCTCCTGAAGTTGACACTTTGCTAGAACCTCCCATATTTCCTCGTCATTATACTGGGAGAGAGGGTCGAGGTTGTACCTAACTGTGCCACTGAACAGGGTCGGATCTTGTGGTATCACGGAAACATTCGACCTCAGGTCGTGTATTCCAATCGTGCTTATGTCCACTCCGTCAATTATAATTCTTCCTCCAGCATGCTCCACCAGGCGGAAGAGGGCCCCAATTAGAGTGCTCTTCCCTGAACCGGTACGGCCAACGATCCCGACTTTCTCTCCTCCTCTGATCCTGCAGCTTATTCCACGAATCACGAATGGCGCATTTTCACGGTACCTGACCTGAATGATTTCCCTACATATGGTCAGTGACAGAAACATGTGATCTAGTGAATTTGGAATGAGAAATCGATGATTCCCTTGCCTTTAGGTCACAGATTTCAACAAGGCCGGTGTCAGGCCAGTTCTGAGGCGGTCTTTTGCCTTGTATTACTTCCGGAGCTTCGCTTGGGATGTGCAGGTATTGCTCTAACCTCTCCACTGAAATGATCATGTTGGATAGCTGATTAAGGAACTGAACTGAGACGACCAGAAAGACGTTGAGCGATAGACCATATGATAAGGCCATTCCGATGTATCCTGTCACCGGCAAGAACTGTCTGACATGAATGCCGATTGGTGGAAAAATCATCATGGAATCTCACTGAGAAAAATATACCTGATGCGGAAGGTCCAAGATCGAGCATGATGATTGCTAGTGCAGAGGATGTTAGAACAACAGTGCACAACATGTCGAGACGTAGGATGAGCCACTCGTTTGCCGAAAAGCTGTGGAAGTAACAACTGGCGTTAGCGTTGATGAGATGGAGACTTTCTGAGAAGAACCGATCTTCCTCCCCAAAGGCCCTGATCATGATTTCCCCGGAGATGGATTCAGTCAGATGGCTAGCCAAAGAGGACTTGGTCGTTCTGTCAAGCCGCATCAGCTCATTCGCCGAAGCCAAATAGTAACGCTGCACATTTTACACAGTAACAAAGCTAAATATTTATCCATTCAATCTGCTAAATATGTTTGGCAGAATATACCTGTGTTACTAGGGTGAGATAAATCATGGGAACGAGGACAAACACGACCGGCCATGTGAAGATGGCAAGTGCCAGATAGCTGAACCACGTGTTAATCGACGATCCGACAGCTATAGCCAACTTGAAGGCCAATTCCACATCAACAATGCCTAGATCGGAAGATACCTGCGAGAAATATACATTAGATCTGCTTCCTGATCCCATTGAGACGGATAAGATGTTCTTACACGGCTGAGTATCCTTCCGAGAGGCGTAGAGTCATAGAAGCTGATTGGGGCTCGAAAGAGTGAGTGTAACAGCCTCGTGAAAATGGACTCCGACGATCCGCAGCCATAGATAACTATGATGAACGATCTGATGAGCAAGAATAAGGCCAGTGCAGCACCGATCTCTGTATAAACGAGGTTTAGCTTCACATGGCTTATACGTGCATTATCCACTTTTGCAGCCATCCAGTAGTTTTGCACTAATATACCAACCACGAACATTGTGTGACATATGATCGTCATAGAGAAGTAGAACACGCCTTTCTTGTGGTTCAAATACTGCAGATAAGGCTTAAGTCCGGCGTCTCCTTTCTCCCTTTCTTCTGGCTTGATCAACTGATCTCGTGCACGGCCAGAGGTCATTTTGTTGCTGGTGTACATTTTTTGAAAGTCCTCAGGCACGTCAGTAGGTCTCAAAGATGAAGCTGTGAGGATGCGGTTTTCTGAATGGGAATGCAGGGTGTGTGCATAAACTAGTTCTCTGAATACTTGACAGGATGCAATCAGTTCATCGTACATGCCAGAATTCACAATTTTCCCGGAAGACATCAACTGTCAGAAGAGCATTAAATCAATCAACAGAATTAGTAACACATCGACGGCAGGATCCCGAACGAAAAATAATGTGGCTTACCAATATATAATCAAATGCTCGAAGAAAGTCGACTTGGTGAGTAACCAAAAGGACCATCTTTCCCTTCAAAGCTTCCATGACGTAGTCCTGCGAGAGTCGAAATTAATTGTTACTTGTAGTCTGACCGTCATTTGTTAAAAAGGGCGATTATCACTCACATTGAAGAGGCTTGTTGTGGTACTCGCGTCGACGGCGCTGAAAGGATCATCCAACAGGTATATATCTGCATCCCTGTACAGGGCTCGAGCGAGCTGTAACCTCTGCTTCTGTCCGCCACTCAGATTCACACCCTTTTCTCCTATTTGAGTTTGATCGCCAAACGGGAGCATCGCAATGTCTTTTCTTAGGGAACACTTCTCAATTACTTGTTCGTATCTTGCAAAATCCATTCTCGACCCGAATAAGATGTTCTCCTGGATAGTACCGCTCTGGATCCAAGCCGTCTGGGAAACATATGCAATTCTTCCACACACTCGTACCTGAAAAAGATCAAGACAAGAGTCAAGGAATCATCAAGATGTTAGGAATTCGAGGATTTTTCGAATGGTCATTCCATGACACACTTTTCCGTCCACATGAGGGACCTCTCCGAGAATCAAAGCCAGAAGGGTTGATTTCCCCGACCCAACTTCTCCACAAACGGCCACCTTCTCTCCTGGCCGGTTCGACAATCTTATGTTTCGGAGAGTTGAGCCTCCGGATGTATTTGTGTTCCACGATGCCTCCGTGCACTCCACAAGAAGGGACACCCCCGAGTCCTGTGTACTACTGATCTTCTGTCCTTCGTTCTCCAATTCCAACTCTTGAAGAAACACAATGATCCTCGAAAACGAGACTTTTGCCTGAATAAATACTCCGACAACATCGGGAACAAGCCTGATTGGCTCCTGCACTATCCGCAGGCTGGCCAGGAACATGAAGACCGTGCTAGCGCTCAAGGGTATTCCCAAAAGATAACATACCCAGAAGGTGACTGCGGGCACGAGGATCGGCGAAGACCAGTAAAGGACCATATAGTAGCCTTTCTGAGACAGGATGGCCCTAATCCATTCAGATTCTCCTCGCCGTAAATTTTCGATCGCATCCCTGAAATGTGTCTCCCAGGCGTAAAGCTTCAAGACCTTCATGCTTGCGAGTGACTCAGCCATTGCCCTCATCCTCTTGTCTTGTGCCCCAGAGAGCTGGGTCTGATACTTGTGTTGTAGTTTGGCCATCGGAGAACTTGCGAGAACTGTGAGGATTATCACAATGAGGGCCGCAAAGGTGGCCATGCCGATTGAGTAGTAGATGATTACCAAAGCGAGGCTTAGCTGGAGGCTCGTGGTCCAGATCTGGTGGAACCAGAAGGGGAATTCCCCGAGACGGTCGACGTCCGAGATCAGGTAGTTTACAATCTCCCCCGGAGAGTGGGCTTCCCTTGCTGCATTTGAAAGACGGAGCTGCTTTCGGCATATTGCTGCTGACAGGAACGATCTTATGCGGAGGCCGATCAACCTTGTCCGAAAGGACCACTGCCTCTCGGAAATTGACTCCAACGATTTCAACATGAACAGGCCGAGCACAAGCACGTAGCCTTCATTTTCAAACCTGACGTTCCCTTGACCGACTCTGATGAAGGCCCCGAGGAACAACGGGCCGGTCGATAGAGCTAAAACCTTAATCATGGCATAGAATCCCGATACGGCAATATCCTTCCATTCACAGTAGAAGATGGCCCAGATAACTGAAGCGAAGTCATACAACTCCTTGCCGTTCCGTTTGCGGAGTCGGCTGCTGAACATCGAGTAGCAGGTCTCCGCCCTTTCTTGCGGCCGAAGCCTCGGCAGATCCTCGTCCTGAAGTGTCTGCAGCCTGCCTTTCCTCAACAGCGTGCTCAGCCACTGGAACGACAGCACGCTGAAGAAACCCAGCACCGCAAAAGGAGTGACGGAGTCCGATCCCAAGGCCGTTTCGTGGCCCGGATCCTCATTGTCATCAAGTTTCGTCAGCAGAGGTTCCGATAAGTGACCATTGGAGTCGTCCTCGTTGGTATCGGCACCCTTGTGTCCCATGGAAGCCAAGGACAAATTATGGGCAGCTGAATGTTTCCACGTACCTAAGGATGTATTTATTATTATATTGTTGGTCCAGTTACTAAACAAGAGATTAAAATTTCCGACACAAAGATTACGATTTCCACAGACCTAAGAAACTTTTTCCAATTGATGGAATCGGGGGATTATTTCGGTCATAATCGGGAGAACGAACCTTCTTTCCCATTTCCAAAAAGGAAAATGACAAACGAAGATGGGCCGACCAATGCTATCAAAAACATTAATAACACGTTTATGAGTGATTTATCGCTTGTCCACGTCTCGTGCTAATGTTATTTAGTGTTGTGGGGGAGTGTTCATTTTTTTCTTTTTACTTACAATGTGTTGGTATAGGATTGCACTAAAAAGGGGTTGAATTAGTACCGTAAGAGTTATGACACTTTTTTGTTCACAGAAGCGTGGTTCTGTCATGTCACAGAGACTGAATCTGATGAACAGATAGATTCCCAGTTCTGAGATGAATTAGCTTATGTGTAAGACACAAAGATTTATAGTGGTTCGGCAAACAATACCTACGTCCACTCTCCCAGCTCTTACCCCAATTAAGGCGTATTCACTATGATTGGAATGTGGGACTTTACAGATGCACACTACTGTCAGAAATGTGACTAACAAGTTGCACGTAATCACGTGTCTAACACAACCCGCACGCAACGTGTCTGACTCCGGCTCTTTACTGAGCCCGTGGCTTGACGGCTACCACCCGCCAAACGTGGCTTAACGGCTACCACCCTCCAAACGTGGCTTAACGGCTACCACCCTCCAAACGTGGCTTAACGGCTACCACCTGCCTTTGCACACAACTTGACTAACAACCTGCACAAAACAAGATTAGCAACTACAGCACCAACAGTCTGCAGTTACAGAAGACGCTCTCTGTCAGCGGTGATTGACTCGATGAATGAACAACGGACGCTCTCAACTTTTTCAACGGTAAATGCACAAGGATTCTGGTAAGCTTTTCGATAGAACGACCCTTGGAATCATTGCTTCACTCTTGCTTATAAGCTTGTCCGTAGAACGAAGTTTCCCAATCAATCCCAACGGCTAGTTGATTCACTTGCCATAATCTCTGTGATCTAATCCTGTGGGAAAACTTCCAAAAGTATAAAGCATTACCCTTAGTCACGTCAGATAATAATAAAATAAAATGATCGCTCAACAAGAGATAATGTCTTCTGCTCAGAAGCTGTTTTCTGTGACAGCAGAACCAGCACTCTTCCTTATACGAATTTGGCATTGGGATTATAAGTTTCCATAATATGAAAACATTCCTTTCGTAGAATTATTCTCACCATATAGGGAGATCTTAACCTGATAAGATTGTTGCCAAACATATGATCATGTTAGTTAAGGAAATGAATCTTTCCAATTAACTCAAGGTCCAAAGATGAACGTAGACGTGATTCCAATAAGGATGTGTGAGATAAATATCTCACGTGCTCGCATATAGGACAATTTCCAATAAGGAAATCGTCACTCACAGAATTTCTGTAAACGATAGCAAGCACTCCAGCAAGGAGAGTTATAGCAACTGTGACACAGATGCTCATCTCTGTAACAGAGATAGTGGATCTTGTCCTCAGAACACCATTTCTGATGGCTAGATCATTTCCCCCGTTGAAGTACTCCACATAACTCTTTTACGTATTGCACGGATAACAGAGACCAGCTTCTACACCCGAAGGCATGTTCTTGTGTACACTTAAATAGCACATTAGCAATACATAACATTTGTCATTATCAGAACCAGATTATATCCTCACATTGTTTACGTGGATGTGACTCGTGGGGATGATTTTGATTCTTCTTCATTTTTTTTTAAAAAAATGATAACTACTTTTTGTTTGAATGTCATCATTGTTATTATCATCGTCGTCGTCATCGTGGTTCCTAGTCAAATTAAAAATTGACATAGCGTACGGCTTCCCCCCCCCCCCCCCCCCCCAACCACCAATGGTTGATGTAACGCCCTCGTGTTTTTGGTCCACAACTTTTATTTATTTTCGTTTCCTACTTCTTCAAAACAAAAGTCTTTATGTAGATGAGGCCAAGAATTTGATGTGAACTTGCGAGTGGAAAGTGTACCAATAATGCTAAAAGTAAAAGTTCCTTTTCGTTAGTAATTCGACTTAAAAAACAAGGAAAGGGCCACATGTTATGAGAAAAAATAATAAGTTACAAAATAATACTCATAGACGAAAAAATATTTCACAAAAAATTATAAAATTTATTAAATATTACTTTTAATTAGATGTTAAAATTTACTTTTTAAAGTGTTACATTCGGTATTTTAATGTTTGAAACATTAATTTATCTCTATCGAATCATGAACTTTTTTTCAACTAATATTATGATTTTAATATCGAATTTATGACATTATTTAACGAATTTAAAAAAATTAATTATTCAATTTTGCTAAATATATTTTCGAATAACAATTATTTTGTAATGCATTATGCATGATGGAAGGGATCGAGTGCCTACAGGTGGTACGACATATTTCCCCAAACCGCCTGTCGGTTTGTTTGAGGATTGCAAATTACAAGAACCACATCTAATGATCGTACCATCATCTTACGTACGGGCACGATTACGTACGTACACGAAATAAGAATCTCCGACGTACTTTTATCCAATGTCTGTAGTACGCCCGTCTGGTCCCTACCACGTGCCAATAATATGCAGAGTTTTACTATTCACAAGTTGAAAAAAAAAATGTGGGTTGGCACCATGTAAATGTTAAGACATATTGAGAACAATGAATGTTTAAAAATCGCGGATCCCTTCTGAGAATGGAAAGGGGACGAACGAATGGGCCCAATGGGCTTATATGGCCCACTGAAGATGGGCTTAAATAACAAAAACGAGGGCGTCCAATGGATGAATCGGGGATGACAAAACCTTTGCCTAAATTTCCAAATTCGAAACTTTAAAGAGGAATTTCCATTCTATTTCATTTGAGTTTTACTTTTAAAGAAGACACCATCCTCCCCCCCTCCCTCTTCTCAATTGTCCTGTTTGGTGGCATGACCTTCCAACCAGACCTTCATCGTCATCATCAAGGAAACGAAAAGAAAGAAAAGTAAGTGATCATGCAAGTAGTTCGTGATATGTCCGAGTCATTCCCCTCATCCGCACGTTTCCATCCCACATCCTTAACCTCTACTTTTGTCGCTGTCCCGCAGAAACCGGAGGAGACTAAACGAACGACCCGAGGACAGGGCTCGCGTCTCGCCAGAGGGAGAGGGGTCGAATCTGGTCTTACCACGTGGGTCCGGCATTCCATATGCCGGTCCATAGTCGGGTGAAAATGCGAAAAATGAACATATTCGTTTACTATGCCGTACACACTTTGGGGAGCCCCGGACAACTTGGAGAACGAATGTTGGGGATGATCGGGCCTGGGAGTGACCTCTACCAACTTTGATAACAAATTTTCAGGCACAAAAAAATTCCAGACAATTGAGGGGAAGAGGAGGACAAAACACAACACAACACAACGCTCTAATTTGATCAAACCAGACTGAAGATATAACCGAAAGCCATTTAGAAAGATGAGACCGAAAGAGATAAGGCCTTTCCTTTCCTTTTATTTTTTTTATTATTTTATTTAAGAACATAATATAAGATTTAAAGTATTCTAGGATTTATGAATCATCGACTAATTTCCCCAACCTTCCGTAAATTTAATCCCCCATTTCCAGGTTTTCACACCCCTTTTCCAACATCGATAAAAATAAAATGAAAATTATTTGTAACTAATGTTGTCACTTGGAGATTGGGGGAAGCATCCCATGTAAAACAATAAAGAATTATTTACTGCAAAAAGGTGTCTTCGCTTTTCACAGTACGAGACAGAACGACATTTATTGGTGGACCAAATTTCCTTCTATATAAATTTTGTTTTTTTTACCAACCCGTAGAAATTCGAACCGTCAATCATTAAAACCTCAGGACATTAAACACCGACCGACCGAGCGAGCAAGCAAGCAGGCAAACGACAACGAATGAAACCTTCAAAAAAAAAAAAAGGCATTAAGAATGAAAACCCGTTAGACGTTAATCATGATGGGTCAGGTCAGGTTGTTAATAAATAGTACGTTATCCCCATGAGGGGAGACGTTAAGGAAGAACGGGAAAGGAAGGAGGAGGAGAAGGAAAAAAGTTGCGACTTTTTAGCGGGCAGAGAGTAACAACAAGAGAAGAGAAGAGAAGAGAACAGAGATCTCCAGCAAGTAAAATATTTTACCATGATATTTTGATCCTGGATTATGTTCTCGGCTGGTCTCTTGCTTTTGGGTTCTCTTTTTTATTCCGGGTTCAAAACCCACTTCATCTTCAACCTTGCATCGGTCTCTTTTCAGCTTTCCAGTCCTTTTCTAAGAAAATGGTGTGTACTCTTTGTGAGACTTGCTCCAAGGAATTTTGTTTGGCCATTTGGGCGGCGTAGTCGTCCCCTCTCTGTTTTCTTTATTAGTGTTTTTCTTAACCTCCTCGGAATCTGTTTTAAGTAATTTGTTTTTCCTCGTGTGACCCCCCCCCCCCCCCCTCTCCCTTTTCCCTTTCCCTTTATTTTGTATTTTCAATTGAGGTTTGGCGCCCCTGCCCGGTTGATTTCCTGAGGTTTATGTAAAGAGGAAAGTTGGAGGGAGTGGAGTCACTGAAATTTTTCCAAGGGTTTCAAATTATTTCTTTTGAAATCTCGGAGAAAAGTCGAGAGGGAGAAATGTGTAGCTGCTATATCTTCAGGAATTGGGTCGTCCCCGCGTCGTTGATTGTGCTGTTTGTGAGTTTGCGAGTGCTGGTGGTGGATGCGGATATTGGTGGGGACAAGCGGGCATTGCTGGATTTCGCCAATGGTTTGCCGCACTCCCGCGACCTCAACTGGGCTGAGGATTTGGGAGTTTGTGGTAACTGGTTCGGAGTCACTTGTAGCGAGGACGGGTCAAGGGTGGTCGCTGTTAGGCTCCCCGGTGTGGGGTTCCACGGTCCCATACCGCCCAACACGCTCGGCCGGTTGTCGGGTCTGCAGATCCTGAGCCTCCGGAGGAATGGGATTACTGGAAGTTTACCGGCTGATCTCCCCAGGCTGAGGAGCCTGTCGTATCTTTATCTGCAGTTTAATGACTTCTCGGGGCCCCTGCCCAAAGATTTCTTGGCATGGAGGAACTTGACGGTCGTGAATTTGTCGAACAACGGGTTTAGTGGAAGTATCCCAGCTTCGATTTCTAACTTGAGTCAGCTCATTGGTTTGGATCTCTCGAGCAACCAGCTCTCTGGGGAGATACCCGATATGGACCTGCCTCAGCTGCAGTTTCTGAACCTGTCGGACAATTATTTGTCTGGAGATGTCCCAAAGTCCCTCCAGAAATTCCCCGGGGCCTTTGCCGGCAACAATGTTACCCTTCCCGGTGTTCGCCCAGGCGGTTCTCCTGCAACCTCTCCTTCGGGCGGATCCCGTGGAAGGCCAGAAAGTCCCCGGAAGCTGAGTGTAACTGCATTGTTAGGCATTGTCATTGCTTGTTGCATTCTCGTGCTAGCTGCATTGGCCTTTCTGATCCTTATTTTGCGTTCACGGAGAAAGGAAGACAACAAGTTATGGGGAAGTCTGAACAAGGTCAAGATGTCACCCGAGAGGGCAATCTCTCGTGTTGAGGACGCGAGTAACCGGCTGGAGTTCTTCAATGGGTGTAACTATGCCTTTGATCTCGAGGATCTGCTGAGGGCTTCTGCCGAGGTGCTCGGCAAGGGCACGTTTGGTATATCTTACAAGGCGATACTGGAGGACGCTGTTACTGTTGTCGTCAAGAGGCTGAAGGACGTTGGTGCTGGGAGGAGGGAATTCGAGCAGCAGATGCAGATCATCGGAGGAATTAAGCACGAGAATGTAGTAGAGTTGAAGGCGTATTACTACTCCAAGGACGAGAAGCTCATGGTTTACGACTACCACCCACGTGGCAGTCGCTATTCTCTGCTCCACGGTACATCGATCTTTTCCAAAAATGGTTATTTGCTGCCGTTATGACTCTGGTTCCTAAACATATTATGTCATTGTCAGGAAATGGACGGGGAGATGATGATAAGGCCTGTCTCGACTGGGAATCCCGGAAGAGGATCGTCCTTGGGGCAGCTCGAGGGATATCCCAGATCCATTTGGTGAATGGGGCACGACGCGTCCATGGAAACGTCAAATCCTCCAATATCCTCCTCAACAATCAGGGATATGGTTGCGTTGCTGATGCGGGCCTAGCAGCTGTTATGCACTCCCTATCCCCGTCCATTTCCAGAGCTGCTGGCTACCGAGCCCCCGAGGTATCCGACACCAGAAAGGCCGGGCAGCCCTCCGACGTCTACAGCTTTGGGGTCGTGCTCCTGGAACTGCTGACGGGGAAGTTCCCCATCCATTCCACGGGATGTGGCGAGATGGTCCACCTGGTCCGGTGGGTCCACTCGGTGGTGCGGGAGGAATGGACTGCGGAGGTCTTCGATGTTGAGCTGATGAAGTACCCCAACATCGAGGAGGAGCTGGTGGAGATGCTGCAGATAGCGATGTCGTGCGTTGTCCGTTCGCCCGACCAGAGGCCCCGGATGGGCGATCTAGTAACAATGATCGAGAACATCCGAAGAAGTGACAGCGGTGATGCCTGCGCGCCATCAGGAGTGAAGTCCGAGAGGTCGTTGCAGTTGCCGCTCGGGTTCAGGCCGAGACCCGGAGAAGGCTCACAGTGATGGAAAAACTAAGTGGTTCTGTTCGGTTATTATTATTATTCTACAATTACCTTCACATTACATTATCTAACTAATGCAAATGCAAATCATTTTAGGCTTTCCTTTATTACATGATTTCTGGGCGATCTCATTACTTTATTTGGGCCTAATTATTATACCAGTCCGGCCCAAGCACGTGGAAGCCCAATGGGTCGATCCGGACCCAATCGATCAGTCGTTCATTCTCTTATCGATTTCTCGTACCTGCTCAGTCTTGTCCTGTCGGAAGCTCATTTTGATAATAACAGTATGTATAGTTACAAATTCAAAATCTTCTTTTATCCAACTCTTTCGTGATTTCGACTAAAATCGGGCGAACTTTGTGCAACCGGCTTGGACCATCCGCTGTTCGTCTACGCCTGGGGCCGGTTGAGGACAACTTCATCCAACGCTGAAGGACAATGACCAACTCATCGAGACAAAAGTCCACTCAAAAGTTGGAATGAAATGCCTTCTAAAATTTATGGTCCAAAATATAAAGACAATCCTACCAACCTCTAAACTTAGATAATTTTTAACTCAAAGTAGAAAAAAGTTGGCATAACCTTCAATAAATGGTTTTGCATTTAAAAATAAAAAATCAATATTCTCTTTTTTTTTCTCTCTCTATTGTCATATACGAAGATGCCCGTGATGAAAGAAGAAAAAGGTCACTCCGCGAAATCCTTAGTAAAACAACACGTCACAAATCATTGATAATTTTTGAAGGCTAAAGAGTGTACAAATAACATTAATATGCACAATGTCCTTTATAGAGGTCATATAAGACAGTATTCGAATGATGGTATTGTCATCCAATATCCTATCAATATAATAACATGAGTTATAGATACGACATTTTCGTTGTATTGTATGAACTTCGGTGTCATTTAATTTTATATTATAGAAAAGAAACCCCCCCCCCCCCCCCAAATTTGTTGAAGGGAGAATATGTCATTAACTTTAGGACTTAAATAAACCACAGATAAGCGAAAAGGCAATTATTTAATTTGGGGGGGAGGGGAGAAACGTGTCAATTATTTATTCCAAGGACAAGAATCGGATTCTTCTTCTTCTTCTTCTTTCTTCTTTATATTGTGTGTGGTCGTATTAACCTTTTGGTATCATATAGTAAAATCACAAAACTTCTTTCCTTCAATAGGATCAGCTGTTTGGGTTTCAATTGAAAAAAAGGTATCCGACCAAAAACAAAGTAAAAAGCAACACTTCCCCCCTTTTTTCTGAATTTTTATGGTATTCCTTTCTTTAAAATTCCGAATCACTTGTAAAAATTGCACACATTTTGTTTTTATCAAACGTCAGGATTTTATTAGGAGAATATCTTTATGAACATGCAAGATGACTTGTCGCTGAGCAGTGAGTCGTAGTTATTGTTTCCAAAGTTACTTTGGCACCAAAATTTGAAGAGAGTGAGATTTTGGATGGGCCCCAATTTATTTGTGCCCCCAAACGAACCAGACCGCCACGCGCAATGTCATATTTATTGGAGTCTTCCTTTATTCAAGATTTTGATTCTTAATGATCAGAGCCCACTTTGATTAATTTAATTAATCATCGGGGTTGGGGTTGGGAATATGTAATGATTTTCCCATCATCGTTTCGGCGTTGCCTCGTATAATCTTATGTCTACTACAAACGAGTCGTTATTCATAATCAGAGGATTGAGTCATTGGTTTAAAAAAAAAAAATTGCCGGTTCAAAATTCCTTATTTATTTTCCTTAACTAGATACCTCAAGTAAGTGGCGAGTTTAATATACGAAAGAACTCGTTTGGTATATAAAGTAGTGAACTACAATATTTGAAATGAACTCGCTACTTTAAGTAGCGACGTAGTAATCATACCAAGTCTACATGAAATCGCTATTTGAAGTAGCGAGTTCCTACGAGACGAAATAACTAGCTACTTGAAGTATTGACTTTCTCCCGATTAAAAAAATCAAGATCGAGATCAAAAAGACTAAGTGTTATTCTTTTCTGAAAAAGGAAATATAAATTGTATTTATTTTTTTAAGAAGAAGAAAGTCGAACTTCAAGCAGAGACTTCCTTGTTGTTAAAATAAAGAGACAAATAAAATTGAAAGTAAAAAGACCTAAGTGGTATTTTTTTAAGAAGGGAGTGGTTAATTCAAATAGCGATTTTATTAATGTTAAAATAAAGGGACAAATAAAAAAATTAGTTGGCAAAAATCTATGTCGTATTTTTTAAGAAGCAAGTCACTAGTTGAACTAGCAATTTGCTTCTTACCATAGTAAATTCACTACTTGGAAAAGCGATTTTACATGATCTGATCAAAACATAATAAAATCGTTACTTGTATCGCTTTCATAATAAATAAACTAAATCACTTATTAAAGCAACGACTTCCTTCGTAGACCGTTGATTCAAGTAGTGACTTATAAGTATTAATTTAGAAATTTTAAAACCCTTATTTTGACAAAACATTTTTTCATAATCATGGCTACTGTTACTTGCTCTTAGAATAGTTGTTTATACATGAATCATGGGTCTACTTTATTTTTGTTCGAGTCGAATAAATAATAACACGTGTAAAGTAGAAGCAGAGTTTAAAGATGGTTGTGCTCTCGAGGTTTCAGGGGCTCCAAACTTCTTTTAAAAACTAAATCTAAGCTGATTTTACTCGAAATTACTAATACTTTTGTAAGATTAAGCTTGGGTCAACAGAGAATGAATGGCAATGCACATTTCAATTTCTACCGTCCCCGCTCTTCCCTCTTCCGTACGGTTGGCATGAGGCGGAAACGTCGTGTAAGCCACAAGTACACGGCTCGAGTTTGTTCGAAAGATGGACATAACATATAAATTATTCATTAGGAGGGGGACTTTGTTGGAAAAGCAATGACTAGGTAAGATTTCACATAGGGGTCGATCCCTTTTCGAACAAAGGGTATTGGGGGGGGGGGGGGAGGGGAGCACATTATTAAAGTCGAGATGTTCGCTGTTGCACCATCCGGGGGTGGTTGTTATTAAATTGGAATGAGTTCTTTTGGGCATTTACACGTGATACTGATGGATGATGGATCGAAAAGAAAAAAGACACCTTGAACCCACGATTATGCTAACAAAGTCAAAGGGGTGAAGGGGAGAAAAGAGACTGTTTGACACTTTGAGTGATTCCAAAGTATGTCTCAACTCCGATCCACACAGTAGCTTCAACATTTCTTACCTACCACCTCGACACGTATACATATAATCCCTCCCACAAGAGCTTTAACCATTTTACTGCGTTCCTCGTTGAGGGTGGGTCTATGTTTACTCACTGAAATAACCAGCTAAACCCTCGGTCACGTACTCCATCCAGATTGAGGGAAAAATATGCGTCCCATGTTGTCCAAAGTAGGACATGAATGTGAAGCTGCCTGTCCCTCGTTATAAGAAAGCACAAAAGGGGGAGTGTGATGGGAAAGTAGTTATCTTGAGAGAGTAGAATATTGTCGCATACTTCCAGACGACGTGCGTGTTTTTGGATTTTGGTATCTTGAGGGATTCTTACGACGAATATCAAGATGGTGGCATAGGTCTTTGCGCTTGGGGGTTGACTTGAATAATGTCCACACTTGTTTGATCTTATTCTTCCTTTTTTTGCCTATATTCTTCTCTCAAGCACAGTCATGACTTCCTTCTAAAAGTTTCGTGGCTCAAAGCTTTTCAAAGTCCAAACTAACCTCGGGTCCGACGCTATTCCTTTTCGCCCCTTTCCTTGTGTTATTTGACGGCTCTCCCCCGGTTTAGAGCGAGCCATAATTTCTACGCTTTTATAAATTACTTCAAAACTATCTAAAATAATAGCACTTCACTTTTGATCATTGGCATGGCAATGCGACAGCATGATAATGAAAAGTCGGTGAGTTTTGTACTTCTATCAGAAAAATGCATGGCTCAGTTTTGCCCGCATGTTTTTCTTTAAAAAAAATTATTAATTTGATGAGCATGTAAATGAAATCAAAAGGCGTCAGATCGTAATAATAGAATGAGTTGGCGTTGGCCCTTTCATTAAGGGAGTGAATTATTTTTTTCATTCGCATCGAAATTTTCGATAAAAATTACACAACCCTCGTAATGAAAGCTTATGTAGCGCATAGAAGCTCGAGACAGAGCATAAAGGGGTTCGCTTGGATTAAACTTTCAAAATCTTAGATAAATTTAAAGAGAACAGTGAGAAGCATAGAAACTTCAATGGATGTTCCGATATAACGAGCAGCCTTTTGTGTAGTTCGGATATGCGAGTAACCATATTAAAAATATATTATAATCACATTGTGTATTTTTTTATTATAGAATGTTAATAGTGTTTGGCTTAAGAAGCTCCGCTTCTATAGCATCAAAGAAGGTCAATTCTGTGCTATTCGCAGCCATATCGGCGTATGGTCGCAAACAAATTATACAAATGAGGAAAGATGGGGAATGAGAAAGGGGGATGATATGGTTGTGTTATTTTGGTGAGGTAGCTAAGGAGGGTGGGAGGGAGGGGGGGCTTCGACCTCTCTTGTTTACGCACGTTTACCCTAAGTTTTGCTCCCTCAAAACACGTGATATATTTAAAAAACAAGGTCCCCCCCCCCCCCCCCCCCCCAAAACCCCAACTCGAAACTATAGGAATTCCCTACCCCCATTCACTGTTATCAGAAAAGCCACCCGAAATGTGTTTTACACATAGGCTCACGCGTCCCTTTAGGCCTACGCAAACTCGTACACGATTCACATGCTAACTCAATCCATTTTTTTTTATGTGATGGAACTTCTCGTATCCTTAAATAACGTCTTCAACGTAAGAGAAGAGAGGACAAATCATATCATAACGTGGGATGATCCCGATTTGAATCCGACTAGAGTTTCTCATCTCGAAGCCTCTTATTAATCGGGGTCACGTATCTTCCCATACACTGTATGCGCAGTACATGTCCCGGGTTCGGGGCTCTCCGACTTTGATTCTTATATAATGGCACGGAAATTATTCATCCTTGCTCTTTACTCGTGATGCCGTACCAACTTTCATTAAATTGAGTTTGGTTTTTCACTGTTGTGTCATTTACTCTTCCACACAGGGTGTCGGCGGACAAAATCCAACTTACTCTCTGCTATATCCCCCGTTGAGGAAACGTTAGCCTACGTCTTGGATATCAGTCATATGGATTAAAAAGCGAGTCGAGTTTTTTTTTTAAATATCAAAATTTTTTAGTGTCCTCTTTTTTTTTATATATAAATTATTTCTCTTTCTTAGAGATGGGGAGTAAAATTGCAAGGAGAGGCCCACGGCCTTGGGAAACGCAAGGAAATTATACCTAAAAAAGCAAGGGCAGCAGTAGACCAACTGCGCTGTCCGAGGAGAAAATATGAAAAATGACAAATACAAGAAAATAGCACCTTTGGGAATGAATATCACCATCACATCAAATAAAGTTACTTCACCGTCGTCGTAGAGTTCACACAACCCAAACATGACGTGCTTATTCTCCTGATACTTTCTGGTTAAAACATCAGATAGTTTAACGAAGGTTGAAAAGCTTTCAGATTAGAGGCTACAACCTTAGAAAAAGAGTAAACGAAAACACCGAGGTATGATCCGGAAGACCAACCAAAAACCATTTTATTACGGGGACAAA
Organism: Melastoma candidum; assembly: GCA_023653495.1. Classification (NCBI taxonomy): domain Eukaryota; kingdom Viridiplantae; phylum Streptophyta; class Magnoliopsida; order Myrtales; family Melastomataceae; genus Melastoma; species Melastoma candidum. The sequence continues at coordinate 5,030,157 of CM042885.1, forward strand.
AAGGACAGTAATAATAATAAAAAAATAAAAAATAACATCAGACGGACAGGACAGACAGTAACGGCTTTTGAAAGTGAAGTGACCGTAATGCCCCTCCCCGATTCAAACACCCCCCAAACGTCAAAAGGGATTAATTAAACAGCCTTATGCTTTGTGTCAGTTGGTTTTAAATGTAATCGCAGTTAATTGGGGGGGCGGGAGGGCTGGTGAGCTATTAATTAGGGAGTTTAAGCTTAATTACGGTCAAAATGACCGCCCCTGAAATCACGTGACTCGAATCTCGGAGGAGTCCTAAAGAAAAAAAGATAAAATAAATAAATAATGAAACAAAAATCATCTGGTCAGCAAAAGCCTTCTCTATTTCTATTAAATATTTTTCAATTTACTTTTTATATATTTGAATTATGAATATGATAACGTCTTACACTTAAGTTATACATTTGGTTTTTCACCGCCTTCGTTTTTTTTTTCTCTCTTCAAGATAGGAAAGCATTATTTCAATTTTAATGTATGCATATATTTGGACGTGATTTTCATCCGGATCGAATGGACGGACGGTGGATGTCAACATAATTAATACCAAATACCCCCCGGATATAATAAATACAGGAAAATTAAAAAAAAAAGCCTCGAAACCAATCCATAGTTTTGGAAATAATAATTTTAGAATAGAGCAGAAATACTCGAAAATCTACTTCCTCTTTCTTGGAAAGTATAGCCGAAAATTGCCTAGAGATATTTAGAAGGAAAGGAAAGCTTGGATAGCTTATTTATTTATTTCTTTGGAGACTCTGAAGGATATAGGATAGGATACCATATAATCGAATTATCAATTAAAATCAATTTTATTTCTTTCTTTGGGTAGATCATCGCTTTTTTTAAATTTGTTCTACAATGCCATAATTTCAAATTAAGTATGTCATCGAAATGAAAACTTAGTTTAAAGACTCCAAGTCGTTTAAATATGCTAATAATATCATTGCTGGAATTGTAAAACTTAATATCTTTTTAAATTAATGTGTTTGTTATTTGAGGAAGAGATGCGATTGTTTAGGATGTGATGACATTAGTTTTGAATGACTTTGTCCGTTAGTTAAGATCCTATTAAAAAGGGGTGGGGTGGGGAGAGGCCAAAGCCAAAACACAACACATACTCTGGCCACAATCCTCTTTCATCGTCATCCTTTACTTTTCCCTGTTCCCTCTCAAAAATCTTTTCTTCCCCCCCACCCCCGTCAGTAAATATTCAGACTTCCCCCCCTTTTCCTCCATTTCCCTCTTCTTCTTCTTCTTCTCCCTCGAGGAAAAATCTCCAATTCTTTCTTCTGCTTCGCATTCATCTGTCTCTCTGTCTTGAAACCCTCATTTGTTCCATGATTCCCAAGACTAAGCTCACCCAGCACCTGCTCAAGTCCCGGCTCGTACATCCCGACTCGTTCGGCGGCCGCGCGAGGGCGAGGACTGTTCGGGTCTCCTACACTGACGCCGACGCGACCGACTCTTCCAGCGACGAGGAAGGCACGGCTTCCGGCTCGGGCCGGGTCATTTCCCTTCCCAGGAGGAGAATCAAGAGGTACGTCCACGAGATTGCGATTGGTCAGAGGGAGGGAATAGTTGGGAGGGGTGCTCCTGCATCCCTGCGGAGGGCTGCGCCGAGCGGCGGGAACGCTTCCTTGGCCGTGGGGAGGAAGTTTCGAGGAGTGAGGCAGCGGCCGTGGGGTAAGTGGGCAGCGGAAATCAGGGACCCGTTGCGTCGTGTCAGGCTCTGGCTCGGGACTTATGATACAGCTGAGGAGGCTGCCGCGGTGTACGATGATGCCGCCATCCGGCTTCGTGGCCCTGACGCGCTGACCAATTTCGAGAAGCCTGTGGCGAGGACGGTGATGGAGACCGTCACCTCTACGAGGAGCTGCACCTCCTCCGTGGAGGTGACCAAGGGTCACCACGAGGAGGCATCATCGCCGAGGTCTGTGCTGAGGCGGGACGGGCTCGACGAGGCGGAGCCAAACAGGGACTGTGGAGCTGCGCAGGAGGAAGTAGACGGGGGTTCAGTGTTCGGCGACGTGTTCTGGTCCAATGACAAGTATTGCACGAGCAAGAACGACGCACAGGACGTATTCGGCACCGACTACTGCTGGTTTGGGGAAAACTTATGGAAGGAGGACCATTTGGGTGTTGGTATCGATTTCGGGTTCGACCCCGGAATGTGGATGACACCTTCTACTACTACTACGACGACAATGGCCTGGAACAACGGCATCGGCGACTGCTTCCAAGACCTGGGGGATATATTCGGGTCGGACCCGTTGGTGGCGGCGTGAAGTGTAAGTCGGTCAGAGGCGTCCACCACCGGGGGGGTTTCGCCGACAGCGATGGGTTTAGTGGTGGATGTTATGAGAAAAAGTTTTGCTTTTGGTTGTTAGTCGCGTCGAAGGCGACAGGTCGGTCGGGGTCGACGGCCGTTTTGTGTGTACCCTTTCTGTTGTTCTTTCTGAACTCCTCTCCGTCCTGTCACGTGACAAGTGGTAAATTTATGGAAATCCTATCTATGCCTTTTCTTATTATGGAGGGGGGAGAATGTTTTTGCGTCTTATGCAATTCACTTGAGCTTCTTTCGCCCCCTCGTTTGCCAATGCATTTTTGTTCATAAGGACATCTATTCAATATGTCGGACTATATACTCGATATAAGTGGATCTACTCAAATACAATTTTATTTTGGGGGTAGAGAAATTGGTGAAATAAAAAATCATGTATTCCAAAAAATGTGCACTTTGCTTCCCCTCCAAGTATTGACTTAAATACATGTCGCATTTTATTTTTACAACGTAACACATGAAGGAATTACATTAATGTCTTGGATATTCGATACCGCCTTAAAATAAGGCTCGAGAATTGTTCATAATAAATATATTTAATTAATTAATTAAAAAGAAGAAGAACAAAATCCCGTATTTCGAAATTTCCAGTAACGGAAAAAATCAGGGGATACACGATTTGTGGAAATATAATAAGGTTTCAGAAGCCGGATTTAGTTTGAAAAAACAATTTCTCTTTCGAGTAAGCACTATATTTTAAATTTTATAACCACCGTCGAGTTGTAATTCGTTCTATAGAAACGAGAAGAGGCCGAGGGGGTACGTGGCGTAGCTGTATTTTCGACACGTTGTCCAAGGGAAATGTTGTCCCCCGGGTTTCTTTTTTTTGGGGGGGGACCACGTCTTTTGGTTCAGCGTGGTAGCGGGGGCTGCGGTGGTGGTGGGTCTCAATCACGACCGTACGATACGATGTGCAAGTTGGCCGCGGGCATCATTTAGGGTACGCCCCCCTCCCAAAAAATAAATAAATAAATTTGGGTCGCACCACCCTCCCCACACCCACAGTGCTCCTCTGAGCGGGTCGTTATAAAATGGCGTTACTGTGGAAATTTTATGAGGAAAAGTGAAAAAAAAGTTTTTAATATTTGAAAGCCTGGTTAATTAGTAAAGGGGGGGGGGGGAGTCAATATGAAAGGGAAGGCTTGTAGCTACCAGATATTTCCGGTGGTGGAGAAGACCCAATTAAACAGATAGAGTGAGAAGTCGTTTGTTTGGTATTTTTTGGTCCACTTTGGATTGGATCCAGTGATCGTGCCACGCAAGTGTATTTGATTTGATTGTCTTGGGTGGTTATTACGAAAAGCTTACTGGTGTTTGTAACCCCACCAAAGGCCGAGTCATATGGGGCTACGGTCCTGTCTAAGGAACGGGCCCCCAAACATAAGCTTCCCTAAACCAAACGAAAACTAAAAAAAAAAAAACAGAGAAGATGGATGTGAGGGTGAGTGAGATCCATCCCTCCACAGTGGATTGAGGTCATAAGATAGGAGCAGAGCCAGTGTATCATCGGCAATTCACATTAACAAAAAAGAAAAATTATTTGTTAAATGAAAAATTTACGTTTTATTGGGGGTTCAATTTATACCTTAAAAAAATTCCAATTTCTCTATTATGATTTTGAACCTACCAAAATGTTGTTGGACGCTCGCCAGGACAGCATTAAGGGGGAGTGTTAATTTTCAACACCCGTCGTCGCCGTGGATACGTTTAGAAAAAATCTAGTAGGTAACGGGGCTATGATTATAGACAAGAAGGATTGCTGGTAGTTGGAATTGTCGGGAGGTAGAAATTGTTTTAAGAGACAACTGTATGGCTATACAGTAGTAGTCTAGGGTAGCTAGATTTGTAAGCACCATGTCTGTGAATGCAAATAGGGTGCGACACCCCATTCGTAATGCAACTCCGAGATACACTCTCCCTGCCAAATACATTTATTCCGCTATATCTCCTATTAAGTATGGTGGTTCAAGAGTTCGTTCCACTGTCTCCTTAAGCAGAGTATTCAAAAGTGTAGTATATTGCACAATATTGCCTTCGATGAAGCAATTTCATGATGACCGCCTTCAATAGGAGAAGCAGATAAAGTAACACATGAAGCAAGGGGGAGGAGTTGACCATAAAACTAACCATAGATGAGATAAAAGAAGTCCTACTGTAATACAACCAAGTTCTAGGAATTTCAAACAGTTGACATCTTCACTAAAAAATTTAATCAAGTTCGAGGAGTTTCAAACAGTTGACATCTTCATCCAACAACTTAATCAAGTTCGAGGAGTTTCAAACACAACTCGCCATTACAATCGGCTTTGAGTGGAAGTGTGATTTATCAACACCTATCACAGACCTCTAGAAGATTCTAATGGCAAACGTGGCCATGATTATTGACAAGAATCGGTGGTGTTTGGAGCTATAAGAAAATGGTGTTGTGAAACAAAGAACAGGAATAAGAAAGAAGAAAAAGAGAGAATATGAAGATAAAAGGGAGGGGAGAATTTCTTATTGATATCCAAGATCATACATATACAATAGATATCCTTTCTATTTATAGAGATTTTACAACAAAGAATCTAAAGAATTGTAACTAAATGAATAATAAATGATTACAATAAATGGGCATTCAAAGTATGTTTACAATACTCCCATTTGAATGTCCATTCCGATTTTGCCTCGTTAAAAACCTTTACAGGAAAACCATGGTAAAGGAAAACATAGTACAATATGTTTACTCCCCCTCTTAGTAATAACTCTCCAAGTTTGCGCATGCCAATTTTATGCACCAACCTTTCAAAAATTATCGTAGGCAAAGCCATTGTGAATAAATTTGCCAGATTATCTGATGAACGTATTTGTTGAACATCGATATCATCACTCTTCGTGAGATTACGGGTGAAAAAGAATTTCAGAGATATATGTTTCGTTCGATCACCTTTGATATATCCTCCATTTAGTTGAGCAATGCAAGCAGCATTATCCTCATATAAAATTGTTGGGGAATTCTTATTTACGATAAGTCGCATGACCCTCGAACGTGATGTATAATTGATCTCAACCACACACATGTAAGTAAATACCCTGTTTGAGATTTACCATTATGAGGATCGGATATATATCCTGCATTTGCGTATCCCATTAATTTTGCTTCAGGCATATGCTGATAATATAATCACATGTCCATAGTTCCTCGAAGATATTGAAAAATATGCTTAATTCCATTCTAATGTCTCCTCGTCGGTGAAAAATTATATCTCGCTAATAAATTCACTGCAAATAATATATCAGGTCTAGTATGACTGGCAAGATACATCAGTGCCCCAATAGCATTAAAATATGGTACTTCAGGACCAATTAGTTTTTCATCATCCATTCGAGGACGAAATGGGTTTTTATTTACATCAAACAATCTCACGACTATTGGACTACTCAAGGGATGCGGTTTATCCATATAAAATCTTTTTAACACTTTCGATGTACAAGCAAATTGATGGACAAAAATTCCATTCTCTAAATGCTCAATCTGCAAGCCAAGACATAACTTTGTTTTCCCGAGATCTTTCATCTCAAATTCTTTCTTGAGGTAATCAACTGTTTCAGACAATTCATAAGTGGTTCCAATAATATTCAAATCATCAACGTAAATCGCAATTATTACAAATTGTGATCCAGATCTCTTAATAAACACACATAAACATATTGGATCATTTTGATATTCATTTTTCAATAAATATTCACTGAGACGTTTATACCACATACGTCCAGATTGTTTCAATCTATATAGAGATTTGCATAATTTGACCGAGTAAAGGTCTCGACGATCTGAATTATATGCTTCTGGCATTTTGAATCCTTCAAGGAGTTTCATGTATATGTCGTTCTCAAGATAGCCATATAAGTATGCTGTAACGATATCCATCAATCGCATCTCCAATTTCACATGAATTGATAAACTTATCAATATCTAAATGTTGCCACCACGGGAGAATATGTCTCATCATAATCAATACCAGGTCTCTACGAGAATCCCTGGGCAACAAGTCGTGCCTTATATCTGATAATATCATTTTTCTCATTTCTTTTTCGTACGATCACCCATTTATAACCGATCGGTTTTATACCTTCAGGTGTACGGACTACAGGTCCAAAAATTTTATGTTTTGCGAGTGATTTTAATTTTGCTTCAATCGCATCTTTCCATTTTGGCCAATTATTTCTTTGTCTTCATTCTTCAACATACTTTGCTTCAAGATCCTCGTCTTCATTTATAATATCGCATGTTATAGTATATGCAAAATTTTCATCGATGTCGATTTCATCTCGATTCCATCTTTTTCCAGTCAAATCATAGTTTATAGAGATCTCTTCATTTTCAGGTACTTGTGACTCTTCTGGAATCATTTTCTCAATGACCGGAGGCTCTTCTGGAGCAATTGTTTCCTCATTTTGAGCCTTTACTTTCTTTTCCGAGGATTTTTATCTTTAGAACCGACTGGTCTACCACGTTTTACTTACATTTTGGGCTCATTAGCAATACTAGGTTTTCCTTCAAGGACATCAATTCTTATTGGAGCATTTGTAGCTGGAATACAGGACTTGGTCACTTTCTTAGGGTCCGCAAAAGCATCCGACAATTGGTTTGCTAAATTTTACATGTGAATAATTTTATGAACTTCGAGTTCAGATTGTTTTGTGCGAGGATCATAGTGAGCCAATGATAACCCACGCCAGATTATTTCCTTTTCCAACTACTTATGTTCCCCTTTCACTGTTGGAAATGTTATTTCATCAAATTGACAATCGGCAAAACATATTGTAAATATATCTTCCGTCAACGGTTCTAAATATTTAATTATAGACTGTGATTCATATCCGACATATATCCTCAATCTCATTTGGGTCCCATCTTTGTGCGTTGTGGTGGAGCAATGGGTACACACCCGAAAATTCTTAGATGAGATATATTTGATTCCTGACCATAAATCATTTCCAAAGGGAAGACCTCATTATGATTGGTAGGTCTGATGCGAATTAATGCTGCCGCGTGCAAAATAGCATGTCCCTAAACATGTAATGGGAGTTTTGTTCTCATAAGTAATGGTCTTGCAATTAATTGAAGATATTTTATCAATGACTCTACAAGGCCATTTTGTGTGTGAACATGTGCTACTTGATGTTCAACACTTATCCCAATTGACATATAATAATCATTAAAAGCTTGAGAAGTAAATTCTCTGGCATTATCAAGACGAATATATTATAATGGATAATCCGGGAAATGAGCTCGTAATTTGATAATTTGAGCAAGGAATCTTGTAAATGCTTGATTACGAGTTGATAATAAACACACATGGGACCATCTAGTCGATGCGTCAAATAATACCATAAAATATCTTAATGGTCCACATGGTTGATGACATGGTTGATGAATACGCCCACATATAGCATCTTGTATTCTTTCAAGAAATTTCAAGGGTTCAGCCCTGATTTTCGATGATGATGGCCTTATTATTAACTTCCCTTGGGAACAAGCGGCATATGAAAATTCATCCGGGAGAAAAATCTTCTAGTTTTCAATGAATGCCCACACGAATGATTAGTTATTTTCCGCATCATTATAGCTATATACATTTCTTACCCGATTCTAGAAAAAATGTTACAAATTCTACAAAACCATAATCTAATGTACGATTTCTTTTATTAAAAATCTTACGCGCACGTGCACACACAAAGCTCACTTTAGCATAGGGCCTAAATAAACGTGATACGTAATCGCTTGTGCTTTGTTCCAAACTTACATTAGTCAGAAAAATATTTCTCGGAATAATGCTTCGGTCTTTTTAGTACTAAATTCACGTATGAAAAATTGAGAAATCGGTGTTTTAGTTTTTGCAGAGAGTTTCTGTAGGCATACTCAGTATTTTTAACATATATTTAGAAACATTATTTGACAAATTTTAAAAATTATTAAACGATTTGGCTGAAATATTTTTCAACAAAAATCTTATATTGGAACGTACATCATAATTGTTCTCCCGTAGCTGGTCCTACTAGCATAAAAGGCTTGAAAGAAAACAAACGAACGAACGACAACAACAATAATAATCATAACCGACAAGAGAAAACAAGCGAACCCGTGATTCCAGCTCACATGATGTTTCACGATGGAATTGTTGGAGGGTAAAATATAGATAAAAGTTGTTCAGTCACTGTCGGATTAAATCGAATCGCAACCACTAAATATTTATATATTTGCGATGATGATGGTGTTGGTTGACTTAATCGGTGTCAATTTGTCGGGTTCGCTTTATAATACCATTATGAGATAATTCTTCCTACATCTGATCAACAATCCTGTCAGTTCAAAACAATTTTGAAACTATATCCAGAACTTACGAAAAATGTCAATAAGACAATTAATGGTCATCCATCAGATTTTTAAAGAGACGAGTTCAGGCCAAAAACATTGTAATAAAATCAAATAATAAAATAACCGACGACGTTCGAGGTAGCGGTGGTTCACTGCAAAACCATTGAAGTGAGACACATGGTACGACAACGAGCCAGCCCATTGGCGTCCTTTTTCAGCCAACCAAGTTGCTGGAGGGAGTGAAAGGAGATAACTCGGGATAAATATCAAGAGGAAGGACGGGCATGAATTCAGGCCTGGTAAGCACGATAACCCAGCCGCGGCAGCCGCACGTCGTCGTTTATCCGTTCCCTTTCCAGAGCCATGTCAACACCATGCTGAGGCTAGCCGAGCTCCTCTGCCTCGCGGGGCTGCGGATCACCTTCGTCATCTCCGAATACAATCACACCCGCCTCGCCCGGAACGCGGACACCCATCCCCGGCTCTCTGCGTCCTACGGGAAGGATTTTGTGTACAAGGTCGTGCAGGATGGGATAGATGGGGATGCCACGAGGACTGAAGAGACCATCCGGACTGTCCACTCCAAGTACCGTGACGATGTGAGGTCCTTGTTCCAGGAACTGAACGAGGCACTGCCTGTCACATGTATTGTGGCCGATGGATACATGACTTTCTCGATCGATACCGCGGAGGAGCTGGGAATCCCGTTGATCGTGTTCAGGTTAATTGGCCCTCGATGCTTCTGGGTGTACTACAACATCCCGCGGATGATCGAAGCAGGGGAGCTGCCAATCATGGGGGAGGATGGCATGGAGCGGTTGGTGCAAAGCGTTCCAGGAATGGAGGGGATCGTAAGGGGCCGCGACCTGCCGAGCTTCTGCCGAGTCACCGACATCTCGGACCCAGCCCTCCAAACCATAATCACCCAGACGATTCAGACCCCCCGCGCTCAAGCTCTTGTGTTTAACACATTCGAAAAACTGGATGCATCGGTCTTAGCGCATGTGCAGAAGCACTGCCACAAGATCTACACCGTTGGTCCCCTGCACAAGCATCTCGAGTCAAGGCTCACAAGGATCTCCAGTGAACGGGGTCAGGTTCCGTTTAACAGTTTCTGGCATGTTGACCGATCATGCTTGGACTGGCTGGACAAGCAGCCGCCAAGGTCAGTCATTTACGTGAGCTTTGGGAGCGTGACGATGATGACGAGGGAACAGCTGATGGAGTTTTGGCATGGGCTGGCAAACAGCAGGGAGAGGTTCCTGTGGGTGATAAGGCCTGAATCTGTGGCAGGGTACGAACAGGGTTCTGAACCAGTTGAGTTGAAGAGGGCGATCGAGGAACGAGGGTACATGGTTGGCTGGGCACCACAGGAGGAGGTGCTCGAGCACAACGCAGTTGGGGCATTCCTGACTCATAATGGGTGGAACTCAACACTAGAGAGCATAGCAGCAGGGGTGCCGATGCTTTGCTGGCCCTATTTTGCGGACCAGCAGTTGAACAGCAGGGTCGTGAGTGAGGAATGGAAGATTGGGCTCGATATGAAGGACGTATGTGACCGGGAGGTCGTGCAGAGGATGGTGCAAGACCTGATGGTAGATTGGAAGGAGGAGTTTCTGAAATCTTCTCGAGAGATGGCTATCGCCGCAAAGGAGGCAGTGAGCGAAGGCGGGTCATCGTGGGAGAGCCTGGATAGTTTGATCGAGGATATTAAATCGATGTAGCCCGATGCTCTTTCGGTTCTTTGATCACGGTAGTGTCTATGATCATGAACCTGTTGGATCAACGTCCCATTTTGCCGATGAAATAAATGTATCAGTGCAAGATTTATTATTGACCACATATTTAATTTTGGCGGGACAATCCTCATTTATTCTCGCACGGTGTGACATGCCTTATATTGTCGGGTTACGCCATGTAATTTTGGGTTGTCAATTGTCATTTGAGAAAAGCACCATCTACAAAATATAACGATTAAGTTATTCAAAGAATATATAATTTGTCAAATTAGTTTACTGCAAAAATCTCATCGATGAGTAAAATATAGTAAAGAAAATCTAATTTAGTCTCGACTGAGAGAATTTAAGGGAGATAATCTAATCAATTCCCGTCGATGGAGAAAATCTAACTCGTCCAGCAGTGTTATTAAAGGCACTCGCCTCTCGTCTAAGGCGAGCGTCTTGAGGCGAGGCGATGTGGGAGGCCTTAAATACCCCAAGGCGAAGCGCAATCAGTGAGGCGCGTGCCACGGGTGCGCCTCGGGGAAAGGCGACGAGGCACTCGCCTTTCTCGTCTTTGTTGTCCGAGGCGACGAGGACCTAATTGTAACAAATAAAAAAAACTCAGGACCCAAAAAATTATAATATGTGAAGCTGACTTCCCCTTGCCCAACAAGGCTTGTTTGAAGGTGAGCCCTAGCCATTTCCCCCCTCACTAGACTTGTCTAAACCTGAAACTAAAGGAAGACCATGTTCCTTCGTGGCTCCGTAGAAAACACGTCTATCGCTTAACCTAGGTAAGCTAATGCAGAGTCGCCACCGACTTTAAAAAAATAGTATAAAGTCGGAAAAAAAAACAAAAAGGGTTCGATGATTCCTAATTACTCACTCTCTCACTGAAACACGCAAAGAATAGATGGCGATGCTCTCGAAAAAGTTTCTGGTTGCGGGTGCTGCACCCGATTTGGGTTTTTGGGCCCAGACTCATGTCATTGGGTTACGAGCTTAGGCCCGATTCGGGCGTTGGACCCGAACTCATATGTGATGATCACATGCGCAAACGCATACAATTATTTAGATCAAAGTAGGCGGGGAATGGTGGTGAATGTGGGCCTACGCATCTAGACCCACGGCCCGTTACAAGTGGAAAAATAGAAAGTCGGGAAGCCCCACACCTTCCCTCATGTACGTTAAATTTGGCGGTTGGGCCGCTTTAAGGTCTTTGATCATCGCAGCTTTTACACACGTGGAGGAATCCACGCGGTTTGTTACACACGTCTTCGAGAATCTTCCCAAATGTGACAGATCTCTGAGGATCGTCTTGTCGAGTCCTCAAATGTGGACGGATAATGTACATGTAAATGAAAACAAAGGAATGAAATATAGATGTGGTTAGTAAATTCTAAGTGAAATGAATAAATAAACTAGAATTAACCGGTAAGTCGTAATGTGACTTACGTGGGTGGTTTGCACCCTCCGACCGTTAATGCATCCTGGGCGTCAAACGGATCCATGCAGGTCGATTTTTGCATGTGAAAACAATAAGAGAAGTATGCACGTAATAGCAAATGAAATCATGTCTTCATAAGCTAAGTAAAAACTCAATTTTGAAATGACAATGTCATGACAAATCATCTCGAAAATAAATTCATGAATGTTAACCGTAAGATCATATGAGAATATGTATAAAAATGGGTCTAAATGATCACAATATGATATGGATGTGTTGGATCGTTCAAGTGCACTAAGAGGGGGGTGAATTAGTGATTGTAACTTTTTCGCCCTTTCTCAGTATAAGCGAAAGCGTACTGTATTACAACAGATCATTTCTTAGAGGTGAGAACAGTTTCGCTGTAGCTGTAACCCTTACAATTTGATCGAGTAGGTTTTCGTACGAGTGTTTGCGCGATTGTAATGGACATAATAGTTTATAGAGGTTCGGCCTTAATCGACCTACATCCACTTTCCACCAACGAGGTGATTCCACTATATAATATATTGGGTGCAAAATGCTCTTGTTTTAGGCTTTCCGTTTCTCACAAAGTGAGATTTAGAATCCTTTACAAGAAGAGATCACTCTTGGGCAACGGTCAACTCCTCACACAGTGGACGTCTTCTCGTTTTCAGCAGAATGATGCTCATGCTCAACAGTTAATTGCTCAAAGGATTTTCACGCAGCACGTTGTCACTTCTGCGTAAGTCTGTCGATCAAAGCACAAAGACAACGTTGTCTTAGAGTATAAATCCTCATAAATAATTCCTTATAGTGAAGAACGACTTCTCAAGGAGCAGCCCGTTTCTGGTTCACAGTAGATGAATGCTTCAGCACTTGAAAGCTCGGCAGAGGATTTCCACACAGCTTTTGTCTCCTTTTGATGAGAACCTGTCTATAATCACAAGCGAGACAACCACAAAGACAGTCACTTAGAACAGAAATGAAAGCAAATGAAAAGGTTGGTTCTCACACAGCAGAACCTCACTTCTCAGACAGTGAAGTTGAGGTATTCGTCCTACACTTAGTTCGGACATGCACGGTTACCACAGCCCTGACTCACTGCGCTGCATACCCAGTGCCTAGCATGGAATTTTCAACTTCGGTGGCTCCCACGCAACCTGCTCTACTGTCCTTCAGGAGATCGAAACTTCTGTAGAGCACCCCTATGCTCGGGAGGACCACTTTCCACTCCGGCGACGTTCCCGACTCCTGCTCCACCCTGCAGACATGAGACTTCTGGCGCGTACCTGCATGTGCGTGTCTAACTGCTCAAACTCCGTAGGCTAGAGACTTACCTGTGAAAAGACACGACAAGAACCGCTTATTGTCGATAGGTCAGCAACTGGTTACTGCAATCAGAACAGGTATTCACTTAACTTCCCTCAGACGATTCGCCAGCCGCTCGTTGAATGCATCGAGGACATTCAGGCCCTCTCACGACGATCTAGGTCGAACTCAGCCCTTGACACTCCCACACACATATTGCAAGAGGTAAGAACCAGGCGATCACTTAGCACCTTCCGTTCTCCGTCGATCCTCAAAGCTTCACTCAAATCACACAGGCTTTGGACAACCACTCAGACCACTCAGACGCACCAAGGCACTATTGTCTGACGTCTTAATCTGCTTTTAGTGGAGAAAATACATGGAAGATGTCCAGATACGTTGGGACAATCTTTGTGATTTATTTCCAAACGTTGTGACGAATTCCGAGCAGATGACTGTTGCGCCCGAGAAGGTAAGTCCTCAACGGTAACTTCCCTTGATTGACAACCTCATCTTAATGAGAAGATTAGATTCCATATTTTATAAGGTAACTTACCTAATGATAATCTTTTTAGATAAATTATTAGAGTCAAATAAAAAACAAAACTATTTGAGTTGATGATTTATCTCTTTACAGCACAGAGCTGCTGTAGAAGATCAGAATAAAATATTTTGTTTCAAAAAATAAACTTGGAAAGCAAATATCATAATATTGAGTTGCCTAAACATATGAATTGGAGATATTTACATAGCATTCAACGTATTTAGACAAACAGAGATATATCCCGAATTAAATCATAATATAATATAATTATGAAATATTTATTTCCATATATTAATTGAGTAAGCGTATTATTACAGTAACAGTTTACTATAAAACAACAACATTTAGCTTATGCTATCTGTGATTAGCAATACTCTTCTCGAGCTCATCACTAAAGATAAACAGTAACTCAAGTTCATCATCAAAACATAGGTCAACAGGTCCCTAAACTTCAATGTAATAAGGGCTGTTTGAATGAACCATAAGTAAAAAATCATCGTAAAAGCGTTCGATCAAACATAAACCAGATTACCACATAGAACATAAAACGACAGACTTGAACAGTCGCAAAAAAATGGGGTGTAACTTTCAGCTCTGAGCATGAAATCATGTGTTCTAATACTTAAAACGAGGTTATGGAAGATACGGATTCAACAAACACGGATTTCAGCTCAATCCGACATTCCAAACTCAAGATACAAGCGAAAGTGTGTCCTTCCATCGTGCAGGGGAAGCCAAATCCGAAGCAAAATGAACTTATTCTCAACACTAAAACATGCATAACTCCACAAATATGAGCCACCAAATAAAAGAGACATATAATATAATGAGTTTTATACAAGTCTAAATCAGTTCAAGAAACAAAAGATTAACATAAGCATATGATTTACTCGAAATGGTCGAAACCGACACTGTTTTAGTATTAAATTCGCAAATCATAGCTCAATATTCCAAATCATGCATCGTTAGTCTTGTTAGCTCCGTATTTAAGTTACGGATCTAATGCAGGTAGTTTCATTCAATTTCGAAAAGCGAGCAAAAAGTTAGACGTGAAATACTAACAATAGTGTAAGTTGATCCGAGACTCACCTCCACTTACCAACGTTGCTTTGGTCCGACGGGAGCTCGAATTATTATATGTAGCGTTGATGTCATCCTACATTCATGAGCTGTGAAAAAACTCAGCAACGTAAGGTTGATACGTATGGCAGGAATCTAATAGAAGTTTAGACCACATTGATGAAACTAAAAGAAAGATAAGTATTGGTCAGACTCAACAGCTGAGAACAATCATTAATGAAAAGAAAAGCAGCTGCAAACTACCAAGAATCTGAGAAGATAATAAGCAATTATCAAAATAAGAGCAACATAAGTTAATGGAGAAGTCAAATGGACACGCCGTTGTGTATAATAATCGGACGAAAAGAAACGCAAACGAACGGTGAATTTAAAGCCACAGCGATGTTATGGAGCTGCTTTAGCTGTTCTTAATCAAATTAACCATAAATTCTAATTTGAAATGGATAGTCACGGCGACAGCAATATCCCGAAAATTAAACAAGGAGAGACAGACCAGCAACATTGTAGCATTACATGGAGGAAAGAAGACGAAAGTGGACCTGTTCACCATGTAGTAATAAACATGCGGCTATAAAGTATATATACGCACACACCAGCAGACAATTTGTAACGAAAAGGGACGTACACCAGCAGACAATTTGCAACAAGAAGGGGTGCACGCCAGCAGACAATTTGCAACGAAAAGAGGCACCAGTGGACAATTTGCGACGAGAAGGGATGCACACCAGCGAACTTTCGTGGGAGACTACCGCGTCAGCAAGAAAGCCGTAGCAATCGGATAAGATGAAGCGAAAACCAGCCGTAAAATCAAACATGAATCGACGACAGAGAAACTAGCAAACACAAATTAGTAAGGACAGCGAAGCAAGACTAGAAACCAAGCGCCAGCATTTCAGAATCTGGACAAGAGGAGCATAATGATAAAATTTCAGCAAAAATTCCAAATCGTAGCAACATTAGGATAAAGAACAAGTATAACTTCAAGCAAAGTTGCAGCAACCAGGCGAGGAGAAATGTAAATCAACCATCAGAGCTGGAGGACCCAACTTGATGATGTGCGAGTCGTGGATGAGGAACGTTGGGGGATCATCATGAATACAGGAGGTGTGGGCTCATGGCTAATTTTTAGCTCGTATGGAGAAACAGAGAGAGAGGCAACTGTCCTCGAGGATGAGCTTGGAATAGCTTCGCCGAATTCCGGTTGTCTCTGACGAGTTTCAACAGCTAAGGGAGAGGGAGGCCGAGGGGTTTCCGCGTAGACTCTTTGCTTACCTTGACCAGGAAGAGAATGCAGACGACTGGAGCTGGCTGGAATTCCACCGCCAGATGCGAGGGGAAGAGGCCGGAGCTATTGCGAAGGGATGGCTGAGCGGAGGAGCCGAAGGAGAGCGAGGTGATCGGGGGAGGAAGACTTCTGTTTTTTGGGATCGTCGTAACTGATTCTTTTTTTTTTTTTTTCAATCCCCTCTCCCCTCAACAGAATCGCCCATCGATGCCCACGTGGGGAGCGTGTGTAATTCGGTGAATTTTTATTTCTTTTTTAAAAAATATTTTTATTTATTTTGATGGAAAAATCACGTGAATTGGAAGTCGAAGATGGACGATGGTTGCTGATGCTGTTAAAAAATATGCAAACACGATGAAGGTCTGATGATGTTCTATTTAGGGGCTACTACTACTGGTAAAGTGGAATATGTGACGAATGAATGAGAGGTTGAAATTCTACTATTATAGGACACCGATTATACTATATTAAGGCCTTGTTTGGCTTTCAATAGAAGAAATTCAAGATTTGTCAAAATAAAAATAAAAATAAAAGTTAGTGAAAAAATTATATAACAAACTAAGTTAATGACAAAACTGAAAGTTGGCTTAAAGTTAAGATCATAAATATATATTTTGCCTTTGGAATTTTATAAATCTGCTTATGGGAGCTCTTCTTCCGAGGAAATTCTACCTAGCTACGATGGTTATTGGAGCAACCATACATTTGATGCATCTCTATTGATCTTTAATAAAGTAAATATAGAGGCTTTGGTAAATGCACGAAGCATCTATTATTGCAGGATGCAGGAAAAAGTTGAGAAGTTCTTTGTGAACTTAGAGGTTAGACATGGATTGGTATAAGTCTGTCGTTCCCCTTTTATCGACAACACTTGTGATTCGTGGTTTTAATTCTCAGTTGACTCCATGCATTCTAATTGCAATGTGAATTATGCTGAGCTTCATGAAATCTCAATTTTCTTATTTCTCTGCTCACACATCCACGGAAGGATTGCGTTTCTTTTCTTTTAGAGTTTATGCCTTTGTAATTCAATTATTACATCACTTGTAAATGTCCTAGACGGCTCGGCTCCCCTTATCACTGGGCAATTGTCATATATCAAAGTTAGTGGTTTTCCCCACAGAAAAACGAGAGTTTTTGTTTTGGACATTTTACTTACATCAACTGTTTCCTTTTTTTTTCGAATTAACAATGTGAAATATGATAAAAATTTTGAACTATTAACATATTTGTAAAGTAGTGTGATAAGATGCAATTAGTTGTATGTAACTGATTTGAAATTAATTTTCCAATCATGTTTATGGATTTTTTTTACAAAAAGAAAATTCTAAAACTTTTGATTTACTAGTTTGATTTTGGATCTTAATTTTTATTCATAAAATAATTCATGGAACATTGAATCGGGATTCCTCCCGTTCAATCTTTAAAATTCCAAAAATTTAATTTGGGGTATCTACAATAATTAATAAAAAAATATAGTTTGTTAAATTAGTGCTCAACCATTACGCCATCAATGTCACTTACAGAAGATGATGGAATTAAAAATGTCTTTTGGGGTGTTTATATTGAATTACTTCCTTTTAAGATTAAAAATAATAATTATTTATTTCCTTTTAAAAAAAAATTATTGTTTTTCAGATGTCCCATTTCAAAATTTGAAGGTTAAAAGAGATGGACCGGACGAATCTCACCCCAAAGGTCTCATGCGCCACATCCCGGATTGGATTGGGTTGGGTTGGGGGGGTTTCTTGTGGTCCATCACCACAAATTGCATGTTCTTAAAGCCAAAGCAAGACCAAAAATTCTGACTGGCTTTTCTCCTTCCCCTTCTTGTTGGAGGTGCGTGCCCCCTAACAGCTTAGATGACCAATATAATTCTTAAAACCATGTCAGAGGAGTCTTCTATTGCTTAAAGCTACCGCAAGTTCTTCCCGTTCCAATGTGAAATCTGTCTTTGAATGCTTGTGATCTTGGTTACATTTAAGACATACGTAAATACTGTGTCAATGGAGTCCCAGGTCATGGAATATAAGGTTTAGTCCTTCGAATAATGCTTGAATTGGTCCTCCTTGCGTCGTGTTAGTCGTCACACTTGAGATACCAAAGACAACACCTTAGTCAGGGACTGCCAACGAAAATCGAGTATGTGTGGCTGATTTTTCCAATGTGATTGCTAGTTGTGTAATGTTCGAAATGATCGACGAAAGCTAGCATCGACATTTCCGGGTGAGTTAAAGGTCTAAAATGGAAAGGGTCCACTTCATCCGGATAGGGAAATGTAAAGGAGTGATGAAGATAGACCATTGAAAATGAGAGAACAGCTTCTTATCCTTTTACCCTAGAAGAAGAAAAGAAGAAGACAGCATTTTGCTTGCTTTGGTTTGCTTTTTGGGCATGTTACTTGCTGTCCCATGGCTAGTGGACTTATCTCCTAATACCTTTAGTGCTTCATCTACTCCCACCCCATGCACATTTTTCGGAATTGGACCATCCATCCTCATCTTCATCTTCATCTTCATCTTCGATCCTATTTTTCCCAATATGGCGATCTTTTGGACAATGGCAAAACACATTCTACTAAAATACATGCAAGAACAAGGTTATATACAACAAGTACGTTGATCTACATGGAATTCGGCGGGATTTTACTGGAGGGTTTGGAGGGAATTTAAAAAAATTTTAAAGTTTATAACATTGTTGGAGAGTTTGGCAATCGAATGTAACCGCATATAACTCGGGCATTATAACTAACCAAAGAGTGACTTGCACAAGTCCTTGTGACGTCTTCTTCTACATAAGTAAATTTCACAGTAGGAAAAGGAGAAGGTAGTCGATATGATGGTCCATGGAGAGAGAGGGGTTGCTTGTTCGTGTTCCCTCCTCCAGGCTTTCCTTGTCGCGAGATTCCACAAAGCACATGTGACATTGTTTTCTTTTCCATTTCCTTTTCTTTTCTACATGGATTGGAGAATCTAGATTTGTGGCGGTGGTCACTTATCTAATCTTTACTTATTATTAAAAAAAAAAAAATAGAGAGAGTGAGGGAGAGAGACTGTGACTAAAAATGTTTGAATTTAGACTTAATACCGAAAATCTCGTCTTGTTTTTTATTGAGTTTCTAGGGTATGGCGTATGGGAGAGAGCCCTATGTAGGACTCGTGTCCCACCCACCAAGGGAATGAGTTTATGATACTACTTCTAAGGGACTCCATCAAAATTCCATCACTTATCTTTCGGAAGTATATATCACATGCGCTTAAGAACCCTCTACTTCCCTTATTAAGATACAAATAAATTGAAAATTGATTTGAAATTTGAGGAGCCTAATCACAACCTCTCCATCTTAGCACCAAATATTAAATCTTTTTTTGTTGGGTACTTCGAATAATAGCCATTAAGGTCAAAATCAAAGATTTTGGATTCGGTGGAGGGAAAGAAAATAATCCCCCCCACCACACCACCCACAACTCCTTTTTTGATTGCTCTTATGATTGGGATTGGAAAACATTGGCGTTCATGAACTGATTTAAATAATTGCAATTACAAAAGAAAAACGCATTCGTTAGAAAAACAAGAAAAAGTAATCATCGCAACGTGACAAACCCACAACCACTTCTGTTTTACATAAATTAACATTCCGTCAGTCCCACTTCCCCTAGTGGATTTGTGTCATTCTTATTTTTTTAAGTTCAAGAACGTCAATTATCCATCCATCTTCCATTTAGTAAGTTTTTGAAGTATTTGGTCACCCACGTCGCCATGTACTTTTGAATAGCATTATTGCAAGCACTCGGATGATATATAAGTCGGATCCGTCTAATATTTCTACGCCTAAATATATTATGATCGTGTTTATTACAAAATCGTCATTTCTTCTGACCAAGGATCTCGATTTTATGGCGAATGATTCGCCTTCCTTGTTCTATAAACGTTTGTCCTTTCCAGTTTATAGTTTTTTTTTTTTTTTAAAAAAGCAAAGGAAAACCTAACTCACTTTTGCCTCCCGGAAACTTATATATAGTTGTGATTTCTTCCTACGATCCATCCCTTGTCTTCTTCTCGGACTCTTTCTTCCTACTACCAACCATCTCACATGGAGACAAACGGGTAGAGTTAAAGATCTGAGTCCAATGGCCATTTCATGAGCTCACAAGAAACGATAAGAATCCCGGCAGCAACCTCGCTCACATCGACATCAATCGAAACCGAACCGAGGGGGGCAAATAATGGGAACAAGATAAAAAAAAAGAGTAAGCGAGAGAATTAGAAGAACCGGCGTATGCTAGGATGGTAATAGGAAACTTATGTATACATATACGAATTGAGAAAACTCCCCCTTGGCAATAATGTCATCATCCCAAAAGGATCAAACTCCATCCAATCAAATGACAAGGACTTAATCACTCCCCACGATCTCCATCTCTCTCTCTCTCTCTCTCTCGCTTTCCTCTTCCACCCTCTTAATAATTGATTTGGCCTCCCTCCGCCCCCCCCCCCCCCTCTCTTCCACTACCACTTTACTATATTATAGGAAATCAGAACATATAACAAAAGCAAGAAAAGGGGACCAAATCCACCACAAAATTATAATTTTATTTAAGATGCCGTCTGATTTGGCCGAAAATGAAAAAAAAAAAACCGGGTCAAATGCCGAGGCCACTCCAAAAAACACAGGATTTATGGGTAATGATGTGTCACTTCTTTCCCCGTTAATAGGAGGTAATCGTCATATGTTTCAAAAGAGATTACTACTCTTTGTCCAATCGATCGCTACTCCTTTCCCAGTTAGTTTCCCCCCATCAATCACTACTTCCGGATTTACATGATCATATAACGTATTCCATATTAATTTTACCTATAAAAGAGTTCCACCTTCAACCCTAATAAGGAATTTTTTTAACGCATTCCATTCAAACCTTCTTCTATATGAATTTAAAATTGTCCTGGGAAATCAATAATGTTTCGATAAGGTTGAATGTACTTGAATCTATATTCGCTTTTAATAGTAAAAGCATCCCCTCCTTTTTTTTTTTTTTCCTTTTTCCTGGATACATTCTTTTTACCAAGAAAATACCATAATGACTTTGCAAAAATCACGATTTTCTTTATTAGTCGGCAATCATAGATTTTCTATTTCCTGATTTCCTGAGGAGAAAGTGGGGAGGGGAGGGCGAGGGGCATTGAATGAGTTACTCCCCGTGGGTTAACAAGTGAGTAAATGCAATGACAGTACAAAAGCAAAGCAGTAGAGTGAGATACAGTCAACCTCTGACTACTACTGTCCCTCCCAGCACTTCCCTTTCTTCTTTCTCCATCTTCTTCCTCTTCTTCTGATATCCTCCTTCTCTCTCTCTCTCTCTCTCTCTCTCTCTCTCTCTCTCTCTCTCTCTCTCTATCTCCCTATCTCTCATTTATTATTTTTACCCCCTCCGAGAAATACTCTTTCGACCTTCCCCCTCTTCTTCATCCCTTCCGTCCTTGCTATTATTCCTTCCCACCATCATCACTTTTGCCCCTTCTCTTTTTTTTTGTCTTCTAAAACGATCCCCTTAAGCAGAGAGGCAGAGGAAAGAGGAATGATTGAGACGGTGAGATACCTCCTCGGCTTGTCCGGGTCCAGCGGATTCGGCTCCAAGTCCACCGCCGACCAAGTCACCCAGTCTTCCCCCGACTTGCGCTCCCTCACCGTCATAGTCACCGGTAAAATACTTAAACGGGTGTTATTGTTGGCTTGTGGTGGCGTTTTGTCTTCTTTTTGTGCGCGTTATGTTCCAGTTGACGAGACGAGGTTTTTGTTGTTTCGGGGCAGGCGCTACGTCAGGGATTGGGGCCGAGACGGCTCGTGTCCTGGCCAAGAGAGGGGCGAGGGTTGTCATCCCCGCAAGGAGCATCAAATCGGCCGAGGACGCCAGGGCCAGGATAACTGCGGAGTTCCCCGGGTCGGAGATCGTGCCGATGATCCTTGACCTCAGCTCGCTCCGGTCGGTCAGGATGTTCGTCTCGGAGTTTGAGAAGCTCGGCTTGCCGCTCAATCTCCTCATGTAAACGTTTGAAAATATTAAATCACCAATTCGTCACCAGAGGCTCCTCTTCTTTTACCGTGAATCGGTTGTCTCGATGCAGAAACAACGCGGGGAGATTCTCATACGAGCACGGTGTATCAGAGGACGGGATCGAGATGACATTCGCCACGAATTACCTCGGTATGATACTGCCGTATACGTTGTCTTGGTAACACTAGGGATTATCCAAAGCTTTAGTCTGCGACGATAACCTGATTGCGACATCACGGTATTGCCGGGCCAGGCCATTTCCTTTTGACGAAGATGCTTATGAACAAGATGATCGAGACGGCGAGGACAAGCGGGGTTCAAGGCCGGATCGTGAATGTGTCGTCGGGGATACACGGGTGGTTTTCCGACGACCCGATTCGGTATCTCGCTCGAATAACGAGCAACAAGAGGTAGGCCTCGGTCCAACCGAAAATTCAATTTTTTTTTTCTCTCTGGCCGAATCGATCTCTGCCTCTGACATGGTACTAAAAATCATATGTTCATGTCTGGTCTGAACGAAAGGATTAATTTATTGAGCTTCTCCACCTTTGTTTTCTTCACTTAATTTCTTCACTTTGATGTTGACTAGAGAATTGATTTTGAATCGGACAATTGCTTAATGATTGATCAACTAGAATGCACTGTCTTGAGTGAGTTGGGTGATATTAATGATCTTACAGGGCGTCGTTAATATACAACAATTATTAGTTTTGGACAGTGATTACCATGTAATAATGGTATTTGTCAGAAGTCGACGAGTCAAAAAAATATTTACCTACACGGCACGATAATTTTATTAAAGTCGTTAATTATTTGGACAGTGAGTATGACCCCGCACGTGCGTACGCCCTATCGAAGCTGGCCAACGTTCTCCACACGAGGGAGCTCTCCGTTAGACTTAAGGTCTTCCTCTTCCTCTCTTCACGAACAGAAGTATTTTGTCATCCTTGTCCGAACAGATTATTACAACTTGGTGAGTATTGTCGCCGCAGAAAGTTGGCGCGAACGTCACGGTGAACTGCGTCAATCCTGGGATAGTGAGAACCAGGATCCTCCGAGATCGAGAAGGCTTCGTAACCGGTCAGTTGTCTGCCAAGTTCGCCCGTGTCTTTCGGCCGGGTAATATGCCGTTTTAAGCATTCGTTTCTCCGATGATTTAACAGATATGGTGTACACGTTAACGTCGAAGCTCTTGAAGACAATTCCTCAGGTATTCCATATACGCTTCGCCTCCTGACATATTAATTGATGACGAGATCTGAATGATATTTCTTTCGAATTCGTTCATAGGCAGCCGCGACCACATGCTACGTCGCGACGCATCCAAGGCTGGAAAATATTTCGGGCAAGTACTTCTCGGACTGCAATGAGGCTTCCCCATCTGGCATCGCGTGTGACTCTGCCGAGGCTTCGAGGCTGTGGTCCGCATCCGAGATCATGGTATCTGATGGCAGTGGGACACACGTCGAAAATCATCTCAATCCTACGCCAACTTCACCATAATACTATATATTCTAGTGACCAAAAAAAGAGGGAGGGTGGGAGGGGGAGAGATTACTGATATTTTTATATTTGCACATAATGTATGGGGATTAGAAGGAAGGAAGGAAGTTAGGTATATCAAGGAAAGTTGAAGAGAGCCAAAGTTAGTGGGATATTATATTAATTATATTAATAATTATCGGTATGGAAATATACTCTTTTTTATAATGAAATAAGGTTTACATATTAATATCTTATTATATTAAAATAAATATGTTTACACATTAATGCATATGATGTACAATACGCATATGTATAAGATATCTATCAACGGCTTGTAAATCATCCGGGAACCGAATCGATTGGAGCATACGGGAGTTAAAATATGTTTAACGCGCTTGATAGGATAAGAAATGAATTAGGTAAACCCCCCCATATTGCTAAGTATTAGTTAGTATCCAAAGAAGATGGGTCGTAATTAAATCAATTGTTGACTAGATGGACTGAAAAGATTAAGAGGGAGAGAGAGGGGGGGTTGGATTCAAACTAAGCAAAGAGATTTATTTAATTCTATATATAATATCTCGATCTTAAGGAAGGAAGGAGCGTGAAACAGAGGTCAAGGGGGATTCCATTTTTTTCCCTTGGGTTTTGGGACAGCGTCGCATGATTGTGCAATCATTGATTGCTGAATCCCCCCCGTCCAAAACAACTTTAAAAACAAATGTTAGTGGTCGGACCCCCCCCCCCCCAAAATTAATTAATTAAAAAAACTAAATAAAAGAAAAGATAGTCCCAACCTCCTCCTTTCTAGAATTACGTGAACTTCTCTTTTTTTTTTTTGGGGGGGGGGGGGGGAGGGGTTTCTCTGATTGATTCATATTCAGCCGAGATTCGATTATTTTGCTTTACGTTATATTCATATTTATACGGATATTATTGTTTAATTCAACTAGAACCACGTTTCGGTTACGAGTTAAAAGCCCCAAGCCTACCTATTAGCTACCGTGAATCGTTTAGCCTTGTTTCAAAATAAAGCTAACTTGATGTTAGAACGTCGTGTTTGTCGGATGAAAATGGATAATTCGATGTTTAAACCACCAAGTTTATTATTGTCACGGAGTAAACTCGGTGTTTTTAACACAAATTTAAAGTCATTATTTAATCGATTTTAAAAATTACTATTTTATTTCATGAAATATTATTTTAAGACCAAATTAGTCAACTGGTGGTTAGAAAGCATGTGGAGATTAATAATTAATTAATGTAATGGGATTAGAAACCACGACTGCAATTGGCAAACCAACCCCCCCCCCCCCCCCCCCAAAAAAAAAAAATCCCCATGTGGCTACTTCTCGCTATTGTATTGTATATGCATTGAGGAGTTGAGTTTGAGAGAATCTCAAATACAAGATCAAAGTATTCCTTTTCTTTTCGTTTAAAATTTTAATTGAAAGTAATTAATCATGTCAAAAAAAAAAGTGATGTTATGCACTCGCAAGCACAAAGCAAGACATTTTAATTAGCTAACCAACACACACGTTACGTTTACCACACCATATTTCGTTTATTATTTTTTTTCTGATGAAAATGCTCCCCCATTAACGGACGGCCTTCAAATGTGGGGAGTGGGAGGCTCTATTAATCATCCATCATCATCATCATCATCATCATCATTTAAGTAATTTTAATATAAAAATTGACAGACACAAATCTTTCGCCTGAAAGTTAGGCTTTTTTGTTAAAACCCTCCCTCCTACACTTAAAAATCTCTCGTCTGCTCTTAACTGTTGGTCAAAAAGTTAGGCCTACTCCTTTTCCCCAATACTTAATTTCTTTTTCAGTGGTTTTTCAAATCCCCTAATGCCGACAGACAAATCGCAACTATTAAGTAATGAAGAATGAATGAGAGCTTCTAAGGGAAGCCATGACCTTTTTCTTTAAAATAAAAAAAATAAAAATCTAACTGCTTATAAATAACACACACGCCGAATATACAATATTATGGACGTTCTCAAATAATACTTTCTTCCGAAAGATTAGGCTTTTCTCTCTGACACCACCCGTGATCGCTTTTTAACCCAAGCTCTCTACTCCACTACTCGGTTAAACAAGGAAAGGAAGGAAAACCAAGATAGTAATTTCGCTTCTCCGAGTTCGAAACATACCGTATGCAAGTCATTCGTATATGGAGAGACATGTCCACCAATTAATCATCCGGACGGCCAAAATAAAGAGAAGGAGAAGAAACAGAAGGGGGGCAACCACCACTTTCTTGCTTGCTCTCTGTTCTTAATGAGTTCCAGCCAAAGTGCTAACAAACAAGCAAACACAAATCATATTCTCCAAAATTTAATAAAAAATGACAAAGGAATAACCTAATCTCAGTCTAATATCATCACCCAGTTCCTAGTAAATGGGTCGGCCTTATAATGTTTTTTTATTATTAAAAAAAATGAATTAAATCATCTTAGAGCCCCTATCCCAAGATCTCCTGTCACCACCCCCTTCTACAACAACCACCCTTCAATTTGTAAAGCTGAAAACAGGAAGGAGTACTCAAATTCCAGCAAACTCAGGTCATTTGAATTAACGTTCCATTCAACATGAACGAGAATAAGCATTCTAAGGCATTGGATTAGACAAGAAACTTTCGTGAACCATTAGGCAGATTCCCGTCATTTATAGTCCATTCTATCCAGGTGACATTCCAGAGTAACTCGCCCTCAAATCATTCGAGGTTATAAAATGACGATTCCAATCGTGGTTGTCCTCCTGAAACTGATTGAGTTCATTCCCAACAGCAACTTTTGGGAAAAAGAAATAAGGTTTTACCAAACATCACAGCCATAGTTTGCAGGCTGAGATGGTTCTCCGAGTCTGCATCAGCAATCGACCATTTGGTTTTACTGCCATCCAAACTCTTCCAGGAAAGCCAACACGACCCCATTCGACCAACCAAAGTCAGTCTTTCGCATATCATGCAGCACCAGAGCAAGAAAAATAGACATACATTGTCAAACGACATTCATGGCGTGGGGAAATTGAAAATTGAGAAACAATCCCAGATCATCTCACTAGTAAATTCACTTTTTAATTGTATCGAAGTGATGCAAATAAGATGAGCTCTAATTTACCTGAGGGAACCACCACCTCCAAACTCGCCACATTTGTCAACTATATAGCTGGCATGATGTCCTTAAAATCAACACCCACGGATGTGCCACTAAACTAAGTAATTGAATGTATAATGAACAAAATTTAGAAGATGGTTCTGGTTTCTCTTTGATGAAGAGAACAAAAGAGCAAAGAGGTGTACCAAGCATCATGCCATTCAATTCGTATTGGTAAATTAGTTAGGTGGTTTATTGGAAATTCAAATGATGAGCATAACAATCCAATCAGTATCAGAAACAAGTTGCACTGAAGCATGGCTTCCTATGTACGATGCTATTGGGCAAGTTTTCCAGATTGGGCAGTTTAAGGTTTTCTCAGAATGATTCAAAAGTTCATCAGAAGGTCCACCTGCCTCAGCAAAAAGGAAGGCATACTTTCAAGTAAGCCTCAATTTTCTGTGGTGTCAGCACTAGCTAGTGTAGGAATATTGCTGTGATTTATTATATAATCAACATTCCCAAGGTTTGCCTGGAATGCTTTCTAAAACAAATGAGAAACATCCTAGTGCAGACACTTTCCTTTGCTAGATTTGCACTCTTTTAATAAGATATTACAGTATATTTATTAGTTACATGCAATGTCATGAAAATTTTCAAACCAGAAAAAGCCAGGACTGCAGTGTTTCAAATGTTCAGGGAACTGAAGGCAAACAAATCATGCTCTAAAGAGGAAAGGCAAGTAAACCTTTTGCATAACCCGCCAATGGCATCTATTATGAACCCAAAGGAAAAAGTTGATGCATGCAAGAAAAGAAAATATATTCAACATACTTTTATACATTATTTGAACAAACACGCAGAATGCTTGAATTAACCAACCTGAAATAAATAGGATGACCCACAAAGGAATACAATTTGATGCAACAATACTCTGCCAGGATTTTCTTGTGCCCAGAATTGACCATCCTGTCAACAGAGAAAGATAATTCACAGATGTCAACTACCTGTAAAAACAACACCCCCCAAAAAAAATTGACACTTAACACAATACCTTGCATTTGATTTTCGTCAGCCAGTAGTCAAGCCATTGCCCCTTCTTTCATTTACTAAGATAGCGTCGGTCGCTCTTTTCCTGGCTTTCGAAGCCTCAAGGAAATGATGGGCAAGACTGTAGTTGTCAATAGCTTCCGCCAAGAAAAATATATCAAGTTCCGTCTACACAAAAACACACCATAACTCATCATAGGAAACAAAGGGAAATCTTTAAACAAGTTCTCGAATAATGTTCCTCATACCCTTAATATATATGTGTTCAAATCTACGGGAAAAATCAGAGTTGTTGCCAATGTTGTTATATTACCGGAAACCTCATAAAACAATATTAAGGTGTCACACTATGCTTTAAAGAGCAACAATAATTATATTTGGTTCATATAAAATCGTACAAATCATAACTGAGCCAACGAGGAGACTGTTGTAAAAAGTGCATGAACTATGAATAAAGATTGATTTCAATGGTGTGGCAATTCAATAAGGAAGTCATAAGATAATGGTGAACATGTAATCACAAATAACAAGAAACAGAAATTTTATGAACAACTCCGAATTTCCTCATCCACCATGCACAGAAGTCCCATCCAGATTCATCTGTTGAAGCAACTTCTCGATAAAAATGATGCTGCTTTGATCGGACAGTAATATTTGAAGCAGATTCCTGGTCCTGTTTAACGAATTCAGGCCCCCAGGTAGAAGGAGCATTGTCAGAAAAAAACAATGAAGCCTAACCAGCAAAAGAATACAAAGCATATGAGAAGAGAACGCCATGATTGTTGAGGACTCATGCCCTGGGCTTGTTCCACATTGCATAATATCGACTTCAAATGTGACAGATACCTCGACTATCCTGGACCATTATCTGATGTAATCCTATAAGAATGTGAAAACAATATAGGATCCAAGGAAAGGAGAACTTTCCACGTAAATATGAAAATGAAGAAGCATGAAGTACCAGCTGTCCAGAACCCAAACTCTCTCACCAGAGCGGGTAGTGCTTCCTTGACAAATTCTTTATCGCGTGTTCGTTCATATATAGCATAAACCGTGGCACTAAGAAGAGGTGGTTGGCTGAAAAATGAAATACATTTCTTTCAACCAAGAGATCCACAAAATCTAAAATGTTCTTCTCGTGGATGTAACTGCGAATACCAGAAACTTGAAGAACAAAAGAAAGCTTCAAGACGTTTCTAAAACTGATTTAGACAAACAAAGTCTTTCATTGTAGAGGCAATTAATATTATTCCAAATAAAGTACAAAAGGTTCAGCAACATATTTAGCTCTCACAACCATAATCATGCAGAGAGTTCACCACTTTCTGTGAATCACTTCTTTGACAGTTAAGCCAAAAACAGGACAAATGGGTGAAAGTAGCAACTGCAGCAAGTCAGACTCAAACACATGGCCCAACCGAAAGCCATGCTCAAAGGTCAGGAATAAATACCTTATATTGATATAATAAACTTGAGCATCATTAAGAACATGTCCATAAGTGCCTAAAAGGTAGATGAGATTACTCACAACTGATTTTTCTGTGGGATACACATCTTACTTGCGAGCAATCCCCTGCATGTCAAACTACAAAGGTAGGGAAAAAACTATTTTGCTCTCACCCACTCTCTCTCTCTCTCTCTCTCTCTGTTATCATAATGTCCATTGTGGAGATGCCGGACACTAACTAAGAGACACATAAGGAAAAGGTCAGAACTTTGTGGTCCAATCTTTCAGCTCAATAAAAAGCATGGCCTTTCATTGATGTGCCGAGAAATTTTATGGATCGTGACCGCAACAATATGTCGACGCATAGGAATGAGTAGTTTTAGCATTAAAAGAATGGAGTCATGCAAATCTGGGACAATCAATAGATGTCGAATTTTACATTTATCACTCCCAAAGAATGACAATTCATGTTTCCTTCTCTACACCAGTCGTTAAAGATAATCCAACTAAAACATTTTCCAAGAACAAAATCCAACTCCTATACAGCTATACATTAAGACTAGTCCTTACGTATGCTCATGAACATTTATAATCTGCACATCTTCTATTAATAGAAACGGTTAATGGGGAAGCAAGAACAATAACAGCCTCACATAATCACCCCGTTGGAGTCCCATTAGTAAAACCTCCCTGAACCTCAAACCAGGGACTACGACCGGCCCGGGCAAGCCGATAAGCGTGTGGTGGTCAGGCTGGGCCGCGACCGAACCAGACGTCTCCGGCTCAGTTTCTTCCAGTCCACTCCCTAACAATCCCGTCCACCACTTTTAGGCAAGAAGCCTTCAGGGACGTGGACATAATCCGGCTGGACGTGCTTCACGAGATCATCCCCTGCGGCCTCAAAGTGCATCCCCCTCCCTCGGGGAGTTTGGCAGTGCCGTTGCGGGAGAGGTCGTCGAAGGCCCTCTCGACGGTGGGCGGGCGTACCGCAAAGGGAGGTCGACCTAGAGCTTGGGGTGGAACTGGGAGGGACGGAGGGTGCGGAGAGCGGAGGACTGGACGTTCTCGAGGAAAGTGAGGAGGTGGCCGGAGGGAAGAGACGGCGGCTTGGAGAAGGCGGGGAGCATTGATGAGGGTGGTTAAGGGAAGGAGGAGGCATCGAACAGCGGGAAGGACTCTGTTGACGGGTTCTCTGTTCGTTTTGAGATTCGTCGGAGGGACAAAGGCCTATTTCTTTCAAAATTATCGCTCCATATCCTAATTTTGGGACGTTAAATCTATTTTGGCCTCCGTTGGCCATCTCCGCCCACCCACCCCACCTTAGACCTCCGACCCGACCCCACCCGACAAGAAGCCCGACCCCTCCCAATGAGAACCATGTCTCCAATTCCACTCAAACCCAAACCCCGATCTCATTCCACCCTTGAACCCCGTCCCCTTTCCGACCCAAACGATAACTACAAACCCCCTTCTCACACTTATCACATCCCATCCTGATTCTAAACCCTAATCGTACAGGTATGACCATTAAAAATGTGGAGAAATCTGTCACTCGTTAATTACTCAGTTTGTTTTGCATCATAGAATTCACTTATCTAACTGCGGGTATGTCCACCAGACGCAATTATATGAACAAACGACAGCACCATGGATAGTTCGAATTATATGGAGAAGATGGCATTATAAAGTGCTACCGTGGAGTTAGCGTTAGGATAGCTCAAACCCAAAAGAATAATGGCAAGAAGTTTTAGGATGTCCTTGTTATAAGGTTGATGGTGGTTGTGGTTTCTTTATGTGGCTGGATTCTGCTGATTATGGGTACTATTTGAAGAAGCAGGTTATCGAGGTGGATGAGGTGGCTAAAAACTCAAGTATTGAGGCACGATTAATGACAATGGAGATTGCATTGGTTAAAGCAGAAGAAAACGTTAAATTGTTGAAAACTGATTCTGTGAGACTCTTGATAGTTATCTATATAATTGGGGTCGTAATTAGTTTTTGTTTCATCGTGGAAGAAATGAACAATGTTGTTTTTAGCTATTTCTGAAGTTAGAAATCCGTGTAATTTGAACACATGTATAATTCCAGTTATTGAAGATCAATGTCATGAACAATTTTGTTAATTCCAATTATTGAACTTCAGGCAAATTTACTCATGTTACTCCTACAGGTATAATCCAGGCAAATTTACCAAAATTTATAAATAAACACATTGTTAACATTTTCAGACAATCATATTGCTAACAAGAACTGTCAACATTCACTTTAACACACATGTCAACAAGAACTGTCACCAAGAACTGCCAGCATTTTCAGACAAACATGTCCTTACACTTTAACACACTAGGCAAACATACTGTCAACGTTCAGATCAACAAGAACTCCATATTGTCATGGAAATTAGAACAAGATACACAACTAATGTTGGGTCAATATTGCACATTGGTAGAGAGTTTCATGCTAGGTCCAGAAACAGATGATTCTTGCATGCCGGATTTTCCCAAATTGAAGCTGCTCTGACCATGACTTGGATTGTCCTCTTGCACCAGCGTTGTAGGATGAAAAGTGGCTCCTCTTCCCCTTCCTCCTTTTCCCCTTCCTTGAAGTCTTGTTGCTTGTCATGTAAATAATTGTAAGAGAAACCCTGCAACAAAAAACGGATTAAGTAATTAAACCATACTAACCTCACCACCATCTACAACATTACATGGATCAGCAGCCAATTGAACGTCATTTCCGCTACAAAGATGGAATTAACATATTACCTTTTGCTTATCGCTAATGAACGTCCATCCGCGTCCATCATTCACAGACAAATCTTGAAATAGAAGAAACAAGAACCACATCCAAGTTTGAGCGTTCTCTCCTTCCACCAATGCCCAAGCAACGGGGAACATATGATGGTTCCCATCCCTACCAACTGCTGAAAGTAAAATTCCACCAGCATTTGTTTTTAAGAAAGTCCCATCGAAGCCTACGACCTTCCTACACCCGAGCCTCAAGCCTTTACTCAGCTGACTAAATCCCATGTAAAATCTCTTGAAAGTGCTAAAAATCCCTAAAGCAGGAGTTACTTCCAACTCTAGCTTGAAAGTACTATCGAGACATTTTTTTCCAAGATAAGTAACATAAGATCTAATCTTTTTGTAGTGCTCTTCAATTGTCCCATTAAGAATCTTTTGTGCGTGCCATTTTTCCTATACACTTGCAATTTGTTCACATTAACAGAATACTTCTCCATTAAATCAACAATGACATCCCTCGCTCTCATTGTATCAAGGTATCAGTTCATTCTAATAAACTCGCGAGCCAATCATTTAACGGTTGCCTGTCTATTTTCAAAGCACGAGTATATTTATGCTTTAAATTACATGCCTTAATAGCAACCGTTAGAACACATTGTGAGAAACTAGCACACACTTGCCAAGGATATCCGTCCACACATACTGCTTCCATTCTTCTACTCATGCCTAGCCCAACGCAGATTCACACCATTCAAAATTACATAATCCTGAATTGCTTCTTTAAACTGTTCGAGCGAATCGAATCTCAATCCAAGCTCAAATATCAAGCCCTTATGATCACAGTCAGGGTCGTACATTTTTTCGATACTCCCATGCATGGAAATGATACTATCATCATCATCATCTTTACCTTCTACAACAAGTTTTGCCTTAAAATCAACATAATCAGATTCAATGCCATCAACATTACCCATGTTTACTTCATTCACTTCATCTTGACCCACATCTTCGACAGATTCATCATCCCCTTCACCTCTCCTATCATCCTAACCACAATCAGGATCATTTTCATTAATTTCATCTTCATCAATGTAAATGTTAATGTAATTAGCCTCAAACAATAAATTAACCAACTCACTCACTTGACAATCAGTTAATATCTCCACTAAACCTTTAGCTAAACTCCGCCCAGGCTTCACAAACCACATCCTATTACGCTCGTATCCACACTACCTAGCTAAACTTTTGATTGTGAACTACCCAATCTTATCAACATCGATGTTATCAAACTTCACCGTCTTACCACCAACATATGAAACTTTACCCGTAAGGTGAAGTTTTCCCCCGATATGGAAATTTGGATTCCCACGTGCATCTTCCATCTCTGAAACCAAACAATAATATGTTGTGAAATCTATAAAGATCGATTATCATACATTACAAACAATTAAATTAAAAAAAAGTTAGCTTCATACCTTTAATGCAAGTGGGGAATGTATGGGGGTTGGTGGTTGTGGACGGTGGCTGGAGATAGGTGGGGGTCGGACCTTCCGGTTTGAGTTTGTGAGAGGATTTGATAGGGGTCGGAGGTAGGAATGTGGTATGGGTAATGGGTGGGATGGAAAAAATATGGAATGTAGGTCAGGTCGGGATGAGGTTGGGGGATTGGTGGGTTGTGTGGGGTTGGAATGGTCGGAGAGCTGTGATATAGGGAGTGGTGATCGGCATGCTCCGTAGGGTTGGGAGAGTAACGATTAGGGTTGTGTGGGGTGGGGGTCGGGGTCGGAGGTCTAAGATGGGTGGGTCTGGCGGCTTCTCTGTTTACGATTAGGGAAAATTCGATTTGAGAAAAAAAAAAGGCAAGGAAAGTGGCTTTGACGGTGGTGGTGACAGCGTTCAAAGACATGTCAACGCCATGTAGACTTTCGTTAGCGGGGACGGCTAACGGAGGCTAAAAGAGATTTAACGTCTGGAATATAGAGTGATATATTTGAAATGTTAGGCTAAATCGAATAAAACTGACAAACTTTAGGGTATAATTGATAATTTGACCTTTAATTAACCCTCGAGAAATAAGAGTAAAATAATATCACATTTCAGTACTTAAAATATCACATGGAGATTAGTGATCCCAATTAGTAACCCTCGTCTCTCTGTCCGTGGTTGCTGAAGCAGCCGTGTATTTTAGCTATTCAATTTTATCAGTCCGCATTTATGAGTTATATACGAAAATACGGTTAGTTTTAAAAATAAAATTTACGAGATACGGTTCGTGTTTTGTAAAATACGAATTTATCGAGCAAAAATTATAAAGCAAAACCCGCCCTCGAGTTAAATATGCTAAGACGGGTCTTCAAATCCCGCCATAATGTGGTTGGTTTGGATTCACATGACCCTTTGACACTTGTCCCCCTTATAAAGACTCTAACTAACTAAGCTATGAAGTTTTTCTTTGTCTAAGTTTTCGAAATGCTCGTTTTGAAAAGGGATGAATTTTGAAAATTTGCCTCTTCTTTATTTAGTTAAAGGGGCGGCTTTGAACAAGGGTCGGGTTTTCAAAACCCGCCCTCGGTCAAACACCGAGACCATTTAAGTATTGGCGTCGGAAATTTACAAGTATTAAATGGGCGAGTTTTTAAAACTCGCACCTTAAAAGGCGCGTTTTGAAAATACGCGTTTGAAAACCCAGCCTCATAAGGAGGATTTTGAAGACCCGTCCCTCGCTATTTTCTTCGAAGGCAAAGTTTTCAAGCTTTTTCAAAATGTACCTCTTTAGCGCGGCAAGTCCGTATTTTATAAAACACGAACCATTGGTGGATGTAACCTGCAATAAAACTTAAAACTGTAGCTTTTGGATTCTTCTATGAAGAAGGACAAAGACAAATGCAACCAAGGATAAGGAGGACTTCACTACCACCATCCATTCATTCATTCCACACCCTTCTCCACCAAAAGAGAGATTACAGATGGGAATCCTCCTAGTCCTAACCAACCGACGTACAACTGCCCATACACAAAACACGATCACATAGCTAAAACGCCGGACGACACAAAAATTCTCGATGATAAACATAGCCTTGATCTTACTGTCTTTTTTTCTTTTTACCGTTAATACTGCGCTCGCCCGTCTCCTTCTATGATCACGTCCTTGAATGCTCCTCCGCTCGGGATCATTGGCAGCACGTGCTCCTGGTGCGGCACGATCACGTCCAGCAGGTATGGCCCAGGAGTGTCCAGCATCTTCTGCATGGCGGCCCTGAGTTCCCCCTTCTTCGTCACGCGGGCCGCTGGTATATCGCAGGCTTCTGCAAACTTTAGGAAGTTGGGGAATATCTCTGATTCCTTCTTGGGGTTGCCAAGATACGTGTGAGCACGGTTTGCCTTGTAGAACCTGTCCTCCCACTGGACCACCATTCCCAAGTGCTGGTTGTTCAACAGCAGGATCTTGACTGGGAGATTCTCCACCCTGGCCGTTGCTAATTCCTGCACGTTCATGATGAAGCTTCCATCCCCGTCGATGTCGACCACGATCGAGTCCGGGTTCGCAACTGCCGCTCCGATTGCTGCAGGGAGTCCAAAGCCCATCGCCCCGAGTCCGCCGGAGGTCAGCCACTGTCGAGGCCTCTTATAGTTGTAGAACTGGGCCGCCCACATCTGGTGCTGCCCAACGCCCGTGCTGACGATGGCTTCCCCATTGGTCAACTCATCAAGCAGCTGAATCGCATATTGTGGGGGGATCGCATCGCCAAAGGCCTTGAAACTGAGGGGGTAAGTCTTCCTCTGCTCATCGAGCTCAGATTTCCAATCCGAGAAATCCAAATGCAGATCTGATCTTCTCCGTTGCAACAGCTCATTAATCCCTGCTATGGCTGGCTTTACATCACCCCACAAGGAAATGTGAGGCTGCTTGTTCTTCCCAATCTCAGCAGAGTCAATATCGATGTGGACAATCTTGGCCCGACTCGCAAAAGCCTCGAGCTTTCCAGTGACACGGTCATCGAACCTCACCCCAAACGCCAGCAAAAGGTCGCTCTTATCCACTGCATAATTTGCATAAACTGTCCCATGCATGCCAAGCATGTGCAGCGACAGCTCATCCGAGCAAGGGAAGGAACCAAGGCCCATCAGAGTACTAGCAACAGGAATCCCGGTGAGTTCGACAAATTTCCTCAACTCCTCGCTCGAGTTCAGACATCCACCACCGACATACAACACCGGCCTCTTCGACTCCGATATCAGCCGAACAATCTGTTCCAAGTGAGACTGCTGAAGGCGCCCAGGCAACCTTGAGATGTACCCAGGCAACTGCATAAGCTGGTTCCAGTTCGGTACGCTGAGCTGCTGCTGAATATCCTTCGGAACGTCGATCAGAACGGGGCCTGGCCTCCCAGACGTAGCTAGGAAGAAGGCCTCCTTAACGATTCTAGGTATATCATCCACATCGAGAACCAGATAGTTGTGCTTAGTAATGGATCTGGTTACCTCCACAATCGGAGTTTCCTGGAAAGCATCTGTGCCAATCATCCTCCGCGGAACCTATCCATAGACAACCGCACCAACAACCAAACGCCTCAACACACAATCTTCAGCCCCCGAATCTATAACCTACAACCACAACAACGAAAAGCCAAAACACAAAGACACTGACCTGTCCGGTGATGGCCACGAGGGGAGTGCTGTCAAGGAGGGCGTCAGCAAGCCCACTGACAAGGTTCGTAGCACCGGGGCCAGAGGTGGCGATGCAGACGCCAGGAAGGCCAGAGGAACGGGCGTAACCCTCGGCAGCGAAAATGCCGCCCTGCTCGTGCCTAGGGAGGACGTTCCTTATAATGTTAGAGCGAGTCAGGGCCTGATGGATCTCCATGGAAGCACCGCCAGGGTAAGCGAAGACGTCGGTGACGCCCTCACGCTCGAGGGCCTCAACGAGGATGTCAGCGCCCTTGCGAGGCTCGTCGGGGGAGAAACGGGACACGAAGGGCGGGGAAACAGCGGGGGAGATGGACTCCGGAGTGGCCGTTGTGGTGGCGGAAGCCTTAGGGATAGGGTTGTTGTTGTTGGAGGAGGAGGAGGAGGAAGGGAGGGAATTGGAGATGCGGAGGTGGAAGGGAAGGCGGTGTGGAGTGCATTTGGTGGTGGCGATGGAGGTGGTGAGGCGGAGAGGGATGGCTAAGTGGAGGGATCTTGCGGTGGCGGAGGGGGCGGAGGAGGTGGCAGAGGTCGCCGCCATGGGTGGGGTTCGGAGGGGGCGGGACAGAAGCCAAAATGTTGTGGGGAGGAGACGATGAGGAGGCGGCGGAGGCGGCGGCGAATTGTGACCATGAGATTCGTCCAATTATTTCTTTATATAAAAAAAAAGATATATGTTCTTCTACATCTTAGAATGGTGAGTTTACGCAAATGCCCTTCGATCATATATATATACTCAAATTTTCTTTTTCCTCTCTTTGTTGAAAAGTTGATTATTGAAATTCCTGAACCATTCTAACAAAAACTGACCTGATTAATTATCTTTAAAAAAAAAAAAAACTCAGGAGGCCATGCCCCTTCTGTCCCCTTGCTCCGCCACTGGATACGGGGGATGAGAAATCGTATACGTTTTGTGGTGCACAAAATCTAATTATAAAAGAAAAGGAAAAAAATAGAACCCTAATACAATATATTTTTTATAGTATCTTAAAATTTAATAATTGAACCGTACACAACCATTACGTTATGATTGGGGTGAAGTTCAATTGTGAAGGATGGGAGGGAGGTTCTGCATACGGTCAGATTTAAAAAAGAGTTATAAAATATTGTTTTATTTTTCAAAAAATTACTCATACATAGTCCACTGGTTATTTATAAAATTTTCCAAAGACATGGCCTGTAACTGTGATTTTACGGTGGATGTGAGACATGCCACAACGAGATCGCGGTCCAAAACCACGACGGTAGGAAAGTACAATAATTTAGGATTATAACACTAGTTTGAAGGTAGAAATTTTCAAATGGCTCAAAAGGCCTGATTTAGAATTCCGAATTTAGAATACTTTCAGAGAAATTTTATTAGAGGTTGTTTCTTTTTGTTGTTTCGTTGTTGAAGTAGTGTCGCGGTTCAAGAACAATGCTTTGTCATAATAATGCTTTGTCTATCAGTAGCCACCCTGTATACAACAAAAACATATGTAGGTACTATCCAAACATCAAACTACACTCTCTAGTGGTGGCTCAAGGGGCTATCATCAACGTATGTTATTTGGTGTATAAGCGAAGATATATGGAGAAATATATCCCAAGCCCGTATATGTATTAGGATCATCGTGGCTGATGTATGTGATGCCTTGTGATGGGCAGTATTACATATACTCGTATATAACCATGCTAGGCATGTCCTTCTCTTACTAAACATTCTTACCCTTTTAAAATGAATGAGCAAAGACAACCATCATGAAAAAGAAAGTGAAGTTACTAGGTAGCGGGAAGAACGACTGAGGAGATCGCGGAAGAAGAGAATAAGTGATTATGAGTCTTTTAGAATTGCTTCTAGGGGCGGGTGTTTTATAATTCGTGCCCTAACCGAAACAACGATCGGGGATAGGGAGGATTATAACTCGATAATATCATGGTTCGAGACTGCGAGTTTCAATAAGAGTTGCAGCTTCTAACAATGACAATGACTCACTTAGATAAAAATCGTTATTTCGGACAGCCTTTCATGTTAAAAAAACACGTGGTCTCCGATCGTAACACGGCTCCGGCACCAGCCCAATCATCCTTATTTGATCAATTTTTCTCCAAGCAACCCAAACACGGTTATAAATTGCGACTTCTAAATGACTGAAAATTTCGGTGTCAAACTAATATCATGATCATGTGATATTCAACTAAAGTCGCGGTTGAAGACTATGGGACAGGGAGGCTCAAGAAAATTACAAAAAAATCATAAATGCTCTGAAGTCGTGGTCCAGGGCCGAGATCTATATCCTCTTGTAAAATCGCGGTAGAGGACCATATTTTTATGACGTCTCATGCTCTTGCAGATTCAACCGCGTATTTAAAGGAATTTGCAAATACTATAATTTTTTGTATTTTTAATGTC
The DNA here is from genome assembly GCA_023653495.1 of Melastoma candidum. Lineage (NCBI taxonomy): Eukaryota > Viridiplantae > Streptophyta > Magnoliopsida > Myrtales > Melastomataceae > Melastoma > Melastoma candidum. Next base: position 5,069,250 of record CM042885.1, read on the forward strand.
GCAAATTGTGGCATATGTATGATATTTTGGGGATTTTTAAAATTAAAACTATATTTTAAAAAAATAAACTAAACGAATCGATGATATTATAATCAAGGGCACGATGGACGAAATGTTACCTTTTATACGCGTGACTGCATGACTTCCAAGCTTCTATGAATACTTTTATGTTAGTTTTCATTTCATAACCTTGCTTTTTAACTAAAACCCCCTAATAACCCATCCGGAAAACGGAAGCATAAAAAATTAGAGTATGATTGTTTCCTTCCATACCAAAATTACTGGAAATCGCCAGGACAAGAAGATTTTTAACATAAACTCACGATTTAAGCTAAACCCCTAAAAAAATCCTAAGCCAACCCCCTCCCCTCTTTCCTCTGGCGACCTCAATTACCCTCTTCATTGAAGTCTGCTAAAAATAAAAAAGGACCACCAATAGGGGGACGCACAAATTTACAGCTCGTCGTGCTCATCTTCGTCCGAGTCGGGGGATCCGCCTCCCGGAGCACCACCAGATCTCTGGTAAACGGCCGTGATGATAGGGTTGCAGACAGCCTCCACTTCCTTGAGCTTCTCCTCGTAGTCCTCCTTCTCTGCTGTCTGGTTGTCATCCAGCCACTCCAATGCCTCCTTGGTCGCAGCCTCAATCTTCTCCTTCTCGTCGGCCTCCAGCTTGTCTGCCAGCTTGTCCTTGTCACTGATCTGGTTCTTCATGTTGTACACATAGGTTTCCAAGCTGTTGCGAGCATCAATCCTCTCCTTGACCTTCTTGTCTTCCTCCGCAAACTCCTCCGCCTCACGGACCATCCGTTCAATTTCCTCCTGGCTCAGGCGGCCCTTGTCATTCGTGATGGTGATCTTCTCAGATTTCCCTGTGCCCTTGTCCTCCGCCTTCACGTTCAGGATACCATTGGCGTCGACCTCGAAAGTGACCTCAATCTGAGGTGTTCCCCTGTTGAAATAAGGAAACAAAATCAAACATAAGTCTCGGGCGAGTGGAGAAAGACGCCCCCCAAGACATGTCCTCTTAGAAAGGTTAATGACCCAAGAAACAAACCTAGGAGCAGGAGGAATTCCATTAAGATCAAATTTCCCCAACATCCTACAGTCCTTCGTAAGACTCCTCTCACCTTCGAAAACCTGTTAAGGTAGACGCGGAAAGGCCAAGTCAGATTGGTCAGTTCAAAATTTCCGAGAGTTTCAGAAAACAAGATGGCAGCCAGAAAAACAAGTTTTCATCATTGTTACCTGGATGGACACAGTAGTTTGCTGATCCTGGTAGGTTGTGAAGACTTGGGACTTCTTTGTTGGGATGACTGTGTTCCTGGGAATCAACTTGGTCATCACCCCACCAACAGTTTCAATACCGAGGGTAAGTGGGGCAACATCCAAAAGCAGGATATCTGCAATCAACCCATCATATCATCAGGACTTATCGATGATTGTGAATGCAGAAAGCAAGAATTCATGGAAGTTCGTCGGTCTCACCTTTAGTTTCCTCTCCACCCTCTCCGCTCAAGATACTTCCTTGAACAGCTGCCCCAAAAGCAACAGCTTCGTCGGGATTGACACCCTTGTTGGGTTCCTTCCCATCAAAGTAGTCCTTAAGAAGTTGCTGAACCTTGGGAATCCTGGTGCTTCCACCAACCAAAACAATCTCATCGATCTGGTTCTTGTCCAAGCCAGCATCCTCCATGGCCTTCTTGACAGGTCCCATTGTCTTCCTGAAAAGGTCGTTGTTGAGCTCTTCAAACCTAGCCCTAGTAAGTGGCTCGGAGAAATCAACTCCATCGAAGAGCGACTCAATCTCCACACGGACTTGGTGCTGGCTGCTGAGTGCCCTCTTGGCCCGCTCACTTTCCCTCCTCAGTTTGCCAAGAGCTCTGTTATCCTTACTAATGTCTTTATTGTGCTTCTTCTTGATCAACTTGATGAAGTATTCCATGATCCTCTGGTCGAAATCCTCTCCTGCAATAATTACAATGCAAAGCACCTACTTTATTCATCACTCATCAAATATCAAACAAGTCATGATAAGTTAACTCTCTTCAACACATAATTCAAAGACCGTGCAGAAAAACTGTATACCTCCCAAGTGGGTATCGCCATTTGTGGCAAGGACCTCGAAAACACCATTGTCAATTGTGAGGATGCTGACATCGAAGGTACCGCCACCAAGGTCAAAAACAAGGATGTTCTTCTCCCCACCCTTCTTATCAAGGCCATAGGCAATGGCAGCAGCAGTGGGTTCGTTAATAATCCTGGCAACATTAAGTCCAGCGATGACACCGGCATCCTTGGTGGCTTGCCTCTGGGCATCGTTGAAGTAGGCTACAAGATTGAAACAAAGTTAAATTAACTTCCAGAGCATTGCAAAAAAGCTTCTGTCCAATTAATCAATCAGCAACAAATATAGCACTTAAACAAATGTTCAACTCACCAGGGACGGTGACGACAGCATCCTTAATCTGTTTTCCAAGGAATGCCTCGGCGGTTTCCTTCATCTTAGTCAACACCATGGCACTGATCTCCTCAGGGCTGAAAACCTTGGTCTCACCATCCTTGATTTTCACCTGAATATAAGGTTTTCCGTCCTTATTCACAATCTTGTATGGGACAAGTTTCATGTCCCTCTGAACCTCCTTATCCTCAAACCTTTCAGCAAAGCATGGATAAGGCTCAGCACTACAATTAAACTAGAGAAAATAACTAACCAACATCTAAGGAAAGAGTCCTCACTTTCTGCCAATAAGTCTCTTCACATCGAAAACAGTCCTTTCGGGATTGACAGCCGCCTGATTCTTAGCAGCCTCACCGATGAGCCTTTCACTGTCAGTGAAAGCCACCCATGATGGGGTGATTCTGTTACCTTGGTCGTTTGCTATAATTTCAACATGACCGTTCTTGTAGACGCCAACACAGGAGTACGTCGTGCCAAGATCAATACCAATAACCGTACCCAACTTGGCAGCTTCCTCTTTTGCAATAGAAAGAGCAAACAAACATCCTGTTCACCAAATCCCCCATAGCATTAGCGTCAATACAAAGGGCAGTGTCAGTCAAGGGCAGGGCCATGGTAAAGAAATCAAAATCAGCATACGAAAAGCATTCTCTAATAATTGAATGCGCGGTACAACGAACAGAGGTTGCTGCTGATATAAACTCTTCCGATTAAACGGGTCAAAAAATGGCAGGAGTCAAGTTTCAACATAAAACGGAAGATCTGCCGCGGAAGCATATAGACGAGCTTGAACAAATAACAACGGATCCAAGCAAAACAACACGGACACGAGAAAAGACCTAGAAGCCAATTAGTTAAGGGAAAATGCCGGCAAAATTCAAGCGCAGCGATCAATCGTGCAGCCAACACCATAACATCATCCACATCCTAATCCAGATCTAAGCGAGAGTCCACTACTGCACCACAAAAAATCCATCGATCCGAAACAAACACGATTGTTTCCTCACCTAACTAAAGAGAAAACAAGAAAAAAGACACTAACCGAAGAAGACGATGGAGAGAGCAATCAAGCTCCGGCGAGCTCGGCGAGGGACGCCAGCCATCTCAGAGGATCACAAGGAATACCACCCTAACAAACCGATCGTCTACGGGGAAGAATTTTCCAGAAGAATGAAGAGACCGCGTTTGGCAACCTCCGGGAAGTGATGGGCCCTATTTGGATTGAAGGCGAGGAGGCAGGGGTGGGAGGGGCATTATATAGGAAGGCACACGGGAGTGCAGCGAATGGGGGGGGCGCAAGGGACCGTCACGATTTGTCATCTTTGCTTACGTGGACCAATAACGATCAGCCACCTAAGAGACGGACCAATGGGATTGATTGTTCTCCGTTGGGATGTTTCTGACCGCTCGATGCAGATCGAGGGCTACGTGGGAGAATCTGAGCGGTTGGACTGAAGGTCGTTGGTAGAATTTGAAGTCATGGATTTGGGCTCGTGAAGTATGGATGCATGTGGGCCGAAATTCAATCACTTCGGACCGAACTGCTTCAAGTTTTAATGGCCATTATCGGGATGTAATATCTTTAGGATGTTGTGATGGACAGAGCCTATAAATAAACCATGCATACAACCTCAAAAAAAAATAAGTGAAAAGAAAAGGCTGTAGAATTGAGGTTGTCATGGAATTATAAAAACATAGGTACCCATCAGTCATATCTATCTTAAAAGGAAATATAAGTTTGGATTTTGAACAGCCAACACAAGTAGTGCCCGGCAATTACATGCCGACGTGTCTGCAATGATTGCCTCCCCAAATTACAATCCCTGCAGATTTTGTCGGAAAAATTCATGCCAAAGGTGAGTTGTGGACACCACCACCAAACGCTTCTCCTGTAAAATGAAATACCTTGATTTTACTTATCTTATTTTCGTCGTTCTATCCTTTAGCAGCTTGGGTGTAAGTTGTGGGGCTTTGTTATATTTTAAGATTAATCGGGAAAAAAATTCATAAAATAGGGTGGGAAGTTTTAAAATTTTTAAAATATAGTTATGAAGTCGAACACTTAAGTTTAACTTTGCTCAAGACGGAAGTCAAATTTATAATATTTCACTTCAAAAAATATTCAGAAATTCGAACTTTTATGAATTTGACTTAAAAATAAAAATAAAAAACCGAAGTACAACTCGTTAAGGAGATTTTTTGAAGGTAGAAATTTCTTCTATTTCAAGAATTTGAAACGTTCCATTCTATTGGGTTTTTTTTTTCCTAACGGGAACATTCCTCCTAGTTGTGTGGTATTTAGATGGACTACAGGTTCATAAACATTAAAACTTAGGACTATAATATATAGAAAGTCAACTTTATCCGCACCACAAATTCGTCGTGCCAAACTCTAACCCCTCATCAAATGTTTTTCATGTCCCCCCCCCCCCCCCCCCTCTAAACTCCTATTTATACCAAACCCTATTCTCATCTCTACATTCAACAAATTCTCATTCCCTCACTCGAGAGACAGAAGAAAGGATACCGTTATAGCGCGAAGTGTCACAAGATATGAGTGCCTACTCCTCGTTGGTGTTGCTTTTTCTTGCGTTCCTTACATCGCCTTCGTCGACAACTTATGCATATCGACTGGGCGACGTCCAGTCGTGGTGCCGCAAGACGCCATACCCGCAGCCATGCGAGTACTTCCTTTCGAATGATGGTAAGAGTTCCCCGATTGCGAGGAAGTCCGACTTCCTAAGGATTTCGTTGGAGCTGGCCCTAGAACATGCCTTCCATGCCCATGGCCATGCCTCCTCGTTGGGCTACGAATGCAGGAACGCGCGAGAGAAGGTTGCATGGTCCGATTGCCTGGAGCTCTACGACCATGCCATCCATCGGTTAAACCTGACGATTGGACGCAAATGCACACAAGAGGATACCCAGACATGGCTCAGCGCTGCCCTCACGGGCCTCCAGACCTGCCGTGACGGGTTTGCCGAGCTTGGGGTGGCCGACCATGTCCTCCCCATGATGTCGAATAATGTTTCCAAATTGATCAGCAATGCTTTGGCGATGAATTACGTCCCATACAGTGGCCCCAAGTATGGCCAGTGGTTCCCGAGCTGGTTGAAACCCCTTGAACGAAAGCTCCTGCAGTCTTCTTCTTCTTCATCCCCAAAGGCCAACGTAATAGTTGCGGGAGATGGTTCAGGAAACTACAGGACAATTCAAGGAGCATTAAATGCGGCATCGAAGCGTAAAGGCTCGTCTCGATATGTCATTTACATCAAGGCTGGGACGTATAAGGAGAACATCGAGGTGGGAAAAAGCTTGAAGAACATCATGTTCATCGGGGATGGAATGGGAAAGACCATTATCACTGGCAGCAAAAGCGTCGGTGGAGGTTCTACGACTTTCAGTTCCGCCACCGTTGGTACGTAATCTTACTTTGTTAGCTTTTCTTGGCACAATGCATGCTTGACGAAACTTTTGCTTGCATATGTGAAAATTTCAGCTGTTACTGGAGACGGGTTCATCGCACGTGACATCACGATCCGCAACACCGCTGGAGCGGCCAACCATCAGGCAGTGGCATTACGCTCAGGTTCAGACCAGTCGGTGATCTATAGATGTAGCATAGAAGGATACCAGGACACCCTATACGTTCACACAAACAGACAGTTTTACCGTGAGTGTAACATCCACGGGACAGTAGACTTCGTCTTCGGAAACGGGGCCGTGGTCCTCCAGAGCTGCACCTTATTCGCTCGGTACCCTCCGAACCAGACCAACACCATCACCGCCCAAGGTCGGACAGACCCTAACCAGAACACAGGGATATCCATCCACGATAGCCGTGTCGTCGCGGACTCCGACCTAAAGCCGCACCAGAGTTCCGTTAACACTTACCTTGGCCGTCCATGGAAGCAGTATTCAAGGACGGTCTTTATGAAGACGTACTTGGACAGCCTAATCAATCCCGCGGGTTGGATGGAATGGAACGGAAATTTCGCGCTTAACACGTTGTACTATGGAGAGTACATGAATACCGGTCCCGGATCATCCACGCGCAACAGGGTAAAATGGGGTGGGTACCGGGTAATTACCAGTTCAACCGAGGCGTCGAAGTTCACCGTCGGCAGCTTCATAACCGGCAACTCGTGGCTGCCTGAGACTGGAGTTCCTTTCACCCGAGGCCTCTGATCAACTCACAGTACCAAGCACAAGTACATCTACCGAAAGAAATGCATTATTAATTCTCACCATTCATTTTTTTTTTCTTGTCAAAATTATCTTTTATGCTTCTAAGAGGTTCTCAATTTCCGTTTTTAATTGGGCAAATAATAACAATTTGTTTATTTATGTGTTCAGTATCGAATTTTAAGATAATTAAATAGAGAAATATGGAGTTTTTAATACCAGTTATGAAAAAAATGACACTTCGATAAACGTTGTTCTCATTTTAATATTATATATGGACCTCCTAATCGTAATTAAAAAAAAGCTAAGTTTAGATTTTGAAATTATTGCCCACTTCCCAATCAATATTAATTAAAAAAAAAAAATAGGACTACGACAGGGGAACTCACGGAAGAGGATTAATTTAAGCATAAAGGAAAAGGTAAGCAAAAGCCTTAAAAATTTTTGATTAATAAATAAGGTGGGGGGTACGACAACACGGTTGAAGATAAAAATCAGAGGCATTGGAGCTTTGATTTCCTTGACCTTGATAAAAGAAATACGATCGTACGGGTACACCCTTTAGCCTTTAATTCTTATCATTAAAAAAGAAAAAACACAACACACCCATTTCAATTATACGTCCACCGACAAAAAAAAAAAAAAACTTACATATACATACATACATAAAAATTATAAAATAATGCAGTTTTATCGCGAAAATATTCCGATATCTACGTTTAAAATTAAATCCAACTTTTTCAATGGCATGAAAACGGTTTGCATTATTAGCAAATTTTGAAACTACCGGTCCTCTTTCACGAAATATTAATTGTACCCAAAGCTCTACTACTAACATAACACGTTATTACTCGCTATTCATCTAGTTACAATACAATGGAACTTCATCAATCAATAGACCAGCAGCAAGGAAGACAATGCCATTCTATTTTATAGTCTCCAATTCATAACAGCTTTTATCATCATGAAGAACATCCCCATGCTATTCCTCAACAAATCTCGAGATATCCAACACGAATGATTCCGACTCACTTTCGCCCCTGAGCTCAAGGAAACAACAGGACGACCACACAACAGGAACAGATAACTTCGAGCAAAACCAACAATAAAGGAAAAAAAAACAAACGAGGAAAAAGAAAATGAGTTCAATGATTCATAAAGGAGGGGGAAATAAAATTGGATCTCAGCATTCAAGTTTATGTCTTCAGTTCCAAGTAGGAGCTGCAGATAGATAACGCAGTGATTCCATAATATCATTGATCCAACCTACGCAACTACAATTAAAAAATAAATCCATGCTTGCAACTGATAAGGTGTCTGAGCTTGACAACTATAAAACAAAGCACAAACACTTTGTTAACATAAGAGAGGAGGGAAAGCATCTCAGAGACCTTATTCCCCATAAGTTTTTCTTCATGGAAATTCAAAGTGCAAGGATGACATATTATAAGTGTCTCATCACAGAATGCTTTCTCCAATCAGCAAAGCCATCAGAAACACCAAAATGTAAGGTAAGACTTCAAAAACACCAGAAATGGCGTGGTGGGAAAAACGAAAAATAGTTGATCATAGTTCAAAAGAGGCTTGATAAAATTCACGTGAAAACACTTTAACAGCCATCAGGAGAAACAAACAAACTACAATTACTATAATCAGTTGGAAAATAAGAGATGAAGTCTACAAAAAAGACAATTAAACATCTATCCCATTGAGTGGTGTTATTTATATGCCTCCCTCCTCCTATCGTGGTCTACTTCTACTTACATCCACATTAATGTATAAGTAACATTTCATTATATTCATCCAAATCTTTTTTGGCAATACCATCTCTGTCGATTGTTACAAGTTTCTAAAGGGAAGCCAATGTCACACACCTGTGATCACCTCTCCATCAGTTCAAATAATCTTAATCATGCTCCTCTTATCTTCTTTGGTAGGTGCGAATCCTACTTTCTGGCTAAAACAATAGATTTGTTCATCCTAAAGTCTACCAGTTGGCTTCCACTGGATAATGTGAACCAATCAATATAAAGCAGTATTTACAGAGAATGGAGAAAACAATAACAAGCACTAATCATCTTAAGAATTTCAATTAGACAGGAACAACTTCCACATTGATATGACCTTAGTATATAGCAACCATTCCTCATGTCATTCACCTAACCTACCACATCGAAGGGACGTAAACCTGTTCCTTCAGATTCTGGGTCGCACTTTCCGTGGGAAAACCTCTAACTGCACCAATGGTCCATTGTGCTATAATCCCTGCAGCTATAGCAAATCTGAGCTGCCTTTCTAAGTAATCTTGATTAGTATACATCTCCGGATGAGTTGTGAGTTTTCTCAAAATACCAGCCACTACAGCATCTCCAGATCCAGTTCTATCACAAGTGAAAGGAGTAATAAGAACGTCTTCCGTGCCAACAACCACTCCATCAAAATCAGGTGCATAATAGTGTATCCGTAGAGTTCCATCGGTGACGAACATAAACTTTATCTTATCATGCCATAATGGAGAAATCTCCTCTCGCGTGTAGTGATGACAATCTCGCCTGTTCCTGGTTTGCTCGTAATTCTCTGCATAGTACTGGGGACGATAATTCCTTTTCCTCTCGTAGTAATCGTCATCCAAAAGAAACTCCAGCTCCTGCCGAGAGACTTCGATGATGTTGGCCTGGCGCCATGCCTTTTTGATCAATTCCCTGGTCTCATCTCTGGATCTCCATAAGGGCAAGGGCAAATTCAAGTCAAAAAAGATGAGACCATCAAACTTCTTCGACCACCTGATAGCCTTGAAAAGTGTGTTTTGCATAGATGTGGAAGTCAAAACATCCGATGTAAAGTGAAAGATCCTCGCCTGCAAGCCCCATTAAAGAGAAGCCAAAGTATCAAACAACCAACATTACCATGGACTGAAGTACCAAAAGGCAACGTTGTTACAGGCTCAACCCGGCCTCATACCAGTTGAATCGCCAAATTCAATCAAAGAGGGTCGATTATTACCTCCTTAAGCACCCCGAGATTCAACTCCGAGTCCAGCAATGAATCCTCAGGGCAATCCCTAACGACCTCCATCCCCATCCTCCCGTCGCCCATCTCCTTCACCCTCATGAATGAGCACCCGGTCCTCCGACAAGCCTTCCCATCCCCTTCCCTCTCGAAACGGATCCCCCTAGTTTGGACTCTCTCCTGGTTCAAACGCAGCACGAGCTCGTCCCCGTACCAGTCCCCTCCGACCTTCCCGATCACGGCCGCCCTCCCGCCAAGCCTAACATGGGCGACAGCAACATTATTAGCGGGTCCACCGGGAGCCCTGGCGAACTCGGGGGGGTCCCACTGGAGCATCTTCCACTGGGAGTAGATGTCAGGGTGCATGGGGTTGTCGTGGACGCGGACCGAGGGGACGAACTCCCTTCGCGGGCCCCCAAAGCAGCAGACGAGCGGGGGTTCCTCGTAAGGGAAGTCGATGCCATCGTCAAACTCGAGGTCGGAGTAGGTGTCTGATTCGGCGTCGGAGCCGTGGTCGGTGTGGGAACCTACGGACGGAGGGGGAGGAGGGGGAGGGGGAGGAGATTTCTTGGGCCTGCCGGGCCTCCTGGTTGAGGTACTGGAACGGCGTTCGGCGGAGGAAGGGGAAGCGGCGAGAAGTGGATGAAGACGACGAGGAGAACGACGACAGAATAGAGGGGAAGAGGGGGAGGAGGAATTAGGAGGGGGAGGGGGAGGAGGAGGAAGGAGATGAAGTGGGAATGCAGACCGCACTGCCGCCATTTCAAGGCCTTTCTTCTTCCCCCAGCAAATGTTTTAGGGTTTTTCAATTATCAGCTAGGGTTCAACCGGCCTGATCAGACCGGATTAACCGGACCGGTTCCGAACCCTCTGAGATGAAGGAAAAAGTTCCACGTCATTTTTCTCTTTTTTTTAGCATTTAATTGGGCCCTTTTAAATGTTTAATTTTAAAGTAGTTATACTTATACCTGTTTTACCAATGCTGCATATTACATTTATAATTATTTTAAACTTTTTATTTGTTTAAATATACACACTATCTTATGTTTGAGAGTTAGTATCAGTAATTACTATTATTTTAAAAACATATCATTATATTAACATAATTACGCGAATTCAAATGCGTACACGCGAGATGCGAATTTCCAACCCCATACAAATTTATGTTAAGTTATTATTTTATTAATATAAAAAATGGGCGTATAATTAATATATGGATGTTGTCATTATTCAGGAAATGGGTTTTATAAGAATTAATTAGAAGGTGTTTAACCTTCCTTTTTCTATAAACTCAGAAGTTTGATATATATATATGTGTGTGTGTGTGTGGTGGTGTACACATGTACATATTTATTAAATGCTTTGCTTTCAGGTTTCATCTAGCCATCACTGATGAAAAGTAATCTTCCTTGTCTATTTTTTATTGGAATCAATAGAGAGAGCTAGAATGAAGACCAAGGGAGGAGATATCGTCTGACTCTCTCTCCTCGAGTATATCACAGTCTGCAATCTGCAGCACCCTTAAAAAATGTGCATATAGATCTTTCATGCTCTATCGACCAAACAAAATTCAGGAGAAGATATAACTTTTAGTAAACAAATTAGCTAACTATAACTTTATCTTCAAATACTTGGACTACACTAATTCTAACCGATCCTTTTCTCTTACAAATTGACAAGTTTTTTTTTCTTTTTGATGGAAAATTGGATTTTTAATTAATATGTATTGCCCATTGATTATCACAAAATAATCAAATCGGATGTTCAACTTTAACTTCATAGTCTACAAGTAAGACAACACCGGCCAAATGATTTCATAAGTTGTGACATCTTAAGCTCGGTACTCTGCCACCGTTGAACTCCTTGAAATGATTTGTTGCTTCTTCGATTTCCAACTAACATAAAATCTACAAGAAACACATAATAATTAGTGATTGACTTCCTTGTATCCGGACAACTTACCCAATCATTATTATTAAATGCCCTTAATTGATTTATACATCTTGAGCTAAAGAAAATACCTTTGGAATGAATCATTCCATGAATCTTGGTTGGTTTAAACATAAATTAAGATAGAATGTTCACATCATACATCTAGTCTTGTTAGTATGATATACAAAATTTTTCTTACAACTTCATGCAAATTATTGGTTCAGCTAATTCTTCAACACCATGTGCTAACAACATGTGATTTGCAATAATAAGAGTACCGATTGGTCTTGTTGTTATCGTTTTATATTCTTTCAACAATGCAAAAAGCAAACTTTCTCAGACACAAAACAATCCCTTGTGCTGATATAGCAATCTCGAATAAAAAAAAAATACTTGAGTACCCTTAAGTATTTCAATTTAAAAATCAATGCTAGATAGGCCTTAAGCTTATTAATATCTTTAGGCTTAGGTCCCCCAATGAAAATATCATCGGCATACCTAATAATGCCACAAAATCATATCCATCTGATTTTGATTGAACAAAACCATATTTCAACAAAATCTTAACAAATTTGAATTCCACCATCAAGAGGCTTGTTTAAAAGCCTGTATAATTTTGTAGCTTGCATGCCAATCTATTCTCCCCCTTTAAGCTGTTGAATATTCAAGCTCTTCATCAACTTGTAAGCCAAGTGGAATTTGCATCTACACTTCTTCACAAAGATCTTCATTAAAAAAAAAAAAACATTGTTTATATCAAGCCGATGTAAGTGCTATTGATTCATAATAGCTAAAGCAAGAAAAGCTTTGATAATAGTATGTTTAACTATTGGACTGAATGTTTTAATTTAATTTACTCCCTCTCTTTAAGTATTTCATTTAGCAACTAGTCTAGCTTTTTATTTATTAATGGACCCATTTGCCTTATATTTAGTCTTAAAATCCCATTTGCAACCTCTGGGAACCTTCCATAAGGAAGAGCAACAACAACTCAAGTCTTAGTCTCGGCAAGAGCAACTAGTTCATCAGTGATAGTCTTGCACTAGTGATTACGTTGAACGACGTCAGAATATGTGATAGGATCATTGAATAATTATTTTAAAAGCAAAATACTTGTAATTGGAATTGAGTGGAATATGTAGAAAAGACGGAATATGATAAACAGCGGAAGAAATCTTGTTATTGGAATGTGAAGAAATAGCCAAATGGAGAGATAATGAATGATGATAATCTTGAAAGTAGCTTGACACGAGTGCTTTATATTAAACCTTCATGATATGCATAAAAAATAGTTCCTTGAAGGCTTTCTACAAATGAAAAACAGATGATGCATTACCTAAATGAAAAACAAAAGGTAAAGGCATACCATAATGATTCAAACGAGGAACACAAAAAACAAGTCAACCATTTCAAAAGAAACGACATATTCATAAAATATAACCTTTTTAAATATAATGGCTTTCTTATATTCAAAATCATTAAAAATTTTATAAACTTTAATGTCCAATAAATATCTAATAAGAATACATCTCAGAGCTCTCGAAAAAATTTCTTTCGACCATGTTGTAAAGTTATAGCACAACAAATACTGCCAATATGAAGATGTTGATAAAAAAGCTTTCTTTTGAAAATCTTTTTTTTTTAAATGGTATCTGATTCTTTAAAACAATGTTTGATAGCCTATTTATAATGTGTTGTTATCAAAACTCAAAATTGCATTCCCCATAAACTAATAGACAAAACTTGCTTGAAAAATCAATGCTCTACATCATTTAAAATGTATTAATGCTTCCTTTCAACCATTTCAATATTTCAACACAGTTAGTTTGATGAATCATTTGGCGACAAAAAAGTCCAAACCATTGCTAACCTTAACACTATAACTGTCAATGAAAACTAATTTTCTATAATAGCTTAGAATGATAGTATTAACTTGGGCACTTCTAACTTTAATTTTATCAAATACGCCCATGTAACATGATTATAGTCATCAATTATTGTAAGAAAGTATATTATATCTTTCTCAAGTACTCTCATTACATAGTCCCCAAATGTCATAGTGAATGATCTCTTCAAAACTCTCTTTATATTTAGGAAAAGACAATATATTCTATTTTGCATAATGACAGACACGACAACTCCCAATTTTTTTTAAAAAACAAACTAGGCTATCACATCGTTGTATGATTTTAACTTTCTCAACATAAGGATGACCCAGTCTATGATGTCAGATGAACAATCTGATGACGCCACACTGCGTCAAGACAATCGACTGAGCTTTCTTCTAGGACATATAAATATCATATTTCTCTAGCAAAACCAATCATCTTCCATATTGACGGGGCATAATATAATAATAGTTTTTGTGAAAAACGACACATTATAGTAAGTTTCCCAAGTGGTCAAATGGGGGATACAAGACTAGCATCTCGAGAGCTTTGTTCCAATAACAGCCGTAAGAAAAATATTTCATGAAATAAGACAATAAGTTTTAAACTTAGGCAAATAATACCTCTAAAATTAATTAAGTTCTAAAGAATTCAGTGTGTATGTACACCGAATTCATAGGAACATATGTACTCCTATGAACTCGTTGTTAAAATTAGTTAGTGTCATTTTTAATAAGAAAATCAATGTTTGTAAATCAAAATTTCATTTCATAAAAAAAAAAAACCCAACAAAACTCCCCCTTACCCCAACACCTCCCTCTTTCCCCGACTCCCCCAGCGATTGTCGCCGTTGCCTTAAGCTTCGGAAACTTACCCGAAAGGCCGCTGCTTCCATTACAGTCAGTGCCTCCTTGGTCGGACCCCCTTTGGTTTGGTCGGAGCCCCTATGACGGTCATCATTGCTGCCACAGTCCCCCCCGGAATTCAAATTTGTGGTGGGAAGTTAAGGGAGAAGGGAGGTGCTAGGGGGGATTTTTTTTTTTTCAAGGAAACTAACACAATTTTACTAACACTGAATTCTTTAAGTCTTACTTTTTGAAAGCCACGAACTTAATTTTCTCAAATTTAAAATTTACCATCTTTCTGGACAAAATTATAAAGAGTGGAGATGAAATGACGGGGAGTTTGAGGTTCAAGTGAAGTTTCGTGTCTGGGCAGTTGGGGAAATTTCAGCAATAGCTACCGGTCGCATTCTTGATTTTAATGATATGTTTTGAAAATGCATTTCAAGCAGTAATTATGAAACAATCCTTACATAAAAATTTTACAATCCTCGAGCCTGGATTAAAGCTTTCGCTCATTTTCCAGATTGAAAGCAAACATGAATTCCACGAGTCAATTGGGACGTTCGTAGATTGAAACAAAGGCTCATGGCAACTCACCAACAAAGCTAACCAAGATCATTTTGACAGAAAACGCCAATGCTACAAGGAGGGAGGGGATCAGATCAGTGAGGCATGAATACCCATCCCGACTTCCCTCATCTTGAATATGGTAAAGAGACAACTCCTTCCTCAATGCGAGGACAATAGCAATAAATTTAAACGATACGCTCCAACTCTCTCGCGTAACTCAGAGTCTGGTTGATGAGCTGCAGAGAAGGAATCTCCTTGGAAGGAGCGACTTCTTTCGCCTTCTGGAAATATACAAACCCGTTCTTGATCTCCCACTCCGGGTGCTCCTGCATTCAAATTAGGTAGCACGTCCTGATCAGTGTACGCACTTCCAATGATATATCGTTTTCACTAACACTATATCAGCATTCTACACCAAACAAAATCGACGTAGATGTCGTGGTACTAACCTCGTTAATATATTCTGACAGTTCTTTGTCGGACGTGAAAAGTAACATCTTTCGAGCATCCTGTATGGACAGATAATCATATGCTTTTTCGCTGCATCCAGCAATTTCATCTCTGAAAACAGAAGGGTTAGGAAAAAAGTAAGATCTATGAGCAAGATATAAGTTTACCACTGTCTTTAATTTGGCAAGAGCACAAAAAAAGAAAGGTTTATTCTGTACTTCCCAGATCAGTTAATCCCAAATCCTAAGTCAAGATTGTTGACTACCATCAAACAATAAATAAAGAGCATAAAAAAATACCGTATACATGAAGAAGAAAGGACTGGTAACGGTAGAACATCAATCAGAAACTGATTAATAAGAGTGCATTTTAAGGTGTACAGAAAATCCCGAGTATGCCGCAACAATACTGAAAAACCTATTTATCAATAAATGAAACTCGAGTTTTTTTCAATCTAAGAATTCAATTCACCCAAATCAACAATCAAATGCCAAATATAGCACAGGTTATGAAACCAACATAGTCCGTTCATATGCCACAGTGAACACATGTTCTGTCTCATTATACTCTTGACGGTAAACAGGTAAATTATCAGACCTGGAGACATTACCTCACTGTCTTTGCTAACAGATCCATGAAATAAACATATGTGTCATGAGGCACTGTCTGTCGAGCAATCAGCACTCGGTTATAAGCACCTTCCATAAATGACTGCTCCAACTCAACGGCATGCTTGATGCAGGGGCTTTCTAGTGCAGCAGGAGAAAGCAACTCAAGCTCGGTATGAAACTCTGCAATCCTGTTTTGTACAAGGAGTCTCAACAGGTTGAGGCCCAGGATAGGATACTCTTGAGGAGACGGAGGGATGCGACCACTGTATTGATCTCAAGAATGTCAGTTTGTATGGAAATTGGTAAGGGAAGAGATAAAGGAAAACTGATGTGGATAAACACTGGACTGTGAATAAATAATGTTGAAGGCAAACTTCTTTACTTGGCTTATCATACTAGATGTAGATCACAAACAAAAGCACATTGAATTACTTGGTGTTCCATGGAGAGTACAGGCAGTCTTTAGTCACATTGTCTTAGATAAGCAAAAACGAGAATCATGCATCTTCTGTCATAAACAAAAAGCAGTATTTTCAATTCTAGCCTTTGATAAAGACAGCTCCATGAAAATAGGTCAAAAACTAAGTCAATTGGGAGGTATGGGTCATGTAATGCATATTATTATGGAATCAACTCTTCCCACTCAGTTGCTACCTTATCTGCAATGAACAGAACAGGAACTAGGTAATAGCATTGAACATGACCATTAAGACAATTGCTTAGTTACTGATTTGCAGTTCAACAATATCACCGTAAAAAATTCAACAAATTAAAACTATTACTTCTCATAAAGAAGTAAATTTCTGCACTGCTGTTCAGAAACATGGGCAACAGATTGATGCAGTTCAAGTTAAAGCATGACCAAAGCCAGGGACTAAAAGCACCTCACCCTACGTCAGTGTAGTAAGGTTTTAATTGGAAGAAATCTCGCTCAAACGCATCTTGGTCTTCCATCTTGACACTTAGGATAACAGCATGCTCATAAATGTCCCCTAAAAATACACAAAGAGAACAGACATTATAAGCATGTATTAGAGAAATAAATATTCAAAATCCACAAGACAATCATATCCTAAAGACTAGCAACCACAACCAAACTCTAATCCAAATCCAACTTGATGAAGATGGTTCGACCACATAGATTCTCTGTTACCATTATGCTCTATTTGTAGTCATTAACATAATGCAGTGGCCAACTCAAGAGAAACTCCAAAAGAAGAAACACAAAAAGCGGATATCGGATCAATCAGCAGAACTCTAAAAATCCTCAGGGATGATTAATCATACTAATGGTCAAACTAGATGCCGTTCAAATGCTTCGTAACTGGTACGGAGATCCATTGGTTCTGTCCTCTCTCCTAACTCCTCTTAAGCAGAAACCTAAAAGAAAAATGCCGCGGGAGTATCTTAGCCTATCCAGAAACGGGAAACGGTTTTCCCCTGGACATTTAACTAGGGGAGATAGAAAATGCCAGAATTTCATTAACGAGTTCTGACACTGATCGAACAGAACCGTTAAATAAATACAAGCATTATACCAGCATAAACTAAGGAAAGTGGAAAAAACAAAATAACGAAGCGGCGAAATTGGAATTACTCGCGAGAGTCAATTCGTGAACGGAAGAGGGCGTATCCTCGAACAAGGGCGCGAGACTCTTGAATCCAGTTAGCATAACCTACGGAATACAACGAGCAAACGGTAAATCCCTCACAGACACGAAGAGAAAAGCAGAAAATTTCGAAAACGGGACTCATTCCGAGCAGGGGTAGCAAATACAGTCGAAGAAAATGGCACCGACAGCCCCCAAATCGAACAAACCCTAGGAATCGAGAAGAGGAGGGAGTGACCTTGAGCTGGGAGAGGAGGTTGGTGGAGGTGGGGAAGTCGTTCCTGACGATGGCTGCCTTGAACCGCCCGAACAGCTGCGTGGCCTCCGTCACCTTCGGATCCATCTCTTCTTCCACTATTAACTTCCCTGACAAGAAAACACGAGAGAGAAACAAACAACGGGAAGGAAGGGAGCGACAGAAAGGGCGAGGCCAAAGGTTTATGGAGTTAAGAATTACATGGGCTTGGGTTTGGGCCTCATAATCCATAGGTCCGGATTGGAACTATAAATCGTCGGCGGAAGTCGCCGTTGCTTTGGTTTAATTCGACTCTCAAGTTAAAGAGGAATGATATTAAAAAAAAAACACGTTTTTTCTGAGACTAGTTATTACATCATTGTCGGCCATGAAAGTGTACCATAAAAATTTGACTATTTTGGTTGGTCAGGGAAGATTGTGGAAAATTGGGATCGGGGATTTTTTTTTTGGGGGGGGGGCGGCGGGGACTCTCTCTCTTTTACACATCACGGTCGTCCAATAATGAGTCAGATTTGTCTCCCAACCAAACGACCGGTTCCCGAACGTGCCCTCTCTTTACGTTACAGAAATTATCCCCGCATGCATGCCCACAACACAGTTGGTGGTCCGCCTGATTTACTCACCTATCCATACACATGAACGGGAATTATTGATCCATGAATATTATGGCATGGCATCAATATTCGTGTAAGATCACGTATTAAATCTAATTGATTGATCACGTAGCCCTATCTTATTATAAAAGCACAAAAAACAAAATGAAAGGAGTGAATAAATTCCCTGAAAATATGGCTTCATAGGCAGGTACTGAAACATGACCCAATTAAAATTTTACACGTCTGCATCGTAACCGACCAATTGGAACAACCCCCCCGTTATTACTTCCCAATTACTAAAGAATCTCGGTTTATGCTTTTATTTTATCTCCTTAAAAATAACAAAATTCAGTATTCTCGAGCCCGAGAAGTGAGTAGAACAAAAATTTAAGGAATTCTAAGGACCACACAATCGAATGCATGCAGGGATAGGTCAACAAACTTTTAACGATATAAGCAACAGCGAATTGCAGAAATTGTCTTTCACTGCAATTATATCCCCCAAACAGATTACAGACAAGTCAACAGGGTTAACCTTAAGCCCAGTTCCCCAAACACGACACATTGCACTTCAATTTAACTGCACCGCCTTCAATATTTACAAAAAAAAAAAAAAGAAGAAACGACACCCCACAACAAACCCCCCCACTAAGACAAGTTGCAGAAATCAGAACAACTAAAAGCTCCTCATCTAACCCCACCCCAAGACAACATATTCACATATTCAGCCCAGACAAGAAGACCCCCCCCCCAAAAACCAACAGCACCATTAGAACTCCCCTACCCACCCACCCCAAACGTTGAAGCAAAAGTTAGCTCCTAAAAACCAAGCTAACACGAATTAAACGAGACACTTACCACTAGCTAATAGTCCATGACAACGGAAGCAAATACTAATACTACTGCTACTCAAGCTGCGGTCTTCTTCTGCCAAACAACTTAACGGAATCGATAACCAGATACAAAAGAGGGAGGGCCAACTACCCGATTTTCAGTTCTCCGCCGTGTCCGAGCTTATCACGGTTGCTTCGACTTCTACTGAAGACAGAGGGAATTTGCTTCCCATGCTCATCTTCTTCACATCCTGACTCGAGCATATGAATATCCTCCTCACCATGTTACAGAATTCCCTGTTATGACCAATGGCCAGTAAGAGATATAAATTATACGATTCATTCTCATGTCGTAAGAAAAAGCAACAAAATTATCCAGCGAGCAAATTAAAACATCAAGAAAGCAACAATAGGCTTACGGCCATGGGTCATCCCCAACAAGCATCATGTCTCCTTCGTCGTCTGTGAAGACGATCTCCCACTTATCTCGAGGTCGTAGCTGACCTCTGATATCGAACATCTCTTCAAGTTCGTGTATAAGCTGATCATAGCCTTCCAATGTCGTCAAGTCAACAGCTCTCCCGACAGCCACTCCCTGCATTTGCACCTTTTTCCATACAAACAATGCCGAGTTCAGTAGAGTCCAAATTTCAAACTCATGACACAAGACAAGAATCGGTTTATGCACAGAAATGTTCCCATTACCTTCGTGCAACTTCTCGAGGAAGCGACAGAACCACCACGCTTGACCTTGGTCTCCTTTGACAGAACATGCACTTGCCCCTGCCTTTTCTCTGGGGTGGCCTTAGCAAGATCGGGTTGTGAGTCAGATTCTATTGTCTGAGTGGGACCTTCGTAATTCAGGACACCGTTAGGCTGCAAGGGTGCTTGCTCCGTACCCGATGCACTCAACGAATGGTTAATCAGTTCAATACCAAACAACCGATATCTACCAATTGTCTCTGCCTTCCTGCAGTCATCAGCAGGCACTGCCACGATAGGGTCAGCATTCACACTCAATGAAGGGGCTTTGGAATACTCAGGCAGACTAGGCCAACTAGTTATGTTTTTTCCATCTTCCACAGCATTGTGCGATTGATTTTTGGAAACACCCAAGCGAGGAGAAGCCATCCACCCTCCATCCGTATTAGCCCTTGTCAAAGAACTGCTCGTGCTATTAACATCAGCCTGCTTAAGAGGCCATATGAAGTGGCTGTCACTTCTTTTCCCTTCATCGGTGACACTTGCTTGAGTAAGATCAGTGGAATGAGTAAATCCAGCACTCCAAATTGCAGACGTAGCAGGAACATCTGCAGGAGTAAGACGAAAGATTTCAGAAGGTGATAATGCTGCACGAAACAAAGAGCGCTGGAACTGGAAAAGAAGAAGCTCGTTACCCATGGAAGGGACTTCGGATGGAGGTCGTGGCCTTTTATTTTTCACTGCACTTGACTGAGTTAAACCAACAGGCACAGAAGGCACAAAAGGTTCTATTTCCCAAGGGGAAACCCGGTCAGGTCTGGGGATAGAAGCATGCTCATCCCAGTGAACCTAGTAAAAGAAACCGCAAGTGGCATTACTCTAGTTTCCTAGCATGAGTAATTGCAGCTAGCATGGAACATGGCAACCATGTTATATTTACCTTAAGTGATCGCCATGTAGAATTTGTCCACTGAGGAGAGATATCTTCAACTCCAACTATAGTTCCAGAAAACCTGTAAGCAAAAGAAAAGGGAGATATAGATAAGAATTATTCTGCCAACCAACAAAGGATCAAACAGAAAATCCAAAAAAAAAGCCATCCATGTACCTTCTTTCAGGAGATTCTTCACCTTCGAACCTCATCTTGAACCTCATTCCAACTGCGAACTTGTTGTTGACAGACTCCAAATATTTGTTCAAGCTTATGATGAACTGACTTGTCCTGCAAATCAATCCGTGAATTTGATCTGCTATTCGAGTGAAATATTGGGACAATTCAAAAATGTAATTATAGATAAGGTCCATTCATATGCCCAACCTTGGCTTGTAATACACCACAAACATGGTTTGTGTTGTTACAGCATGCGAGGCTGTGGCAAGAACTCCAAGGTGCATGCTCTGGCTTGATATCACAGATGCAGGCATGCAGCTCTGCTGACGAGCCTGGCGTCTCACCCCAACACGCAATTCCCCATTCTCCCCTCTGATTCATATAGTAGACCAGACTCTTCTCAAAATAAGTAGCCTAGTGAAAATAGCACTAAGAAAAAACGGTTAGATGGAAATGAAGGGCATACCTCACAAAAACAAACGAATCTCCAGCAACAAGCCTCTTAGAAGTGACAAAGGTACTCCATCCGGTTGTAAGCAGATGCCTTCGTGGTTGCCCTGTTAAATTCAACAAAGTAGGTCATAAATTCCCATAGGCATACATTCAGGCGGACAAATCAACGCAACACCTTCTGTCTGGTCAACTTATCCTTTTGGAGATAGATGAATTAGAAACTGACCTCTAAATATGTGCTTAAACTTCCACTCATAACCATGAAGGTCCTTGGCCACCAACTCCTGGGTTGGAGTCGTCTGGGTCATGTCCTGCAAACAAAAAAAGCAAGGTGCTAGATAACAAAAACAAAACACGGCAATCCGCAAGGGCTGGTGATTCTCAAATCAAATACCAATGGAGGAAGGCATTCGGTTGCGTGCTTCCTCAGAACCGAAAAGCCGCCATGGGTGCTTGTATCTGATGCAGTCAGAACCTTACAGAAGGAGTGAACTCTTGGCCTTGTAGGTTCAGCAGAGCATGAATCCGGGCAATTGGGCTCTCCTTGC
This sequence comes from Melastoma candidum, assembly GCA_023653495.1. Classification (NCBI taxonomy): domain Eukaryota; kingdom Viridiplantae; phylum Streptophyta; class Magnoliopsida; order Myrtales; family Melastomataceae; genus Melastoma; species Melastoma candidum. Next base: position 5,091,311 of record CM042885.1, read on the forward strand.
TGCAAGGAAAATCATATTTTATAAGTAGTGCAACCAATAAGTCGGTAATAGTCAAAAGACGGTCAAAAGAAAAGGGGGGAAAAGACACCCGCTTACATCTTGCTCAGGAATCAAGGTGATTTGTGCATAAACTTCATCCGTATCCTGCTCTGCCTGAAAGTCGCAGCAGCACAGAGAGAAAGGGCGAGAAAGGAGCACTGTTAGAGCTCAACACATCCTTACTAAATTACCATGGTCCCAAAGGATCGAAACAAATTCTGCAGAGGTGGGTGAAAGAGCTAACAAGGAAACTATACTCAGAATACTAATTTGAGAAGCCTTATTACACCCACAACTTCAAGGAATTAAAGTAACCGATGCACAAATGAAGCCAACGAACAGTGAAGCATTTCATGAAGATTCAAGGACAGGATAAACGAAAAAGAAAAAAAAAAGACAATCCCAAGTGTGGAAAAACAGGAGATCTGAGATAGGAAGCCTTACCAGCAGCTGAAGGTTGACAACACGGCAGAGGATCTTGGGAGAGAGGTTGAAGTGGGGAATCCTATGATTCAGCTCCTGATTAGTCGACGCCTCCAACTAAATCACCACCGAAAAAAAGTTCAATTCCTCGCCCAAGAATCTCACATCAACAAAAGAAACTCCCCGTGAATTGCAGAATTAATGGATTTCCCCTCACTAAAAATCCGTAAGAGCACGAGCTATCAAAAAACACGGAACCGCCTTCGGTAATTAATCTCACCCACGGCGAAGGATAACAAAGTAAAGAAAGAGAGAAATTCACTCGCCTGTTCCATGTGTCCCTGAGGGAAATAGTACACCCTCTCTCCTGGACGGGGGACATCCACCAGCGGCCCCGCACAAGCCTCCCAGAGTTGCGTGTACAGATCATCTCCTCCGCCACCGACTCCTCCTCCTCCTCCTACCGTACCTACAGCATCTAAAAAAAATCAACAAAGGATCGAACCACGGATGCGACAGAAATAGCAACAGCAACAGCAGCAAAGGCAAGGGGGGAACGAAAATCCTCACAGCCTTCCGCTCGATTCACCATCGAAGAGCCTCCTCCGCTGCCGAGTCAACAGCCGCGAGAAATCAACGCCGGAACCTACCTCCTACGCCTTCGCTCCCGCCGAAAAGCCAGAGAAACAAGCAGCCGGAGCAACCTCCCGTGCCTCACCGCCGGACAAATCGCGGCCGAGATGGTACGACCGAACAACCGAGAAGCTGACCAAAACGACTCAAGGGGGCAACGAAACCTTGGCCGGCCGTCAAACTAAACCCCAAACCCCCTTTCCCCGAGGCTAAGCAGAAACCGCCGCCGATGACTTCGGTGGTTGAAACGAGTCTCTAAACCAAGTTGGGGGAAGGCGACAGAAATGCTTTTTGAGCTGGTTTCTTTCTCTCTCTCTATCTCTAGAGGCAGGGGTGCTTGTAATTTGCCTGTGTGCTGGTGGGTGGGCAAAACAAATAAAACCCATCACAAATAATTATACATGTTGACGTCACGTAACATAATTATACTTTTACAATACAATTATTTGTATCCTTGATCACCCTTTATTAAAATTAAATTACATTTTTTTTTTAATTCGTAATAATGTCTGAATAGTTTAACAGGGGTCTCGTATTAATTTCTTTTCCCTTTTTATCCTCTTCCTCTGTTACCCCTCTTTATCTGTCCCCTTAACCGTGGTTTGGTTACGTTTGACTTAACCCTGGTTGGGGAAGAGGGGGTGGGATGGGATTGGGTTCCGTTACTGTTGTCGTAACCGCCGTCTGTCTTTTAACGTCGCGTCGACGGGGGAGAGATATGGGGCAAAATTTTTGGTAATTTTAATAATATAAAACACGACTAAAAAAAATATGCGGTCGATTACTCGAGTTGTTTGTCTAATTAAAATAATATAGCAAATCGAATTATGGCTAATGGGTTCGTAACACAAAATTTAGGATGGCATATTAGTAAAAATAAAAGGATGCCCTGAACGTCATCACCACCGCTTGTCCTGTTATTATATTAAGGAAATTAAAAAAGAGAAAATAAAGAGGGGGAAGGGGAAAGTTACGGGGACCGTGAAGTTGATGAAGTGGTCCCCCCTCCCCACCCGGGGAACGACCGGTACGGTGAGGATTAACGGGGGGGAAGACAAAGCGGCGTCTGTTTGTTCCACACGCGCGGAAGGTGTGGGGTGGAGATAGAGGTGCACAACAGGAACCCTAACCCCACCCGACCGTCCGTTTGTTTACGCTTTGGTAACTTCAGTTGGGCACTCGTTACATGAAATTAATAATAATTATTAAGAGTTTCAAATGAGTTAACTTAGTGAGAGGAAGAATTAGGGGGAGGATAATATAAGGTTATAATTGTTACCACACGTGTCGGTAAATCATGGGGGTGCGGGGGTAGTAGGTGAGGAGTCTCTTTCTTTGTCTGGTAGGGAGCAGGCAAAGAGGGAATTGCCTGAGCTTAACCCCAGCACGTCCTCCCAAATATACACACAAACCCCCTCTCCCCCCCCCCCCTCTTCCTTTATTTTTTTATTTTTTCTTTGACCTTTGACTCTTTCCCACCGGCAAAACCAACTTCTTCCCAACACAAAATACATGGACGCTAACCCCCCCCCCCCCCCAACCAACACACTTTTTGTTTCATTAAATAAAAAAAAGCGTCGAGGTTTGTTATTAAAACAACGTTAGCATGCAAAAATATTTACCGTTTAGGATGATAAATTTCAAAATTCGATAATTAGAATTAAATTCTAAAAAAAGTAGCAAAATTATAAAAAACACTGAATTATTATTTTTAAAAGCGATTTTCAAATTCAAAATTTAAACAGCGACTTACATTTTTATATCCACTTTTTAGTGTTTTTTTTTCTTTTTAAACATTACTCATGATTTTTTAAAGTCGTAATCTATAGTAATGAATTCCAAACAGTTTTACCAGATTCGATCTTGAATTTGTCAATTTTAAAACTTATTGTCTTAATTATTTTGCGGACAACGTTCGTCCAGTAACAAAGCTCAAGTGATGAGGCTATATATGTTGAAAATGAAAATATATAATATGACACGCTTTCATTTGTTAGATTCAGATTCGTCCCGTCGGACAAATATTCTGAACGAGGACGTCCGATTCCAGACAAAGATCCGATATGGGATTACGAAGAGGTGTTGGGATAATCCTACACCGAATAAAAAAGGCCTGGACTAACATATTAAATAGAGTCTGTACTCTTCACCTAATTACTATCTTTTAGGTGAAGAGAAATTCCAACATAATTTTTAATAGTAGATCGACACCTTTTTTTTAAATAATAATGATAAGATGTGGTACGTATTTCTGAAATTTTAACAATATCCTCTTTTTTGGGTAATATGTCGATGTGACTCCACATCGTAGGACCCGCGAGTAAAATTTACCCCACATTCAATGCACCCTAACATGGCTGTTTAATGTTTCCTTTTTTTTCTTTTTCTGGTTGTCCTGGTTATTAATATTCCCAAAAAATAAAATTCAGGGACGCCCTCAAAAAGATTTCTGTTATATTATTGTTGTTATTGCGTAAATAAGAGAAAAAGAAAAAGAGTGTCAGGAGATTCCAGGACAGGCAAGACAAATGCCAGGCTGCCTGCTCATGGCCTCCCCCTATTCGCCTCGGGCCGTGCGTTTAATTGTGTCCCCTTCTTCAACGCATCACAGATTTTCTTTTTTCTTTTACTTTCGTGGGTCGACGACTACGTGTTCTTAAAACTACTTACCAAAATCTACTGTCGGAAATGCTTTTTCCTGAAATAAGGATGTCTTTTTACAAAACAAAAGATACTTTTTTTTTTTACTTGACAGCTACTTCAAAACAAAACCAATAAATATAATACGAATGACCAACTCCTCTTTCTTTAGGCAACTGCACCCAATTATTTGTGTTAAGTCCCTTGAGAGCAACAATAAGAGGAGAAGGTTACCTCTTCTCCTCCTGATCTTCTTGGAAATTGATCATTCCCCACGACTCCATGTCTGTTCTTTTCTTTCTTTCTTTTTTAATTCCGTGATCGGGGCGAAAGTTGTGCCCATAATTATCAAACTATTTTAGGGACAATTAATAAACTAAAATATTTTCCCTTACAGGAAGGAATACCTTTACATCAATCAAACAAACGGTGGAGGTCGGTCGACGACTTGTAACCATACCAAGTTCATTATAATAAAATTAGAATCGCAAGCAACCAAATTGTATTCACATTGAAAGTTTCTCGTGCCCCATGTACGTGGCTTGATGTGTTCTTTGTCATGGCTGGTCGGCAAAATGTGGGCAAAACACATGTGGTCTTTAACTATATTATAGTGTTCTATCCACAAGCTTTGTTTTCGTTACTACCTTAGTCCGTAAAATATTTTGTCTAATAAGTCGACAACTTTCAAAATTCTTGATATATGGTTGAAAAATCATTATTACAAATAGCGAGTTTCACCATTTCTAACTACTATTATTCGACGGTAATTTTGAAACTTTGTGTTTTGAAGGATAAATTGTCTCACGGACGAACAAAGCTTCGTTCTCTCCTGTGCTACGTTCTCACATTTAGTGTTCAAATTAATATGGGATGTATCCACGTTTTCCAACCTTATCAACACCTTGATTCCTCGTTGGGTTTAATCCAACAAAATCTTTCCTTGTCAAGCCGCGCAACTTGATCTAAAATATAACACGATGATGATGATAACAATTAGCTACTGATAAAACAATCACAATAATCCAAATCTAGTGATGTCGATGACGACTGACTTCTCGTTAATGGCGTCGATTCTTCTCCCTCTCCCCCTTAATACAAGGAGTACTTTTAACATGAATAAAACGTGTGGTTTCATTGTCTACAAATTTTAATCACCGGGTTCAAAATACGTATAACAGTTGAATTTAGGTATAACTAAGAGATTTCTTCCCCCCTTTATTTCGGGCTTCGAGCGGGTCTCATCGTTTAGTTTCCAAATAATTATCGAAAGCTATTTCATTGCACGTGAAATTTTATTGGGATTTTGTCATTGTCTTGAAGTAGTCAGTCAGCAGACAAGGACTTGATCAAACTATTTTTATTAAATGCAATGTTTATTTGCTGATTAATTATGTGTAACGAGATAATAAACTAAAATTTGGGGGGGGGGGGGGGGGTGGGAGGATAGATGTGGAGCACGTCAATTTCAAGTGCCGGCCAAATGCATCAGATGTAATGGAGACATGTCGAATGTCGTTTTTAATCCATCAAAATGTTCAAGCTATAATTCGAAAAATAAACACGAATCCTTTGTCCGATCCAGAATTCCAAAAGAATAGTAGTGCTCTTATCATAATACAGGGTATCAAATGCTTTTCACGTAAGTGATTACAATTTTTTAGGACATGTTCTAGTCTTTTGGGAAGACCTGGGGCTGCGCTCGCTCCCCCCACGTCGGTCGTCGCCGTCGGCGGCGTGTTCGCCCATTGCCAGCCACCCTTCCGGAGAAAAGTTCCACGGTGAATGGTAAAAGGAAATTGTCATGAAGTTTGAAATTTTCTTAAATTCAATTTCCATTTTGTAAAACTAACTTTAAAAGAGTTTTTTTAGAGGATAAGTCGGAACACGTTAATAGCTTTGCACACGTTACAACTACAAAGCCTGTGATTTTTTTTCTTGTACAAAATATGTGAGCACCTGCCGTATCATACATCGCATTTCCTCCTCAAATAAGCATGTACGCGTAGTAGCCAATACCAAATGGTTGTATCTAGAAAACACTGTGGCTATGGTGTCAGAAAGCCATATGATTTTTATCAAACACGACAATTCTTCATGCATATGCCATGAATGATTGCAATAACAGTAGCCCATCGGTCATGTTAAAACCCTAAGTGGGTAAAATTAAAATCCAACGTTGGCTACAGAACCTGATGGATGGACTGGGGAGTGGAAGATGGGACCCCGCTCATGTCTGACGGTAGTATCGGAATATTACTACTGAGCTTTTTTGAATAGTTTGAATTGGTGTGTAACGGGTTAGAGTTGTAAATGGGTGGGATCGATATCATATAAATTTTTAATTCGATATGATTGGGATTACGAAAACCCCCCGAACCATGCCACCCACGTAACCCCCAAAATCATTATTTTATTTATTTTTGTGTTCTAGAAAATAAAATGTCACATGAGCGATCCCAATCTCAATTTTTTTTTTTGTCAAGATATATAAAGCTTAATCCAATTTGACCTCTTCCGCTCATGCTACCTCCTATAGTGGCCAAAACACGATAAAATATACTACTAACCTTGGCACTTCCACGGACATTTTTGCAACCCCCCACTCCCCCACACACACATATTGAACGATGGATATTAATTCACCATACACATGTAGCTAATTTTACTCGGGTACGACAACGTTATTACTTAACACTAATGTCGACGCGGGTCCTAGCAAGCAACACTATAACTACCAAAACGATGTTGTCTTGTGCTTGTATCATCGAGAGATATGACCACCCAAATAATTTTATAATTCGTTTTTCTTTTTTGCATGCTTTTCTTCGTTAGTGTTCTTTCTATTATTATTATTATCATTGGCGTTGTTGTTTTGTATGATTCGTTTTTGAGGTTGTCATGCCACTCACTACTCCACTAGCTAGGGTTTACTCTAACCGCGTCCTAAACACGGTTATTTAAATGAATTCTTAAATTTCCATACCATATTTAAACACTTTTATAATCTAAGCGTGATTGATTATATTTGTGGCTTTTTTTCCCTAATTTCTTTTTTTATAAACGTGTTAAAATCAAATGCACAGGGCAACTGGGTCTCGATTTCCGACGTGTGCTAATGTTTTTTTTGTTAAAGATTACTTATGGATTTTTACGATTTTTGTTTTACCCGTGCAACCGTACAAAGCGGTACTGGAATAAGACTTGACCCTTCTTCTTTCTGTTGATTGGAATTCAATTACTAAAAAGGAGTAGCAATTTTATAAAAATGATGGTAGTATTCTCACCGAATTCGACATGACGCTTCTACTTTGAGAAGATCAACTTAATCAATTAGTTCGTTAAAATCACCGCGAAAGGCTACACGGACCACTCGTTCGACGGACAAACACGTCGAATATGCCGATCGGTCCTAGTCGCTCGAATATTAAGTTAAGTATAGCGTGGTCGTGGTGGGGGATACATTCTTTTTTACGTTATTTAGGGGAAAGGACAGCATAAAGCGAGAGGGACCGAAAGAGATCAGTTATTTTAATGACCGGCCTATGACTTAAACCATTTGATAACATCATCTTTCCTTAGCTTTATTTTCCCCAACTTTTATCAGCGTTAAGCAACCAAAAAAATAAACAAAGCAAAACAAATATGTTCCCTCGTGATAGGAATTCCCGAGATGCTTTTCCCACCCACTTTAAAATAAAAATCCAAAATTAAAGAAGGGAAAAATATTACCGACCAAAGATTTTGTCTTCGGGGCGTTTGATTAAAATGTTCTGGTTCCAAATTCCTTCGGGATTAGGATAATTCATATTCTGTGTTTGAATAATATTGTTGGGGAGTGGCTAAATGTGTGTATATACCCAAAGATAATTAGGAAATAGTGAAATGTTCTGATTCCAAGTTAGTGCTAGGCCTAGGGGTATTTTTATGCGTCTAGTAGAAACCGTGGGTCCAATTTTAGGTGGGGTGTTATTAATATCATTAAAGATAATTTGATAATATTAATATACTTTACAATAAAAAAACGAAACATATTAAATGTAAAAAAACACAGCTTATGAAACGTATTAACTCCTAAATCACTAAATTTAAATTACTTTTGTTTGTCTCTTAATGGATGCCCTAATTGCATTTCTTAATAAAATCCTTTGGAGTTTACCAGAAATACTTGGGGCGATGTTTGTCTTTCCTAATCATACCAATACCCCAATTCCTCGTAATTATACATGGTTAGCCTCGGCCAAGTCTAGAAAATTGTTCTATAACTTTCATCCGGGGATTCCAATGAAAATTCCACTTAAGTACACGATGGCATTTCTATGTGATTTGTCATTACTAATTGGACAGTCTTGATGGGAACGAGTCGTTTTCAAACCAGTCATTTGTCTTCTTTTTTTTTTTTTTTTTTTGCATCACGATCAAATAATATACATATGATTTTCCATAGCCCATGTCATGCTAAGGAGGGAACTTCTTGTATTTATCCTTAACCGGCCAAGGCGATTATGCTAATTGCTAGTTGAAGATAGAACAGGTAGAATGTTTTTTTTTATTATTCCCAAGATAATGAAACTTCTTGTATGTAGGCGTCCTACGGAATTGATTGGAGCTCAATGATTTCATAGGAGTATAAATTGGGTGATGAATTGCCATCTGGTAGAATCGATTATATCTTAATTTTAACAGAAAGGAAGTTAAGGGGGCAATAAATAAAGTGAAGAGATTATTAATGATATTAAGGAGTTTATCCTTAAGTCCCTGTTTGAGACTATAAATTTTAATTTACATAAGCAAATTCGTTGTTTCAAGCGTTGATTTTTTTACAAATTAAAATTCGATGTTTCAAATAGCAACTTAGGACTATATTTTGTAAGTTTTGAAAATACGAATCCGATTTCGTAATTTTTTTTTTCTGTGACTAACCATGTATTGGTAGTAACCTCTGATATCAAGTGTCCTCCATACTTTCGTTTGGCAGGTTCTGTTCCAATTTCCAAGAGATCTGGATCCTCATTACCAGTTGACATAACTAAATGCTATTCATTATCCGGATTCAAAAGGAAGTATACAATCTCATCTCGGCCGATTGTTGACCCTTACATGCCACTGCTTATATAAACGATTTAAATTTATTCACGTATATATAAAAAGCCATTCAAGAACTAAGACGTGCAACTAGACTCAAAATACTATCATGAGGTACACACTTAAACCTCTGCAAACATTTACATGACAGGGGACCAAATGCTATCTATACATACACAGAAATTTGAAAAATGAGAAAAAAGTTGAGGGCATGTAAAGGAGGGGGTGAATAAGAACAGGGAGGGGTGGAAAGTGGGGTTCCTCCCACGTGGAGTGCCCAATTTGGTTGGTCTTCCTTCTTCCCTTTTTCATCGACCAACTACATATCATCATCCCATTTGGACTTCCCCTTAAAACCCTATCCTCACACGGCCTTTCAAGTTCATTGCCAATTCAGTCTCGATGACAAAATCCCGAAGTAGAACAACAACACGCACGAGACGGCCAAAACCATTTATCAAGTGCTTTCTTTCTTTTAAAATTTGGATTATTTTTGGTCCCATTTAGCTTATCGATACAGTTCTTTTCCGTACACGATTATATACTTTAATCCAAGACCCACCAATCTCGCCCTCCACCCCCAAAAGCCCAGAGAGACTAAACTGTATGACCAAATTAAGGATAACACCCAAATCCTGTCTCCTCTTTTCTTATATAAAATAATCCAAAATGCTGCCTGCCCCCACAAAATTAAAAAAAAAAAATGCCCATGACAAGGATGAAGAAGTCTAGTTAATTAAATAGTTAGACGAAGAGGGTAGTGTGAGTGACGATACTATCCGGGGGAGTTTCCATTCCAAAAGTTGTCATATAGTAGTAAATCCTTTAACTATTACATGGATGGGGGGACCCCTCTCCCTAAGCTTTTTTCTTCCCTTGTGCTGGAATCCATGTGAAAGGAGATGAGAGGGGTGGGGGGAATATCATATGTTTGTGGTGGTGATGGTGCATTTATAAGAGGGTGGGGTTGGGAGGGATCGATTAAATCTAGAATTTGTGGGTGGGGAGGGAGGGGGAGTTTTACTTTTTTTTTTCTTTCTTATTGGATGCAAGCATTAAGGGTAAGTTGAGCCAATGGATGGAAAAAGAAAATAAACCAATATCACGGTGATTTTGTTGGGTGGGACTTTGGTCCCCCCCCCCCCCCCCAAAAAAAAAAGATTTATTAGGTAAAATCGACGGTTTGTATTTATTGCGTAAGTTTTTATTTTGTTTTGTTTTGCCTTATTCCCCTCTCGGGCAAGTTGGGATATTAATGGAGAAAAGCAGGCCAAAAGGAAGAAAGGGGGAAATTTAAGCCAAAAAAAAAAACAGAGAAGGGCTCTGAAATGATTCGTTAAATTTGTTCTATATAAAGCTCAGGGTACTTTTTTAGATGGTTTAGCGTTAATCTTGCGACCAGGATGTATTGAATTCGAATCGGATAAAACTTTTGAATCGTTATAAACTTCGTAATTTAAAAAAAAATGCGACTAGAGGCTGTACGGAAATGCATTGAACAAAGATAGTATTGCACCTAGCTATTTGTGCTCTCTCTCGACACCATCGGATCTTTCACGAGACAATAAGACAAGTAAACCTTTAAAATATCAACACCTTTTGTTTTTGCCAATCGATTGCTTCGTTAACATCCTTAACGTTTTCATATGTTCAATGACGATGAAGTAGAAACTAAACAATCAAACAACACAACGCCAATGAGAAGGAAAGAGAAATTGCGTTCCACTGTTCGCATCATGGTTTCTTCGTAATTGTTTTTTCTTTGTGTAGATAATGGACATCCTTGTTTTCAACCCTATCTGAAATGGGAATCAGCAAAAGAAAGGAACACGAGCCAATTGGCACGTTTCTTGGACCTTCGGACTACTCTTCCTAAAATTTGATTATTTCATGAACTCATCAGTTTGATTCGACCCATTTATTCTAAAAATTTCAAAATTATCAGCACAATTTCACTCGTGTCTGTGGTCATAAGCATAAAAATGATCTTCTTCTTGTTTTCTCATTCTCTAACTGAACACAATAAGGGGCGATGTGGATGGTTTCTTTTATATTTACAAAACTTAGGGCAAATATATTTTCAGAGCATTGCTAAACCGGGTCATGTGTCGGGCCTAACATAATTAGGTATTCGGTAAATATATAAATTTTTTTTCGATTACCGATTTCAATGAATGCCGTTAAACTTGTAAAACTTCAAACCCTTACAAATCTTAACTGGGGGTTTCGACATTTGAGCCACTAAAAAGGGATCGGAATTCAATGCAGCATCCAGGAAATAAGGTGACTCTTTTATGTGTCGTAGCAAGTGGGTACTTAATTTATTACATTTTATGTTGTAAGATCTAACACCCCCCCCCCCCCCAAAAGAAAATAAAACATCTATCAAATAAATATTTATGTTTTTCTTTTCTTTTAAGAAAGGGACCATCCCGTAATAATAATAATAAAAAAAAGGTGAGAGGGGGGGGGGGGGGTGGAGGAATTTATTATTTAAAACTTTGCCCATAAAGTCCGCACGAGGAATTTGTAATTGCTTTTCAAAGATGGGTCAATAATGTGTGGCATGACATGATTATTTGTCTAATCAAATCCCATGTTAACTCCATCTAATTGGACACTCCTCTAAAGACTCCTACTAAGCGCACTATTAGGTCACTCGCAATTTTTTGCCCCGCCAATTAATGATGTCCTAAGTTTGATTACCACCTGTTCCACCATCATCCCTCTAAAAATAATACTTGTGCCCCTGTAAAGGCTCTGCGTAAACGCGAATGGCCAGGGAAACACAGTTCCCATTCACTTATCATATATGTATATATATATATACGAGCACGGTCCAAGTGACGTAATAAACGTATAAGAAGTTATTATCACATGCTGTTGTAATCATCACACCGAGTTGAATTCCAATTAGAGGACTGTTATGGCTAATAGCCTGTTTTGATTTTGGGAATGAAATTTCGAATGAAATGAAATTAGTAGAGGGAATAATATAGTGATTAGGAAGGAAATTACTTTAAAAATGATGCGTTTAGACTATTCTGATCCTTCCTCAAATCCTTAAACGAAACTCACCTTAAATGAGTTGCGATGAATATTTACTCGGTTCGTTCAGTAATAAAACGTCTTGAAAAGAAGGCGGGGTTATGGCGGCGGGCCTGGGTTATGATAGCATAGTTTGGGCCTGGATTGAAGCCCAACATTTCACCGGTAGGCCCAGAAGTACTCCACCACTCCGGAAGCGAACGGCGGTACGCTCCCGCCCTATCCGTTCCGATGAGTAGAACGTCGCAGCGTGCGAGATCAAGCGATTTGCGTCCGTAAGGCGATGCTTCTTCATCGCCCTGTCTTTGTTTGATGTGGCGACTTTCTTAGGATGGATTTTTATGCTACACCATCTGGTCATGATTGGTTTCTTTGAAATGGGGAGTCGGATTTTGCAGAAAGAATTCTGGCGGGCGGTGCGAAATTGGGAATGTTACCGAGGTGTGTGAAGGATGCTGAAGAGAGGCATGCCAGGCTTAGGCCGGTGATTGAGTGGTTTGCTGCAGTGACAGCCTGCGTAATCATTGCTACATGGGAGTTGTGCAGGGGAATAAAGACTGATTTGTAGTGTTCAGTTTGGTGTCGGGGAAAATTTCGGTGATACAAGTGCGGAACTGTTTGATCGCCGGTTGTTTCATCTTTTGATCGAATCACTGATCGGTGTCATGAGTAATGGTACCGATTTTCTCGTCGATTCTCGTTAAGCATCTATAGATTATATGGATAATGTTTGGCGAAGGAAGGGTTTCTTGAGCTTGGATCTCAAGCCGCATGTTGACGTGATGATTACCGGAATGATTTGTGCTTATGCAATCATGTTTCTGTTGTTTGTCATTTTGTCAGTAAAATGGGGTAAATCCTGACGTTTTACCTGAATTCCCATCAACCATTACCTGTTAATGGTTGACTTTAGTTGAATTCCTGGTGATGTGAATCATCTTATCATCCACTTTGCACCTTGTCTTTATCCTGTACATGCATTGAAGGCCATAATAGTTTCTGAATGGAAAATCAAAAGTAAGTCCTGTCTTTTTCATCTCTTAGTATTTGTTTCTCATTTTGAAGTGGCTTCTGAATTTTAGTGTCATCACGCTTCTGATCTTCAATTTTTTATCGGCTCTATAGGTCCCAATTGTAGCGGTTAGCTATTTGTGGTTTTCTGTTATCCATGCTGTTTTGTTTCTCGTTTAATTGAGACTGCATCTGCACCGTAGTTCAGCAAACCCTGTTTGTCTGCTTAGTTTCGTCGCCTTGTTGCTTCTTGGGACCAATTGCAGTTTTGTCTGCCTGCTGGGCTGTAATTTGATCTTGGAGATAAAATGTAATTTTCCTTGAATTAAGTCTTTCCAGGCTTTATACATAAGATAGCTAATGATCTTGCCAATGAAGCTAAGCCTGTTGGAGTTGTGATACATGTTCTGTTGGGGTCCGCTGTTGTTCTCAGCTTTTTATTGTTATCCACTTCTTTGTCAAATTTCTACAAATTTTATTACTTTGCTTTTTTGTTTTGTTCTTGGATATGGTTACTTGTGATGTTGTTATACTCAACAGACGGTTTTCTCCAACACAATTTTTCACCAACTGTTTCAAGGTCTGAGATCCCCAAATCCCAGTAAGACACCCTCCGAGATTAATGACAGGGTGTGAAGTCCAACAAGGCGTAGACTCATCAAGTATTTTTATAGTGATTTTTTTATTTGTCTATTTATAAAATTCATGCGTATTAGACAATTTTCAACTTTTTTGGAGTGAAAGACTTTTAACCCCTCAATTATATCCCTTCTGATAAAAATCTTCTGATGAGGAAAGAAATTCTTTATCAATAGTTGGTGGAAGTCTCATTCAAACTCCTCCATCCATTTCAGAAGTGTAGGAGAGAGAGCTTCTCGCCTGTTCATGACTACGATACAACTACAAGGAATATTACAAGTTAAATTACGATTGCTCATTTCTCTACTAGGACGGTAAATTCTCTTTCAAAGATGATCAAAAGGTCCTTAAAAAATTTGAACATCATCTCCATTTGAAGCATCTTTGCAGGCTTATAGGCTGATGTGGGAAAGAATAAGGAGCATAAAAGTAAAAGGAGGTTCTTGAAGAAAGATTTCCTTGAAGTGTTGACATTACATCATGACCTCAAAAGCTAACAATAGAGAAGTCTTTTAAGAGCTAATTTACATGGAAGCACTTACGATGGAGTTCTTGCACATCAATGGCAGTCTATGTTCTCGTGACCACATGATAATCAATGAGGAACATGACTCGTGGATTCTCTTCTTGATAAGTCTCATTTACTTAAGTTCAATATGGGAGTTTCTTTGAGAGGTCCTTCTGGATACGACATTTTCCATTGCAGTTTTTCTGAACAGATTCTTGTGACCGAATGATTGTGAGACACAATATGCCAATATTTCTGTTTGTATTAGATTTCTCCATCTCTGTGTTGGGTAAAACGATGAATCATCAATGCGCTTGTTATAATCCTCGTCAACAACGTTCGATCATTCATTATAACCTAATAATACTTCCTAAAGCTCCATTTTTTTTTCAAATTCTGTATAGAAACGAGGAAATGGAAATGTTATAATTTGATCGTTATCTTAGATAAAGGTAGCTCTCATACAATTTTATCGGAAATTGAAAGGGACACAAATAGTAGTAGAGAGATGATTTCTCTTTTTAGCTTAAGGCGTCAGTCACGATTGCAGGGATCTCCATTTATTGATCAAGATGCAAAACTCTTCTTCAACAGCAATAAAAGATGAAACTTCAAAAGCAATGGTAACATCTAATGATTACGAGGAGTTCAGGTATCCTTAGAGCAGAGAACATTACTTTACTTGTATAGGTTGAGGATGATTAGTGTATATGTATTGAGTTCTTTCACGTTGAATAAGGGACTAATCGGTCAAACAGAGGAGCAAAATGCCTTTGTACCCTTAGGTCTAGTGATTCGAAACTTCGGGGCACAAGGTCCTCGATATGACTGCATTAGCATTTAAAGCCCAATACCACCATAGAGGGACAAATACTAAGAGCTAGCGAAGTTAAATATTCAGTCGATACTGCAAAGCACCACCAAGCTTTTTGCGTGATTGCAGTTTTCCTAATGCTTTTGCTATTTTTGATCTTCACTTTCAATTCTTTCAACCTACCACAGAGAAACAATGTATAGAGTGTCAGTAATTAGAGTGGGAAAAGAATGGTTTGTCTGAGAAATAAAAGATGCAAGGTTATCAGTAATAACATACCCATCGCTTTTTTGCAGAGTGAAAGAAGAACAACAAGGACAAACAGAGCCACAACCACTCCGATGATCACTGTCACTGCCTTCCCAACTCGGTCTCCACTTGAAGATTCTGCAATCCAAAATGCACAAAAGTCAGGTAAAAAGACAATAAGATTACTAAGTGACCCATCGTTATATTGCTCTAACTGGTGAATGTGGAGAACTTTTGCGCCCATAAGCAGAGACACGACTTGAACAGTATTTCCTTTTTCCTACTTTCCCTTCTGAAATCTCTCCACTTTTCTTCCTTTTTGACTTCATTTAAATTGAATCTCGAAACTAAATGCCCCCCCGCTTTGAACCAGTGTTTATGTTCCCAATAACCAAGCAAATGTATTCTTAGCACGATGTCTTAGCTCATTCATTCAGTTGTGGAATCCTTACGAGATACAGTCATAAGGAGTATTGATGAATGGCTAGTGATCTCTTCTTCCAGAAATAATGAAGGTAACAGAAAGGAGTGTAGGACTAGGACTCTTTACTTTCTTGCCTTTCCTTTAGTGAAAAGCAGCAACTCTTCCCGAGGGTAGTGTGTATTATCTTGTCGCCTAGACTATAAACTAAAGCAACATGGAATCGACTTGAACCCTTCCCTCTAGGAATTCAATATCTTTCTTTTCTTTCTCTTTATTATTTTTGCATGGTTAGAGTTTACTTAAATGTTAAGAACGTCAACTCCAACTGATTCGGCTTTTTTTGTTAGTGCCTCGGAAACAAGATTAGCGAAAGAAACTTTTAGTAATATACAATAATTACTTTTTCGAGTCCTAATCATCTTCATTCTTGATTATATGCTTTTTCGCCTTTAGCCTAACCATTGCATGTAAATATACAGGTAGTAAAATTTTTGTCTCCTCTGGTGCAATGTAGAGTTTTTTAGAGGACCATACCTGAGGCGTAGTTATAGTAACCCGACGCCCAATACCTCGCATGACATTGACCAAGGAAAACATCCCCAGCGGCAGCCGATCCGCAAAGCGTCTTAAGGTCGTTAACTGCCTCCGAGATGCAAGTCGAGCAGTCTGATGAGCTCAGATCCCCTAAGCATTGACCGAACCCTGAAACCGAGCCAGACGAGCTCACATGGAACCCGATATCGCCCCTTAGTTCTGCCAACACCACGTCCCTCCGCCTCAGGAACTCCGCGTCGTCGGTCACCACGCTCCTGCTGCACTTGTTGTACCTAAGGCTAGTGTCGGGCCTCCCGAGGAAGTCCACGTGCTCGTACCTCACGTAGCACCCGTCGAGCTGCAACGAGGCCCCGTAGGAGTACGGGCAGGCCAACCCAATCTGGGAGACAGTGCTGTGCACGCACTCGGAGCAGTCTGGGAGCTTAAGATCGCCCCGGCACTGGTAGAGGCCGAAGATGGCGGAGTCAGGGGAGGTGTCGTTGCCAATGGAGAAGGCATTGTAGGAGGAATGGGAGGAGGAGGAGACGACGGAGGAGAGTAAGGAGTTGAGGTTGGATTCGAAGGGGGTGGTGCCATGGGGGTACTTCTCCTGGGAGCATCCGTGATATAAGTAGACGTAGGAGGACTTGACCATGCAGAAACAGAGGCAAGAGCAGCTCAACAGAAAGGTGGTGGCTATGGCTGTGCAGGTGTTTCTCATTAACATTCTACTTTTGTTTCTTTTGGGTTGTTTTCTGGGAGTGGTGGTGGAGGGAGAAATATATATATTTGGTGTGGGTGTGTGTCTGCTTTGTTTATTTATGCTTTGAATGTGCGAATTTGTGTGCGGTTGATTTGAGTTGAGTTTAAGTGCGTGTGCTTTTTCACTGTCTTTTGCGCGGGTGGGGGTTTCTCAGGAGGCGTTTCCTTAATGCACTCAACCAAGTTAAAATAATAAAAATAATAATAAAAAAGCAACATCTCCACCCAATCGGTGGATGTTTTTCTTTCCCTTTGTTCGTACAAAATCTTTAGTCACTTCATTCCGTGTTTACATTTTTTTCGACGAGTCTTCGAAACACTTTAAACGAATTCAAATCGCTCACCAGATGTTGGTTTCAAATTCAAAATTATGCTTTTTTTTTGTCTTGGTGTCAAGAATCGAAGGGAGTACATTACTAGTATCCATCGGAACTCATAAGTACATAATATGATAATATTTATCTGTACCATATACGAAACGTTTACAGGAACAATAAAAACACTGAAAATTTTTCGGATATAGTTAAATAAGCCCAAGACGAGATTGAGGAGGATGAGTGTTTATCCCTTCCACGATTACAGTCAAAATGGTGGATGTCTCTTTTGGGAAGCGGCTAACGATACGTGCACGTAACCGTTACGTAGTTTACTAATTAATACTAACGAAAAGTAGTAAATTTTACTAAAAGTTGATCGTTACTAATTAATACTAACGAAGTCAACGCATATTTAGTAAAAAATGTAGTAAAATTTACTACTTTTCGGTCAACTTTTAGTAAAGTCAACGTAAACTTAGTAAAAAAGTATGGAAATTTTACTACTTTTTCACTGTTCATTCCAGTTCAAGTTTACTACTTTTGCGCTGACTTTACTAAAACATTTCCGTTAGTAACGTCAACGCAGAATTAGTAAAAAAAGTAGTAAAATTTACTCCTTTTTTACAAATTTTGCGTTGACTTTACTAATTTTTTTCGTATTTTAGTAAAGTCAAACCAATTTTAGTAAAAAAAGGAGTAAATTTTACTACTTTTTTTACTAATTCTGCGTTGACGTTACTAACGAAAATGTTTTAGTAAAGTCAGCGCAAGGTTAGTAAAAAACGTAGTAAATTTTACTACTTTTTACTGTACGAATTATGCCGATAATTAGTAACCGTTTACTAATTCTGGTGTTTTTTTTAGTAAAAAACTCTTCCACTTAGTAAATTTTACTAATTTTGACATGTTTTTACTAAAAAAAGTAGTAAACTGTTACTAAAAAATGAAGGTGTTTACTAACGAATTTACTAATTTGAACAGTGTTTCCGAACCTATTACGAACCTATTTTTGATGTGAAATTACCGTTTTACCCCCGTTACTAATCAGTGAAATCCGAACCTATTTACGAACCTAATTTCTCCCCTGTAACGGGGGTAAACTGGTAATTTCACATCAAAAATAGGTTCGGAGTTAGGTTTTGAAACACTGTTCAAATTAGTAAATTCGTTAGTAAACACTTTCATTTTTTAGTAACAGTTTACTACTTTTTTTAGTAAAAACAATTCAAAATTAGTAAAATTTACTAAGTGGAAGAGTTTTTTACTAAAAAAAACACCAGAATTAGTAAACCGTTACTACTTATCGGCGTTATTCGTACAGTCCAAAGTAGTAAAATTTACTACCTTTTTTACTAACATTGCGCTGACTTTACTAAAACATTTCCGTTAGTAACGTCAACGCAGATGTAGTAAAAAAAGTAGTAAATTTTACTCCTTTTTTTACTACAACTGGTTTGACTTTACTAAAATACGAAAAAATTTCGTAAAGTCAACGCAGAAGTTGTAAAATAAGGAGTAAATTTTACTACTTTTTTTACTACATCTGCATTGACGTTACTAATGGAAATGTTTTAGTAAAGTCAGCGCAGAAGTAGTAAAATTGAACTGAAGTGAACAGTGAAAAAGTAGTAAAATTTACATACTTTTTTACTACCTTTGCGTTGACTTTACTAAAGGTTGACCGAAAAGTAGTAAAATTTACTACTTTTTTTACTACTTTCGCGTTGACTTCGTTAGTAACGGTCAACTTTTAGTAAAATTTACTACTTTTCGTTAGTATTAATTAGTAAACTACGTAACGGTTACGTGCACGTACCGTTAGCCGCTTCCTCTCTTTTGGTGTTGTATGTACTTGTAATTAGAAATATATTTGGAAATTAAAACAACAGAAAAATTAAGACAAAATTATGGCCTTCGGACTTGAATTATCCCCCATCGCGTCCATCTTTCTTTAAGACAAACAGTCCTCTTCCCATCAACCAAAACATGCCCAAATGTTTTATCGTTTCCCCATTCCTTTGTCTGCTTACTTTTGGACTGTTTGTCGGAGTCCATGCCGACGGCATTTCCATCTACTGGGGACAAAACAGAAATGAGGGCATCTTGGCCGAGACCTGCACTGCCGGAAACTACAACTTTGTTGACATCGCATTCCTATGCTCTTTTGAGAATGGTCAGACAAGCGACCAGTGCACGAAACTCAGCCTCGATATCAAGTCTTACTAGGAGAGAGGAGCTATGGTTATATTGTCCATCAGAGGAGGCTCAGGGTGTTACTCGCTGGTCTATGAGGACAACGCATGACAGTTTGCCACCTACCTGAACAACTTCCTTGCGGGAAAGTCTCGGAGCAGTCATTTCCGACATCGAGGGTGGCTCGAGCCAGCACTACAATGACCTCGCGAGGTTCCTGTCAGGGTACAACTTGCAGGGAAAGAAGGTGTACTCGACCGCGGCTCCTCAGTGCCCATTCCCTGATGCTTGGCTCGGTCGCGGGCTTGAGACCGATTTGTTCGATTACATTTGGGTGCAGTTTTACAATAACCACCCTGCTAGTATAGTTCATGGCGTAAAAATCTTGCAGTTTGACCTAAAAGCTTAAGTTGTTAGGTGAGGCTTGGTTATATAAATTACATAGTTTAACACGCCCCCTCAAGTCGAACCGGACCGGCATCTTTGACTCCGGGCTCTTGGTTCAAGGCTAGGAGCTCTTTTGCCCTCTCGCCTTATTTTAGAGATTTTTGCGTGGGAGATTTAAACTCATGACCGCTCCGATACCATGTAGAAACCTTACCATTTGATCTAAAAGTTTAAGCTGTTAGGTGATGCTTGGTTATATGTTTAAGCTTAAGCCGTTAAGTGAATGCTTGATTTATATTTTATATCTTAACACGCCCTCTCAAGCCAAACCGGACCGACATCTTTGGCTCTGGGCCCTTGGTTCAAGGCTAGACATACACTTTTTGGGCTCTCGCCTTTTTTCGGGAAATTTTGCGTGCGCGGGGATTTGGCCCAAGTACTATGATTATCAAACCGGCTATAGCTCCAATGCGAAGAGCGATGTAATTAAATTATGCAATATGAATCTCTATTACCGTATTTACTAAAGTACCAGTTCCATCCGATAAAATGCCTGTTCCATGTCATCTTGGCTAACGATGAACCTCGTTCAATTCTGCCAACAGATGATGGGATACATAAACAAAAATGCTGTTTCTTTTGTTTCGTGGATCCACATCGTGGTCTGAATCGTTCTGTTCTAGAAGATAAATTCCCGAATGATAGAATTCAACCCCATTCAAAGTGCCAAATTATGGATCCAAAGCCGAAGCCATCAATTGTGGGCTGGAAGATCTGTGTCGGAGATGAGAAATTTTCACCCGTGCTACTATTCCGGTGGTTGAGTCTGTTTCGTATCAATGCTCAGAGGGATGTTTTCGACCCATGTCATTCGATCTCATTGTTAGTCCTATGAGAAAAACAATGTCTGACCAGGACCCAAAGGTTTTTTCCTTTACGACTATCATTTTGATCATTCATGGATCGAGAACCACGTTTTGCCCAGTAGATCTCGTGCCCAATGATCCCAAGCCCCCACAACAACTGGTTAAGTTACAGATATGAGCATAAATGAGGACTCTTATTCTTTCTGTTTAATGTCTCAGTCGTTGTTTCTCAAGGTAACTCTCCCTACTGTTTCTTGCGATCCAAGGTAGGAGGGATGATGAAGGGAACGCACGCGTCCTCACACTCCCAATAGCTATGGAAGCATGGTCGAGTATCATCAGTCACACAAACATAGCCTTTATGCCCGTCACGGCAAGTGCTCCTGGCGCAGCCGCTGAAGGCGTACTTCTGATCACCATCAGATGGGGCAATCTCCTCATCCCCGTGAATCAACCAATGGTCCTTTTGTGCAGTGCCCAAACGGCTGCAACGCGCCACATTGGCTCCGCCTGCATCCCGAACAAACAAACAGCCCGTCGGTTGTCAAAAAGCATTGAAATTATCTCGAAGAATTATGGAAGACATTCCTCACCAGAGATAAGGAGGACGAGGAGCAGTGCACAGGCGATGGAAGCGCTTGGAGTCGCGGCCATTGCTTTTACAGTGCTTTTGAGTAGAAATCAATGACGAGACGTCTGGTTTTTATTCTGAGATTGAGTTGGTATCGCTCGGTTATGTCATAGTTGCTTTAATAAAGGCTTAGGAAACTGTTCAATAATTTGGAAATCGTTCTTTTTGACATTTCATTCATTGAATCGTTTCGAGATAATTAATTTCACGGTTTCTGAAACACGTCACACTACTCATGTCCAAATATCGCATGAATGATGTGCAACAGTGAAAAAATTTTCAAGTATCTTTTTTCTGAGTATGAAAAATTACCTTTGTGGTGATGAAAAATGTAATTCATGAGTTAGTATTCTGGAAGAGGGACACAAGGCGAGGCGAATAGTGTGCTCCACCACACCCAGGAGGTTAAACGATAAGTTTATGCAGTTATATGTTCAAATCCTGTGCATACAAAAAATCCCATAAGTATACAACAGAATAGGGCCAAGAAGCTCGGTTCGGCTTGTGTACTCTGGATGCCCCGGCTAGCATGATGGAATGCACAATTTTCAGGAACAGCTGACGCTTGCAATTGTCCCGTGATAAAGGATGCACGCGGCGGCTAACGTCCCATGCGTGTGACGACTCTCCCGTTTGTATTAATTTTCACCTTTTTTTAGTATATTATATAAATGAAATTAGTACAATTTGTAATTACTACAACTTACTAATTGGTACAAAACTTTTACCACTTGGCTCTGATACCATTTAGTACAAGGTTGAGAAGCAACTCATAGGATTGACTCAAATAGGCGGAATTACATGAAAGGAGTACAAAGAGAGTACAAAGACATGATAAACATGAGCTGGTTCTAACCAGGAAGACAGGATCACACTAAAAGGATAACAAGTCCTTTTAGATAAGATAAGAGAAAGCTCTAAAAGGATAACAGGTCCTTTTAGACAAGATAAGTGAAAGCTTTTACAAGACAGACGGATTATACATTAGACAAGTATAAAAGCCATTTTAAGTACCAAGCAAGATACTTGCGGTACTGGACATGTTTACGGAGGGTAATCCATCCGTTGCAGAGATCCCAAGGATTTAGGAAAATCCACTCATATCCTGGCTCCATGCACTCAAAATAAGAAATCTGGGCTTCTACACAGTGGAGGACACAGTTTCTAGCCTTATAATCAATATAAGTATCTAAGGCAGAGATTGTGCGGTTGACTTTCCTAAGAGTTTTCCTCTTCTTCCAAAGTGGCTCGTCATGTTGACGACGAATGCTGTGAAAGTGGCTACGCAAGACATTACAGTCAGGAAAAGGGGGTTTGTGGAAACGTCGTTCTCTTAGTGGAGGTCTCATCACACCTACTATCAATATCAAGCCGCGACCGGCGCCTGGCAGCCCTCCTGGCTATAACGGCAAGTGGTCCTTTATGGCGAAGTAGATAGCTTTACGGCCCTGAGAGAACTCTACTAAGTTAACAGCGTACGACAAACATCCGTTTCATGACAGAAGTCTGGCGATAGACAAGGTCATATCATTTATCTCAAAATTTCAAGTTTATTTAGAAAAAGGTTATTCCTAAAAGGAAGTCACACAATCTTACTGGAGTAGAGACATCGTAAAGACAAAGGCTAAGACATAGACTGAGGAAAACTGGGAGTAACTCAGATACAGAATAGCAAAGCTGATTACCAGGATATGGAAAACACGAAAGATGATAGACATCTTAAACAAAGATTAAAATTACTGATGCAAAGGGATATAAACAAAGAGTGAAGCAAAACCTAAACAGGTTTGGAAACAACAAGGAAATGATCAACAGATACAGAAAAACACGATGAATATGTTTGAGCAAAGACATAAACAGATCTTTATGGATTTTGGGGTTTTCAGAATGTTTTTGGGTTTATCGAAGATAGAAAGATCATCGAGAGGTTTGAGAACTTGGAATACCTTACTGCCCTTTGGTTATTGCCCTGATAGGTTTAGTTGCTCAT
Organism: Melastoma candidum; assembly: GCA_023653495.1. Classification (NCBI taxonomy): domain Eukaryota; kingdom Viridiplantae; phylum Streptophyta; class Magnoliopsida; order Myrtales; family Melastomataceae; genus Melastoma; species Melastoma candidum. The sequence goes on from CM042885.1 coordinate 5,114,504, forward strand.
GGATGGGAGAAAATGAGAATTGTATTGAAGTGTGTTTTCTCCTCTGCCATTTACATCCCTCGAAGGGGTTACTTATACACAAGGCTTAGATCTAGGACTTGGATGTGGTTGAGCCACGGATCCTTAAACTATTCCTAGTAAAAAAGATGAAAGTGACTAAAGGAAAACTATTCCTAGTCAAAAAGATGAAAGTGACTAAAGGAAAACTATTCCTAGTCAAAAAGATGAAAGTGACAAAAGGAAAACTATTCCTAGTCAAAAGGTGTCACTTTAGGTCTTCTCATCTTTGTGATTTGCACATGGACGGTTTCTTTTTGTCTTCGGCACATGGGCGGCTACTGTTGCTAGTCCTCATCTGTTTTAGGGCGCTTTCCATGTGGGTCCAGATGTTTTGCTGGCAATTTCTTTCTTCGTGAGGCACGTCTTCGTGGAGATCCTGGGCCTGGTGGTATTTTTGGGTCTGAAGTTGATCCTAGAGTTGGGTCTGAAAGATTAAAGTTCTGGATCATGTCTTCAACTATGGCATCCCAGTCAATTTGTTCTTTGATATGAGCTTCCAGGGCTTCAGCTAGGCACCATGCTTCGTTGGCATCAATTCTTGCAATTTGTTGAATTAGCAATTCTTCCTCTGTGAGAGGACGCATTGCATTGAGCTGGAAGAGCTTGTTTGTTAGGCAAGTCCTACTGTGAAGCATGTCTTTGTGCTCGGATCCTTTGGTGCTGTGTGGAACTTCCCAAATGCTTGGGATTGGTTCGTCGACTTCATAATTTCCATAATGTATGGCAATTGAATTGGGTAGACAGGCAAAATGATCTACCGTATTGACGGCAACTAGTGAGGCAACATTGCTGTCGTAGTGCCAATTCCTGTGAAAGAGGTAAACAGTGTAGGAAGTGATATCTGGCCACTTCTGAAACCTGTATGCTTGTTCGTCGAACCAAATCTTCCACCGAGATAGTGGTGCAAACCAATTGAGAACTTCTGCAAGATGTGCATGAGGGTAATTTCCAGGGGAATATGAACATAGATCTCCAAATTTTTCAAGATAATGGAGCATCTCTAAAGCTGGAAATTCAAAGGCTATGGTATGTGCATGAAGGAAATACCAAAAGAACCATTTTAGCTCGATAGGAAACTTTTCAGCAGGGTGTATGGGGAATAAATGTAGAAATGGACAGGTAGGATGAATTCCTAATCTTGGAAAGAATAGCTGTCCATGTTTTCTGAAAAGATGTGAAAGATAGTAATGCATCTGTGAGTATGGTTGGGAAAGGATTTCCATAGAACAATCAAACCTGAGGAGATTGTTCCACTTGTGTATTTCTGGAGGCAGAGAACTTGACTGATTTTGGCTTGGCATGTTCTGAGTATGAAGGGAGAACATAGCCTGAAGCTTTGGATACTCAAGGAGTTGAGGATTGACCGTATCAAAGGGTCTGGAGAGAAAATCAGCAACGACATTTGTCTTTCCTTTGATATGTCTGACTGTGTACGAGTACTGAGAGAACCATTGTGATAACCTCAATAGTTGAGCATTGGGAATCTTCTTGGCTTTGAGGTTCAGGACTGAGTCGAATGACTTGAAGTCTGTCTCAATCACAAAATGGTGTCCCATAAGATGGAATTCTAGCTTCTTGATTCCATACTTGACAGCTAGAATCTCTTTGATCCCTGAGTAGTAATGTTGTTCAGCATTGTTGAACTTCCCTGATTTGTAGGCACATATTCGTCTGGTTCCATTGATTTCTTCAAAGAGTATGGCAGCCCAGAACTCATTGCTCGCATCTGTTTGGAGGATTCTTAATCCATCAGAAGGTATCTGTAATGGAGGTAGATTCTGAAGGGTTTTCTTCAAATATTGAACAGAGCTGGTTTGCAGTTCTCCCCATGGAGCTGCATCTTTCTTGAGTTGAGCTTCGAGTGGGCTTGTGTACCTACTAATTTCTGGAACAAAATCTCTTAGATAATTTACGATTCCAAGGAATTGCTGAACCTGTTTTGTGGTCAAGGTATCTGGGAACTTCAGTAATTCTTGTGCGATGTGAGGTCCTGGGTAATGTTGTCCATCTGCTAATCTCATTCCCAAGAACTCAATCGTTGATGTGCAAAGCTGTACCTTTTTCTCAGACAGCATTATTCCAAATTGCTGTATGAGCTTTGCGAATTCCTTCAGGAGTTGGTCATGAGAATTCTGGTCTTCGCTGAAAAGTAATATATCATCTATGTAGATGAGGGCAGAAGACTGTATTGGCTCGAAGATACTTGTCATGACATCCTGGAATAAGGAAGGGGCTGTCTTGAGTCCAAATGGAAGGACTCTCCATTGGTAGTGTCCATTGGGTATGCAGAAGGCTGTTTTCCATCTGTCATCAGGATGAACACCTATCTGCCAAAAATCACTTTTAAGATCAAACTTTGAAAATATCTTGGCTTTTGAGAGTGAAGAGAATAGAGCTGTCCTATTCGGGATAGGAAACTTGATATCCTGGAGGAAGTGATTCAAGGGTTGGTAGTTGATGACTAATCGCTTCATTCCTCTGTTCTGCTCTGACCTCTTGTTGACATAAAAAGCTTGGCATGCCCATGATGAACTGGAATGTTCAATTACTCCTTGTTCAAGCAACAACCTGCATTCTTTGGTTGCTTGTCTTGCGTCTGAAGGAGTCATGCCTGGATGACTTGCTTTCGTTGGGTTCACGTCTTCGTTCTGCTTGAATGGAAGGTGGACAAAGAACTTTGGATTTGTCCATAGTGGATGTGAACACTTAGTAAGGAAGTCTTGATGGTCTGTAGCAAAGGCTGGTCTAAATAGTTCCAAGGCCTGTTGTACTGGCTGAACTGAATACATTCTGCTTTCATGGGTGTATGGCTTGAAACTGGACTTGTGTCGTATACCAGTTGCTAACAGTTTGAGGCTGTGTAGCTGATGAAGTATGTCCCATCCAATGACAAGGTCTTTCCCTGGTAGGTCAGTGGCAACAATCTCTACAGATATTGAACATGTGGGGAAAAGCATGACCTTTATCCTCTTTGTCTTCAGGAATGTCTGGAACGTCTTTCCTGATGCTGCTTTGTATGTATTGACCTTAGGAACAAGCAGTTCTGCTGGGACGATAGCTGGGTTTATCATACTTTCAGCTGCTCCGGTGTCGATGAAGGCAATTGCCTGAATTGGTCTTCGATACTTTGTAAAGTAGATTTGGACCTTGACATGTGGCAATATGTTGGAGGTAGCCATGAGAGGAATACTTGTTTCAGTAGTTTCCTCTATATCTGATTCTGTGGAATGGATTTGCAAGTCGGTGAATGATTCACAGGAGGGAATTCTTCTTGTAGAGACACTTGCATTTCGTGAGAACGGTTGAGAGTGCTTCGTGACTGTGGTGATGGTAAAAATACTGTCGTAGTCACTGTCACTGGCACTTGTGGATGAGGGCGAAACTGGAGGAATTCGTTTCGGTTCCAAACAGTAAACTGTCTGGTCTGAAGGTTCCTCATCAAGAGAGAAGACTGATTCCACATCATTGTCTTCTAAGGATACTCCTGTGGCTCTCTCAATCTGTGCAATAAACTTCTTCTTTTTCTTCTTGCAATCCTTTGCAAAGTGTCCTGATTTGTTGCAGAGGTAGCACCTGTTTGATTTCCTTGTGGGAAATCTCTTATGCTTGAACCGTAGATACCTTTTCTGTTGAACGAATCTTTTCTTGTTTCTTTTCCTGATTGGGTCTCCTCGTCTCTTTTGGATGAAGTGCTTCTTTGGAGATCTTCTGAATCGTCCTCTTGATGTCTGTTTATCAGGAAAATCTGGACATTTGCACAAATCAGTTTTAGTGCATTTGGTGAGATACCTGGTTGGTTTACAGGCGATGTCAAGGCGTTTGTCATGTCTGAGGAAGTCTCTGATAATGCTTCTGCGTTGGCAGAGTTCGCTGATTGCGAAGTGAACTGTCTGTAGGATCTGTCCAACTGAGAGATCTATGACTCTTAATCCTTTGGAGGCTATTTCCTTTTCCACCAATGAAGAGACTGGCTCTAGTAGTGAGGAAATAAAGACTGGCTTGTGGGCATTGTCTGCTCCAAGGTTTATGAACAATGTGATCATCTTCTTAAAGTGTCGGTTGATATCCTTTTTCTTGAACGAACAACAGCGACGTTTGAAGAATTCTTTCCTCTGATCTTCAATCAGGTTTTCTGGACTTCCAATAAAGTTGATATATAGCTGTGCTAAGAACTCTGGGAATTGGAGGCTGATGAGCTGAATTTGCACTTGTTCTGTCAGCTGATTCCACCAAGTTTGTAGAGTTCCTAGAAACTTTGTTGTTAACTCCGTTAGTATTTCTACCGAAGAGGTAACGGTTAGTCTTCTCTGGAGGCACCAAGCATAGAAGTCTTTGAATCGCTGCGGCCATTGGTCTATCTCAATGTCGTCGATTGTGAAGGAGAAAGATCCTGATTCTTTGGTCGATGGATTTGGCCGATCTTCCATAGAGTTGTCTGAAGAACTTTCTGGTTCATTGACCTGAGGTGGATTGTCAGCCATATAAACTAAAGGAATCTCACAAAGCTGTGAGTCTGTTGAATACTCTGTTGAGGGCTGATCTTCTATACTTCCAGTATCTTCAGTTAATGATGACTCGGAAGATGATTCTGTTGATACTTCGGTCACTGCTTCAGAAAACGTTGATAAGTCTGAGAACCCTTCTGTTGGTTCTTCACTTGGTGATTTTGCCATGAGAATCTTCAATTCGTCTTGGTCATCTTGATAAGTAAATTCTAGGGGATCCATTGAATAATGGATTCGTACGTCTTTTGGAAAATGTCCTGACGAATCAGGTCCTAACCAATGTGGAACTGAGACTGGGGGTTGATAATGCTGCTTGGCTTCTTTAATCAAGAGCTGCTGAGTAGGAATCTGTTCTGAAGAACTATCTTCGCTCTGAGATCTCAAAGGACTGAGTGATCTCTGTCTGCGAGAGGATTCGGTTGCTTTTTGCTTTCCTTCTCGGATTTCAGTTCTCCGTTGTTCCTGAGAGCGCTTCTCTTGTTGAGACTTACGCTTTTGTCTTTCCAGTTTCTGTTGTCTTCGTACAATCTCTCTGATGTCTGCAACATCTTTCTTGTTCGGATCTCCAAACAAGTGGTATTTCTTGGATGGTGTCTCCAAAGGAGAATAGGAAGGTTTCCCTTCTATGTCCAAGTAATCTGATCCACCATATGAAGGCTTTGGATGCGGTTGTTCTTGCATCTCTCGGGCTGCTTTGATCAGCTTCTCCAAGCGAGCTATTTCTTCATCTGGATCTGATTGAAAGTGTGCAGGGTATCGTCCTTGTTCAATGTTGTCCAAGGAATGTTGCAGTACTCTTAGTACTTCATGCATCTGATCATGATGTCGATTGAGCTTCTGAGAGATATTTTGGCTTTGAGACTGGATTTGGTGAGACAAGTTGTGCTCTGTCCTCTCCAGATGACTTTCCACCTTGTCCACCTTTTTGTGGATAATCTTCAAGGCTTCATTCTGGGCGATAGCGTTCTGGCTTTGCCAGTTGAGCACAGTTTCTGCAAGGCTGTTGCGCTGCACGTTTCCTTGTGCATCTACAGCTGTAGGAATTGGAATCTTAGCAGTATACCTGACATTGTTGACTGTATGTTCGTCCATTGTTGGAAATATCAGGTCAGGTGATTCCGTCTGCATCATCATGATTGGCAGGGGAGCAAGGTTGTTGCTTTGGTATGGCTTTAGCATCTGTACTTCCTGGGCACAGGCTTGAATGGTCTTTCTGAGAACTGGCTCAGAAACTGATTTTGGAGCTAGTTCGAAAACTGACTCAGGCACTAGTTGAGGAGTTGGCTCGGAAGCTGGCTTGAGAGCTGGCTCAGCTTGCTCTTCAGGTTCTGAGACCTGAACATGATTTGCAGTTGATGCTTGTTTCTGTCTCCACTTGTAAATAGCTTTATAGCAGGGCAGAATCGTCTGCTTTGGCTTCAGCGGACGCTTTATGTCTCTGGTTAGGTCTTCAAAGTCTTGCCATGCTTGATGATGTTGTGGTGACAGTGGTACTGAAGGCGATGATGGTGGTTCAACATCCTTATCCCATCCTGTAGAGATAATTTTGCTTGGCTCTGGTCGGGATGGAGAAATCCCATAGTTTACGATGTAGTCAAACTTTCCAGAGGGTTGTCCAAGAGGTCCGACTGTCTGGTCACCATTCTGGTAGCGTTGGTACGGAGATAATTTCTTCCCGTGCTTTCTTGCAGGAGGAGGAATGATCAAAGTTTCTTCATCCGAGTCAGAATCATCGTCTGATTCTGGGAGACTTCTCCTGGTTTGGCATCTTGATCTACTCTTCTTCCTGGAGTAGTCTGGAAGGTTGCATTCTTTACAATCACAATCGGCTGAGCATCTTGTTTCAAATTCACAGCCGCAATTGGCCGGACATCTTGCTACGTCCCAGAAACAGTGCTGAGACTGAGGGTCCCGAAAGAAGTATGTTGGATTTCCATATCCATCAAAGGAATGGATCATCTTGTTGAGGGGTTCTGGCTTCTTTCTTCTTGGTACCGGTTGTACCATGAATATGGTTGGAAAGATGGGAGGTGGTACTGGCTCTTTTGCTGTTGAGCGGTCAAACTTGATTGTGACGGCTCCTTCTCTGTCTCTGGAGAAGGTTGAAGTGGTAGACTGAATTGGAGTAATTGGCACCGTCTTCTTTTTTATCTGCTCATAGTCCGTCACCCATTTTTCTGGCAGAAGCCTCAGGAGTTCTGCTCTTGGAATCTGTCGGGGGATATGGACGCATGTGGGAGCGCGTTGATTATGGTAATCAGCCACAATAAGTAAGGCGTTCTGGGAGTCGTTTGGCATGCTTATGTCTAAAGCATGGTTTTGCACTCGATACGTCATCTGGTAATGGAGAGTGGCTTCAATGGAGTCTGATTCCATTGTGGCTCCACATATCTGCAGTTGTACCTGCAGGGCATTGAGCAGCTTTGGATCCCTGAGAGACATACAGAAGTTAGGAAAAAGGGTCACGAAGACCGTTCCTGCATTTAATGTTGTCTCAATTGTCCCAATTACTGCATGTTGATATTCCATGTATCTGGTGTCCAAAAGGGCCATTCGGGCAGTCACAGGCAGTCCTTTACGTCCATGATATGTCAAGGCAAGTCTTATGGCTCCAAAATGGAGATGGGAATATCCCTCTCTGGTCCATAGTTCAGGAAATTCTGCTGGCAAGTTCAGAGATACAAATTGTTCTCTTTGTGTCCCAAGTATCGGGTGTTGACTGAACTTACTAGTCTGTATGTATTCACGGGCAGATGAGGCAGGCCGTCTGATTAAAGTCCTTATGCTTTTTATTGGTCCTGCAGAGGGCTTATGAAAGGCAGTGTACGGATTGATCAACGGCAGCTCAGTATTAGCCACTTGATTCTCATCACAGTTTTTATGGGTGATTTCATATAGTGAATCAATACTTGCATTAGAACGTCGAAAGGAGGAAGAAGGCTCAAGAGAGAAGGGGGCATTCAATAGCTCAGGTTGGGTATCCATGACTAGGCAGTAGGGCAATAACGGCAGGCAGGGGCATCCAGTAACTCACAAACACTCTCTCCCTCTCCGAAGAGAAGTAAAGAAAAGAGGCACACCACTTGGCTCTGATACCATTTAGTACAAGGTTGAGAAGCAACTCATAGGATTGACTCAAATAGGCGGAATTACATGAAAGGAGTACAAAGAGAGTACAAAGACATGATAAAAATTTTATTAATTTCGTTGATACAATTTACTAAAAAAAGAATGAAAATTAGTAGAGGGACGTCCCACCCGCGGACGTTAGCCGCGTTCAGTCAGCACTCATGCCTTCCTGACCGTAAGCGAGAACCTGGTGGTCACATCCCACTTGCGCGAAGACCCGGAAGAAAGGGCAACCACAATGCAACTCATCCTCCAGGGAGACAGAGCAAGAGTCACATTGTCAGGGCAAGTAAAAGAACAGAGCAAGTGTCACATTTTCGTTGATTTGCCCGACAACCCGTCCTCCTCCTCATCCGTTGGGTCACCCGACAACTCAACCTCCTCCTACCTTGGGTTGCCGACAAGCCCTCCTCCTTGTTGCGTCGCCCGACAAGCCGTTCTCCTTCTCGTTGCGTTGCCAGACAAGCCGGCCTCTTCCGTTGTGCCGCCCTCTACCGTAGCCTCAACTAGCCACCCTTCCCTATTGCCTTGACCAGCCGACCCTCTTCGTTTCCTGAACCAACAGCCTCCCTCTAGTGCCTCAATCAGCCGGCCGCGTGAGTTGCCACGACAAACCCTCCCCACCTCCCCAATCCTCCTCTGATGCTGCTTCCCATCTCCTTTTTCACCGCCGGAGATGCCTGGTACTCGTGTTCATCGAGGTGGTCCTCTGTGCGGTGGTGCTGAGCAGCCAAGGTGACAACGAGGACAACGATGACGTGGCGCTGATTAAGGTTTAGGTTGTCGGGTACGTGATAGGGTGTGTTGTTCACGTTGCGTGCCTGCTGGTGACATTACGGTAGAAGAAGAAGGTGGTGGTGAACGGGGCCAAGTTTAAGATTAGAGTGGAGGTGCAATACAGCTGAAGAAGAAGGTGGATTTAAAGGATCGGATCGCCAAACAGGTGGATGCCATGGCTGATATGGTCGGTCAGAATGTTGTGTAATGCAGCTAGTCAGCACCAAGATCGACCCAAGAGAGAAGATCCTCGGATTCTATTCGATTGATTGTTTCGGCCTTGTGAGGTTTTCTGTTTTACCTGATATTCGTGGTGTTCCCCCTTTTTGAGCGTTGGTTTGTTGTTAGAGACGAAGGGGCCAAAGAAGAGCAGCGAGATGGTGCTCCGGGACTGGTCGAAGAAGACGAAGGTGAAGGCAGAAAGGGTCCACTACACCATAGAGTTCACCGTTGGTGCCTATTTCGGCATCCCGGGGGCAATCACGGTGGCAAACAAGCACCAGAACGAATTCTTCCTTGAGACCATGACAGTTGAGGGGTTCCCTTCCGGTTTCGTCCACTTCCCCTGTAACTCCTGGGTTCAAGCCTCGAAGGACCATCGGGGCAAGAGGATCTGCCTCGCCAACAAGGTGAAAATATTGATTAAACTGAATCAAATTCCTAACCTTAATTTCTCACGAACACGGATCCATGTAAACCTTGTGAGGAGAATGCTCGTTTATGGGTTGAGCATTTGAATGTTAGCAACAGCGAGCTTCATACTCTAGCTTCGTTATTCGGTGAATTCAAACAGGTACAATAGTTCTTTTCCCTTCTGCTCGAGATTTGAACAAATGGAATATGTGGTTTTCCGTGATTTAATACTCTAAGCTGTTGGCTGCAGTCAGCCTCGAACCAATGCACAAAAGAAACAGGACCAGAGGAAGCATTAGTAAATGGTTTTGCCTATTTTTTGAAAGTTGAGTTCTCCAAGTTTCCAAATATTGTGAACCAATACACAATCTTGAAAGAGGTTGCCAGCTGGAAGGACCAATGCCCAGCTAGAAATTTGTCGATTCTCTGGATGGAAAGTAGTTTATTTTCAGTTGATGAAGAAACACTCGATATTTCGGTGCCTTCATTACAATCGGCCATAAATCATCAGTATTTTCAACAGGTACTCATGTTTTTAGCTTACCACATTTTCGGGCTCTTCATTTGATTTCAGGCTATAGGTCCTCTCATTCTCCATGCCGAGTAGGAGTTGCCTTACCATGCACAATGCAATTGGAATATTTAATTTAGCATCTTTTATTTTCTTTTTGCTCATGTGAAGGAATCGTCTGAAATGAACCCTCAAGGAAGTCAGCCAAATTATTTCTGTTGGACTTTATCCTCTTGTTTACTTTTGGAATGTCGGTGGGTTGTTGTTATTTCATAGTATTAGCCATCAGTTGGATGTCGCATAGGGGAAAAGGAAGGATGGGCATCCTGTATATTCCAAGAGGTGTTCATCGTCTGTATAGTTAGAAGGAAGGATGTCCGTGAGCAATTTGGTGTCTTTATGTGTTCTTCTTTTGTAAAATTGATTTGTATTTGATTGGTGTAGGAAGATCGTGAAAATATATTGCGCACCAGGGATTCAGGAAAGGGAGTCCTCACATCTCCCTTCAAGCTTTTAAAGTCAAACCACCTCGGTGTGGTTATTACACCCCTATACATTTTGCGCATTTGACCACTAGCTGAATGTTTCTTATCCAGGCACGATGAATTAACCTTGTTTATTGTTCATCGTGGAAGTTATCTAGGTTCCCCTATGATGTCCCATCACTCGTGGAAAAGTTATGGCTGGCAAACAAATAATGTGTGGTACTGGCGTAATTGACACCAGGCTTGTGCATATTAGCAACCTTGATTTTGGGGATCCGCTTCGAAAGCATGAGATGCCTTGCAGGTTATCCTCAGGGCAAGAGTGCTCGATCGGCGAGCTATTATGCACTCTTTCAAGGGTGGCTGCTTCTAGGCAAACCTCCTGGCATTTCCTGTGTTAAGAGACAACTCCTGTCCAATAGGATTATGCAAAAACTGGTCATGATCCAAACCAACAGGAATATGGGGGGGAGATCCGTCAAGCGATTGCTGGTGTTGGTGGAGATCCTTGGGGGGGATAATTGGCAAGGTGTCAATTGTGTCATCAGGAATATAACTGCCTTGTAAGCCCCGTCCCTTTTCCCCACTGTTTCTTACTTATGCCAAAATCTTGACTAATTTGGATGGCAGGAATCTTAGCGGAGCAAATTGGGTGGAGAGCTGTGGGATAGTTTGGACTTTAGATTAGTAATATCAATATAAGCAATGGAAGTTATGCCAGTTTGCAGTCCACCTCCTGCTCCTCCAATTCCTTTTGAGAGGGTAGCTGTTGCTAAGCGGCTGATGCCATCACAAACCTTTCCCATGAGAACAGCAACATCAAAACCCATGTTAGGTATTTTTCATTGATTTGTACTATCTAATGAATCCTTAGTACCATGGTATTTATATAAAAGTAACCGGCTAGGAGTAAATGTGGTGCTAATCTTCTTGATTTTGTTTTTACATATTGATCTATCTGCATCCACCATGGCCTCTAATTTGGCTAAGTCATTAGAGAAAATACGGAGCTGGAGGACTATGGCATAAGGAGATTTTGCATTCTATTTTTTTGTACTAAAAACGTTTTTCTGTTAAATATAAATTCATAAAACCTGACGAAAAGTGGAATAGCAGAGGGAATTGATCGATTAAAACATAATATTTGTCATTTAAAGATATTTGAGGAGAATGAAGATGTCTTATTATTGGTTTTAGAAACAAATTAATAGATTTGATCAACTCTTACTCCAAATCACAAACCTAACTGTTTTACCATTAAAACATAATTTTTTTTGTCAGTAAACACTTAAGTGGGTTTGTCACTATTTCATTAAAAATTTTGAAAATCTTAACACGAGTATTCAATTATGCTTGATTGGTCTCGTTTGATTCATATTTAAGACAAGAAATGAACTTATGAATGAACTTAGCTTTCATGAAAGGAATAATGACATAGACAAATCATTTAAGAAATGACTTCTGAATGTCAAATGTAAGTGCATCGTCAAATGTGTATGAAAATAAATGTTAAATGATAAAAGTATGATACGAATGATAATCTCAAAACTTGAATGTAGTAAAACAAGATTCAAATCAAGGGAGTAAACACCATGAAATGAGAAATATAAATAAGACATGAGTTATAATACTTCAATGTCGTTAAGAATGGAATTCTCTGTAGATTAGCAACCATAAAAAATTAAGGCATAACTTGAGTTCCAATGCATGCGCAATAGGTGATATAGTTACCAAAACGTAACTATTCAAGTTTTGAAACAATCAAGATAAGTTTAAGACCACATCGATTTGCGAAGTGCAAGATATTAATTAAACGGTGAAGGTTGACACATGTATCGATCGAAAACAATAATAAAGAACAAAAACACGACAAAAAACCATTAAATTCCTTAATAAAAGCACATAACTTTCTAAATATGAACCTCAACCTCTCATATTATAGGGTAACATACTACGACAAGTTCTTAGTAAGTTTAAATTAGTTTGCCAGGGAAAAGACCAATGTAAGTACACGAAATACTCAAAATGATCAGAAACGTCACTGTTTTTATTAAAAATTTTAAAAATCCTAGTACAAGTACCCAAATCATGCTTGGTTAGTCTTATTAGATTTGTACTTAAGATACACATAAAAGAACAACGCATAACTTGAGATACAAATAAAAGAACAAGGCATAACTCATTAGATCGGTACTAAATGAAATACTACACTAAATAAAAGAACAAGGCATAACTTGAGATTTGATGTATGAAAAAGGTACCATAGTTACCCAAATATAATTATTCAAGTTCTGAAACTAAAAAGACAAATTTAAGACCAAACGATTAGTGAAATGCGAGATATGAACTAAATAGTGAAGGCCGACGCATATATTTGACCGAAAACAATGATAAAGAAAGAAAATAGGGCAAAAAACCACTAAATACCTTAATAGAAGCAAGTAACTTTTTCTAATAATCAATTGTTAACCTCCTATATGATAGGGTGATATATTACGACAAGTTCTTAGTAAGTTCAAATTAGTTTGTAAAGGAAAAGACCAATGTAAGTACAAGAATTACACAAAATGATCGGAAATATCACTATTTGTACGAAATTTTTGCCAACCTTGACGAAAGTTTTGTTGACTTTTATGAAATCACTGCCTAATGAAAATTTTTTTTTTGCCGGATTGTTTACAGTAGCAAGTTTACAGGCAATCTGGTTTTGACTGAATTGCCTGCAGTAGCAAGTTTAGAGGCAATTTGGTCTGTCTGGACACTTAGCCAAAATCAATCCCCGGACAAGCAGAATTCCCGGTCAAATGCAGAATTGCCGGTCAAATGCATGTTCGAAGGCAATCCGGTTTTGACCGAATTACCACATTTCTGAGGCGGCAATCCCAAAAAATTAGGAGCCATATTTCACCACAATTCGACAATCATAAATATAAAGAATTACAGGTAAACAACAACTATTTTTTTTTAAAGTCACACATAATCTACAAATTTTTAAAAAATATCACACAAAATTTCACCAAAATTATCAAATCTTACCTAATCTTTTAATCAAATATTTGGACAATCAATGCTTGACTTTTAATTTGACGGGTTGGAGCGAATTTTTTCTTATTTTACAATCCGAACGAATTCTTTGAATCTAAATGCGAAATATAAAAGAACAAAATTCTGGTAAAGACGAGCAAAAAAGTCGTATTTTTTTTGCGACACAAAGTAGTTGTTCATATATCTATAATTATTACATCTGGTGCCCGACAAATATTATAGAGAACAAAGCATTTTATTCGTTTATAATATATTTCCACTAGAAATCGAAATAAATGCCTAAATATACGTATTTGTTGTTGTTGTTTTATTACCCAAAAAAATTTAGGAAATACTTATTATAGAAAATTTTGCAGAGCAAAAAATTCATAAAGCTAAGCAAATATTTAGTTGTACAAAAAATTTTAAAGCAAACAATTCATACCCTATGAAACTATTCAGTTTACGTATTTTATGTTTAAAAGTATGAAAAAATTGTTCTAATGAGAAAGTACAAAATAATCGTGTTTTCCAACTAAAATTATTTTTTTTGAAATATTTACAAATTTCCGACACCAAAAACTGGTACAATGCATTCGTAAAGATGAATGAAATATTAGTATCTACGATTGTTTGGTGGATATTTCGCGTACAAATCTTTTGTCGTTAAACGAGTTGGTTATCTACTTATATGAAACTCTATACAACAGAAAATTTGCTTATAAGTTAGAAATTCATAAAGTTAGGTATTTTTTAGCATTAAACAAAAAGACAAAAAAAATTCTCTAACAAGAAAATAGGGCGACGAAATTTTTGTGACATGTGTGTAACATTTAATTCATAAAGTTATAATATATCTTACAGTTACACAGTTGTTGTTGATATTCACAAAAATATCACTTTGTAAGTACGGAAAATATGGGCAGAATTTTTGTATTCATTTATAAAAAAATTTTGTTTGTACGAATTTTTTGATAAACAGTGAACACATAAAACTCAACGTAGAAACTGGACATTTCTTTTCGAATTATTCGATTCGCTTCACGAAAAAATTGTACGAAGATGTTGGACATAATATTTATATTGTACGATTTCCTTACCAATGAACCGTTCATCAAATATTCCGTATATTACTACTTTTTTTTGTCAAACTTTATGAATTTTCTGTCCTAAAAAAAAAGTGAACCACGTAACTCCCACCAACGGGATTTAAAAAGCTCCCCCATCTGCTCTGGATGAGAAACTTGCAGTAAGACCATGAGACGAAATGATTGATGGTGTGAATCTCGATCATCTACACCCAGAAACCCAATAAAGCGAATGATTTCTCAACAAGATACAATTCAACTAATAGAGAGATTCAATACGAAAGACTGGATTCTGGGGTCATGTGTTTCAGAAATACACAGTATCCTAACCCTGACAGTGAAATAACATCACGCAGAATAAAGAGCTCTCTGCTCAAGTGATTTGTGGTATTCTTCGTCCAATTAATCTGATCATATTTATGTGGAAGGTTCTGTTGTTTACATAACCTGCTCCTCTTATTTTTTATGTTGTTTCTCTCACACGGAAAATCTCACAGAACCTTCAGAGTTGGCTTCCTCAGTCACGGCTGCACAATTCTTCTCCTTGCCGGAGGTTAGTTCTGCACGTTGCTTCTTCAATTCATCTAACTTTTGCTTCATTCGGTCCAGCTCTTGCTTTGCTTCCTCGAGCTTTCTTTCATCTTCACGAACCTTTTCAGCTGTTCTTGCAATTTGCTCGTCCAATCTTTTGACATCAGAAGTCTGACCCTTCTCGAAAACCTTTCGAAGCTGGTAAAACAAACGCAAAGGTTTATCTATGTAGAGATTTTCAAAGTCATGGACTACTCCAATGACAAGATGATGGTCACGGCAGTAATGCAGATAATAAGGCTTCCCTGTAAAGTTGATGATTAATACTTTAAAGAGCTTTGGGGGATGAGTTTTTACCTCGGGCATAACACACTCGATATGGTAAGTCCGCGGTATACTAATTATGCATTGTTCACACATGTAGACACCCAACCGCTCGTCCCTCCTATTCTCACAGTGGTCACAGTAGTATTCCCCTGTATCATCCTCAACGAAGGTTTCATGTAGAATCAATGAATGCCAATGAATCCTGCTATTATTCACGACCTGTGGGAGTTCTAGACACCTCTCGTGAAGATTGAAGTTGCACAGGAAACAATGAAAGACAGGGGAGTCGGTGCTGGAGCCACACAGATTGCATTCCAAGGACGGAATCTCATCGAAACGTAAGAGCTTGTGCTCATGAAGGTAGTGTTTCCGATTAGGAACACGAGTAGCACACTTGGCATGAAGGTAGAATGCACAGAGTTTGCAGGAGTAGTTGATACCAGTAATTTCTCCACAACATGCTCTACAGGACGGAGGCGGCCCATCAGCCTTTGCGCAAAGAGTGAGCTGATCTGGGTGATAAGGGTGCACCATTGTCGGTTGGATTCCAATACATCGCTCGTGAAGCAGGAATTCACAACCCCTTGTGTTGCACTTGTACGTCACACCGGTTAACTCATCCCCACAGCCAGAGCAATGACTTGAGCCAGATTCAGCCTTGTGACAGCAGCGAATGTTCGTGCCATGTCCATTTGAGTTCTGAACTCATGCCTTCCTCACAATAAGCAAGGGTCTGGAGGGCACAACCGATGTGCACAAAGAACTTACAGGAAAGGCAACAGTAGCACAACTCGGCTCCTAGCTGACCGGAGCAAGATTCGCATTCTCGATGCACGTTGCGTGGGACATTAATAAACAGGACCAGCGAGTGATCTGGATGATGAGGAGGGTATTGATGGATGTCAGGTGCCTGAATGCAACCCCTGTGATAAAACACTTGACATTTTGCACAACCGATGAACTCCCCTGATCCGTTGGACCCGCAATACACACATCTGGCAGGTTTCGTATCATCTCCCACAAGAACCTCCTGTGGATGCTGGTGATAGACTTGCAGAGCCTTGGCCCCATCGGCATAATACATATCGGGGATGCATTTCTTATGGATTTGGAATGCACAACCACGAACCAAGCATGTGTATCCCCCATCCCCTATGACAATCAACTTGCAGATGAAGCAGAAGTCGCTCTTGACAAAGTTGTGCTTTGTGGAAAAAGAAGTCAACGGGTGGTTGGGATGAATGGGGACAGTGATCCGCTCCGGGACTTCCCCCTGAGAGGATCCTCGGACGGATAGAGTAGACAGACACAACTAATGTCAAGATCGAGGCCGCACTCGTCGCACCTGAAAGAGCTGCCGCTGGATTTGAAAAATTCGCCGCACTCCGAGCATCTGAAGGGCCGCAGACCATGATGGAGGGCTAGAGGGTGGAGGGGGTGTAAAGGGTGGGAATCTATCCGGGGAGGGGCCTTGGCGCATGCCCTGTGGTAGTAAGTCTTGCATCCTTTGTGGCAAGCGTAGGCCTCAGACGGGATGTCCCGGCGGCAGAGATCACAGTTCCTGGTGAAGAAGGTCCACTCCCAGAGCTCCAAGGGATGCTCATGGCTCGGATGTTGGAGTGTGGACTCGGCCATTGTCGTCACAGGGGCTCCCTGGGAAATATGAGGGAGATGAGATCCCTCTTGAATATGCCTCTTATTAAAGCTTAATGTAATCCTCCCTCAAAGACCACAGTTGAATCGGAAGAAACGCGGAATCGAAGGAAGACTCCCCTTCTATTCTATCCACCGTAATAAAACTAATAATAATAGCACAAGGTGACAACATACATTTAGGTAGTTGTTGGCAGAAAAAGACACCCACATTGTTTTGCAGGTAGGGCACTCCCCCCCTCTGTCTCGTTGCCACCCCTTGGGGCTTTGAACACGTGTTTAGTCAATCTAGGCATGCGTAAGTTTCTATCCTTACAAAAAAAAAAAAGTAGATAAATTAAAATTTGTTAAATTATGTATGCTTTGCTGTTTCCTTTTATCACAATCCACTTCTAACCTAATTATATTTTTCTTAATCTTCTTTTTTTTGGCATTATTCGGACGGTTCGATTTTCAAAATCCATCTGTGGGTGGCCTTCACTTCACGTCATCTACCGACGTAACAAAAGATTGCGACTTAAAAAAAAAAAATTGATCTTTTATGTCGTGAGAGCCTTTTTTTTTCAAAATTGGTTAAAACGATGCGATTCGTATAAAAACAAAAAGTAATGAATGTCGGACTTTAACCTTATCCTTACGAGTAAATTAGAGGAAACTTTAAAAGATTGTTTATATTTTTTATTTTTTAGGTAAAATATACTATTATAATAAAAATTTTTCAAAAATTTTCTATTTTGTCAACTTTTTATTTTGTTATATAATTATATTACTACGCATCTCTTTTACATTTTTTATGGCCCAGGGTGGATAATGTTAGTTTAGCCGCGGATGTGGAGTTAACGGAGTCATACACGGTTTGCTCCCTTGATGACTTTACCAAAAAATAAAATGTCAAATATATGTTTATATCTCCGGCCTAAGATAAATTTCACATTCTATCAACTTCTTTCTTTACTATTGATTATGTCATCAACTTTGGATTCTATCTTTTGTTTGGTCAAGTAAACGAAGTTTGGCAAATTGCTTACATAGATTTGACGGAGTTTTACGTGGGCTATCATACTAAAAAATAAGCATGAAATTAATGGGGAGGGAATTTCACTTTTCCGAATCGAACAAAAATAAAACTTAATTGAAGTTGGGAGCCAATTATACATCACGTTGGCAAAGTCAAATCATAACTCAGTTCAAAAGTACACCGACCCAGCTTCAATTAAGTTTTTCTTTGCTTCACTTTAGGGGGGGAGGGGTGGGGGGAGGGAAGAGCATTGAAACGCAACTTAGGGTTCATATTTTACGGTCCCCTATTAATTGTTCAATTCTACGACACTTGAAACCACATGCTACCTCTAAGTAAAGAATTGTTATTTCACCAAATTATGAAAAAAAAACTAACTAGTTAAAAGTTGCTTTTTCGATGAAAGCGAGATGAGTGAAGATCGAATCATTCTTGTCTCGAGGTTGTCTCAATAACACGACCAAGCCTAAACTACAAAGCTTGAGTTCAATCAAGCTTAAAAATTTGAACTCGAGCCTGACTCGATTCAATTATAAGGGTTTCGAGTTTGGCTTGCAAGGCCCGATAAAGACCAAGCCTAAACTTGGGTTTTCAATTCGAGCTCGGTTCGAAATCACACATAGTTTAAAGTTGAGTAAACAAATTTGAACTCGGCTCGATTGGATCTTATATAATATTATATGGCTTGCGAGCCACTAAAATATAAATGTTAAGGCCCGAGGTCAATTCGTTTCGTTAACGATCTGGCTCAAGCTCGATCAAACTCGAGTTCGAACCGAACTTTATTCGAATCGGCTCACGAGCGGCTCAATTTATTTTTGTGAACACTAAAATCTTGCAGACGAAATATCAACGTTAAAATTGTTTAACCATCCAATCCCCATCCGTGCCTGCATTATTACAAGTTTCAACGAACTACGCTACATGTTGACGTGGATTCCCCTTTCCATCGAACTGTCGGAAGTATGGAGGCTGATATCCCTACGAGCATCTTGAGGCCTTCGATTCTCCGACCGTAAGGCTTGCAGTATGCTGAAGCTGACAAGGATTTGCCTTCAAGCTCCCTTCCACTGCTTCTTTTATTAGTTTCGTCATTGATTTTGCCGGAATCGGATCATCAACAACAGACGTGTGCTTTGCCTAATTATCAACATCCATGACCCATTTTCCTTTATCAACTTGGACGTGCGAACTTTCCCCCATATGTGTTTTGTCAACTCCTTTACTTCCCAGCTTCTACACAATATATTTGATTTGTTGTTCTCTTTCTTTCATGAAACCCATCATTGCTTCGACTGTTTTTGTGATAGCCACGACTAGATCTTCCAGTGAAGAGTGTCCGCCATTATCACTGGCATGACGTTGAAGCCATTAGTCAAATAAGCTTTTTGTGGAGGAATTTGATGAAGAGTTACTTGATGAGAGATTATCAAACAAACTCCTTGCCCACTAGATAACGTTTCCATACCCTAAAGGCTCTTACCACCGCATAGAACCTTGTCGTATGTGGACTAATGCCTCTTAGTATCACATAATTTCTCGCTATAGAAAGCGATTGGCCTATTTTCCTAAGAAAGTACTGCTCCAATCCTAACCCCACTAGCATCACAATCGACTATGAACAACATATCAAAATCGGGTAGAGCTAACACAGGGGCACTACACAACTTCTCCTTTAAAAGAGTAAATCCAGCATCAGCCTCCTCACTCCAATTGAACTTCCCTTGCTTTAGACATTCCGTCAATGGGGCAACAATTGTGTTGAACTTTCAGATAAACACCTATAAAAACTGACTAACCCTTAAAAGCTCCTCAATGCCGTTACAGATTTAGGAGTAGGCCAGTCTCTAATGGTCTTCACTTTCTCCTCATCAACTGTAATTCCTTCCCCCCTCACTACAAATCCCAAGAACATCAGCCTCCTAGACATAAATATGCACTTCTCAGGTGGTCAACGTGCTTTTCCCCTTACTTACTATAAATCAATATACCATCAAAGTACATTACCAAGAATTTGCCAATAAAGGGTTTGAGCACCTGATTCATGACGCGCATGATAGTACTGGACGCGTTACTGAGGCCGAACGACATCATTAGCCATTCATATAATCCTTCCTTCGTCTTAAAAGTAGTTTTCCATTCATCGCCTGGCCTCATTCTAATTTGATGGTATCCGCTCCACAAGTCTATCTTGGAAAAAATTGTTGCTCCGTTCAACTTGTTAAGCATGTCTTCAATACGGGGTATTAGAAACTTATACCCAATGGTGATCCTGTTGATAACTCGGCTATCGACACACATCCGCTAACCTCCATCCTTCTTGAGAGTGAGTAGCACTGGTACAGCACAAGGACTCAGGCTGTTTTTGGAAGCCTTTGTCGAGCAATTCCTGAACCTTCTCCTAAAGGATTTCTGTTTCCTTAGGGCTTATCTTGTAGTGGGGTAGATTCGGTAGACTTGCCCTGGGCGCCAAGTCTATTTGGTGTTGTATGTCTCTCAAAGGTGGTAGTCCCTCGAGTAAGTCGTCTGGAATCACCTCTTTGAACTCCACTAATACTCATTTCACTTCTTCAGGAACTCTCTCGGCTCCTTCCTCTTCCACCGTCATAACATTTTTCACAAACAGAAGTGCACCTCTTTGGTCTCCTTCATAATTTCTTCTATCTCCCTTCCCGAGCTCATCGCGGACAAAAAAAGTTGTCCCTCTGGCTTAGAACTTGTAGGATGTGGTGCCACCTTAAGAGGTAAAAGTGTGTACCTCTTTCCATCCTACTCCAGTCTATAGAGATTCTCTTTGCCATAGTGTTGAGCATCCACATCGAATTGCCAAGGTCTCCCAAATAGAAGGTGGCAAATATCCATGTCCACGACATGGCAGTATTCTTCATCATTGTACTTCCCAAAGGAGAACGACACTATACACCTATCTTGAACGTCAATTTTCTCAACAGTTTTAATCCACCCAATGGTATATGGGTTAGGATGTATCTCTATAGGCAGTCATAACTCCTTGACCACATGTCGGCTGGTGATGTTTTCACTACCCCACTATCTATGATCAAGTCAAATGACCTCTTCTTGATTGTGCACCTGGTATGAAATAACTGATACCTCTAAGTGATGTCATCCTAGTTAGGGGCCAACACGAGTCTCCTAATAACATATGAGGGTTGACGTTCTTCGTGATCCTCCTCACAATACTCGTCCTCATTAGGGTCACAATAAATATCGTCCTCATCTTCTCGCTTCACCATCTTGATAGCTCTCCGATTTGGACACTTTATCCCGGTTGGTTGCAGTGATAACACTTGCCTGGGATGGGTTTGGCATACGGGTTGTTTTGCTTGTAGCCCTCCTTGGTTTCCATCAGCTGTTTTTTTGAAAACCTCTCATTCTTTTTATCCCCAATATTACTCGACACATCTACGACGTTGTTCTCTTTATCGTCAACCACCCTGCTAGATCCGCCATGCTCACCCCTTTCAAGTCCGTACCTCCGACCACCCCCATCAAATCCGGAATTCTTGTCGTTACGCATGAGCTCAGCCCGCAACGCCATGTTCTTCGCTTCGCGCATACTCCTCAACACCGTAACACCAATTTTATCTCTAATCTACAGCTTTAAGGCATTGGCATACCTTGCCCTCAGGTCATTGTGCCGTGCCAGTCTCATAAAATCAGTAGTGTATTCGTGGACAATTCGCAGCCCTTGACGACATCGTTGATACTGCTGGAAATGTATTTGCTTATAATCAGGGGGAAGAAACTCACCCTTCATTAATTGCTTCATACACATCCATGTCTGCACGGGTCGTCTTCCTTCTCTCATCCGCCTTCTTTGAACTCCCTCCCACCAGGCAGAAGCACCACCCTTCAGTCTACATGCCACCATTTTTAAACCCTACGTTCTTCTGGCACATCTTTGTAATCAAAGAACCTTTCCACCTCTGCTAACCAATCAAGAAACTCTTCAATATTAAATGTCCCATTGAAATAGGGAAGATATACTCTTAGATGGTAATCCCCTCCGTCGGGTTGGTCACGATTATCATTGTTGACGTAAAAAATCTCACGGTCCGTATATAGACCAGAAGCAACGTACAAATTGTCGTATTGAGAAATAGCAGGTTCAATCTCTAATCACGGACAAAACACGTGAGTCCTCTGATTCTATACTCGTCAGATATCTGAAATATAGATGGGCTGAGGCTCTGACAAATATCTGCTGGAGCTTTAAGGAGATATGTTGATGAAGACACTGGAGCTGCAGAGCTTGATCCGACGAGTCTTTAGAAGCGGCGAAGATCACCAAGGCTGTAGAAGCTTGATCTGGCAAGTCTTCTGAGGATGGGCGAAGAATACCTGGGCTGTTGTAGAAGCTTGATCTGGAGAGTCTTCTGAGGATGGGCGAAGAACACCAGGGCTGTTGTAGAAGCTTGATCTGGAGAGTCTTCGTCGTTGATCAGGTGAGGAAAAGATGCTCGAGAACTTCACTATTGAAGGAGCTCCTCACTCTTGAAGTTCTCTAGGCCTGTGGGCTTGATCCAACAGAACTTGAGGGAGATATTGTCGATAGATGAATTCCCGAAAGGGGGGCCTTAGGGGATTTCCCGCTAGAGCGGCCAGAGATATATTCGATAGGGGGGCATAAGGGGTCTTCAAAAATAACTAGAATCTCTTTGTAACCCAATGGGGCTTAAGAGAATAAGAGAGAAGAGAGAATATTTTTGTGTCCCAAATAAGGGGGAGGGACTCCCTTTATATACGAATTGAGAAGTCCTTAGGTAGTGTTTCTTTCCGATGTAGGACAAATGCATGTGGGCTTAAGGTTATATTGGGCCGAAGTTTGAATGGGCCGATATATGGGCTAGGCCCAATTCATTTTATAATTGGATTAGGCTTAATTGGGCTAGCATATGGGCTGAGCCACAATTTTAAAATCCAATAATAAATGGGTTGGGCTTGAACTTTTTTATAATCTCAGGCCCGGGTATTATATTTACACTAAGATATAAGTGCAAAATATTTCATATCGTGATGTCTTATAATATAAAGGCAATCAATCATATTCAGCCAATATAATATATGGTTTGGGCCGAATGACATTATTTCGACATCAATAAAATTTCAATGTCTACATTCATATCCATGAAACCCTCTTTGTACCTTCTTCCACCATAACTATCCCTCTTAGGTGGCAGACTCCTCTAAAATTCCACATTTTCTTCCTCTAAATCATCATCATATATCGGTACTCTTCGAGGCTGATTGATTGGAATATCATAATCTTCTTGTGTCATAGGCCTCCTTCTTTCATCCATCATACCTCTGTTATTAGTGACCCCTATGGCATCAAACCGCTCGATCAAAGTCTGGACGAGTTGTTCCACCCGTTCCAACCTTCGATCTATAACATCCAACTCCGTCCTTAGGATCGGTTCCCTCGCCTTTTGGACTCTCGCATCACGATCACCGTCGTGATCACGGCCGCCATCAATGTCACGGTCAGAAGACATCTCGCAGGAACTCAACTTGCTCTGATACCACTCTGACGCAGCGCGGAAGTGTTACGAACAATATAAACCGATAGTAACGATCGATTCCCAAGATAAATTATTGCAAACTAGCAATCCCCACAGAGGAAACCCTCAAAGTGTCTGAATAATATCAAAATAGTCAATAATCCCAATGTCTTGCTTAACAAAGCTATTTATAATCCTAATATTATTCTAAAAGAAAATCCAAACCAAAATATATAATATCCTGATAATAAGGAATTCCTAAAATAAATAAGATCCTCCGGATCTTATTTCCTTCCGAGTGAGGCATGGTAGACTTTGCCTTGTAGACTCTGGACTAGTAGACTTCGGCTTGTAGACTCTGGGCTGGTAGACTCATCCTCGTAGACCTAGCCTCGTACACTCTGGATTGATAGACTCATCCCCATAGACTCGTAACCTTGAGCTCTCGTAGACTTAATCTTATAGACTCGCCCTCATAGACCCAGCCTCGTAGACTCACCCTTGCATACTCATCCTCGACCTCTCGTAGACTGCCGTAAATCAAACTTTTCCATATAATTCATTGCGATCTCTTTTGCATCAAAAGAGTTCCTAGAGGGTTCGCATCCTGATCCGACGGCTGTTGGCGGAACCAACAACCACGCAAATATCCCCTCGAAGGTGTATTTCTCGCCAAAGTTGTGGTACTTGAGGGTTAGTGTGACAGAAGCACGGGGTCTGCTTTCAACGGACAAAGGCCGGTACCCCAAAGTTCACGTTAAAGCTAAGCAGTGAAATCAGGTCCTGAGGACCCGGATTTCTCAGAGCTAGAGCATTCACCTAGTGTGGAACGAGGATATGATGTTTGTTACTACTAAGCCCTTTGAGGAGGAGCTGCTCTTTAGAGTTAAGGATCTGGATGTGCCCAATAAGAATGAGGTGCTCGGATGGTGCCGGATCCCATTGCAGTAAGTGGACTGGAGGTTGGACCAAGAGCCAGTGAATTCTCGTTGGTATAATTTGGAGAAGCATGTTGTTGTCGAAGCAACTTGGAAGGAGGAGGAAACAAATCTGGATAGTTGGATTCACCTTAAGATATGTTTGGAAGGTGGGCATCATGTCCTAGACGAATTTTCACACTACAACAACGATTTGAGGCCTACAACCACACAGCTGGGGAAGCACCACATTGGTGTTATGGAGCTGGGCATCTTGATGGCACAGGGGTTGCAACCGATGAAGACGAAGGATGGCCACAGAACGCCGGATGCTTACTGTGTCGCTAAGTATGGAAAGAAGTAGGTTAAAACAAGGACAATATTCAACAACTCTATGCCAAAGCGGAACGAGCACTGGGAAGTCTTCGATCCCTGCACCGTGGTAACGATCGGAGTCTTCCTCAACTACCAGCTCCACAAAGGAGAGAAATCTAGGTCAAGAAGGGACTCGAGGCTAGGGAAAGTGATGATTTGACTGTCCACCCTGGAGACAAACGTAGTCTAATACCCATTCTTACCCTCTAGTGGTTCTACAGCCAATGGAGTTAAGAAGATGGGAGAGATCCAACTCCCGGTTAGGTTCTCTTGTTCTTCCCGGGTCAAAATGATGCACATTTACTCTCAGCCATTATTGCCGAAGATGCACTTCATTCACCCGCTGCCTGGGAGCCAGCTCGACCACCTCAGGTACCAGGCAACCCAGATTGTGCTCGTGCATCTGAGTTGTGGTGACTTCCCCCTACGGAAGGAAGTTATAGAGTACATGCTCGAGATGGGGTCCCAAATGTGGAGCATGCGTCGAACCAAGGGAAACATTTTTCGGATGATGGATCTCCTCGGCAGGCTGATGGCACCCCGGAAACAGTTCCACCAGATATGCAATTGGAAGAACCCAATGATGATAGTAGTGGCTCATGTGGTGTTGATCATGCTTATAATATCTCCCCAGCTGATCCTGCCCATGATCTTTGTGTTCCTTTTACTGATCGGGGGGTGGGGGTACCGACGGAAGCCGAGGATGCCCATGCACATGGACACTCGCTTCTCCTATGCGGACGCCCACCCTGATGAGATTGATGAGGAGTTTGACACGTTCCCAACTTCCCGCGACCTCGAGGTCGTGAGGATGAGGTACGACAGGCTGAGGAGCATCACGGGGAGGATCCACACGATGGTTGGCAACCTCGCCACTCAGGGTGATAGGCTCCAGTCTCTGCTAAGCTGGCGCGACCGAGGGCGACAACCTTGTTCCTGATTTTCTGTATGGTGGCTGCGATGGTTATGTACTTGACACCTTTTCAGGTGGTGCTTCTATTGGCTGGCCTCTACTCCCTTAGGCACTCGAGGTTCCGGCAGAAGCGCCCGTCTGTGTCACTCAACTTCTTCAGTCAGCTTCCGGCGAGGACCCACTGTATGCTATGGAACAATAACTGATTGTAAAAGCATATAGCATTTTTATAAAATAAACACCGATTTTTCTATATCTCTTGTTTAATCAAGGAGAGATTCAGTACTAAGAACAAAATTTATGTCGCCATTGGATGAGAGGAAAAGGAAAATAATTTTTCTTATAAAAACTTTAATCACTATTCTTTCTTATTTCATTCCAGACTCCGGTTAAGATCTGTAGCTTAACCGAACTTTGATAGTAATATAAGACCGGCCAATATACTGAGCTCAGCAGACCAGTCCAACGGGATTCGGGAGTAAACTGACAGACTTTATATACTAAACCACTCTTCTTTCTTTCTTTACGGGCAAACCTTTTCAACAGTTGAAGTCGCATTGGACACAATGAACTTTCATTCACTTCTCCTAATGGTTGAAGTAGCATTGGACACAATGGAAGAACAGCGAATCGGTGACATTGCTGCAACTGTTGCATTCCTAGGACCATGCCTCGTCCAAACATTGAAGCTCGTGCTCATGGATATAGTGTTTCTGGGTAGGAAGACGAGCGGCTCTTCCTGAATTAAGTAAGAATGGGCAAGATTCATGGAAGAAGCGAAACCCAACAATTGTTTTGCGACAACCTTTGCAGAGTGGTAGCTTGTGGTCAGCCTCCCTACTAAGAGTAAGCAGATTATCTGGGTGATGAGGGTGGGTCATCGTGGACTGAGGAGCACATATTTAGTTTCGTGAGAGAGGAGCAGTGGATGTTCATATCCTTGCAGTAGGCAATGGTCAGGAGGGCACACTGAACATGCACCAAGAAAGCACAGGAAGTGCAACGGTGGTACAACTCACCCTTCAAGTAATTGGAGCAAGATCCACATTTGTTGGAAACGTTGACGGACGCTCGCTGCAATTCGCCAGAAAAATCAGCAGACTCGCCGGGAAAAACATTTGGCTATCTGAGAAAATAATCTAATAATTTTTTGGGGGAAGACTCACTTCAACTCACTCCTTCAAATAAATATTACAAAGAAATTTAAAGGGCAAATCACCAAACTATTCATCTGCCCAAATTAAAACAAATCTATCGTTACCAAACACTATAATAACAATCACTTAATCTACTCTATTAAAAAAAATCTTAAATTCAAGATTAAAACCCCCCAACATAAATTGTCTTAAATTAATTTTATTTTCAACTCTCCCCCTTAAAATTGATTTTCTTCATGACTCCAAGTAGGCTCCTCATCTTGCTGAAAACATCCACTCCAAGAGGCTTCGTAAAAATATCCACAACTTGATCGGCAGATTTTACATATTCAAGCCCCATCTCCTTCTTCGTAACACTCTCTCGAATGAAGTGATAACGTGTATCAATGTGTTTACTGCGATCATGAAAAACAGGATTCCTCGTCAATGCTTGAGCAGATTTGTTGTCGACAAAGATCATGGTTGTTTCATTCTATGTCAAACCTATCTCCTTCAACATTCTCCTTAGCCAGATTGCGTGACAAGCGCATGCCATAATCGCGACATATTCAGCATCACAGGACGATAGCGTGACGATCGTCTGTTTCTTCGAACTCCACGAAATCGCATTATACCCCATAAAAAATACAAATCCAGTTGTACTTTTCCGATCATATAAGTCTCCGGCAAAGTCACTGTCGCAATATTCAACAAGTTGAAACTCTTTGGAGGACGAATAAAACAGTTGATAGTCGATGGTACCTTTCAAGTACCTCAAAATCCTCTTCGCCGCCTTCATGTGTTTCGTCGTGGGCATCTCCATGAATCGACTAACAATCCCTACACTAAAAAGAATATCCGGCCGAGTACATGTCAAGTACCTTAGACATCCCACAAGACTTTTGAACAGTGTCGGATCCACCTTTTCTCCTTCGTCAATTTTGCACAATTTAGCTCCGACCTCCATTGGGGTCGACACGGGTTTGCTATTCGACATATTGAATCTGTTAAGAACTTCCTTCACATATGCTTGTTGACAAACAAAAATTCCATAATCCGATTGACGCACTTCTAATCCAAGGTAAAATGACATTATGCCAATATCTGTCATCTCGAATTCTCGGCCCACATCATTCTTGAAATCTTCAAAGAGACTCGGATTATTTCCTGTAAAAATAAGATCGTCCACGTAGAGGCATACGAACAAACAATCTCCATTTTTATCCATCTTCACATAAAGTGCATACTCATGAGGACATCTCGCAAAACCTTTCTCCCGAAAGTAGGCATCAATCCGACTATACCATGCTCGAGGAGCTTGCTTGAGTCCGTACAACGCCCTCTTCAACTTCAAAATCTTTTCTTCTTGTCCTTTCACCACATAACTTTTTTGTTGCTCTACAAAGACATTTTTCTCAAGGAAACCGTTAAGAAAAGCAGACTTCACGTCTAATTGAAAAATTTTCCAGCTTTTTTGTGCTTATGATTGTTTCTAAACGAGCAACAGGAGCAAATACATCCTCATAGTCCACTCCGTGTCATTGTGAATACCCCTTGGCGACTAGTCTCGCTTTATATTTTTCCACGACACCTTCGGCACTCTTTTTCTCTTTGAATATCCACTTCAGACCAATCGACTTTTGACCCGCGGGAAGAGAAGTGAGTTCCCATGTGTTGTTCCTTTCAATGACTCGAATCTCCTCGTCCATGGCTTGTCTCCATTTCTTCTCCTTACTAGCTTCTTCAAAACTCAAAGGCATCGTTTCGGCCAAAAACAAAACATAGAGACATCATTGATTACCTCTGTGTTCTCGTAAAGATCTTGGATAGTTCTCATCCTTTGTAATCCTTCATTAGAGCTTCCATTTGATGAAGATGCATTAGGAGGTGTGTTCGGCGTCGTCGCATAACTGCGGGCTGCTATGTTTCTTCTCCTTGAATTTCCTCATTGAAGAATGGAAAAGATCCGTCAACGACATCTTCTCGTTCATCTCAATTCCAAGTAGCATCTTCATCAAACTCCACATCCCAACTCACAACAATCTTCCCGTTGATAGGATTGTAGAGCTTATACCCCTTTGATTTTCCGTCATAGCCGATGAACACAAACTTCTCGCTTCTATCGTCAAGTTTTGTTCTCTCTTATTCCGACACATGCTTGTAAGCAATGCTCCAAAAAATCCTTAAGTGAGATACATTCGACTTCTTCCCGCTCCAAGCTTCAATGGGTGTTTGATCTTTCACGCTTTTGGCTGGGCAACGATTGATGAGATACACCGCACAAGCCACTACTTCTACCCAAAACTTCTTAGGCATCTTTTTATTTTTCATGATGCTCCGCGCCATGTTGAGAATGGTCTGATTCTTTCTTTCAGCCACTCTGTTTTGTTGCGGTGATCTTGGAACTATGAGGAAGCGCCTAATACCATATTCCTCACAAAAACGGTTAAAAGCACCAGAAATAAACTCTCCCCCTCTATCGGTTCTCAATGCCCGAATAACATAACCACTCTCCCTCTCGATCAAAGCCTTAAAATTTCTAAAAACATCAAAACACTCTGATTTTTCTTTCAAGAAATAAACCCAAGTATTCTGGCTAAAATCGTCGATGAAAAGTAAAAAATAATTACTTTTACCATAAGACGACGACTTGATCGGTCCACAAAAATCAGCATGAATTAATTTGAGTGGCTTCGTCGCTCTGAACGTTGCTTCTTTCGGAAAGCTTTTCCTTGCGTGTTTGCCGAGAAGACACGCTTCACAGAGTTTATCCGGATGATCGATCAAAGGCATCCCCTTCACCATCTTCTTTTCGGACATCATTTTCGGGCCACCAAAATTGAGATGTCCTATCCTCATATGCCAACACCACGTTGGATTCTTCACACACACTTGCAAGCAATTCGGCTCTTTGATTTGTATAGGGAGAGAAAACATCATATTCTTCGACATCGTCAGCTTCGCAATCAAGTTTGCGCTCCCGTCCCATAGCCAAAGATTACGATCCTTCATCAGAATCTCGTAGCCCCTTTCCATGAGTTGCCCCTAACATAAAATATCGCTCTTTAATCTAGGGACATAATACACATCGAAAATAAACTTGTGAGTACCATCCTTCAACCGAATCAAAATGGTGCCTTTGCCTTCAATCTGAATTTTCAAAGCATATCCAAAACGTGACACTCCAAGTTGCCTTTACTTCAAGCTCCACAAATTTCGATTTGTCACCACACATGTGGTTACTCGCACCATTGTCGAGATACCATTGGTTTCCTTCTCCATCAGCTTCTTGGTTGAAAGCTAACAACAACGTCGACTCTTCTGCTTCTTTTTCCTTGACCAGATTGACTTCTTATTTTGCGTCATCGGCGTAGCAGCAGTTACAGGCATAGTGACCCTTTTTGTGATAATTGTAGCACTCAACCCGCGATTTGTATCCGTCTCTTCCTCGTTCTCGTTCTCGGTCGCGTTCTCTTTCTCTTTCTCTACCATGACCTCTTGGATTTTCTCGAGGCTTTTCATCATTCGCTTTCTCGACTACTTGATTTCTGCCGCGACCTCGACCGCCAGCACGAGAATAACCGTGACCTCGACCGCGACCGCGACCTCGATGAACTATTCTCCCCTTTTCAACAAATGAATGATTGACTTGAAGGGCTTGCTTCAATGGCTCTTTCTTGTGCTTGTTCATCCGCTCCTCGTGCACCCGTAGCGATTTGTTTAATTCATCAACAGATAGATTCTCCAAATCTCCATTCTCCTCGATTGCAACCACAACATATCAAATCTCTCATGTAGAGAGCGTAAAATTTTCTCGATTACTCGAACGTCTACTACACTTTCACCGTTTCTCTTTATTTGGTTGACGATTGACAAGACCCGCATGAAATAGTATGAAATAGACTCCGACGCTTCCTGATGAAGATCTTCAAATTCTCCCCGTAAGATCTGAAAGCCCCACTTTCTTTACCTTATCGACTCATTTATGAGAATTTTCGAGAATTCTCCTTTTCTCCTTCGAAGTAGAGGCATTTGCTACTTTCTCAAAAGCGGCATCATCTAAACACTGGTGGATGATTAATAGAGCATGCCGGTCCTTCTTTTTATTCTTCTCGAATATTTGAATAAGGGCCAACTCCGCATCCTCGTCGGGTTCGACAAACCCATCGCTGACGATTTTCCACGCACCTTGGGAATCGAGTTGTCTTTTGTAATACGCGGATACTAGAAGCTTAAAGACATTCTCGCTCTGATACCACTTTGTTGGAAACGTTGGTGGGCGCTCGCTGTAATTCGACGGAAAAATCGGCAGACTCGTATGAAAAAACGTTAGGCTCTCCGAAAGAACAATCTGATATTTTTTTGGGGAAGACTCACTGCAACTCACTCATTCAAATCAACATTACAAAGAAATGTAAAGGGCAAATCACCATACTATTCATCTACCCAAATTAAAACAAATCTACAGTTACCAAATACTACAATAACAATAACTTAATCTACCTCATTAAAAAACATCTTAAATTCAAGATTAAAACCCCAGTATAAATTATCTTAAATTAATTTTATTTTCAACGTATTGGGATCGTCAGTGCAATTAGTGAGGAGGACTAGGGTTTAACGATGATGAAGAGAGTATTGAAGGATCTCGGCCGTCTGAATGCAATCCTTGTGATAGAACACTCGACAACTTGGATAGCCGATTGACTCCACTGAATTATTGGATCCACAGTACGTACATATGCTCGATCCCACGTATTCTCCTACTAAGATCTCCAGCGATCCAGCTGGTGGGCGTGATGGACTCGCAGAGCCTTAGTACCATCTACATAATACAGATCTTCAATACACCTCTTGTGGATGATGAACTCACAATAATGAGCCGAGCACATGTACCCGGCCCCATCGAGAGTTGCCAAGCAGATCGGTCCACGTTTGTCACCTACGAAGTCATTTCTCGTGGAAAAGAAAGTAAATCGTGTTGAGACTAAAGTGATTCTCCAGCAGACCCAATGCTACGACCACCTAGGAGAAAGAAGTCACCAAAGGAAATGCTTGGACAAGAGGAATGTTTACAAGAGGAATATGACTTGTATTTCTTTCTTGGTCATTACAAGATGGAGCCAATGACCCCTATTTATAGGGAGTGTTCGAAGGACGAATCCTTCTCCATGTTTCTAGAATTTTCTTATCTAAGAAAAATCTAGACTAGTCCTATTGCTTTCTAGACTAATGTAAGAAACTTCTAGAACCTACGAGAGCTTTCTAGACTAAGAGACTTCTAGAATCTACGAGAGAAGGAGCCATTAGTCGGATGTTGTCAACTTTATCACTCCCCCTCAACACCGACTTGCTCTTCTTGTCATTCCAAGTTTTGATCGAAACTCCTCAAGCTTGCTAGCATTCAATCCTTTTGTTAGTATATCCGCTCGCTGATCTTCTGTACCAATATATTCTAGTGCGATCTCTCCTTGCAGCACTTTTTCTCGCAAGAAATGATAGTGGACCTCCACGTGCTTAGTTCTTGCATGGAACACTGGGTTTTCAGCTAATTGGATTGCTGACTTATTGTCACAGGATAAAAAAACTGCATAGTCAGCTTGCTGATGAAGGTCTCTTAATAACTGCATAAGCCAAGTAGATTCTTGAGTTGCATTTGCAGCGGCTCTGTATTCTGCTTCTGTGGTGGAGAGGGAGACTGTTGGTTGTCTCTTACTACACCATGATATTGCTCCCCCTGCAATACTGAAAACATATCCTGTGGTTGATCTTCGAGTGTCGCGATCTCCGGCATAGTCCGCATCGCAATATCCGATCAATTTGCAATCTCCTTTGATCTTGTAGAGTATCCCATAATCCATCGTTCCCTTTATGTACCTTAAAATTCGTCGGACTGCTTCAAGGTGAGGCTTCTTTGGAGATTGCATAAATCTGCTTACCAAACCGACCGCATAGGAGATATCTGGCCTTGTGTGTGTCAGGTAGATCAGACTTCCAACCAACTGACGATACATTGTTGACTCTTCAAGATCCTTGCCTTCATTTGCACTAAGCTTAGCGTTGAACTCAATAGGTGTTGATATCGGCTTGCACTCGGACATCCCGTATTTCTTTAGTAGCGCTTTTGCATATTTCTGTTGACATAAGAATAAGCCTTCCGGAACTCGATCGACTTCTAATCCCAAGAAATGCTTCAATTCTCCGAGCTCCTTCATGTGGAACCTCACAGAAAGATTATCTTTGATCAACTTGATCTCTAAGTTGTCATCTCCTGTGATGATAAGGTCGTCCACATACACGAGCACCACTGTAATTTTCTCTTCTAGAACTTTGATGAAGAAACTTGAATCAGCCACTGTTAGAGTATATCCACCCTGGATTAAGAACTCTGCAATCTTACCGTACCATGCCCGTGGTGCCTGCTTCAATCCGTATAAAGCTTTCCTTAATTTGCAAACATAGCTGGGGTGGTACTTATCTGCAAAGCCCTGGGGTTGCTCCATGTAGATTGCCCGATCCAGCTCTCCATGCAAAAAGGCATTCTTCACATCCATCTGCCAAAGTTTCCAGGTCTTACTTGCAGCCAGGGCGAGTAGAACTCTGACAGTTGTTATCTTTGCTACTGGGCTAAATGTCTCATCGTAGTCCAAACCATACTGCTGTGAGAATCCTCGAGCGACAAGACGGGCCTTGTATCTTTCCACGGATCCGTCGGGACGAGTCTTCACCTTATAGACCCACTTGCAAGATATGGGTGTCACCTCGCTGGGTTTAGGAACCAACTCCCAAGTTTGGTTTTCTTCTAGGGCTCGAATTTCTTCTTGCATTGCTTCTCGCCATACCTTGTGCTTGGATGCTTCTTCATAAGTTGATGGCTCATGTGGATCTATATCTTCCGCAAGTGCTGCGTCTATGTATCGTGTTGGCGGTCTCCGTTGCCTAGTGGATCTTCTCAACGGTGTCATCCCGTCACCAGTTTCTTCTTCTGTTGCATTCTCCTCAGAGGACCTTTGGTACACTCCTGTTTGCCAAGGTCTCTCTCCTTCTGTATCATCATTTCTTATTATAGAAGGCCCTTCTTCAGTTTCTTCAAAAGTTGGTTTTAGTGTTACTAGCTCCCCCTGCTTAATGTGATCCTTGTTTTCTTCTATTGTTGAGGGTGACCACCAAGAAGTTGCTTCATCGAAAACAACGTTCCTTGATACGGTGCACTTGTTGGTCGTAGGATCGCAGCATCTCCATCCTTTCCTCTCTGTGTCGTATCCTACGAAGATACACTTGGTCGCCTTCTTGTCGAACTTGCTCCGCAAGTGGCTAGGGATGAAGACATAACAAACACACCCAAAGACTCGAAAGTGGCTTACTGTAGGCTTCATCTTCCATAGTAGCTCGAAGGGTGTCTTGAACTTGAGGCGAGCTTGGGGTAGCCTATTTGCAACATCTGCAGCCGTTTTCATGCACTCTGCCCAATATCTTCCTGGGACATTTCTGGCGTGCAACATGCTTCTGCATACTTCTGCAAGATGCCTGTTCTTCCTTTCTGCCACCCCGTTCTGCTGTGGCGTGTGGGGACAAGTTAACTGTCGTCTTATCCTGTTCGCCTTTAGGTATTCTCCAAACTCCCGGGAGGTATATTCTCCCCCGTTGTCAGTACGTAGGCACTTCACCTTCGTCTGCAGATCGCTCTCCACCTTGATCTTGAACTCTATGAACTTCTGTAGGGCTTCTGACTTTTCTTTCATGAAGTATACCCAGACGTACCTTGAGTAGTCGTCGATGAAAGTCACCATGTATCTACAGCCACCTATTGATGGATGTTTCACTGGACCGAATACATCCGAGTGGATCAACTGCAATGGTTTCTCAGCCCTGTACTTGGATTCTTCGTACGGTAACTGGTGTGCTTTACCGTACTGGCAGCCTGAGCAAACGTTGTCGACGTTTACTTCTAGCTGCGGGAGACCCTTCAACATCTCCTTGCTCATCATCACCTTTAACTTGTGGTATCCGACGTGTCCAAGCCTCTCGTGCCACAGGTCAGCTGTCTCATTCCTCTTCACCTTGTCTATGTATGCCGATTCTGCTGACATCACATAGATGGAGTTTACCTTCCGTCCTTCCATGATCGGCGTCCCAGAAAACTTCAACTCGTGGTAGACCTTGACGTCATCAGGTCCGAACACCACGAAATTACCAGGGGCTGTCAGTTGGGCTACTGACAGAAGATTCTTCTTTATCCCAGGGACATGGTAGACTCCTTGGAGTTGCACCTTGTTGGCACCATCATCGACGTCAATAACAGTCTTCCCGACATGAGCGATAGGTAGTCTGGAGTTGTTGGCGGTGACGACGACTCGCTGTCCTTTGTATTCTGATAGCTCCCGTAGCTTCTCCTCGTCACCTGTCATATGGTTGGAGCACCCCGAGTCAAATATCCAGTTCTCTGCATAGTTCACAGAGTTGTTGTGAACTACTGCAAGAGCCTGGTCTTCCAACAACTGATCTTCTTCCATCACAGCGAGAGATGCTTCAAGGTTCCATTCATCTTCAGATTTATCTCCTTCTTGATTGGCTGACGTGGCAGCATTTCCTTCCACGTTCTTCTTCTTGAACCAGCAGTCTCTCGCATAGTGGCCCTTCTTTCCACAGTTGAAGCATTTTTCATCGTTTCGCTGTGCTAGTTTGTCTTCTCGTTTCTCATGTTGTGGTCTAGACAGTTGGTGCTCACGCCGTCCACCTCTACCACCTCGAGAGAATTTTCTATTCTCAGGCCTCTTATATGTAGCAGAGTTTCTCCCTCTGTTGCTATATAGAGCCTCTTCTTCACTTTTCAAAGATACGCCCGCCATCTGTTTTGCTAGCGTCTCCTGATTAGCTAGCAAATTTTCTAAATCCTCTAACGACGGCGGCGTAGGCCATCCTTGCACAGCTGCAATGAATCCCCTATACTCTGGTCGTAACCCATGGATGATAATCCTTCTCATCCTATCGTCACTGATCTTGGAGCCTGGGTCTAACTCCGAAATCTCTCGGCAGATAGACTTTACCTTCGTAAAATACTGATTAATTCCTAAATCTCCTTGTCTAACCGCCATTAAATCATTCTCTAGCAACTGAAGCCTCATATCATTTTTTTTCGAGAACCTAGTTGCTAGTATATTCCAGGCATCCTTTGGGGTAGTGGCGTACCTTATGTGCTCTAGCATCTCCTCTTCTATGGTGGTCTTTATGGCGAACATGGCCTTCCCTGCTTTAATCCGCCATTTCCTCAAATTGGCAGCATCCTCCTCTGGTGGGGTTGTCTCACTTCCACCAATGATCTCCCAGAGATCTTGGCCTTGGAGATATGACTCCATGCACGTCTTCCACGTGCTATAATTCTGGTTGTTTAATTTCTTCAGCATGCCGACAGTATTAATTTCTGCCATACCGAATTTACTTTCTGGAAGCGTAGCCTGGTTCCTGACCTATGCCCAACGCAATCCCGGATTGCAGCTTCCTTGGTAGAACTTCGGCAGTATTTCGGCAGAACCTTCGCTTGTACTTCTGCAAAATCTCCACGAGATTTCGGCAGAACCTCTGCTAGTTTTAGCAGAACCTTTACGGGATTTTGATAGAATCTCCGCAAAAAACTTCGACAGAACCTCCGCAGAACTTCGACACAATCTCTGCGGGACTTCGGCAGCTCAACCTCGACAACCCGTACAACCTCGCTCTGATACCAAATGTTGAGACTAAAGTGATTCTCCAGCAGACCCAATGCTACGACCACCTAGGAGAAAGAAGTCACCAAAGGAAATGCTTGGACAAGAGGAATGTTTACAAGAGGAATATGACTTGTATTTCTTTCTTGGTCATTACAAGATGGAGCCAATGACCCCTATTTATAGGGAGTGTTCGAAGGAGGAATCCTTCTCCATGTTTCTAGAATTTTCTTATCTAAGAAAAATCTAGACTAGTCCTATTGCTTTCTAGACTAATGTAAGAAACTTCTAGAACCTACGAGAGCTTTCTAGACTAAGAGACTTCTAGAATCTACGAGAGAAGGAGCCATTAGTCGGATGTTGTCAACTTTATCAAATCGGTGGGGGTGACGTGGGAGAGTGATCTGATCCGCAATTTCCCCACCACCAGGTGATTCCCCTTGATCCGACATCGTTGACAAAGCACGGCATATGTTCAAATTGAATCCACACTCGTCGCAACAGATGGAGCGATTACCTGAACTGAAAAGCTCATTGCAAGCATTGCATTTCAATGAAGGGGACGACCATGGAGGAGGGCCAGAGGGTGCAGAGGGTTAAAGGGTAGTAATATCAAAGTCCCATGATGGGATTAGTACTGCATCTATTTTTGTTCCATATTTGTAGGACGTTTTGTGTCTATGACATTGAAGTCCGATTCTGTATTGTCCATATGAAGTTCCATTAACCAGTCCATAAAGAGATCAACGAACACTCCTTTATGATTAATAAAATTTATTGTTCCATTGCTAGTGTTCAGAGTTGATTAATGTTGCTCTATATCCGATGGGTGAAATTGCCAATTTGATGCAGAAAATCGAGCAAAGATCCTGAAGAATCCACATAAGAAGATGTGCATACGAACAGAGTTTCTGAATGAGCAATGCGCACCAAGTGGCAAGCAAAAGTCGACAGGTCGTGCCTTTTGATCTGGGAGATGTTGTCCCGATGCGCTTAAAAGAAGTTCAATTTCAGTTAAAGGAAGATCGAAGTGGAAGAATCGGTGCTGACCAATCCCCGCCTACAGTGGTGCAACAATACTCATATAACAAACACCTCTTGGCAAAACGCCGAAGGATCTGAGCACATTCTTGATCAAGTATTTACGTAGTTATTATCTTCTTATGTGGCTAGTTTTGCATGTCTCTTCAATTCTTCGGCGACTAGTTCTATATGTCTCTTCTCCAGTTCATCCAACTCGCTCCATTTCCATTAGCTTTTCTATAGCCGCCCAGAACTTTTCCTTCTTTTCCATAATTTGCTTGGCCAATCTTTTGATGACAGAGTTTTGTATCTTCTCCGCATAAACCTTTCCAAGCTGCTAGAGATAAATCAGAATTCTCGTAGACAAGATGTTTGGATATTTTAGACCTCGCCCCAAATGATTGAATACTTTGATGATAGTCGCGATAGTACCAAAATGGACATTTTCAGTAACCAACAGTATGCTAACATGATAGAGATATTTGGTAATTTATAGTAAAGCTGTCGCAGAATGCTTGACGAGTTGAGAGGGAGAGGTTTACCTCAGGCAAAACACACTCGATGTGATAAATCCGTGGTAGACTTATCTTGCATTCACCGCATACGTAAGCACCCAATCGACCGTCCCTACTTTTCTCACAATGCTCACATTAGTATTCCCCAGTATCGTCCTCAAGAAAGGTTTCATGTAAAGTCAATGGATGCCAATGAATCTGACTTTTCACAATCTTTGGAAGTTCTATGCACTTCTCATGGAGATTAAAGTTGCACGGAACACAAAAAAAAGGCAAATTGGTACTTCTCCTGCAGCGGTTGTATTCCAAGGGCCGCACCTCGTCGAATTGTAAGAGCTCATGCTCATAGAGGTAGTGCTTTCGATTAGGAACACGAATGGCACAATTGACATGAAGGTAGAATGCACAGAGTTCGCAGGAGAAGTTGAAGCCATTAATTTCTCTGCAACAAGCTTTGCATGGTTGAGGCGACCCGTCAACCGATCTGTGAAGAGCGAGCTGATGATCCTGGTGATAAGGGTGGCAAGGCATCGGTCATGAAGAAGTAATCCACAGTTAGCCACTTTGCAAGCATACGTTGGTCCATTTAACTTATCTTTACAACAATAGCAATACTCGGAGTCAGATTTGACTATGTGACAGAGGAATAAAGGATGTTCATGCCAACACCATTTGATTTCCATACTCATGCCTTCCTCCAAATAAGCCAAGATCTGGAGGATGCATCGAGCATGAAAGAAGAACTCACACGTAATGCAACCATAGCTCAACTCCCCTTTAGAGGAACCTGAGCAAGACTCACATCCCCCTCCTTGTTTGACGGAGAAATTAATGAACAGGACCAAGGTATGACCCGGATGAGCCGGATAGCGAAGGATCTTAGGCATTTGAATGCAATGCTTGTGATAAAACACTTCACAACTTGCACAGCCGATGAAGTCACCAGTTTCAGTAGTTCCGCAATATGCACAGCTGGTAGAGTCCGTGTCCTCTCTAAATATCTTCAATTGATGACCATGATAGACATGCGGAGCTTTAGTCCCATTCGTATAGTACGTATCATTATTAGTAATGTGATCCGAAGTTGAAATCTTAGAGAATCTGGTAAGTAATATCACATAAGATTTCGTGTGATATTATGGGATATCAGAAAAATATCGTCCTAGATTTTATTGTCTATTATAAATAAACGGATAGTCCAGAGCTTCGAAGACGAGAGTCGGATAGGTGAGATCTACGGGTTAGTGCAATGTAGACTCCTTAACTAGGGTAAGGGAGACGACGGGTTGTCGCGCTCCGGGGTCTCTAGTGAGTCGTTGTACTAGGAACGGGTGCTACACGGTGAGCGGTGAGAATGTTCTGAGAGTCGGGTAGGGGGTTTTCTACGAGGAATCGGGGTAAAACTTTCTCGGGGCTTGTAATCGTGTAACTCGTTGGTTATAGTAGAATCTCAAGGAGGACCTCCCCGTGGACATAGGCCAGTTTGGGCCGAACCACGTAAATCTGTACGTCAGACATCGTCTCCCGTTATTCTTTCCGCTTTCGTCATCGGCGCCGGCGGTTCCCGCCCCAACAATTGGTATCAGAGCGAGGTCGTGAAGATCGGTGGATTTTCTCGACGGAAGTTCAGAGAGGGCGAGTCTTGATAAGGCGAAGGATGACGATGCAGTGGGCGAGATGTCGACGAGAATGCAGATTGGAAAAAAGAGTGTTTGGAAGAAGCACGGATGCATAGATATATGCATGGGCTCATGGATTTTGAGCCAAGAAAGGACGTCGATAGTAGTTAGTGCACTGGGTTCGACGTAGATACTTGCGGGATCGACGGACGCGTTGAGAGTAAGAGGGAACAATTCTTTAGTTCCAGGTGAAGAAGTTTGAAGATTGAACTTCTTACGGTGAGGTGGAGAAGTTTGAGGATTGAACTTCTTGCGGTGAGGTGGAGTTTACCAGTTAATGATCAGGTATGCGGAGCGCGGATAGTGAAAGCCACGTGAATACTAAGGCGCAAGTGTAGGTCCATGCGAAATTTGAGGTCGGAGTCAAAGGAGTTGGTCATCGTGCCCCGTTATTTTTTCCGCTTTCGTCGTCGGCGCCGGCGGTTCCCGCCCCAACAATCCTGAATACACCTCTTGTGGATCACAAACCTACAATGACGATGCAAGCACATATACCCATCTGCTTCTACAGTTTCCATACATTTCTTGCAGTTTTGGCCCTCGACAAAATTATGTCTTGTGGAGAACGAGGTCAACGGGTGGGGATGGAGAGTGTGGGTGATCTTCTCTGGATCTTTCCCACCAAGGGAGCGTCCTTGATCCGATACAGTAGACAAGGCACAGCCTATGTCCAGATCAAAGTCACACTCCTTGCATCCGAATGAGCTTCCGCTGAGTCTGAAAATTTCACCACAAGCATAACATTCGAAGGGTGGCCGTCCATGGAGGAGTGTCAGAGGGTGGTCAGGGTGTAAAGGGTGGCATTCTATCTGGGAAGGAGCCTCGGCACATGCTCGGTGGAGGTAAAATGAATTGCATTCTTCCCGGCAGGCATAGGCAGCGGCTGATATTTTCCGACGGCAGAGAGTACAGTCAGGGAATTCGGCCTTAAGGCGTGCATCCCAAGACACCAAGGGATGGTAATGATTAGGATGTTAAAGCAGAACCTTGGTCCCACCAGCATGGTACAGATCTTGAATGCATCTCTTGTGGATGATCAACTCACAACTTATCCAAACACATGCACCCATCCCCTTCAAAGCATTCCCCACAGACCTCGCAGTTGTCTCCCTCGACAAAATCGTGTCTCACAGAAAACGAAACCAACCGGTGGGGATGAAGAGGGTGAGTGATCAGCTCAGGAGTGTTTCCCCCAAGGAAGCCGCCTTGATCTGGTACAGTAGACAAAGCACAGCTTATGCCTAGATCGAAGTCACACTCATCGCATCTGAACGAGCTAACGCCAGATTCGAAGTATTCGCCACAAGCACAACACTCGAAGGGCAGATGGAGATGGAGGAGGATGAGAGGGTGGTCGGGGTGGAAAGGGTGGCTCTCAATCAGGGGAGGAGCCTTGACGCACGCTCTGTGGAGGAAAAAGTAGCAGTCCTCGTTGCAGGTGTACGCCTTGGCCAATATACGTCTGCGGCAGAGATGACAACTCGGGTGGAAGGAGACATCGCCCAAGTCCAGGAGCTCTAAGGGATGATCATGAAAGGGATGTTGAAGCATAGCAGTAGAGGCGGGAAGAGATTATGTTGATTGCTGTTGTTGTTGTTGTTGTTGCTGCCGCCTCCTCCTCCCGCATGTCCTCCGCTTGACCATTGAACATTATAAACAATCGTTTCATTGATTAATTGAATTCCTTCATAAAGAAAGACAGAACCGCTGGCGTTCGGAAGAGAAGACGATCTGAG
Organism: Melastoma candidum; assembly: GCA_023653495.1. Classification (NCBI taxonomy): domain Eukaryota; kingdom Viridiplantae; phylum Streptophyta; class Magnoliopsida; order Myrtales; family Melastomataceae; genus Melastoma; species Melastoma candidum. The sequence continues at coordinate 5,155,765 of CM042885.1, forward strand.
ATCCAATTTATTAATGTGAAATTAGACAGCATCATCACATGGCATATGGGATAACTAATAACATCAAACACGACGCTGGAAAAATACATGAAAAGGGTGATGTATGCTGGCATGCATAATAATATACGAGTTTGAGTTTGAGGTGGCAATGCTTTTTTATAAAATGATAAAATTTTGGTATATGTAATTATTTATGTTATTCATATATAGTGGGTGGGACAAGACGAGTGGAACAGGCTTTCAATTGAACATTCGAAACATCTGATAAGATAATTTTATTTTTTATTTGATGAAATATTCATTTTTACTCATTGTTTTATTATATATATATATATTAACCATGGTTTTGATGGAGTCTAGTTCCCTTTTACAGCTAGTGGAAAAAAGATTTTGGAGTTTACGGTGGGAGTTTGAGAAATTCCCTATTTACGGTGGTCCTATTTTCGTCTTTTTCCGAAAAACAATTTAAACCCAAAAGTTTGACAAATTCGTCAATTAAGTCCTTGAAATGGCTGGAGAAGGAAAATCCTCTGGAAATCCTTCCGGGACTCCATCACTATTGGAGTTCGTTCCAGAGTCCAGGCTGACTCCTTTGGGAATTAGCAAGAGTATAAATGATATGTTAACTCAGCTAACTTTTCAGGGGAGTACAGAATACCGAAACCAAATGGCCAGGGAAGTAGGTTCTTTTGTAAATAATATGCTAGATGCTCTAGAAAGAGAAAGAGGTTTAAAAATGCCTGAAACAGAGGCGACTTCTGGACTGGAAAGTACAATAGGAAAACCAGTCGAAAGATTGAATCTGGGAGAAAGAAATTCCAAACAGAATCAAGGCAAGAGTGTGGATGAAATGTATAAGGAGTCAATAGCTCCTCACATTTTAGACCCACAAAGGCGAAGTGCGAACTTGAACTCTCAAAGTGGGGAGTTGGCAAAAGACCTGAGGAAATCCTTGGGTCTGGCAGAAGATACTCCAGTTCATTTAGACAACAGAACGTTTAACGAACTGGTAACTGCGAAGAGGGAAATTTACAGGCCCGATTATCCTCATCGGACTAAACAAGAGTTTGTCCCAAGGGATAACATTCTAAAGCCAATAATAACCCCTGGTGCTTTTCTAGATATTGATTGTGAAAAGCACGTATCTGAAAAGATAGATGAGTGGTTATCACTTATTCGAATGACGGCGTCGGCAGGAGGAGTACCTCCTGGAGCAGTCTACGAATTGTGTGTGGCAGCCCTTATGGGAACAGCGCAGAAGTATTGGAAAACCTTAGTGGCGCACACAGACATTAAGGAAAAAATAGATCGGGCGCTGACAGTTGATGGAGTATTGGCAATAATCGCTGATGCCCTGAAACGAGAATTCTGTGGTTTTTCTTTATCCACTGAAACTGTGGAAAAAGAGCAGTCATTAACCGCTCTGGTTAAACTACAGATCTGTGATATGTGCTGGTTTGATAGCTACGTGTGTGAATTCCAGAAGTATTATTACAATCTGGATGTAGTATCACAACAGTTCATATTAGGAACCTTTTTTGCAAAACTTCCAGAACCTTGGCCGGAAGTTGCGCAAAAGGCCTATGAATTACTCTTGAGTGAGGAGAAGATTGTCTCAGGACTCGGAGGAAAAATTCAGGCGGTGAAGTACGCAATGCGTAAAGCATGTACTGAGCTCCAGGTAAAAGAGGCAGCTAAAAAGCTACCTTACCTGAACAAGAGCTGTTGTTCTCAGATAGAGTATGTGCCTGGAAAGTATGGATGCGATACTCGCAGTACTCCAGGAGACTCTTTGAAGAGGAGGAATTTTCCTCGTAAGAGGAAGTTTGTTGGGTATAACAAAAGGAAAGTTTGGCCCAAGAAGGACTTCCAGCGTAAGCAAAAGGGAGGTCCTGCTTACAAACCAAGACGGTTTGTGAGGAGAAGGGATAACCTGAAGGATAAAGATAGGATCGATGCCTTCAAGAGAAAGCATGGCAGGGAACCTAAATGTCCTAAAGGAAAACCCTTGAGCAGCTGTAATTGCTGCTGGTTTTGTGGATCAAAAGACCACAAAGCGGATAGTTGTCCGAAGAAGAACCAAAGAAGAGAAAGACTTCGAATGGTCTTTCTGGATGACAGGAGTCATGAAGAAGAAATCCTTGCTTATGAACCCATAGATGAGCAAGAAATTTCCGACTTAGACTCGGAAGTAGAATCAATTTACGAGGTAGTGTCAAATTATGATACAGACTCGGAAGATGATTCTGATCTTTGGAAAATGCATCTGTTCATGATGAGAGCAGTGCAAAACGAAGATGGTGATGAGATGGTTCCATTGGAAGCATCGAATCAGGTACTGGAGGAATCCCACCAGTACGAAGATCCATCCCAGTCAGTCCTAGAATGGAGGTTGCCTAATGTCAATGTGAGGGAAGTCTATAATGTATCGAGATTTAATTTTAGATCGATAATAGACATCTCGCAAACAGAAGCAACGGCTCAAGTGACAAGTACAGAACTTGAGACTTTGGATATCCCATTACTCAACGTACAACGCATTAGGGAAACCATGCAACGTGCGAGAGGTGTATATAACTATATACACATTGGGTTGATCCAAGTAGGATTAATTCCGCTGTTTCATTTACCAGCGGATAGTCCTGTGGTAGCAGCGGTGATCGATAAACGTTGGCGAGAGTTTAGAGATCAGCTGATATCAGGAATACAGGCCAACCTAGCGCATGGCCCTGTATGGTTCCAGGTCCATCCAAATTTCATGATGGCCCTGAACGATCGCTGTTTTGGAAATTCATTGACCTTAAGAATCAAATCAATGAATATGGATAGGATGAATTCCCAGGCCAAGTTTTTGGCGTATCACACTAGAGTAATTTACCGATTGGTAAATACAACTAGTCCTGGTGTGAGGAACATCTCAAGACTTACCGAGTTGTTCGAAGAAGGTCATAATAACTACCAACAGTTTCATAGGCGAGAGGTAAACCCATTGGAGTTAACCTGGCCAAGAAACTGGGTTATGACTGAACCTGGTAGTAGCTCAAGACCGATTAGTGCGGCTAATATCCGACAGAGAGGTAATGAAATTACTTTAATGTTGGGTGAACCGTCTAGAGAAAGTTTTAGAGCTGATAGGCATCTGCCTATGAGGATGCCACTCCTGAGAGAACCTAGAAGTCATTCGTTCTCTGAAGTTTCTTCTAGAGCTAGTGATGCGGGAGAGGACATAATTGTGTCCCGACCAGCAGAAGCATCTGCTCCACCACTAATAGAAGAAATGTCTCGAAGGTCTGTTGATTCGAGAACCCCGTCACAACATACAGGTAGAATCGTGGGCTATAGACAGGTATCATTACCAGTCTATGAAGACCCGGTAGATCAGACGAGAGAAGAATCTATACGGATGTTAAGAGTAACCAATATTGGTAGCTCTTTATCTGAGATTCCTGAAGTTTGTAAGGTTATCGAGCAGATAGCCAAACAAAGGTCTATTGCAATAGACGATATCTGGAGGATGATAGAACCATCCCAGAGTGTACCTGAGAATATTGGGTTTAGTGTTAGGAAGGAAGATCTGAGCACATATGTTGCTCTAACTTTCAAATTTCCTGGATACTCTGATAGACACTGGGTGTAGCATAACATGTGCTAGACTCAATGCTCTGCCAGATGAGTGGTGGGAACCACTGCAGAAACCTATCCACATGGTTAACGTCGATGGTATGGCCACAGTTGTTGGCCATAAGGCAAGCAACGTGCCTGTCTTTATTGGTGGACAAAAGTTCATCATTAAAGAGATTCTTGCACATCCTTTACTAGAGGCCGACATCATTATTGGTAACGCCTTTTTGAAAGGTCGGAAGGAAAACCTTCCTTTTGTGCAGAATGAAAATGATGTTTCCATCGGTGGGGTAAAAATAAGTATTCTACAAGAGCCTAGACTTGGTGATATCCGGTAAAACGGACAGAATACTGTGGTGATATCCCATGTGAAAGAGCTTTCAGAGTGCGAGCTCAACGTGGTGATATACGGTTGGATGAGAACAATTCATGGGAACAAACCCTATTTTCACCAACGAATACCAGAAGTTCTAGCTGGTATGACGACTTGTTTCCAAAACAAGAAGTGTGCATGGCTGTCAAGTTAACAGGAACAAAATGGGATAAGTTCCTAATAAAACTGGCCGATAATTTTAGTGAAGATCCACTAAAGTTATGGACTCGAAATAGCCTAAATGCTAGATTAGAGTTAAAGGATCCCGAAACCATTATAAGAGCCCGAAACATTACGTATACGGCTGAGATGGTTGAGGAGTTTGATAAACAAATTCCTGAGTTGCTTGGGAAAGGCTTGATTAGGGACAGTTACAGTCCACATTCTAGTCCTGCCTTTATGGTTATTAATCATGCCGAGCAGGTGCGAGGCAAAGCACGAATGGTTATAGATTATCGTCAGCTTAACAAAGCTACAAAAGACAATGGCTATAAGATTCCCACTGCGGGAGATTTAATTGATAGAGTAAGTCTGAGCCAACCAAAGTTCTTCTCTAAGTTTGACTTGAAAAGTGGATACTGGCAAGTCAAGATGGAGGAAGAATCGGTTCCTCTAACTGCCTTCAATGCTCCGCAAGGAATGTTTGAATGGCTGGTGATGCCGTTTGGCCTGAAGAATGCTCCAGGCGTATTTCAGCGCAAGATGGATAATGCGTTCAAGCAAATCCAAAAATTTTGTGCGGTCTATATTGACGATGTGTTAGTCTACAGTCAGACTGAAGATGACCACATGAGGCACCTAGATAAGGTGACTGATATCTTCCGAAGGGAAGGTATGATTCTATCTGAAAAGAAGATAGAATGGTTTAAGGAGTCAGTTAACTTCTTAGGCATGGAGATTGAGCAGGGTAAGATTAAACTGCAAAATCATATTGCTGAGAAAATAGTTAATTTTCCTGACAGACTTGAGGATAGAAAGCAAGTCCAAAGATTTTGTGGATGTGCTAACTATGCAAGAAAGTTTGTGAAGGATCTTTCCCGAGATCTAAATAGGATTTCGAAGAAAACCTCTTCTACTAATCCTTGGATATGGGAAGATGAAGACACTCAATCTATCAGAAGAATCAAGGCGAAGGTGAAAAATTTGCCACAACTCGTTTTACCATCTGACCAAGATGAGTTAGTCTTGGAAGTTGATGCTTCTGAGGAATATTGGGGAGCAGTCCTTAAAATTAAAGGACGCAAACCAGAACCAGTATGTAAATACTAGTCGGGAAGCTTCAAGGGGTGCGAATTACGGTACCCGATACATGAAAAAGAAGTGTTAGCCTTAAAATATGGAATAAAGGCTTTCTTTATCTTTTTGGCACCGAAAGGATTTTTAGTGCGCTCTGACTCGACCTATGTTAAAAGGTTTATGAGTCTGAACCTTAAGGAAGCTAGGCAAACTAGACTCTTAAGGTTGCAAGAATGGTTAAGCTATTATAAATATGAGGTCGAATACATTCGGTCCGACCACAACATAATAGCTGACTCTCTCTCTAGAGAACTTGCAAACACCTTTCTTTCTAAAAACTCTGCAGATGGATCCTGCTGCAAAGAGAAAGATATGCCGGGGATGCAAGAAGGAAGGACACTCTCGAAAGGTATGTCCTAACAAGGGAGACAGTGAGCATAGTGATGCTGGTTCCGTTTCAGGAACGAAGGCAGCAGTTCTTTGCTGGCAGTGTAAGCAACTAGGACATCGTTCTTACGAATGTCCCAAGAAGCTGAAAACTGCGGATTCCCAGAAGGGGAAGGCTGAACTCAAGGAGAAAGCAAAAGCTGACTCCAAGAGTAAAGCGAAACCAGATCTCCAGAAGGAGATGGCTAATCCCGAAGAGGCTGAGGCCAGATCAAAGGGAAAGGCGAAAGAATCCCAGAAGGGGATGGCTGGATCTAAGGGAAAGGTAATAACCAATCCCAAGGAGAAAGCGAGAGTTTCCCAGGAAGGGAAGACGGATCTGAAGGAGAAGGGTAACACCAACTCTGGAAGAAACGTGAAAGATCTTCAAGAGAAGATGGCAGATCTGAAGGAGGGAAGCTCCAAAAGAGATGTGAAAATGACAGATCTGAAAGACAAGGCTAAAGCCAAGTCAGAGGAGAAGGTCAGGAAGAAGAGGAAAGCCAAGAGGCTTGGGTCTTCTGGTCCCAAAGGGGGCGATTCCGCAAAGGAAGGTCCTAAGAAGGACAGTAAGGGTGAAGAACCTTGGTGGTCTCCTTTGACTATGGAGCAGTTTAGCTACTGCCGAAACCACTTAGCCAAAGAGCAGAAGATTTCCATCAATCAAGCTGTAAAATCCTATAAGGCTTTGTTGCAAAGCAAGGAGGAACAGAAAGAAAGGATTGAGACACATTATGCTGAGGAAGAGGCTAAGTTCAAGGCCATAATTGGCGAGCCAGTCCAAAAGGTAGACCCTGAACCAAGGGTAGAACCTGAGGAAGCGGCTGCAATGGAGTGTGAGCAATACTTCGACTTTGGAAGTGCTTACGAGGCATTGGAAGGAACTCTAAAGAAAAAGGAGAACCTTGAGGAAGCAATTCCTGAAAAAGGCTCGGTCAAAGTCTGGTGAGAAAACTCACGGTGATGGAAGTCACGATGGCAAAGGCCATGTTGGGGCAACCCAAGAGGATCTGGGAGGATCCTGGTTTTTTAATCAAGTCTCATTCGAAGATGGATCCCTGCGTCTGTAGTCTGCGGAGGACTCCTGGGCGGCATCAAACATGATGATAAGCGCCAAGTTGAGTATTTCGCAAAGAAGACAGTTGAGTATATCAAAGATCTGGAGTTTAAGCTATCGATTATGGCTTCAGGTGAAGAGGAGATGTCTAAAGTCGAAAGAGAAAGACAACAGATATTCTCCACCACGATGTCGATCATACCAGGGGATGTCAAAAATTATGAAGTCCCAAGGGTAGTAGTAGACATGAGCGAATCCTCGCTTGAGGAAAACGCTGTACTTCAACCATATCTACACTGGATATCGGGGAAGTGGCCGTCTATGAGGATTCATTCAGAAATGGTGGGAGTAGCAGCACCTTACATACATGCTGGGTTTGTAGACATCCTGGAGATCGATAGATCTGAACCAGAGTGTATGGAAACACTACCGATGTTGGTAAGGTATGTACTCGGATGCCTAGGCTAGGGACCCAAGTATGCCACGGCATTGATTACTAGCACAATAAGGGAGGAAGAAGACCATCCGCTATACGGGAAGGTGATACTGCAGAATTTGCAAGTATGGAACATCCACCCTTGTGAGAGTAGACGTCTGGTGGAACCTCAACGACAGGACCTCGATCAGAGAGGGTTATGGCGAAAATATTACAAGGACAAAACAGTCCGAAAAGCCATAAAGGTTGAGTTCCTGAAAGACGTGCTGGGGCATGTGTTAACCCGCAAAGATGATTACTACGTGCTCTGTGACGGCATCATAACCGTCACGATTCTTCGGTCAGATCTAAGTCTCATAGACGAACCAGCAGGAGACCGAGGATGGCAGAGAATGCTCAACCTTCTGGATAGTTTCTGGAGGCGGGAGAACTCTGAGTTGCACCTCCGAACCGACACCTTCGAGGTTTGGAGCAAGATTGATGATTTCACAGACAAGACCCTGAATCAGCAAATCGAGCATGATGAGAGAGCCAACAAATCTCACAACAAATACTTGAAGCGGTTCATGAACCGCCGGGACTCTCTGAAAAAGAAGGAGTTGGCGAAACTTCAAAAGCCAACAACAACAACAAAGAAGGAATCTCCCAGGACAGCGCACCAATGCAGACGGGAGAAAACTGTTAGAATAGGACAATTTTGTCGGTCATTAGGACCCTACTAACTTTTTGTAACAGTTTAGATTCCTTTTACTTTTGAGCTGGCAAACAGTGCATCGGCACCAGCTCTCTTGTGTATATATTCACAAGCCCTCTACCTCATTTGGGGAGGCAATCTGAATAGAGAATTTTCTCTCTCAAAACCTTGAGTAAGAATTCTTTGATTGTCCTCCAGAAGAAAATCTAAAACAAGAACTTCGAACTCAAAGCCGAGTTAAGAGTTGTTCCAGATTGTTCTTCGAAAGATACCTTAAGAAACCAAGAAAGTTAGAACTAATCAGAACAGATTAAGTCTAACTAAAGGTTAGATCTGCGGATCGATACCTTGAAGGACAAGTCTTTACGACTAAACCTTGTAAGGTTAAGCCATCGAGCTGAAACCTTGGATGAAGAGTGTCTATATAAGACCCTCATGGTATGGGCATTGAGAAAGCACAGAAGAGCCTCTCCAACCCCTTCTCTAAATCCCTGAGAAGAAGACTCTTGAAGACTTAACTCTTGAGTTCTCTTGGTGCAGAAGCTTGGTGGACCCTCTGAGCAATTCGATTAAGATATGATAAACAACTTTATCTTTTAAGGTCGTTTATGCTTTTCGAAAGAAAAGATCTTGATTAAGGCAACTTAATTAAGGTGGTGCGACTGCACGGGTCATCCTATGACTGATTGCCCTAACCCAGATCTTCTACACTTAGATCACGGGGTAGGCAAGGATTCTACTACTCGTCTTCTCAATACCATAGTAGATCGGCTTGAAAATCTATCAGCACATATATCACAAATATCTCAGCAGATAGAAAGCTATTCTAAAAAATTAGAAGAGCTGACTATAATCCAGAGTGAATTCGAGGAATACTTCCTTGAAGGCAGGTCTAATCTAGGATTTGCGGCAAGTTCAAAATATTCAAACGAATATTTGAGGTTGGCAGAACGCCGACGACAAAGACAATTGGGAAAATCTTCTTAAGTTCGATTCCTGCTTATCCGGAAGAATTTTTAGCATGTTAATATCTAACTCTTATTTGAGTTAGTTTGCTTTGCTTAATCTTCGGATTATTTATTGGTATCAGAGCCTGCTTAAGATCTGAATTCCTAGATTGTCTTGAAGGACTGCATTAAAAGAAGAAACAAAAATTTTGGGTTAGTTTGAAGGAAAAAGGAAGTGAATAGTACAACTGCCGTAAATCCGTAATTTTGAAACTCGCAGCCGTAAAAGTCAAAATTCTTTGTAAACTAGTGGTAAAAAGGTACAAAGCTCGGTTTTGATGATGAGCTTGAGAAGCTATGTTATAAAATCATAGAATTGTGTTTCTGTAACACTTCGGTTGTCTTTAATGATGAGCTTGCGGAATGTGATGCTGCGACACAATAAGGTGTCGCTATAATATCGCGTCTGTTCTTTTGTAAAAGTGGAAATAATTATTTTTCCGCAATAATTTATTGAAATTAATTCATATTTTGAATTATCCACATTAATTTAATGTTTCAGTCATTATCTGGATGTTCTAAATATTCTAATTTAATTTAGAATATATTTTACTATAGTTATGGTTATAAAGCCTCTAATTATGGAAGTAAATTAAAACCCTTTTGATTAATTTCACTCATAAGAGGAAACCTTATCTTTAGTAATTTGCTTGAGAAAAGTGTTGGTGAGCCACAACTAACGTGAGCAGTATGTTGCTATCTGATAATACGCTATTACTGTAATGATACGCCTACTTAATGATACATGGAAATAAATATTTTCTAATTATTTTGGTTTTATTCAAAATATATGTCTGATTGTCTAAATACGTTGAATATGATTTAAATATCCTCAATTCATATATTTAGGCAACTCAATATTGTGGGATTAGCTTTCCAAGTTTATATTTAAAAACAAAATATTTTGTTTTGTTTGTCTGTAGCAAAGCTACACAGTACAAAGTTAAAATATCATAACAAATTATTTTGATTATAATTAAACTTTATAAATCAATCTGACAAGATTATTATCTTGTAAGATTTGGAAACAATTAATTTGTTTTCGGATAAAATAATTTATGAGAGGGAAGTTACCGTTGGGGACTTACCTTCTATGTTACAACGACCGTTGAGCAGACCGTTGCTCAAAATCAGTCCACAACTTTTGGAAACAAATCACGAAGATTATCCCAACGTATCTGGACATCTTCTACGCTTCTTTCTCCATTATAATCAGACTAGGACTACAGATCTAATTGCTTTGTGCGCGTGAGTGGTCTAAGTGGTCTGAGTGGTTCCAAAGCCTGAGTGAAGCTTTGAGGATCGGCAGAGAGCGGAAGGTGCTAAGTGTCTCCTGGTTCTTATCTCTTGCAAGCTGCGTGTGAGAGTGTCAAGGGCAGAGGTCTGAACTTGATCGTCGTGAGAGGGACTAGGTGTCCTCGGTGTGTTCAACGAGCGGCTGGCGAATCGTCTGAGGGAAGCTAAGTGAATACCTGTTCTGAATTCAGTAACCAGTTGTTAACTCATCGGCAAGAAGCCGTTCTTATCGTGTCTCTTCGCAGGGAAGTCTCGAACCTACCGAGTTTGAGCAGTTAGACACGCACTTGCGGGTGCGCGCTAGAAGTCTTGTGCCTGCAGGGTAGAGCAGGAGTTGTGAACGCCGCCGGAGTGGAAAGAGGTCCTCCCGAGCACAGAGGTGCTGTGCAGAAGTCTCGACCTCCTGCTGATGGACAGTAGAGCAGGTTGCGTGGAAGTCGCCAGAGTAGAAAATTCCACCATAGGCATTGGGTGTGCAGTGCAGTGAGTTGCGGTTGTGGTAACCGTGCACGTTCGAACTGAGTGTAGAACGGATACTGCGACTTCGCTGTGTGAAAAGTCAGGTTCTGCTATGTTATGAACCAATCTCTGTTTCATTTTCCTTTTTAATCTAAGTGATCATCTTTGTGGTTGTCTCTTGAGTACTTACAGGCTCATCTTGAGAAGAGACGGAAACTGTGTTGAAATCATCTGCTAAGCTATTAAGTGCTGAAGCATTCCTCTGTTGTGAATCAGAAACGGACTACTCTTAGAGAAGTCGTTCTTCACTGTAAGTAATCATTTGTGAGGATCTATACATTAATATAACGTTGTCTTTGATAGACAGGCTTACGCCTAAGCGACAACGTGCTGTGTGGAAATCCTTTGAGCAATTAACTGTTGAGTGCGAGCATCATTCAGCTGGAAACGAGAAGATGTCCACTGTGTGAGGAGTTGATCGTTGCCCAGGAGTAATCTCCTTTAAGATTCTAAATCTCACTTTGTGAGAAACCGAACGCCTAGTGCAAGAGCTCTTTGCACCCATTATATTATATAGTGAAATCACCTCGTTGGTGGAAAGTGGACGTAGGTCGATTAAGGCCGAACCACTATAAACTAATGTGTCTCTTACGATCGTACAAACACGCGTACGAAAACCTACTCGATCAAATCGCAACGGTTACAACGAAGCAGATCTCATTTTGAGAAACGCTCTGCTGTGATACAGTACGCTTCCGCTTACATTGAGAAGGGGCGAAAATGTTACAATCACTACTTCACCCCCCTCTTAGTGTTCCTGAACGATCCAACGATTAGTATCAGAGCGGGTTTGCTGGAAAGCTTTCTGTGTGATTGCTAATACAGAACTTTGTTGCTGTACCTAAGTGTCAAAACAGCGTGTTGGTGAAAATTCTACATCTAGCATAGTAAGGTGCTGCTGAGTGATCAAATCTCTAAACTGAGCAAAATGTCGTTGCTCTTAACTGATGGTCATTTGACCGAATGTCCCCCGCTCTTTGTAGGACAACACTTCTCATATTGAAAAATGAGAATGGAGTTGTTCATATGAGCAAAAGAAGCCAATTGCTGCCAGATTATAATGGAAGGAGATCTCATAATTTCTCCATCCCATCCCAGCGACACTCGGCACGAATTTGAAAGAAAGAGAATTATCTCGCTCAACACTAAAGCAAGGCACTACTTAGTGTGCGCTCTTGCTGGAAATGAATTTAATCGCGTCTCCACTTGTAAGACTGCGAAAGAAATGTGGGGTAGACTTGCTTTGATCTATGATAGAACAGAACAAGTCAAAGAATCCAAAGTGAATGCATTGGTAACTCAATACGAAGCATTCAAAATGAAAAAGGATGAGTCGATAAATCAAATATTTGATAGACTCACCGAAATCACTAATTCCATGGAATCTCTTAGCAAAACCATTTCTAATTCTGAGCTGGTCAGAAAAATACTTCGCTCATTGCCTAAATCTTGGAAAGCCAAGAAGACGGTGATTGAAGAAGCTAAAGACTTGACAAGCTTAAGTCTTCAACAGCTACTAGGTTCTCTTGTTGCTTACGAGAATGAGAACAAGTTTGTTGAAGAAAAGAAGTCCAATGCTGTTGCATTTAAAGGGAGTATTGAAACCTCCGATGAATCTGATGATGAGTCTTCATCTGATTCAGAGGATGAAATCTCCTTAATGGCTAGAAAATTTAAAAAGTATCTTCGCAAAAATCCTTTCAAGGGAAAGCGAGATGCTAAAAAGAAAAGCACAAAACCACACCCAAGTAAAGGTGGTGTGTGCTATGAATGCAACAAACCTGGTCATATGCGACCAGATTGCATGCTATTAAATGAAAAAGGAAAACCACCCAAATACAAGAAAAATGCCATGTTGGCATCTTGGAATGATAGTGATGAGGAATCAGATCAGAACGGCGAAACAACAAACATCTGCTATATGGTGCAAACTGTTGCTGAAACTCAGAAGGAAAATGCTTTCTCACCCTCTAATCTATCTACTAAAGATATTGAAAATCTTTTCACGGAACTCTATGACAAACTTGAGTCATTGGCCACAAATAATAAAGCTCTTAAGAAAGAGAATAAACTCTTGAGTACTGAGAACGCTTCTCTTAAAGAAGAGTTATCAGCAAAGGCTAAGAAAGCGGTAAAGCAACTTTCTCAATCTAAATTAAAGATTGAGGAATTGCAACAGCAACTCAATGTTGTATACAACAAAGCTAATCTATGCTTGCATGAGATGCATGATTCTAGAAATGAGAAACATTCACATCATGGGAAATATATTCCTCCTCATGTTAGGAATGGTGACTCTCATTATATTATTCAAAGGCTACCTAGGCTTTACTATTATTGTAGAAAACCGGATCATTTTATTAAAAATTGTCATGTCATGCGAAATGATATGCTTGGCATTACTCCTAAAGTTGATAGTTTTATTGTTAAATGGAAGCAACGACTTACTTAAGTTCTTTCTCTATTTCGGGGATGCCTCAAGTCCATTGCTAAAGACCATGCATGGTACTTAGATAGTGGTTGCTCGAGGCACATGTCAGGAGATGTCTCCTTATTTTCCACACTGGTTTTTCAGGATGGTGGTGCTGTCACTTTTGGTGACAATGGAAAAGGGATGGTTAAAGGAACATGAACCATTTGTTGTTCTGACTCCCTAATCATTGAAGGAGTTCTTTATGTTAAAGGTCTCCAGCACAATTTGATTAGTATTAGTCAATTGTGCGATAAAGGTTATCGTGTTTCTTTCGATGAAAGAACATGTAATGTTTCACGGGATGGTGTTACTTGCTTCATTGGTAAATGCAAGAAAAACATCTATATCCTATCATTTAAGAATATATCCGCTGAAGAAAATTGTCTCTTGTCTGTTAAGGATGAGGCTACTCTATGGCATATAAGGTTGCGACATGCAAACTACGACTTGCTGTCCAAACTTGCCAGAAAAGACGTTGTTAAGAGATTGCCCAAAATTAAGTTTGACAATGATAAGTTTTTGCAAAAATTGCTCTATTGGCAAACAAACAAATGTATCCATTAAAAGCAAAAATATGGTTTCAAGCAAGGAACCGCTCGAATTACTTCATATGGACTTATTTGGTCCAACAAGGACTCAAAGTCTAGGAGGTAAACGTTATGGATTAGTTGTAGTATACAACTTTTCCAGATTCACTTGGGTTAAGTTTTTAGCTCACAAGAGTGATGCGTTTGCAACCTTTGAAACTTTAGTCAAACAGCTTCAAAATGAGAAAGGCGTTTCCGTACGAAGCATAAGAACCATGAATTTACTTCATTCTGTGAAGAATATGGTGTTAACCATAATTTCTCAGTCCCACACACTCCACAACAAAATGGAGTTGTAGAGGAAAAAAAAATTGAACCTTACAAGACATGGCGAGAACCATGTTGCTGGAAAGTGAGATTGCTGAAATCTTTGGGCTGAAGCTGCAAGCACAGCATGCTACATCTCAAATCGAATTCATTTGAGGTACTCCTTAGGTAAAACGCCTTATTAGTTATATAAAGGCAGAAAACCTAATATCTCATACTTCCATCCATTTGGAAGTAAGTGTTATATCTTGAGACCCATAAAAGATGGTGTCGAAAAATTTGATGCTCGATCTGAAGAGGGCATATTCTTAGGATACTCTCTCACGAGCAAGGCATATATAGTCTTTAATAAAAGGACTCTAATGGTTGAAGAATTTATCAATGTTAAAGTTGATGACTCTCCAACACAGGAGGCAGATGTTGTGGAAGTAGAAACACAATCCTCTAATGAAATATCAAATGAAAAGACATAGCAAATGATTGTTGAAAGTAATCCCAATTACTAGCGTGACAAAGCAAGATATGTTGAGAAATCCAAGCGCATTAAACGCAAGGAGGATGCTCCTGCATCTACGACTTCGTCTCCTTCAAAACTACAAAAGTTCTCATTGAGGAACATACCTTTTCCAAGCGTTCCATTCTGGAAAGGATGGACAACTTTGTTGAAAAGCTTGGGAAGTTGGAGGTGTTGATCTAGACTTTGATTGACAGTGATGTTGTTAATGCTGATAAGGATTGAGTTCAGCTCTCCTACATATGCATTTTAGGTGTCAGCACACTTTTGCTGCACCATCATTACAACTATCTCTTGTTATGTCTTTCACTTCTTTTTTATATGAAAAAAAGGGGGAGAAGGATAAGTTGAGGGAGTGCTCTAGCTCTCTGAAGAAAGTGAGCAAGTTGGTGCTTACTCTCAGGGGGAGTTGAGTTTGTATTTCAAACTCTATGCTCCATTCCTTATTTCTAAACTAAAGCTTCATGTTTTGTCATCATCAAAAAGGGGGATAATGTTAACCTTGGTTTTGATGATGATGAGCTTGAAAAACTATATTATCAAATCATAGCATTGTGTTGCTGTAATACTTCGCTTGTCTTTGATGATGAGCTTGAAGAATGTGATGCTGTGTCACAGTAAGGTGTCGTTGTAATACTGCGTCTGTTTTTTTGTAAAAGTGGAAATAATTATTTTTCTAGAATAATTTATTGAAATTAATCCATATTTTGAATTATCCAGATTAATTTAATGTTTCAGTCATTATCTAGATGCTCTAAATATTCTAATTTAATTTAGAATATATTTTTCTATAGTTATGGTTATAAAGCCTCTAATTATGGAAGTAAATCAAAATATATTTGATTAATTTCATTCATAAGAGGAAAGCTTATCTTTAGTAATTTGCTTAAGCAAAGTGTTGTTGAGCCACAACTAACGTGAGCAGTATGTTGTTATCTGAGAGTACACTGTTACTGTAATGATATGCCTACTTAATTATGCATGGAAATAAATGTTTCCTAATTACATTATATTTTGATTTTATTCAGAATATATGTCTAATTGTCTAAATACGTTGAATATGATTTAAATATCCTCAATTCATATATTTAGGCAACTCAATATTATGGGATTAGCTTTCCAAGTTTATATTTGGAAACAAAACTTTTTGTTCTTATTGTCTGCAGCAAAGCTACGCTGTACAAAGTTAAAATATCAAATCAAATTATTTTGAGTATAATTTAACTTTATAAATCAATCTGATAAGATTATTATCTTATAAGATTTGGAAACAATTAATTTGTTTTCGAATAAAATAATTTATGAGAGGAAAGTTACTGTTGGGGACTTACCTACTATGGTACAACAACCGTTGAGCAGACTGTTGCTCAGAATATGTCCACAACTTTTGGAAACAAATCACGAAGATTGTCCCAACGTATCTGGACATCTTCTACGCCTCTTTCTCCATTATAATCAAACTAGGACGATACATCTAATTGCCTTTGTGCGTCTGAGTGGTCTGAATGGTCTGAGTGGTTCCAAAGCCTGAGTGAAGCTTTGAGGATCGGCGGAGAGCGGAAGGTGCTAAGTGTCTCCTGGTTCTTATCTCTTGCAGGCTGCGTGTGAGAGTGTCAAGGGCTGAGGTCAGACCTTGATCGTCGTGAGAGGGACTAGGTGTCCTCAGTGCGTTCAACGAGCGGCTGGCAAATCGTCTGAGGGAATTCAGTAAAGAGTAGCCCATCGGCAAGAAGCTGTTCTTGTCGTGTCTCTTCACAGGGGAGTTTGAGCAGTTAGACACGCACTTGCGGGTGCGCGCCAGAAGTCTCGTGCCTGCTGGGTAGAGCAAGAATTGGGAACGCCGCCGGAGTGGAAAGTGGTCCTCCCGAGCACAAAGGTGCTGTGCAGAACTCTCGTCCTCCTACTGACAGACGTTAGAGCAGGTTACGTGAAAGCCGCCGGAGTTGAAAATTCCACCCTAGGCACTGGGTGTGCAGTGTAGTGAGTCACAGCTGTGGTAATCGTGTACGTCCGAACTAAGTGTAGGAATGATACCGCGACTTCGCTGTGTGAGAAGTCAGGTTCTACTGTGTTAGGAACCAATCTCTGTTTCATTTTCTTTTATGATCTAAGTGATCATCTTTGTGGTTGTCTCTTGAGTACTTACAGGCTTGAAAAGAGACAAAAACTGTGTGAAAATCCTCTGCTGAGCTACTAAGTGTTGAAGCATTCTTCTGCTGTTAATCAGAAATGGACTACTCTAAGAGAAGTCGTTCTTCACTGTAAGGAATCATTTGTGAGGATTTATACTTTAATATAACGTTGTCTTTGCGCTTTGATAGACAGGCTTACGCTTAAGCGATAACGTGCTGTGTGGAAATCCTTTGAGCAATCAACTGCTGAGCGTGAGCATCATTATGCTGGAAACGAGAAGATGTCCATTGTGTAAGGAGCTGATCGTTGCCCAGGAGTGATCTCCTTTTTAAAGGATTCTAAATCTCACTTTGTGAGAAACCGAACGCCTAGTGCAAAGGCTCTTTGCACTTATTATATTATATAGTGGAATCACCTCGTTGGTGGAAAGTGGACGTAGGTCGATTAAAGACGAATCACTATAAACTATTGTGTCCCTTACGATCGTGTAAACACTGTACGAAAACCTACTCGTTCAAATCGTAACGGTTATAGCGAAGCAGATCTCATTCTGAGAAACGTTCTGTTGTGATACAGTACGCTTCCGCTTACACTGAGAAAGGGTCAAAAAGTTACAATCACTAATTCACCCCCTCTTAGTATTCCTGAACGATCCAACAATATATATATATGTATTCTCTCCCCTCGTCGCCTTTCAGCTCTAAATGATGTTGGATCTCAACTCAATCTTTGACGGTGGCCTTGGGTGACTGCCACTACATATCCATCTTCCCTTACGATGTATTTGGATTCAGAGAAATAAACGGAAAAAAAAAGAATGGAAAGAAAAATTTAAACGATAGGAGAGAGTATTTCCTCGGGCTTTGTATTTTCCTCCGTTTTCCATCCCTTTCTACGGTATACAAACACATCTTAAGGACGTATTAATATCAAGATGTTTGGATTGTTCACATCTTCCTTGATAGCGTTTTAGTTGCCCATACTACATTGAATCTTCTTTTTTTGTAATTATTCAAAATTGTGTGTATTTTGGTTTGTGTTTTATTATAAGGTTAGGTTTCACCGGACGTCGTACCCCAATTTTTTAGAATATAATAAAATCTATCAAAATGCACAAAATCATGAAAAATCTATAAAAAAATAATATAAATCACCGAAAATTAAGAAAAATACAAATAAACACATAATTAGAAAAAATTCACAAAAAATCTCACAAAATCATGAAAAAAAATCTAATAAAATATAATAATAAAGTCACCATATGCTACCTATAAATAGCTAGACCTAGGGAAGAACATAACACACACTAAGAAAAGAGTCGTTTGCAAAGAAAATCATTGCCCAAGGTGGCATTCCTCTCTGGTTTTTATTTCGGTAGAAATTGCATCAGGTTATATCTCAGCTGGCCGAGCCTTCATTCGACGCGGTAGTAGCTTTAGATTATTCCTCGGCGGCCTCAGATAACTCCTCCATCCATAACTCCTTTCCTGGTCCCACTTTAATTTTTGATGAATTTGCATACTTTTAATTTCTTCCGATTATACATACATACAGGATGTCCCAGTTTGCTCCTTATTCTCTTTGCCGTCGGTCTCGGCCGATGTATCACTCACTGCCTCCACCGCCCCAAGATTGGGAAAAAGCTCGGGATTCTTAACCCCAGATGGACAAGGACGACAATGTCCTCAATCTCATGGATTTTCAACTAGTTCAACACCAAGACGCCAGAGCCTATGACGTCCTTTCAATTTCAACCACAATGGAGTTGTCAGCAAGCGAGCAATAGTTGATGAGGGATCCCAGATTTGCGGCTGTCATTGATGAAGGTGCCTCCCGATCAACTTCCAAACAGGTTCGGTGGTTAACTAGCATCTCCCGGCAAAATCAACACCTGCAGCTTTGAGGATTCCCTATCCCAAGGCGTCTACTCCCGACTTCAGCTCCTCGGAATACATGACGACGACTAGAAGCGGCCTCTTCACCACGGTTAACCCCTGCGTCGCCTCTGCCTCCGTCTTCTCTTGGAGCTGCCCCGTCCGAGCACCTGTTTCGGCAGCACTCTTCCCTTTTATTCAGTTATAATGTTCCCGGAAAGCCAACATCTATCGGCGACGATTGTGCCTCCAACTAGTATTCCGAATCTAGCCATCCCGGCGTCTTTGCAATTATTCACCGGTCTATGATAGTCGCGCATATCGCACTCACCGTCAGATCTGGAATCAGCTACAGACGTTCTTCCCGTGCCAAAGTTTCACTCAGCCACCTCCGCTCCTCCTCTGCGTCAATCGGCCCGCGGTTCTTCGACCTTCTTTTGACTAAAGGTAATATTCCGAATTTTAACTTGGTCTTTCTTTGTGTGTGCGTGTCCCCGAGACTTTCTTTGCAATCGAAAGACATTTCCCCGTCATTCTTGTTAAAAGCAATTTGATGCATTAGTTTTATTATTTTATCCACATAAATCTTATTCCATTTTTACTCGTATTGTTTCATCCTATGCATTGAATTTTAAATTTTCACACCATTAACTATACTTTATGTTTCCTCACTACTTTCAAAATTTTAACCGTACGGTGTTATTACCATCTTTACTACTTGCTCACAATATGTTTTACATTAGAAAATCATTAGTCCAGTTTTGCTATTTGAGGCTTTACGAAAAAATTATAAAAGGAGAAATCAAAGTATAAACTTCCAAATTTTTCTTCTCTAGGGGCATGCCTTGCGGACAACCAAGGCAAGCACCCCGCTCGAAGTTTTAAAGACGGAAAACAAAGAAAGTAAATATTCAAGAGTTATTTGAGTTCTCGAATGTCAAGACCCTCTAAAGACAACTTTGCTCTCACCTGCATCAGCGGCTCGCCAAGTTCGCTGTAAACCTACTTCATAGCAGTACTGTGAGGTACAAATGCTAACGAGTGCATTTCATTTTAAGGAAGTCGAGAAATGTTACTAACCTCACTTTCCCTAAACCCGGTTCTCTCTTGAATTCATTTTGGCTTAAAAACAGTTAAGGGCATTAATAAATCTATGTTGCTTGCATTTTTGCCCGAAATCAATTTTTAAGAAATGTTTTCATAAAAATTATTCACATAGACATTTTAAACATTATTGAACTCGAGATCATTTTTTAACGTCAAACAATTTCTTTTTCTAAAACAGAGCTCAAATAAATTTGAACATCGGAAAACACACGATAAAGGCCTCACATTTCTTTGTGATGCATGCGATTTAGTAATTCATAATTCCCAAACCTAAACGAATCTCTATAGTTTTTCTAACCCGAACTTAAAGTAGGTTAGTAGAGACTCTAACATGTTTTCAAAATTTGAAGCCCTATCGTCGAGGGAGGATATCCATTTTAGATGGAACCGGAAACGGGATTCACCCGCAACAGCGGACACAGCAGAAGCCCGTTTCGAAAAAACGGTCCCGAATCTATGTTATACGTATAAATCGAATAATAAAGCACTTAAATAATTCATACCTTGTAATCTTAAAATATTTTCGAAGCGATCTTCTTCTAAAACTCCAAACGTAGTCCTCTAGAAATATTCTCACACACGTCGAAACACAGACTATTCGAACTCGCTTAAAACTCTTAGAAATATTCACACACACGTCGTAACACAGATTATTTTTAGCCGAGTGCTTTTTGTCATCAATTCTCTCGCCCATTACCACTTTCTGTACAACCCCGAACGTAATTTATAATGTAGGTTTCTTTTGTCTGTGGGGTACCGACTTAGGATTTTAATAACTAAAATTTAATCAACAATTGCCAAGTATCAAAGCTGTGCTACATCGTATGAATAGGTAATTATAATTTCTTAAAAGAATGAGTACAACTTTAGGATTCATTTAACAATCCGATTCCCACGTAGCAAGTTAGTAATCCCATATAATAGGCTATGTAATAATATAATATTATAATTACATAATCATTATAATATTAAATTATTATGAAATTTTTTTTCTTAAAATTTAGACATAAATCCAAAACTAGGATTTATTGCTTTCGATATTTCAGCTAATAAATTCTAGTTCTGAAATTTATATCTTTTAATTTTAATATTCTTTAGAATTAAACAATTAATATTCGTGTCGGTGCTTTTGTGTGTGACTCTATAGGTTCTATATACGAAGGCAGTGTACATCCATACACAGACTGAGGTAACTGTCTAACAGCAGTTTTCAGCCACTCAACGTAATAGAATATTGGTCATAAACCAAAACCACTATGACCGATTACTTTGTAATTTAATCTCTTCATCACACTGACATCTGATTAATTTAGTGCATCATGCGACAATCGTTCTACTTGATTTCTGAGATATAATAGATCTTAACTTGAATGATAAACATTTTTCCATGGTCGTGTATTTAAAATCACTAATATCTCTATCAAGTGGCCAGGATGTCAACTCTCTAATCCAAGAGACCGATGAATCCTATATTGACTCAACAATATCATCTCTACGCTTCGTTGTACACCACCGTATTACTCACAACCCAATTAAAGACTACTTTTAACGGCATCAAAGTGCACAACTCCAGGATAAATAAAGGTCTCAAGTAAGGAGATCGGTTACACTCGTTCAACAAGAGAAGTGACTAATGACGCTTAACATGTGGTATTCTCTATAAATTTGTTATATCCAGTGTACCCTAAACTTGGGCACCCCAAGTATAACATGGGCATTCATCCCTCGGTCTAACTTGACATGAGTTATACTCAGCGTTAATCTAAATGCCTCTAAACATCTATCCAAGGACAATTTTAAATTGACAAATAATCAATTTATGAAACTTTACCATAAATTAAGAACACAAAAGTAATTAATATACAGTAAATACTTATCTTTATTAATAATTATTAACATATATTATAAAGTATCTTAGCACATATATACATACGCTAACATATAAGTCGCGAACGAAATGATTAGTAGCAACTTTTTTAAAGTAATGATTATAATGTGTCTGCGGCCTATTTTTTCAAAGTCCCGCAAATGAACCTGAAAAAAGAAAAATCAAACCAACCGGTCGGATTCTCACACCGTGGGAAGTTCAGGGAAATGATATACAACTACTTCATTATATTCAACTCGGTGGACCCGACCCTCCGCCAGCTGCGACGCATCATCGGCACATAATAGCCACAACAAAATACTATTCTTCGGAAAAATATTTCATGAAATAAGATAATAATTTTTAAAATTCGTCGAATAATGTTTTAAATGGAAGATTATTTTAAATAAAAAAGTTGGCGAAATTGTTTTAATTGGATTCATTATTCAATATACTCGCCCATCATTCCAGTTAAATATTGTTTCCTACTAAATTGTTAAAAGGATTAGGTGGATCACGACAAGAAGAGTAAATGTTAGAAAACAAAATCTTCAACTTCTTTTAGAAAGGACGTTCATTACACACTTATAATACTAAATTCTTGAATACATTTACAATACTAAAAATACATAAAATTTGTATTTCCAAAATATTTTTCTTTGTTTTACAAAACTACTCATCCTTTCTGGCTAATTTTATAAATAATAAAGGAAAAGTAATTTTCTTATAGTAATACATCATGTTTTAAATAATAAAAAATATATAGATATTTTTTTAGAAAAACATTTCTCCTCCTACTTACATTCCTTTTTCAAAGAGAAATCTTAAAAAAAAACTACAACTTATAATAAATATGCTTATGTATTACTCCTAAGGTTATTCTATTCTCTACATGAAACCTAGTAAATTTAGAAGAACCAAAAAATTTATTAAATTATAAGATATTTGCACAAATATACTAAATTTATGCAACTTATAAAAGGACAAACAAATTTGTAAATTGCAAATAGTTTTTTCTTTCACAAAGAAAAAATAAATTTTGTAAAGGCACGATTTATCTTATTGAAGAAACAAAAAAAATTTTGTGTATTACAAAACTATTTCTAATCTTTACTATGTTTATAACTCTGACAACTTGTTTCCCCTTTGTTGGTAAAGGTGCAGGCCAACAACAACGCAACAATGGCTGCTGCTGCTGCTGCTGCTGCTGCTGCTCATACTACTACTACGAAGCTTCTTCAACATCCCAGTCATGAGCATCCCTTGGAGCCCCTGGAGTTGAGCATCCTTCATCTGTCCATCCCCCCGAGTTGTAAACTCTGCCACTGGAAAATATCTGGCGACGCCTACACTTGCCGGGACTGCCAGCTCTACTACCACAGAGTATGCGTGGAGGCGCCTCCAAAGATAGAGCACCACCCTTTGCACCCACAACACCCTCTGATCCTTACGCAACACAAGGG
Organism: Melastoma candidum; assembly: GCA_023653495.1. Lineage (NCBI taxonomy): Eukaryota > Viridiplantae > Streptophyta > Magnoliopsida > Myrtales > Melastomataceae > Melastoma > Melastoma candidum. Next base: position 5,178,715 of record CM042885.1, read on the forward strand.
GACGTTCATTTGTGAACCATGTGCTGAAGCTTACGATTTTGGCAGCAGCGCGTTCTCTTGCAAGGACTGTGACTTTGACCTGGATCTGAGCTGTGCTCTGTCTAATTTATCAGGAGGAGGCTCCTCCCAGGGGAGAACCCCGGAGCGGATCTACCGCCCGCTTCATCCCCACCCTTTGACTTCATTTTTTAAGAGACACGACTTTGTTGGGGGAAGCAATTGCTTGATCTGCCAGGAACATGTCAAAGGGGATGGGTACTTTTGTTTACGCCAATGTTGTGATTTCGTCGTCCACAAGAGATGCATTCAAGATCTTCAGTGTGCAGATGGTACTAAGGCTCCTCGAGTCTATCACAGCCATCCACTTGAGACCCTTATTGTGGGGGAAGAGACGGGCCCAAGAAAGTGTGCAAAATGCAGATCAGATACATTGGGTGAGTTTATCGGGTGTCCAAGGTGTGAAGTGTTTATTCACAAGGATTGCATTCCGGTGAAGGATACCCTTCAATACCCTCTTCATCAGGGTCATTCCCTGGTCCTCTTCATTAATTGGACCGGCAACCACGAATTACAATGTCAATCTTGTTCAGGTTCCATTGGGGGTGAGTTGTGCTATCGTTGTTTTTCCTGTCCGTTCTTTGTACATGTCAAATGCGCCCACCAGACCCTGGCTTATTGTGAGAAAGGAAAGAGAGCAAAAATCGAAATCCCTTGGCATGCTCATCCGCTGGTCCTCTGTCACAGAACCAAATCCGTCTCGGACCATTGCTTCTATTGCAGTCGTATGTTAAATGGCCCAGCATATATGTGTGAAGTGCAGAACTGTCCATTCCTTATCCACTGGCGGTGTGCAGAACCAGAATCAATTTTAAACAGCACTTGTCACCCAGATCATCGGATCACTCTTCACAAAGCGGCTGATGGGCAGGCTCCACTATGCGGAGCTTGTTGCAGAATAATCGTTGGCATGTTCTTCTCTTGTGAACTATGTGCATTGTACCTTCATAATGAATGTGCCTATCGTGCTCCTACACTGAAGCACTACCTCCACCAGCATAAGCTCCTACGTTTTGATGGGCTTGCATCCGAAGAATGCAATCGCTGCGGCCTGCGTACCGATTCGCCTAGCTTCCGTTGTGTCCCCTGCAACTTTAACCTTCACGAGAAGTGTCTGGAACTTCCTCCGGTTGTGAAGCACGAGACTCATTTCCACCCATTGACTCTGCGAGAAACTTACGTCGATGATGATTCAGGAGAATATTATTGCGATCGCTGCGGGAACAGGAGGGACGGTCGTCTAGGTGCTTATGTTTGCGAACAGTGTAAGGTGACATATGCGTTTCATATCGAGTGTGTTCTCCCCGAGGTAAAATATTACTCCGTCTTTTTGTGTTTGCTGATCATTGTTCTTGCATAATATTACACCGGCTTTTTGCGTTTGCTGATCATTGTTCTTGCATATTGAGATGAGCTTTAAAATCTATTGCTATCTTCACTGCAACACTCCTGACCATGTATTACAATAGCTTCAAGAGGTTTATGTGAAGAAGAAACAAAATGCTGTGATCAGAAGATTGGCCGAGGATATTACAAGGAAAAGAGAGCAGGTTCATGCGACAGAAGAAAAACTAGAGGAAGGAAAGCGAAAGTTGGAGGAACTGAATCGGGAGTTGGAAGATCTGGTTAAGAAATATGAAGAGCTCATCTCCGAACAGGAGAAGAACTAAAGAATATATGCCTGCTTTGGAGTCGTTCGAGAAAACATTGCCGGAAATCACATATTTCTAGCTTGTGGGAATGAGTCTAGTAATCTACTGGATGTAATGAACTGAGTCGAACAAACCAGTTGGCGCTCGTGAAGGAATTCCATGCCTGACTTGAGGCAACCCAGAAAAGCTATGTTGTAAATAATGAAAATGATAATCGTACCGACTCATCAAGCTCAAATTAAACCGAACCCGTCGTTGTCATGGATTTATTATTTTAACTATAATGAACCTTGAGATTTTACGTTCTTAAAGGCTCAAGGGTTTAATTGTTCTTATTAGGTTCGTTAATAGCACTTGAACTCGGTGAATATCTTAGATAAGGGTACTCAGTTGGAAAATTCCAAATTCGAATATCAACGATCTCGTCCTGAGTTACTTTACTTACCTGTTGTGGTAGATTAACACGCTTAGATAAATGAATTGCCCAGGTAACGACCAGATGAATAGAACTTCCAATGTTTGGGATGCACATAAGTGCCTTCTATCAAATCAAGGGGCGTTTGCATTATTCTTCTCCTCTTCCAAGACTAGTTCCTTATGTTTCTTCCTTAGTTCATCCAACTCAAGCTCTATTTTCTCTAGCCTTTGCTTTATTACATCACCTTCTTCCTCTTTTCGCTCTATCTACTTCGACAATCTGTCGGATTATTTTGCACCTTTTAAAACTGTGGTGAAAGTGCATTGTAAACATTTTTAGGGCAGTAACCAAGAGGTTCCCAGGCTTATCTTGGAAATACTAACAATAACAATGATAAGTTGACTTATTTCGAGCAGAACACACTCAATATGATAAATCATGGTAGACTTATCTTACATTCACCGCACACGTAGACACTAGTCGAGCATCCCTTCTATTCTCACAGTGCTCATAATAGTAATCCCATAATCGTCCTTAATAAAGGTTTACGTAGAGTCAATGGTTGCCGATGAATCTCGTTTTTCACAGCCTTTAGAAGTTCCATGTACTTTTCATTGAGATTAAAGTTGCAAGGGACACGGTGGAAGAGAGGTGAATCGGTATAGATGATCTGCTCTGGGGTTGCCCCCTCTCCCCGTATAGCTACCACAATCAAATAGAGTAGATAAAGCACAACTTATGTCTAGATCGAGTTCGCATTGTCTCACTTGAATAAGCAACTGTCGATATTGAAAAGTTTATCACAAGCATCACATCTAAAGGATGGACGGTTACTGAGGAGGAGCAGAGATGGAGAGGATGTAAAGTGTGGTGCTCTATCTAGGATGGTGCCTCAACGCATTTTTTGTGGTAGTAAATGTCACATTGTCGATTGGCTGATACCTTCTTGCAGCGGAGTCCAGGGCTCCAAAGGATGCTCATGACCAGGGAGTTGAAACACTGCCAAGTTGGTGAACCATGTGTAAGAAATTTCATCTAATGGAAGATTATCGTAATTGAACTTAGCACACGAAAAGCACGGAAAACAGAGCACGATGTTGACATACCTCGAGAAAACAGAGCATCGACGTTGATTTATCAAGCCTTTAGACTTTGTCTTCATCACGATATCAATTACTGAAGTATTTCCCGACAACATATACGAAAGATGATGATTTGGATCTTTCTCTTTCTGACTTGTCAATTACCGATTGAGCGTGTCTCTTATGATTAGGGCAAGTAGGAGAGGGACATGCATGTGACGGGCCAGCCCTTTCATCACGAGCCTACTCAACACATGAACCTACATCATAAGTCGTTTAAATCTCATTAAAAATAAAACTTGAGATGAAACCAAAATAATCACATAAATTTTTCATGAATTATCATGCATTGTCTCGCATATCGTGGCACAATACGTTTAAAATAAATAGAAAATAGTGGTTGATTATATCCCAGGTAAAGAAACCTTTGTAAAATGGTCACACCCAAATTTTTCGGTGAAAACTTCGGAAAAGAACTAAAAAACTGTCAAAGGAGGGTTGCTTTTCGCCCTTAGTAGAAAATGTCACCCTTAAAGAGAGCGCATGGAAAATTAAGTGCTAATCAAAGAAGGGGTTACCCTTCGCCCTTATTAGAGGAACATATGGATAAAAGATCATGGGAAATAAAAAACACTTTTAAGTAGAATAAATTGTATTTACAATTGTCAATCGATGGACTACTCCAACGACACCATGATGGTCACGGCAGTAATGCAGATAATAAGGCTTCCCTGTAAAGTTGATGATTAATACTTTAAAGAGCTTTGGGGGATGAGTTTTACCTCGGGCATAACACACTCGATATGGTAAGTCCGCGGTATACTAATTATGCATTGTTCACACATGTAGACACCCAACCGCTCGTCCCTCCTATTCTCGCAGTGGTCACAGTAGTATTCCCCTGTATCATCCTCAACGAAGGTTTCATGTAGAATCAATGAATGCCAATGAATCATGCTATTATTCACGACCCGTGGGAGTTCTAGACACCTCTCGTGAAGATTGAAGTTGCACAGGAAACAACGAAAGACAGGGGAGTCAGTGCTGGCTGGAGCCACACCGATTGCATTCCAAGGACGGAATCTTATCGAAACGTAAGTGCCCGTGCTCATCAAGGTAGTGTTTCCGATTAGGAACACGAGTAGCACACCTGACATGAAGGTAGAATGCACAGAGTTTGCAGGAGTAGCTGATACCAGAAATTTCTCCACAACATGCTCTACAGGATGGAGGCGGCCCATCAGCCTTTGCGCAAAGAGTGAGCTGATCTGGGTGATAAGGGTGGACCATTGTCGGTTGGATTCCAATACATCGCTCGTGAAGCAGGAATTCACAACCCCTTGTGTTGCACTTGTACGTCGGACCGGTTAACTCATCCCCACAGCAAGAGCAATGACTTGAGCCGGATTCAGCCTTGTGACAAAGGAGCAGCGAATGTTCGTGTCATGTCCATTTGAGTTCTGCACTCATGCCTTCCTCACAATAAGCAAGGGTCTGGAGGGCACAACCGATGTGCACAAAGAACTTACAGGAAAGGCAACAGTAGCACAACTCGGCTCCTAGCTGACCGGAGCAAGATTCGCATTCTCGATGCACGTTGCGTGGGACATTAATAAACAGGACCAGCGAGTGATCTGGATGATGAGGAGGGTATTGATGGATGTCAGGTGCCTGAATGCAACCCCTGTGATAAAACACTTGACATTTTGCACAACCGATGAACTCCCCTGATCCGTTGGACCCGCAATACACACATCTGGCAGGTTTCGTATCATCTCCCACAAGAACCTCCTGTGGATGCTGGTGATAGACTTGCAGAGCCTTGGCCCCATCGGCATAATACATATCGGGGATGCATTTCTTATGGATTTGGAATGCACAACCACGAACCAAGCATGTGTATCCCCCATCCCCTATGACAATCAACTTGCAGATGAAGCAGAAGTCGCTCTTGACAAAGTTGTGCTTTGTGGAAAAAGAAGTCAACGGGTGGTTGGGATGAATGGGGACAGTGATCCGCTCCGGGACTTCCCCCTGAGAGGATCCTCGGACGGATAGAGTAGACAGACACAACTAATGTCAAGATCGAGGCCGCACTCGTCGCACCTGAAAGAGCTGCCGCTGGATTTGAAAAATTCGCCGCACTCCGAGCATCTGAAGGGCCGCAGACCATGATGGAGGGCTAGAGGGTGGAGGGGGTGTAAAGGGTGGGAATCTATCCGGGGAGGGGCCTTGGCGCATGCCCTGTGGTAGTAAGTCTTGCATCCTTTGTGGCAAGCGTAGGCCTCAGACGGGATGTCCCGGCGGCAGAGATCACAGTTCCTGGTGAAGAAGGTCCACTCCCAGAGCTCCAAGGGATGCTCATGGCTCGGATGTTGGAGTGTGGACTCGGCCATTGTCGTCACAGGGGCTCCCTGGGAAATATGAGGGAGATGAGATCCCTCTTGAATATGCCTCTTATTAAAGCTTAATGTAATCCTCCCTCAAAGACCACAGTTGAATCGGAAGAAACGCGGAATCGAAGGAAGACTCCCCTTCTATTCTATCCACCGTAATAAAACTAATAATAATAGCACAAGGTGACAACATACATTTAGGTAGTTGTTGGCAGAAAAAGACACCCACATTGTTTTGCAGGTAGGGCACTCCCCCCCTCTGTCTCGTTGCCACCCCTTGGGGCTTTGAACACGTGTTTAGTCAATCTAGGCATGCGTAAGTTTCTATCCTTACAAAAAAAAAAAAGTAGATAAATTAAAATTTGTTAAATTATGTATGCTTTGCTGTTTCCTTTTATCACAATCCACTTCTAACCTAATTATATTTTTCTTAATCTTCTTTTTTTTGGCATTATTCGGACGGTTCGATTTTCAAAATCCATCTGTGGGTGGCCTTCACTTCACGTCATCTACCGACGTAACAAAAGATTGCGACTTAAAAAAAAAAAAATTGATCTTTTATGTCGTGAGAGCCTTTTTTTTTCAAAATTGGTTAAAACGATGCGATTCGTATAAAAACAAAAAGTAATGAATGTCGGACTTTAACCTTATCCTTACGAGTAAATTAGAGGAAACTTTAAAAGATTGTTTATATTTTTTATTTTTTAGGTAAAATATACTATTATAATAAAAATTTTTCAAAAATTTTCTATTTTGTCAACTTTTTATTTTGTTATATAATTATATTACTACGCATCTCTTTTACATTTTTTATGGCCCAGGGTGGATAATGTTAGTTTAGCCGCGGATGTGGAGTTAACGGAGTCATACACGGTTTGCTCCCTTGATGACTTTACCAAAAAATAAAATGTCAAATATATGTTTATATCTCCGGCCTAAGATAAATTTCACATTCTATCAACTTCTTTCTTTACTATTGATTATGTCATCAACTTTGGATTCTAGCTTTTGTTTTACGTGGGCTATCATACTGAAAAATAAGCATGAAATTAACGGGGAGGGGATTTCACTTTTCCAAATCGAAACAAAAGAAAACTTAGTTGAAGTTGGGAGCCAATTCTACATAACGTTGACAAAAAGTCAAATCATAACTCAGTTCAAAAGTACACGGACCCAGCTTCAATTAAGTTTTTCTTTGCTTCACATTAGAGAAAAAAGATTCCCCTTCATATTAATTCCGTGCTGGTTTCTTCGGGATCTGATAGCCAACGTAAGAACCACTAAGACTCCTCAAATCCATGTCAGTGATTTACTTATCTAAAGCAATTCACTTGGGACTCCTCAAATCCATGTCAGTGATTTACTTATCTAAAGCAATTCACTTGGGTCAAACAAAATATAAAACCTAAAGCTGATGGCATGATCATATAAAAAAAATAAGTTTATAGATATAGAGTTTGCCTTAAATTAAGGATATAAACGAATGTTTTTTTATTTTCAAGTAAAATCTCCAATTAAAGCAAAACACGTAGGTCTTCCACGTCAGCCATTGGACTAACGCCGTCCGCTCCGGTCCAATACCCCTTTGGTCGGTCTTGTCCGATTATTTTATCTTGTCGCTAATTTTAATATTTGAAAAAAAAAAGAAATTGGGTGGGGGGAGGGAAGAGCATTGAAACGCAACTTAGGGTTCATATTTTACGGTTCCCTATTAACTATCCAATTCTACGACCCTTGAAACCACATGCTACCCCTAAGTAAAGAATTGTTATTTCACCAAATTATGGAAAAAAAAAAAACTAACTAGTTAAAAGTTGCTTTTTTGGGCGAAAACGAGATGAGTGGAAATCGAATCATTCTTGTCTCGAGATCGTCTCAATAATACGACCAAGCCTAAACTACAAAGCTCGAATTAAATCAAGCTTAAAAATTTGAACACGACCCTGACTCGATTCAATTATAAGGGTTTCGAGTTTTGCTTACAAGGCTCGATAAAGACCAAGTCTAAACTCGGATTTTCAATTCGAGCTCGGTTCGAAATTACACATAGTTTGAAGTCGAGTCAGTAAATTTGAACTCGGCACGATTGGATCGAAAACATTTTTATGAATAATTTATGAATATTTATTATAAAATATTAGATGGCTTGTGAGCCACCAAAATATAAGTGTTAAGGCCCGAGGTCAATTCGTTTCGTTAACGATCTGGCTCAAGCTCGATCAAACTCGAAGTAGAACCGAACTTTATTCGAATCGGCTCACGAGCGGCTCAATTTATTTTTATGAACACTAAAATCTTGCGGACGAAATATCAACGTTCAAATTGTTTAACCATCCAATCCTCATCCGTGCTTGCATTATTGCAAGTTTCAACGAAATAGGCTACATGTTGACGTGGATTCCCTTTTCATCAAACTGTTGAAAGTACGGAGGCTGATATCCCCACGAGCATCTTGAGGCCTTCGATTCTCAACCGTAAGGCTTGTAGTATGTTGAAGCTGACAAGGATTAGCCTTCAAACTCCCTTCCACTGTTTCTTTTATTAGTTTCATCATTGCTTTTGCCGGAATCAAATCATCAACAAGAGGTGTGTGCTTTGCCTAATTATCAACATCCATGACCCCCTTTCCTTTATCAACTTGGACGTGCGAACTTTCCTCCATATGTGTTTTGTCGACTCCTTTATTTCCCAGCTTCTTCACAATATATTCGATTTGTTGTTCTCTTTCTTTCGTGAAACCCATCATTGCTTCGACTGTTTTATTAATAACCACGACTAGATCTTCTATTGAAGAGTGTCTGCCATTATCACTGGCATGTCGTTGAAGCCATTAGTCAAATAAGCTTTTGTGGGGGAATTTGATGAAGAGTTACTTGATGAGACATTATCAAACAAACTCCTTGCCCACTAGATAATGTTACCATACCCTTAAGGCTCTTACCACCGCATAGAACCCCCTGTCGTATGTGGACTAATGCCTCCTAGTATCACATAATTTCTCGCTATAGAAAGCGATTGGCCTCTTTTCCTAGGAATGTACTGCTCCAATCCGAACCCCACTAGCATCATAATCAACCTTGAACAACTTATCAAAATCGGGTAGAGCTAACAAAGGGGCACTACACAACTTCTCCATTAAAAGAGTAAATCCAGCATCAGCCTCCTCACTCCAATTGAACTTTCCTTGCTTTAGACATTCCGTTAATGGGGCAACAAGTATGCCAAAGTTTCAGATAAACACCTATAAAAACTAGTTAACCCTAAGAAGCTCCTCAATGCTATCACAGATTTAGGAGTAGGCCAGTCTTTAATGGTCTTTCACTTTCTCCTCATCAATTGTAATCCTCCCCCCTCACTACAAAGCCCAGGAACATCAGCCTCCTAGACATAAATATGCAGTGCTTTAGATTGACATATAGTTTATGCTCCTTCAAGACAGTAAATACACTTCTCATTTGGTCAACGTGCTTTTCCCCTTACTTACTATAAATCAATGTACCATCAAAGTACATTACCACGAATTTTCAAATAAAGGGTTTGAACACCTGGTTCATGACGCGCATGATAGTACTGGACGTGTTACTGAGGCTAAACGACATCACTAGCCATTCATATAATCTTTCTTCGTCTTAATTGTAGTTTTCCATTCATCGCCTAGCCTCATTCTAATTTTATGGTATCCGCTCCACAAGTTTATCATGGAAAAAATTGTTGCTCCGTTCAACCTGTTAAGCATGTCTTCAATATAGGGTATTAGAAACTTATACCCAATGGTGATCTTGTTGATAACTCGGCTATCGACACACATCCGCTAACTCCCATCCTTCTTGGGAGCGAGTAGTGCTGGTACGACACAAGGACTCAGGCTGTCTCTGGAAGCCTTTGTCGAGCAATTCCTGAGCCTTCTCCTGGAGAATTTCTGTTTCCTTAGGGCTTATCTTGTAGTGCGGTAGATTCGGAGGCTTGCCATGGGTGCCAAGTCTATTTGGTGTTGTATGTCTCTCAAAGGTGGTAGTCCCTCGAGTAAGTCGTATGGAATATAACCTCTTTGAACTCCTCTAATACTCATTTCACTTCTTCAGGAACTCTCTCGGCTCCTTCCTCTTCCACCTTCATCATGTTTTTCACAACCAGAAGTGCACCTCTTTGGTCTCCTTCATAATTTCTTCTATCTCCCTTCCCGAGCTCATCACAGATAGAAACAGTTGTCCATCTGATGTCACCTTAAGAGGTAAAAGTGTGTACCTCTTTCCCATCCTACTCCAATCTATAGAGATTCTCTTTGCCATAGCGTTGAGCATCCACATCGAATCGCCAAGGTCTCCCAAATAGAAGGTGGCAAATGTCCATGTCCATGACATCGCAATATACTTCATCATTGTACTTCCCAATGGAGAACGACACTATACACCTCTCTTGAACGTCAATTTTCTCAACAGTCTTAATCCACCCAATGGTATATGGGTTAGGATGTCTCTTTATAGGCAGTCGTAACTCCTTGACCACATGCCGGCTGATGATGTTTTCACTACTCCCACTATCTATGATCAAGTCAAATGACCTCTTCCTGATTGTGCACCTGGTATGAAATAATTAATGCCTCTAAGTGATGTCATCCTATTTAGGTGCCAACATGAGTCTCCTAATAACATATGAGGGTTGACATTCTTCGTGATCCTCCCCACAATACTCGTCCTCATTAGGGTCACAATAAATATCCTCCTCATCTTCTCGCTTCACCATGTTGATAGCTCTCCGATTTGGACACTTTGTCTCGGTTGGTTGCAGTAACAACACTTGCCTGGGATGGGTTTGGCATACGGGTTATTTTGCTTGTGGGGCTCCTTGGTTTCCATGGGCCGTTTTTCTAAAAACCTCTCATTCTTTTTATCCCCAATATTACTCGACACATCTATGACGTTTTTCTCTTTATCGTCAACCACCCTGCTAAATCCACCATGCTCACCCCTTTCAAGTTCGTACCTCCGACCACCTCCATCAAATCTGGAATTCTTGTCGTTCAGCATGAGCTCAGCCCACAACGCCATGTTCTTCGCTTCGCGCATACTCCTTGACACCGTAACACCAATTTTATCTCTAATTTGCAGCTTTAAGGCATCGGCATACCTTGCCCTCAGGTTATTGCGTTGTGCTAGGCTCATAAAATCAGTAGTGTATTCGTGGACAATTCGCAGCCCTTGACAACATCGTTTATAGTGCTGGAAAAGTATTTGGTTATAATCAGGGGGAAGAAACTTACCCTTCATTAATTGCTTCATACGCATCCATGTCTGCACGGGTCGTGTTCCTTCTCTCATCTGCCTACTTTGAACTCCCTCCAACCAGGCAGAAGCACCACCCTTCAGTCTACACGCCACCATTTTTAAACCCTACGTTCTTCTGGCATGTCCTTGTAATCAAAGAACCGTTCCACCTCTGCTAACCAATCAAGAAACCCTTCAATATTAAATGTCCCATTGAAATAAGGAAGGTATACTCTTAGATGATAATCCCCTTCGTCGGGTTGGTCACGATTATCATATCCATGAAACCCTCTTTGTACCTTCTTCCACCATAACCATCCCTCTTAGGTGGCTGACTCCTCTCAAATTCCTTCTGCCTCTAAATCATCATCATATATCGGTACTCCTCGAGGCTGATTTATTGGAATATCATAATCTTCTTGTATCGTAGTCCTCCTTCTTTCACCCATCAGACCTCTGTTATTAGTGACCCCTATGGCATCAAACCGCTCGATCAAAATCTGGACGAGTTGTTCCGCCCGTTTCAACGTTCGATCTATAACATCCAACTCCGTCCTTAGGATCGGTTCCCTCGCCTTTTGGACTCTCGCATCACGATCACCATCGTGAACACGGCCGCCATCAACGTCACGGTCAGTAGACTTCTCGCAGGAACTCAACTTGCTCTGATACCACTCTATGCAGCCCTGAAACGTTACGAACAATAGAAACCGATAGTAACGATCGAGTCCCAAGATAAACGATTGCAAACTAGTAATCCCCACATAGGAAACCCTCAAAGTGTCTGAATAATATCAAAATAGTCAATAATCCCAATGTCTTGCTTAGCAAAGTTGTTTATAATCCTAATATTTTTCTAAAAGAAAAGCCTAACCAAAATATATAATATCCTGATAATAAAGAATTCCTAAAATAAATAAGATCCTCTGGATCTTATTTCCTTCCAAGTGAGGCATGGTACACACGAGCCGAAACATGACGGTCGCAAAAGAAAAGTGTTAGAAAAAGGGGGCAAAAGTCGACCCCAATAAAACAAAAGATCTTGATTGCCACTCTGGGGCAAGTCACTTCAAGTTCAAAAGCCTCATTTCTTGTAGAGAGAAAAAGAGAAAGAAAAAATCATTCTTCAGCACATTTCTCAACACACTTGAGAAACATTCTTTATTCATTTCAAAGGAATCGAACTTCCCACTCTGATAGCATAGAAACATATTTTGAGTGAGCCTTGAGAGATGTAAGAAAAACCTTTCTTTATTCTCTATCACACAAGTGTTTGTCTTTTTTTTAAAAAAAAAAAGAAATTTTTGCGCATGCATATAGAACATCCAGCATTCATATCATCCGTAGTCGACATTTTAGCAAGAAGTGCACATGGGAGACGCAAACAATCTCAAGCATACTTCATGATCTCAAAACTCAGACCTTTATGCTAAGGTATGATCATTTTCACTACTGCTAAGCACTTTTATGGTGTGACAATACTTCCAATTCAAGTTATCCATTTCTCAATTCAACTGGTTAAGCATTTACTAACAAACACAATACCACACTCGACTGAGCGTTTACTAGCAAACGCAAAGTCATCTCCAAATCTGTTAAGCGTTCGTACAAACGTGATACCACCTTCCTCTTGGTTAAGCATTCATACAAACACAATACCACCTTTCCTTCTGGTTAAGTGCTCGTACAAACACGATACCGCCTTCAATTCAACTAAGCATTTACTAACAAACTCAACGCCACTCGACTGAGCGTTTACTAACAAACATAATGTCATCTTCACTTTGGTTAAAGCGTTTACTAACAAACACAATGCCACTCGACTAAGCGTACTAACAAACGCAATGTCAACTTCAATTTGGTTAAAGTGTTTACTTACAAACGACACACCACTTTTCCACTATGGTTAAGCATTTACTACCAAATGCAACACCATTCGGTAAAGCGTTTACGAACAAACGCGATACCATTCAGTAAAACATTTACTAACAAACGTTATGCTATTTTCAAGTCAGTTAGGTTGAGTGTTTACTAATAAATGTGACACCAACCTCCATTTTACTTAAGCGTCCACTAACAGACATGACGCCACTTTCGATTTTTCAGTTTTGGTTAAGTGTCTATTAACAGACGCGACACCATTTTCAATCCTCCTAGTTGAGATTTCGTACAAACGCGACACCATTTCTGATTACCTTATGATTTAGCGTTCGTACAAACGCAACATCATTTTTCACCCTTTAGGTTTAGCGTTCGTACAAACACTACACCTCTTTTCACCGGCTCTTAGTTATGCATTTTCTAACAAAAGCGACGTCACTTTCGATTAAGCGTTTATCACCAAACGTGACACCACTCTTATCTTGGCCAACCATTTATAAACAAACGCGACGCCTTAGCATTTCTTTTTAAAAAAATTGGGTTATTATTAATTCTCTGGTTGAACATTTTACCAAACATTCTCACAAAAGGGCAACTATCATACTCCAATTTTTTAGAATATAATAAAATATACCAAAATGCACAAAATCATGGAAAATCTACAAAAAATAATATAAATCACTGAAAATCAAGAAAAATAAAAATAAACACAAAATTATAAAAAATATACAAAAAAACTCACAAAATCATGAAAAATCATTAAAAATCTAATAAAATAGTAATAATAAAGTCACCATATGCTACCTATAAATAGCTAGACCTAGGGAAGCACATAACACACTAAAAAAAGAAACTGATTAGGAGAAACTCCAAGAGGAATCGTTTCCGAAGATTTTTATTTCAGTAGAAATTGCATCAGGTTACATTCCAGTTGGCCGAGCCTTCATTCGACGCGGTAGTAGCTTCATATTATTTCCCGGAGGCCTCAGATAACTCCTCCATCCATACGTCTTCGAACACCCGGTAACTCCTTTCCTGGTCCCACTTTAATTTTTGATGAATTTGCATACTTTTAATTACTTCCGATTATACATACATACAGGATGTCCCAGTTTGCTCCTTGTTCTCTATGCGGACGGTCTCGGCCGATGTATCACTGCCTCCACGGCTCCAAGATTGGGAAAAAGCTCGGGATTCTTAACCCCAGATGGACAAGGAGGACAATGTCCTCAATCTCATGGATTTTCAGCTAGTTCAACACCAAGACGCCAGAGCCTATGACGTCCTTTCAATTTCAACCACAATGGAGTTGTCAGCAAGCGAGCAATAGTTGATGAGGGGTCCCAGATTTGCGGCTGTCATTGACGAAGGTGCCTCCCGATCAACTTCCAAACAGGTTTGGTGGTTAACTAGCATCTCCGGCAAAATCAACACCTGCAGCCTTGAGGATTCCCAATCCCAAGGCGTCTACTCCCGACTTCAGCTTCTCGGAATACAAGACGACGTCCTCGTCACCATGGCTAACCCCTGCGTCGCCTCTGCCTCCATCTTCTCTTGGAGCTGCCCCGTCCGAGCACCTGTTTCGGCAGCACTCTTCCCTTTTATTCAGTTATAATGTTCCCGGAAAGCCAACATCTATCGCCGATGATTGTGCCTCCAACTAGTATTCCGAATCTAGCCATCCCGGCGTCTTTGCAATTATTCACCGGTCTATGATAGTCACGCATATCGCACTCACCGTCAGATCTGGAATCCGCTACATACGTTATTCCATTCCCAAAGTTTCGCTCAGCCACCTCCACTCCTCCGCGTCAATCGGACCCCCGGTTTCGAGCTTCTTTTGACTAAAGGTAATATTCTGATTTTTAACTTTGTCTTTCTCTGTGTGTGCGTGTCCCCGAGACTTTCTTTGCAATCGAAAGACATTTCCCCGTCATTCTTGTTAAAAGCAATTTGATGCATTAGTTTTATTAGTTTATCCACATAAATCTTATTCCATTTTTACCCGTATTGTTTCATCTTATGCATTGAATTTTAAATTTTCACACCATTGACTATACTTTATATTTCCTCAGTGTTTTCAAAATTTTAACCGTACGGTGTTATTACCATCTTTACTACTTGCTCATGATTTATTTTGCATTAGAAAATCATTAGTGCAGTTTTGCTATTTGAGACTTTACGAAAAAATTATAAAAGGAGAAATCAAAGTATAAACTTTCAAATTTTTCTTCGAACAGTTTACTGTTCTTTTTAGTTTTAATGCAGATATTTAGGGCCTTACGGACAACCAAAGTACACACCCCGTTCGAAGTTTTCAAGACAGAAACCAAAGGAAGTATATATTCGAGGGCTATTTGAGTTCTCAAAGGTAAAGACCATCTAAAGACAACTTCGCACTCACCAACGTTATGGCATCAGCGCCTCGCCAAGTTCGTTGTAAACCTACTTCAAAACAGCATCGTGATGTACAAATGCTAATAAGGGCATTTCATTTTAAGGAAGTCGAGAAATGGTACTAACCTTACTTTCCTTAAACTCGGTTCTCTCTTGAATTCAATTTGGCATAAAAATAGTTAAGGGCATTAATAAATTTATGTTGCTTACGTTTTTGTTCAAAATCAATTTTTAGAAATGTTTTCATAAAAAGTATTCACATAGACATTTTAAACATTATTGAACTCGAGATCATTTTTTAATGTCAAACAATTTCTTTTTCTAAAACCAAGCTCAAATAAATTTGGACATCGGAAAACACACAAAAAAGGCATCACATTTCTTTGTGATGCATGCGATTTAGTAATTCCTAATTTCCGAACCTAAATGAATATATATAGTTTTTCTAACCTGAACTTAAAATAGGTTAGTGGCGACTCCAACATGTTTTCAAAATTTGAAGCCTTATCGTCAAGGGAAGATAGATGGAACTGGAAACAGGATCCACCCGCAACAGCGGACACAGCAGAAGCCCGTTTCGAAAAAACATTTTCCAAAACCGGTCCCGAATCTATGTTATACGTATAAATCGAATAATAAAGCACTTAAATAATTCATACCTTATAATCTTGAAGTATTTTCGAATACGATTTTCTTCTAAAACTCCAAACGTAGTCCTCTAGAAATATTCACACACACGTTGTAACACAGACTTTTGAAACTCGCTTAAAACTCTTAAAAATATTCACACACACTTCATAACACAGATTATTTTCAGCCGAGTGCTTTTTGTCTTCAATTCTCTCGCCCATTACCACTTTCTGTACGACCCGGAACCTAATTTATAATGTAGGTTTCTTTTGTCTGTGGGGTACCGACTTAGGATTTTAATAACTAAAATTTAATCAACCATTGCCAAGTATCAAAGCTTTGCTACATCGTATGAATATGTAATTATAATTTCTTAAAAGAACGAGTACAACTTTAGGATTCATTTAACAATCCGAATCCCACGTAGCATGTTAGTAATCCCATATAATAGGCTATGTATTATTATGAAATTCTTTGTCTTAAAATTAGAATTTATTGCTTTAGATATTTTAGCCAATAAATTTTAGTTCTGAAATTTATATCTTTTAATTTTAATATTCTTTAGAATTAAACTATTAATATTCGTGTCGGTGCTTTTGTGTGTGACTCTCTAGGTTCTATATACGAAGGCAGTGTACATCCATACACAAACTGAGGTAACCGTCTAACATCAGTTTTCAGCCACTCAACGTAATATAATATTGGTCATGAACCCAAATTACTATGACCGATTATTTTGTAATTCAAACTCTTCATCACACTGACTTCTGATTATTCAGTGCATCATCCGTCATCACTGAATTAATCGTTCTACTTGATTTATAAGATATAATATATCTTAACTTGAATGATAAACATTTCTCCATGGTCGTGTTTTAAAATCACTAGTACTTTATCAAGTGGCCACGATGTCAACTCTCTAAGCCAAGAGACCGATGAATCCTATATTGACTCAACAATATCTTCTCTACGCTTCGTTGTACGCCCAATAACTGTATTACTCACAATCCGATTAAAGATTACTTTTAACGGCATCAAAATGCACAACTCCTAGATAAATAAATGTCTCAAGTAAGGAGATTGGTTACACTCGTTCAACAACAGAAGTGACTAATGGCGCTTAACATGTGGTACTCTCTATAAATGGTTCATATCCAGTGTACCATAAACTTGGGCACCCCGAGTATAACGTGGGCATTCATCCCTCGGTCTAACTTGACCTGAGTTATACTCAGCGTTAATCTAAATGCCTCTAAACATCTATCTAAGGATAATTTTAAATTGACAAATAATCAATCTTTGAAACTTTATCATAAATTAAGAGCACAAAAATAATTAATATACAATGAATACTTACCTTTATTAATAATTATTTACATATATTATAAAGTATCTTAGCATGTAAATACGTTAACATATAAGTCGCAAACGAAATGATTAGTAGCAACTTTTTTAAAGTAATGATTATAATGTGGCTGGGGCCTATTTTTTAAAGTCACGCAAATGAACCCGAAAAAAGAAAACTCGAACCAAACGGTCGGATTCTCACACCGTGGGAAGTCCAGAAAAATGATATCCAACTACTTCATTATATTCAACTCGGTGGACCCGACCCTCCGCCAGCTGCGACGCATCATCGGGACATAATAGCCATCAACGATGTTTTTCTGCATATCTGAAAAATATTTCATAAAATAAGATAATAAATTTTAAAATTCGTCGAATAATATTTTAAATGAAAGATTATTTTAAATAAAAAAGTTGGCGATATTGTTTTAGTTGGATTGATTATTCAATAGACCCACCCATCATTCCAGTTAAATATTGTTTCCTACTAAATTGTTAAAAGGATTAGGTGGATAATGACAAGAAGAGTAAATGTCAGAAAACAAAATCTTCAACTTCTTTTAGAAAGGACGTTCATTACACACTTATAATACTAAATTCTTGAATACATATACAATACTAAAAATACATAAAATTGTATTTCCAAAATATTTTTCATTGTTTTACAAAACTACTCATCCTTTTTGGCTAATTTATAAATAATAAAGGAAAAGTAATTTTCTTATAGTAATACATCATGTTTTAAATAATAAAAAATATATACATAAATTTTTTAGAAAAAGAATTTATCCTCCTACTTACATTCCTTTTTCAAAGAGAAAATAAAATTATTTTAAAAAATTATAGTATTCTAAATTTTTATTGCTTAAAAAAAACTACAACTTATAATAAATATGCTTATGAATTACTGCTGAGGTTTTTCTATTCTCTACAAGAAACCTAGTAAATTTAGAAGAACCAAAAAATTATTAAATTATAAGATATTTGCACAAATATACTAAATTTATGCAACTTATAAAAGGACAAACAAATTTGTAAATTTTAAATAGTTTTTTCTTTCACAAAGAAAAAATAAATTTTGTAAAGGCACGATTTATCTTATTGAAGAAACAAAAAATTTTTTGTGTGTTACAAAACTATTTCTAATCTTTACTATGTTTGTAACTCTGACAACTAGGTTACAAGAAATTAGTAAATTACAAATTATTTTTTTAGCTTAATTTCGTAAGTATTTAAATTTTCTTTCAAATAGTTACTAAAAATATCTGTATATAAATTATTATTCTTTATTTACAAATTATTTGTTCATCTTTAAAAAAATTGTCGCGGGCTTGTACTTTGTGTATTCACGAAGAATACTGATATTTTTAGGGTTTAGGACATGGAAAATGCTAAAGAATAAAAATAATTATTGATTAAAAATATAACAACCACACAATTGCCAGTGAACAAGGCAATAAAAAGGCGACCAGCTAACGAATAAATTGTCTCCCCTTTGTTGGTATAGGTGCAGGCCAACAACAACGCAACAATGGCTGCTGCTGCTGCTCATACTACTACTACGAAGCTTCTTCAACATCCCAGTCATGAGCATCCCTTGGAGCCCCTGGAGTTGAGCATCCTTCATCTGTCCATCCCCCCGAGTTGTAAACTCTGCCACTGGAAAATATCTGGCGACGCCTTCACCTGCCGGGATTGCCAGTTCTACTACCACAGAGTATGCGTGGAGGCGCCTCCAGAGATGGAGTACCACCCTTTGCACCCACACAACCCTCTGATCCTTACGCAACGCCAGCAGATGTTCGTTTGCAATACATGTGATGAAAGATACAATTTTGGCGGCAGCTCGTTCTATTGCGAGGACTGTGACTTTGACCTGGACCTGAGCTGTGCTCTGTCTAATTTATCAGGAGGCGGCTCCTCCCAGGGGGCAACCCCGGCGCAGATCTACCTCCCGCTTCATCCCCACTCTTTGACTTCATTTTTTAAGAGACACGACTTTGTTGGGGGAAGCAATTGCTTGATCTGCCAGGAACATGTAAAAGGGGATGGGTACTTTTGCTTACGCCGATTTTGTGATTTCGTCATCCACAAGAGATGCGTTCAAGATCTTCAATGTGCAGATGGTACCAAGGCTCCTCGAGTCTATCACAGCCATCCACTTGAGACCCTTATTGTGGGGGAAGAGACGGACCCAAGAAAGTGTGCAAAATGCAGATCAGATACATTGGGTGAGTTTATCGGGTGTCCAAGGTGTGAAGTGTTTATTCACAGGGATTGCATTCCAGTGAAGGATACCCTTCAATACCCTCCTCATCCGGGTCATTCCCTGGTCCTCTTCATTAATCGGACCGGCAACCACGAATTACAATGTCAATCTTGTTCTGGTACCATTGGGGGTGAGTTGTGCTATCGTTGTTTTTCCTGTGAGTTCTTCGTACATGTCAAATGCGCCCACCAGACCCTGGCTTATTGTGAGGAAGGAAAGAGAGTAAAAATCGAAATCCCTTGGCATGCTCATCCGCTGGTCCTCTGTCACAGAACCAAATCCGACTCGGACCATTGCTTCTATTGCAGTCGTATGTTAAATGGCCCAGCATATATGTGTGAAGTGCAGAACTGTCCATTCCTTATCCACTGGGGGTGTGCAGAACCAGAATCAATTTTAAACAGCACTTGTCACCCAGATCATCGGATCACTCTTCACAAAGCGGCTGATGGGCAGGCTCCACTATGCGGAGCTTGTTGCAGAATAATCGTTGGCATGTTCTTCTCTTGTGAACTATGTGCATTGTACCTTCATAATGAATGTGCCTATCGTGCTCCTACACTGAAGCACTACCTCCACCAGCATAAGCTCCTACGTTTTGATGAGCTTGCATCCGAAGAATGCAATCGCTGCGGCCTGCGTACCGATTCGCCTACCTTCCGTTGTGTCCGCTGCAACTTTAACCTTCACGAGAAGTGTCTGGAACTTCCTCCGGTTGTGAAGCACGAGACTCATTTCCACCCATTGACTCTGCGAGAAACTTACGTCGATGATGATTCAGGAGAATATTATTGCGATCGCTGCGGGAACAGGAGGGACGGTCGTCTAGGTGCTTATGTTTGCGAACAGTGTAAGGTGACATGTGCATTTCATATCGACTGTGTTCTGCCCGAGGTAAAATATTACTCCGTCTTTTTGTGTTTGCTGATCATTGTTCTTGCATAATATTACTCCGTCTTTTTGCGTTTGCTGATCATTGTTCTTGCATATTGAGATGAGCTTTAAAATCTATTGCTATCTTCACGGCAACACTCCTGACCATGTATTACAATAGCTTCAAGAGGTTTATGTGAAGAAGAAACAAAATGCTGTGATCAAAAGATTGGCCGAGGATATTACAAGGAAAAGAGAGCAGGTTCATGCGACAGAAGAAAAGCTAGAGGAAGGAAAGCGAAAGTTGGAGGAACTGAATCGGGAGTTGGAAGATCTGGTTAAGAAATATGAAGAGCTCATCTCCGAACAGGAGAAGAACTAAAGAATATATGCCTGCTTTGGAGTCGTTCGAGAAAACATTGCCGGAAATCACATATTTCTAGCTTGTGGGAATGAGTCTAGTAATCTACTGGATGTAATGAACTGGGTCGAACAAACCAGTTGGCGCTCGTGAAGGAATTCCATGCCTGACTTGAGGCAACCCAGAAAAGCTATGTTGTAAATAATGAAAATGATAATCGTACCGACTCATCAAGCTCAAATTAAACCGAACCCGTCGTTGTCATGGATTTATTATTTTAACTATAATGAACCTTGAGATTTTACGTTCTTAAAGGCTCAAGGGTTTAATTGTTCTTACTAGGTTCATTAATAGCACTTGAACTCCGTGAATATCTTAGATAAGGGTACTCAGTTGGAAAATTCCAAATTCGAATATCAACGATCTCGTCCTGAGTTACTTTACTTACCTGTTGTGGTAGATTAAGACGCTTAGATAAATGAATTGCCCAGGTAACGATCAGATGAATAGAACTTCCAATGTTTGGGATGCACATAAGTGCCTTCTATCAAATCAAGGGGCGTTTGCATTATTCTTCTCCTCTTTCAAGACTAGTTCCTTATGTTTCTTCCTTAGTTCGTCCAACTCAAGCTCTATTTTCTCTAGCCTTTGCTTTATCACATCACCTTCTTCCTCTTTTCGATCTATCAACTTCGACAATCTGTCGGATTATTTTGCACCTTTTAAAACTGTGGTGAAACGCGCATTGTAAACATTTTTAGGGCAATAAGCAAGAGGTTTCTCAGGCTTATATTGGAAATACTAACAATAACAATGATAAGTTGACTTATTTCGGGCAGAACGCACTCAATGATATGCCATGTGGGTGAACCATGTGTAAGATATTTCATCTAATGGAAGATTATCATAATCGAACTTAGCACACGAAAAGCACGGAAAACAGAGCACGATGTTGACATACCTCGAGAAAACAGAGCATCGACGTTGATTTATCAAGCCTTTAGACTTTGTCTTCATCACGATATCAATTACTGAAGTATTTCCCGACAACATCTACGAAAGGCGATGATTTGGGTCTTTCTCTCTCTGACTTGTCGACTACTAATGGAGCGTGTTTCTTATGATTAGGGCAAGTAGGAGAGGGACATGCATGTGACGGGCCGGCCCTTCCATCACGGGCCTACTCAACACATGAGCCTACACCATAAGTCGTCTAAATCACATTAAAAATAAAACTTGAGATGTGCAAAGCCAAACCAAAATGATCACATAAATTTTAATGGATTATCATGCATTGTCTCGTATATCGTGATACAATACGTTTAAAATAAATAGAAAATAGTGATTGATTATATCCCAGATAAAGAAAGCTTTGTAAAATGGTCGCACCCAAGTTTGTCGGTGAAAACTTTGGAAAAAAACTAAAAAACTGTCAAAGGAGGGTTGCTTTTCCCCCTTAGCAGAAAATGTGGTTGATATGATTCTCTTCAAAAGGAGTTTTCACCCTTAAAAGAGAGCGCATGGAAAATTAAGTGCTAATCAAAGGAGGGGTTACCATTCGCCCTTATTAGAGGAACATATGGATAAAAGATAATGGGAAATCAAAAACCCTTTTAAGTAGAATAAATTATATTTACAATTGTCACTCGATGATAGGTTGCTGGATAACAAAAGTACGTACGTCTAAAAATGATAAGAGTCTTTGTGTTGTGTTATTCTAAACTTGAAAATCAAAGTATTTATACTAAAGATCCTATGCAGTTCGTCCAATCGCGTAGCGCCCCTTCAAATCGTGCTGACCTCCAACGAACTCTCCCTATTGTGAAAGGATCTCCATTTCTTCCGCGTTTCTTCACTTAATCCCATATAAATGCGACACATTTCATGTCGTCCCTCTGGTTTCGGATGAAGCGATTGGAGTCAGGTTTTCAATCTATCCATAGGCCAATGCGGGTCCTTGCATATTTATTGGACTTGTGACCCAAAATTTTCTTGTAGAAACAGTCGAAGGGGTGTCAATGGCGTCCGGGTGAGACGTCTTCATCACAAGTACCACTGACCATCACCGCCTCAACCAACTGTATCTTGCCGATGTCCGCGGAGGACGGAGAAGAACTGGTGTTATATAGGATAATGTGACAGGAAGATATTTACGAGACTTGCCTTACATTTTTTGCAATTCGGACAGACATTATTTCCATGATCATTTCGTTCGCCTGAATAGAAAGAAGAATTAAAAATAAAAAATAAAATCCATAATACATGGAACGATTCAAATTGTTCCACGTACGGTGTGTACGTTCCCTAAATAGTTATTCTTTTGGTAGGGGTGTCAATTAGGATGAGATTGATATTATTGTCTCTAGAATTTGATGTGTTTTCTAACTATTGAATAATTTGATATTAATGGTAGGTGCATCGAAAAATATTCCATTTCTACTAAGTTGTTTCCTTTTTTTTTTTTTTTTGCTTTTGCATACTGAATATATTTAGATAAATTTTTTTCAGAAATCCTATTTTTATTAATAATGCAATATTAGTAACAGTATTTTTTAAAAATTAAATCGCACAAAATTAATAAATTTCAAGTCGACGTTTCATCCTCCAGCCCTGACCCACTTGTTATTAGTCGCTTGGCCAAGATTATTTAAAAATCTCGAATGAATCTCGTATTCCTTTCTTTAGACGTGTTTAAAGAGAGTATATAAGATAATAATGGAATAAAAAAATTTTGTTATATTTGTTGTTTTTTTTTATTTTATTTAAAAATTTTTAAAATTTATCATCAGCAAATTCTTTTACGGGTTTTAAAGTTATAATAATATGAAGCTAGTGAATTTGTTCCCCAAAGTTCACGTTAAAGCTAAGCTGGGAAATCAGGTCCTGAGGACCCGGATTTCTCAGAGCCAGAGCATTCACCCTGTGTGGAACGAGGATATGATGTTTGTTACTGCTGAGCCCTTTGAGGAGGAGCTGCTCTTTAGAGTTGATGATCTGGATATGCCCAATAAGAATGAGGTGCTCGGATGGTGCCGGATCCCATTGCAGTATGTGGACTGGAGGTTGGACCAAGAGCCAGTGAATTCTCGTTGGTATAATCTGGAGAAGCATGTTGTTGTCGAAGGAGCTTGGAAGGAGGAGGAAACAGATCTGGATAGTTCGATTCACCTTAGGATATGTTTGGAAGGTGGGTATCATGTCCTAGACGAATTTCATACTACAACAGCGATTTGAGGCCTACAGCCACACAGATGGGGAAGCACCACATTAGTGTTATGGAGCTGGGCATCTTGATGGCACAGGGGTTGCAACCGATGAAGACGAAGGATGGCCGCAGAACGACAGACGCTTACTGTGTCGCTAAGTATGGAAAGAAGTGGGTTAGAACAAAGGACAATATTCGACAGCTTTATGCCAATGTGGAACGAGCAGTACGCCTGGGAAGTCTTCGATCCCTGCACCATGGTATCGGAGTCTTCGACGACTACCAGCTCCACAAAGGACAAAAATCTGGGTCAAGAAGGGACTCGAGGCTAGGGAAAGTGATGATTTGACTGTCCACCATGGAGACAAACCGAGTCTATACCCATTCTTACCCTCTAGTGGTTCTGCAGCCAACTCGAGTCAAGAAGATGGGAGAGATCCAACTCGGGATTAGGTTCTCTTGTTCTTCCGGGGTCAAAATGATGCACATTTACTCTCAGCCGTTGTTGCCAAAGATGCATTTCATTTACCTGATGCCTGGGAGCCAGCTCGACCGTCTCAGGTACCAGGCAACCCAGATTGTGTCTGTGCATCTGAGTTGTGGTGACCTCCCCCTACGGAAGGAAGTTATAGAGTCCATGCTCGAGATGGGGTCTCAAATGTGGAGCATACGTCGAACCAAGGGAAACTTTTCTCGGATGATGGATCTCCTGGGCAGGCTGATGGCACCCTGGAAACAGTTCGACCAGATATGCAATTGGAAGAACCCAATGATGACAGTAGTGGCTCATGTGGTGTTGATCATGCTTCCATGATCTTTGTGTTCCTTTTACTGATCGGGGGGTGGGGGAACCGACGGAGGCTGAGGATGCCCATGCACATGGACACTCGCTTCGCCTATACGGACGCCCACCCTGATGAGATTGATGAGGAGTTTGACACGTTCCCAACTTCCCGCGACCTCGAGGTTGTGAGGATGAGGTACGACAGGCTGAGGAGCATTACGGGGAGGATCCACACGATGGTTGGCAACCTCGCCACTCAGGGTGATAGGCTCCAGTCTCTGCTAAGTTGGCGCGACCCGAGGGCGACAGCGTTGTTCTTGATTTTCCGTATGGTGGCTGCGATGGTTATGTACTTGACACCTTTTCGGGTGGTGCTTCTATTGGCTGGTCTCTACTCCCTTAGGCACCCGAGGTTCCGGCAGAAGCGCCCGTCTGTGTCACTCAACTTCTTCCGTCGGCTTCCGGCGAGGACCCACTGTATGCTATGGAACAATAACTGAACTTCTTCCGTCGGCTTCCCGCGAGGACCCACTGTATGCTATGGAACAATAACCGATTGTAAATGCATGTAGCATTTTATAAAATAAACACCGATTTTTCTTTATCTCTTGTTTAATCAAGGAGAGATTCAGTACTAAGAACAAAATTTACATCACCACTGGATGAGAGGAAAAGGAAAATAATTTTTCATATAAAAACTTTAATCACTATTCATTCTTATTTTCATTCTAGACTCCGGTTAAGATATGTAGCTTAACCGAGCTTTGATAGTAATATAAGAACGGTAAATATACCGAACCCAGCATACAAGCCCAGTGGGATTCGGGAGTAAACTGACGGACTTTATATACTAAATCAGACTCTTTGTCGCGGGTGGATCCCGTTTCCGGTTCCATTTAAAATGAATATCCTCCCTTGACGATAAGGCTTCGGATTTTGAAAATATCGGAGTCGCCACTAACTTATTTTAAGTTCAAGTTAGAAAAACTTTAGAGATTCGTTAAGGTTCGGGAATTAGGGATTACTAAATCGCATGCATCACAAAGAAAAAGGAGGCTTTAATCATGTGTTTTCGATGTCCGATTTTATTTGAGCTCGGTTTTAAAATAAAACATTGTTTGACATATAAAAAATGATCTCGAGCTCATTAATGCTTAAAATGTCTACGTGAATCATTTTTATAAAAATATTGAATTTTCGGGCAAAAATGCAAGCAACATAGATTTATTAATGCCCTTAATAATTTCTAAGCCAAAAGTAAATTCTAGGGAGAACCGGGTATTGTACCATTTCTCGTTCTCTGTAGAACGCCCCCGTTAGCGTTTGTACCTCACTGTGCTGTTTTAAAATAGGTTGACAGCGAACCTGGCGAGTCGCTGATGCCGTAACGTTGGCGAGTGCGAAGCCATCTTCAGAGGGTCTTGACCTTCGAGAATCCAGATAATCCCTCGAATACTTCATTATCTTGAACGCGTCGAATGGGGTGCATGCCTTGGTTGTCCGCAAGGCATGCTCCCAGAATATCTGCATAAAAATCAAATAAACGAAGTAAACTGTTCGAAGAAAGAATTGAAACATGAGGAGCTTGCAAATTATCGAAGCTAACTTCAATAGATATATTTTTTGCAACATAATAATGGAAATGATACGGAAACTATCTACCTGAATGGATAAGAATTGACTCTTAAATAAAAATATGTAATTTAAATTATTTAAAGGGATCATTAGGCAATTGAATTTAACCATTATTATTACGCTTAAAACTCCATCAACCGCTTCTTTTGAAATGTGATGAAACAATTAAACCCGAAAATAATGGTAAGACGAGAAATTCTATGTGCACGTAAATCCACCTAGACAAGTGAAACAATAGATAAATTGGCAAACATCGGAGAGAGGTGAAACAATTGAGAATAAAATAAATGATATTGAAGCTGCAAAGACCAAATAATGTAATTGAAATTAAAAAGACAAAATTGCAAATGAAACAAAGAAGTATATGAGGTCTGATCGGAGGGAAAACCTGAGCCCCTGGATCCTTGACCTCAAACTCATGAAGGAGGCGGGGCACTGGGAACCAGAATCAGGGAGCTCGTGGCTCAAGGTTGAAACGTCCATGGGCAAAGGGAAGAAATCATCGAGGTTGGAACTTCGTCACCGCCGCTAGGGCGTTGTGGGTTGTGGAGTGCGCCGCCATCATGGCCATTGCTCTCGCCAACGGAGGAGTAAGCAATGAACATAATTCTGCACTTTGGTTCCTGCCCTTTACTGTTGATTTGATTGGAGGGACCGAATTCGTCTTGACAAGAACAAAATATTTGCAGGGAAAGGCCCCGGATTGGCAAGACTTTGTCGGCATCGTTGCATTGCGCATCATCAACTCGACCATAAGCTTCGTCGAAGAGAACAACGCTGGCAATGTTGCGGCTGCCCTGATGGCTGGCCTTGCGCCCAAGACCAAGGTTTGGGCGAGTGGAGCGAGCAGGAGGCAGCTATCCTGGTTCCTTCTTTAGTAGGGCCGCCCACTTATGCTTTCTTTCTATATGCTCAGGTTTTGACGGCCATCGGTAACTTCTGCATCTGCTCCATCGTCGTTGGTATGTTGATCGAGATCATCGGGATGTACCCCATCCAGCACAGGAGGTATAGGGAGGGAATTGACAACCTCCTGGTGCTCCTCATCGGAGATACCCCAATCACCATGCCAACTGTCTTGTCTGTCACCATGGGGATCGGTTCCCATAGGCTTTCCCAGCAAGGAGCCATCACCATGACAGCCATTGAGGTGGACTCGCTTACGAAGGCATCGATTTCTACTCCACTGTCACAAGAGCAAGGTTCGAGGAGCTGTGCATGGACTTGTTCCTGAAATGCATGGAGTCTGTGGAGAAATGCTTGCGGATACGAAGATCGACAAAAGCACTGTCGATGAGGTTGTCCTGGTTGGCGGGTCCACGAGGATCCCGAAGGTGCAACAGCTACTGCAGGATTTCTTCAACGGGGAGGAACTATGCAAGAGCATCAGCCCGGATGAGGCAGCGTCTTATGGTGCGGCTGTCCAGGCAGCAATCTTGACTGGCGAAGGGAGCGAGAAGGTGCAGGACTTGCTTCTCTTGGATGCTGCATCGCCCAGCCCCGGATTTCTTCTCTCCATCATATGTTTCCGTCTTCCCTTCTACAGAGGCAACTTGGGAGTCCCCTTTGACTGATTTCGCTGCTCTCTTGATCCGACTCCCCTTGTCCAGTGGAATCATCAGCTTTGGTTTGACTTAGCTCTCCTTCAGATGATTTACTCGTGGAATCGTCCTCTGTAGTTTGTGTTTCCTCAGTTTTGACCTCTGATTTCTCTTCTTGATCATCCAGCGAGTCTTCTCTTTCTCGCCGGTATCTCCTTTCGTGGCATCCTCAGGTAAATCTCCCGGGCTATCCTCGAATTGCTGGCTGGCTTTTTCCTTGGATGGAGCGTCATCGTTCCCCTGTTCTGGCACAACTTTCGTCTGTTGTGCTGCTATTGGTGCTGCTGTTGGTGTTGCTACTGCTTCACGAGTGTCTTGGAGCTGACATTTCTCCAGGGCTGACCATATGTCAGGATCGGAGTTGACGATGAGGTCAGAATAGAGGGACAGCGGCACGGAGGAGGAGGAGGACGCATCGGCAGGGGACGAGGTTGTGGCATCGAGGAGGAGTTGACAGTGGCCGCTGCGGACGCTACTGGACGGGTACGGGCAGAGACGGGGAGGCAGAGACAGTTGAGGAAGAGCTTTCCCTTCTTGATGGTGACCATGACCATGTTGCTGATGCAGGCCGAGGGTGGAGCCTTTGGTGGTGTCGTCGGGAATCTTAGACCCGGCCAGAGCGAGGAAGAACGCGAGGCTATCCCCAAAGCGAGAGCGGTTCCTGGAGTCAATAACGAAGGAGAAGTAATTCCTATTCCCCAGTTGACCTCGACGTGACCTTCCTCTTGCTCGGGGTGGCCATCTTCTTGGAAGTATATGCACTGGCATTCCTCATGTTCTTGGACAAGGTGGCGTGCTGGTTAAGAGCAAGGAATTCAAAGCCCTCAATGCAATCCGTCGTATCCAACCTTTGCAGAAAAGACAGCGCTGATCTCGCAAAATGTCTCAACTTTGTCTCCCCAGTTTCTGCCTCAGGGAGAAGCACCTATTCTGCGATCGCCTCCTAAAGCTTGCAGGGCTAGATGAGACAATTGAGAAGCATTTCTGGAACACCCGAGGGAGCAAAATCTGTGTCGTGTCTTAACCCAAGGGATCCAAATTCTCTCATCCCTCTTCGTGTTCCATCCATATATGCCGCCAACAGGGATTGGACGCCTCAAAGTTGAGGACACATGTTGTGGCAAGGTAAGGGATGCATGCAATGAGTTTCGTGACCGCTTGAACACGTCGCGGACGCCGCCGTTGCTGATTGTGAAAAATAAAAAGAATCAAAGTAGAGAAATTCGCCGAATCATACGGAACTAAAGGAAAGAATTTACCGGGTTGTCGGGTGGCATAAGTCGAGACGGAGACGTCGAGCGTCTTGCATTCTAGGTAGGACGAGTTGGGGTCGTGTCGATGGATGACGGGAGCTCGGCCGGCTGAGAATATAACCTGATGCAATTTCTAGCGAGAAAATCAAGAAGAGAATGCTACCTTTTGTGACGACGAAGTCTTGATTTTCTTTCAAGCGTTCTTTTCTTCTCTGTGTCTCCCTCTATGTCTAAATCTTCCCCCTTTTTATAGTTTTTTTTGTCCTTCGTATTTTTGCAATGCAATATTATGTTTTCCAATTTTAATTTTATTTCATTTGATTTTATTTGATTTGATTTCATTTGATTTGATTTGATTTTATCTTGTTTGATTTGGTTTTGATTTTTAGTGATTTTTTGTTATTTTTTAAAAAAATTGGGTTATGACACTCTTCTTCTTTTTTTACGGGCAAACCTTTTCAAGAGTTGAAGTTGCATTGACACAATGAACTTTCATTCACTTCTCCTGATGGTTGAAGTCGCATTGGACATAATGGAAGAACGGCGAATCAGTGACAGTGCTACAACTGTTGCATTCCCAGGACCATACCTCGTCCAAACATTGAAGCTCGTGCTCATGGATATAGTGTTTCTGGGTAGGAAGACGAGCGGCACTTCCTGAATTAAGTAAGAATGGGCAAGATTCAAGGGAGAAGCGGAACCCAACAATTGTTTTGCGACAACCTTTGCAGAGTGGTAGCTTGTGGTCAGCCTCCCTGCTAAGAGTAAGCAGATTATCTGGGTGATGAGGGTGGGTCATCGTGGAATGAGGAGCATAGATTTAGTTTCGTGACAGAGGAGCAGTGGATGTTCATATCCTTGCAGTAGGCAATGGTGAGGAGGGCACACTGAGCATGGAAGGGGGCCAGAGGGTGTAATTTTCTTATAGTAATACATCATGTTTTAAATAATAAAAAATATATACATAAATTTTTTAGAAAAACATTTCTCCTCCTACTTACATTCCTTTTTCAAAGAGAAAATAAAATTCTTCTAAATTTTTATTGCTTAAAAAAAACCACAACTTATAATAAATATGCTTATGAATTACTCCAAAGGTTATTCTATTCTCTACAAGAAACCTAGTAAATTTAGAAGAACCAAAAAAATTATTAAATTGTAAGATATTTGCACAAATATACTAAATTTATGCAACTTATAAAAGGACAACAAATTTGTAAATTGCAAATAGTTTTTTCTTTCACAAAGAAAAAAAAAAAATTTGTAAAGGCACGATTTATCTTATTGAAGAAACAAAAAAAAGTTTGTGTATTACAAAACTATTTCTAATCGTTACTATGTTTATAACTCTGACAACTAGGTTACAAGAAATTAGTAAATTACAAATATTTTTTTTTAGCTTAATTTCGTAAGTATTTAAATTTTCTTTCAAATAGTTACTAAAAAACATCTGTATATAAATTATTATTCTTTATTTACAAATTATTTGTTCATCTTTAAAAAAATTGTCACGGACTTATACTTTGTGGCTTTGTGCATTACGAAGAATACTGATATTTTTAGGGTTTAGGACATGGAAAATGCTAAAGAATAAAAATAATTATTGATTAAAAATATAACAACCACAGGTGAACAAGGCAATAAAAAGGCACCAACATGGGGTTGGTCCAAGTGGTAAGGAGCTTGGATTCGCTTAAGGAGGTCTCGGGTTCGAAACCTACCGTACGCAGCCACCCCTGTTGGAAGACTCACCCACCATAGCCAGATGTCCTACCCGGGTCGAGTCCGGATTAGTCGGAGCAAAGCTCCAGAAAACCGGGCGAGCAACGAAAAAAAAAAAAAAAGGCAATAAAAAGGCGACCAGCTAACGAATAAATTGTTTCCCCTTTGTTGGTAAAGGTGCAGGCCAACAACAACACAACAATGGCTGCTGCTGCTGCTGCTCATACTACTACTACGAAGCTTCTTCAACATCCCAGTCATGAGCATCCCTTGGAGCCCCTGGAGTTGAGCATCCTTCATCTGTCCATCCCCCCGAGTTGTAAACTCTGCCACTGGAAAATATCTGGCGACGCCTTCACCTGCCGGGATTGCCAGATCTACTACCACAGAGTATGCGTGGAGGCGCCTCCAGAGATGGAGTACCACCCTTTGCACCCACACAACCCTCTGATCCTTACGCAACGCCAGCAGATGTTCGTTTGCAATACATGTGATGAAAGATACAATTTTGGCGGCAGCTCGTTCTATTGCGAGGACTGTGACTTTGACCTGGACCTGAGCTGTGCTCTGTCTAATTTATCAGGAGGCGGCTCCTCCCAGGGGACAACCCCGGCGCAGATCTACCTCCCGCTTCATCCCCACGCTTTGACTTCATTTTTCACGAGACACGACTTTGTTGGGGGAAGCAATTGCTTGATCTGCCAGGAACATGTCAAAGGGGATGGGTACTCTTGTTTACACCGATTTTGTGATTTCGTCGTCCACAAGAGATGCGTTCAAGATCTTCAATGTGCAGATGGTACCAAGGCTCCTCGAGTCTATCACAGCCATCCACTTGAGACCCTTATTGTGGGGGAAGAGACGGACCCAAGAAAGTGTGCAAAATGCAGATCAGATACATTGGGTGAGTTTATCGGGTGTCCAAGGTGTGAAGTGTTTCTTCACAAGGATTGCATTCCGGTGAAGGATACCCTTCAATATCCTCTTCATCCGGGTCATTCCCTGGTCCTCTTCATTAATCGGACCGCCAACCACGAATTACAATGTCAATCTTGTTCAGGTTCCATGGGGGGTGAGTTGTGCTATCGTTGTTTTTCCTGTGAGTTCTTCGTACATGTCAAATGCGCCCACCAGACCCTGGCTTATTGTGAGGAAGGAAAGAGAGTAAAAATCGAAAGCCCTTGGCATGCTCATCCGCTGGTCCTCTGTCACAGAACCAAATCCGTCTCGGACCATTGCTTCGCTTGCGATGGTATGTTAAATGGCCCAACATATATGTGTAAAGTGCAGAACTGTCCATTCCTTATGCACGAGCAGTGTGCAGAACCAGAATCAATTGTAAACAGCACTTGTCACCCAGATCATCCGATCACTCTTCACAAAGTGGCTGATGGGCAGGCTCCACTATGCGAAGCTTGTTGCAGAATAATCGTTGGCATGTTCTTCTCTTGTGAACTATGTGCGCTGTACCTTCATTGTGAATGTGCCGATCGTGCTCCTACTCTGAAGCACTACCTCCACCAGCATGAGCTCCTACGTTTCGATGAGCTTGCATCCAAAGAATGCAATCGCTGCGGCCTGCGTACCGATTCGCCTACCTTCCGTTGTGTCCGCTGCAACTTTAACCTTCACGAGAAGTGTGTGGAACTTCCTCCAGTTGTGAAACACGAGACTCATTTCCACCCATTGACTCTGCGAGAAACTTACATCGATGATGATTCAGGAGAATATTATTGCGATCGCTGCGGGAACAGGAGGGACGGTCGTCTAGGTGCTTATGTTTGCGAACAGTGTAAGGTGACATATGCGTTTCATATCGAGTGTGTTCTCCCCGAGGTAAAATATTACTCCTCCTTTTTGTGTTTGCTGATCATTGTTCTTGCATATGGAGATGAGCTTTAAAATCTATTGCTATCTTCACTGCAACACTCCTGACCATGTATTACAATAGCTTCAAGAGGTTTATGTGAAGAAGCAACAAAATGCTGAGATCAAAAGATTGGCCGAGGATATTACAAGGAAAAGAGAGCAGGTTCATGCGACAGAAGAAAAGCTAGAGGAAGGAAAGCGAAAGTTGGAGGAACTGGACCTAGAGTTGGTAGAACTGACTCGGGAGTTGGAAGATCTGGTTAAGAAACATGCAGAGCTCATCTCCAAACAGGAGAAAAATTAAAGAATATATGCCTACTTTGGAGTCGTTCGAGTAAACATTGCAGGTAATCACATATTTCTAGCTTGTGTGAATGAGTCTAGTAATCTACGGGATGTAATGAACTGAGTCGAACAAACCAGTTGGCGCTCGTGAAGGAATTCCATGCCTGACTTGAGGCAACCCGAAAAAGCTATGTTGTAAATAATGAAAATGATAATCGTACCGACTCATCAAGCTCAAATTAAACCGAACCCGTCTTTGTTATGGATTTATTATTTTAACTATAATGAACCTTGAGATTTTACGTTCTTAAAGGCTCAAGGGTTTAATTGTTCTTATTAGGTTCGTTAATAGCACTTGAACTCGGTGAATACCTTAGATAAGGGTACTCAGTTGGAAAATTCCAAATTCGAATATCAACGATGCGTCCCGAGTTACTTTACTTACCTGTTGTGGTACATTAACATGCTTAGATAAATGAATTGCCCAGGTAACGACCAGATGAATAGAACTTCCCATGTTTGGGATGCACATAAGTGCCTTCTATCAAATCAAGGGGCATTTGCATTATTCTTCTCCGCTTTCAAGACTAGTTCCTTATGTTTCTTCCTTAGTTCATCCAACTCAAGCTCTATTTTCTCTAGCCTTTGCTTTATTACATCACCTTCTTCCTCTTTTCGCTCTATCTACTTCGACAATCTGTCGGATTATTTTGCACCTTTTAAAACTGTGGTGAAACGCGCATTGTAAACATTTTTAGGGCAATAAGCAAGAGGTTTCTCAGGCTTATCTTGGAAATACTAACAATAACAATGATAAGTTGACTTATTCCGGTCAGAACGCACTCAATATGATAAACCATGGTAGACTTATCTTACATTCACCGCACACGTAGACACTAATCGAGCATCCCTTCTATTCTCACAGTGCTCATAATAGTAATCCCATAATCGTCCTCAAGAAAGGTTTGACGTAGAGTCAATGGTTGACGATGAATCTCGCTTTTCACAACCTTTAGAGGTTCCATGTACTTTTCATTGAGATTAAAGTTGCAAGGGACACGGTGGAAGAGAGGTGAATCGGTATAGATGATCTGCTCTAGGGTTGCCCCCTCTCCCCGTATAGCTACCACAATCAAATAGAGTAGATAAAGCACAACTTATGTCTAGATCGAGTTAGCATTTTCTCACTTGAATAAGCAACTGTCGATATTGAAAAGTTTATCACAAGCATCACATCCAAAGGATGGACGATTACAGAGGAGGAGCAGTGATGGAGAGGATGTAAAGGGTGGTGCTCTATCTAGGATGGTGCCTCAACGCATTTTTTGTGGTAGTAAATGTCACATTGTCGATTGGCTGATATCTTCTTGCAGCGGAGTCCAGGGCTCCAAAGGATGCTCATGACCGGGGAGTTGAAACACTGCCATGTCGGTGAACCATGTGTAAGATATTTCATCTAATGGAAGATTATCGTAATCGAACTTAGCACACAAAAAGCACGGAAAACAGAGCACGATGTTGACATACCTCGAGAAAACAGAGCATCGACGTTGATTTATCAAGCCTTTAGACTTTGTATTCATCACGATATCAATTACTGAAGTATTTCCCGACAACATCTACGAAAGGCGATGATTTGGGTCTTTCTCTCTCTGACTTGTCGACTACTAATGGAGCGTGTCTCTTATGATTAGGGCAAGTAGGAGAGGGACATGCATGTGACGGGCCGGCCCTTCCATCACGAGCCTACTCAACACATGAGCCTACACCATAAGTCGTCTAAATCACATTAAAAATAAAACTTGAGATGTGCAAAGCCAAACCAAAATGATCACATAAATTTTAATGGATTATCATACATTGTCTCGTATATCGTGATACAATACGTTTAAAATAAATAGAAAATAGTGATTGATTATATCCCTGGTAAAGAAAGCTTTGTAAAATGGTCGGACCCAAATTTGTCGGTGAAAACTTTGGAAAAAAACTAAAAAACTGTCAAAGGAGGGTTGCTTTTCACCCTTAGCAGAAAATGTGGTTGATATGATTCTCTTCAAAGGAGTTTTTCACCCTTAAAAGAGAGCGCATGGTAAATTAAGTGCTAATCAAAGGAGGGGTTATCCTTCGCCCTTATTAGAGGAACATATGGATAAAAGATAATGGGAAATCAAAAACACTTTTAAGTAGAATAAATTGTATTCACAATTGTCACTCGATGATAGGCAGCTGGATAACAAAAGTACGTACGTCCAAAAATGATAAGAGTCTTTGTGTTGTGTTATTCTAAACTTGAAAATCAAAGTATTTAAACTAAAGATCCTATGCAGTTCGTCCAATCGTGTAGCGCCCCTTCAAATCGTGCTGACCTCCAACGAACTCTAGCTATTGTGAAAGGTGTCCATGGCGTCCGGGTGAGACGTCGTCGTCACAAGTCCCACTGAGCATCACCGCCTCAACCAACTATATCTTGCCGATGTCCGTGGAGGACGGAGAAGAACCGGTGTTATATAGGATAAAGTGACAGGAAGATATTTACGAGACTTGCCTTACATTTTTTGCAATTCGGACAGACATTATTTCCATGATCATTTCGTTCGCCTGAATAGAAAGAAGAATTAAAAATAAAAAATAAAATCCATAATACATGGAACGATTCAAATTGTTGCACGTACGGTGTGTACGTTCCCTAATAGTTATTCTTTTGGTAGGGGTGTCGATTAGGATGAGATTGATATCATTGTGTCTAGAATTTGATGTGTTTTCTAACTATTGAATAATTTGATATTAATGGTAGGTGCATCGAAAAATATTCCACTTCTACTAAGTTGTTTCTTTTTTTTTTTTTGCATACTGAATATATTTAGATAAATTTTTTTCAGAAACCCTATTTTTATTAATAATGCAATATAAGTAACAGTATTTTTTAAAAATTAAATCGCACAGAATTAATAAATTTCAAGTCGACGTTTCATCCTCCAGCCCTGACCCACTTGTTATTAGTCGCTTGGCCAAGATTGTTTAAAAATCTCGAATGAATCTCGTATTCCTTTCTTAAGACGTGTTTAAAGAGAGTATATAAGATAATAATGGAATAAACTCAATGTAAGATATTAGAATAGGTAGGTATGAATAAGTCAAAAAATATCATTTCGAAACAACGAGTTTAATTTATATAAAAAAAAATTGTTATATTTGTTGTTTCGACAGCGATGAAATTTGCTATTATTAATAGAAATTTTTTTATTTTATTTAAAAATTTTTAAAATTTATCATCAGCAAATTCTTTTACGGGTTTTAAAGTTATAATAATATAAAGCTACTGAATTTCTTTCCCACCAAGCGGGTATTGAAAATGCCGGCGTATCAATTAGTGAAATGACTAAACTGTCCTCAGAAAACTCCCACGTTTTCCAATCTCACCCTTCCCCTTTGAGTCTGGTCATTTCTTCCAGGACGGCGAAACTGCCTTTTCGGCTCCCTCCTCCTCCTTCCCCCGCCCGCCCCACGCGGCGGCTGTCGAAACCCTAACCGCCATCCAGCCACGACGCCCGGTCTCTCTGGAACCAGTCAACGCCTTGGCTGTCTCCGCCGTACGCTTTCCCTCCGGTTGATGTCCTCTCCGTCGCCAACTTTCATGTCTAGCCCTAGATGGAAACGCCTTCCTTTCTCCTCGCCTTCTCTTCTCAGCCCTATCTCGTAGCCTCCGTCTTCTTCACTGTCCTTGGCTTGGTTTCCCTCTTCCTCTTCGTGGTCTCCGCTTCCTCTTCCAAATCCAGACCCTCTGTCTCCGACGACTGCTGTAGCGACGACACGGCAGGTTCTTGCTCCGACCCTTCCCCTTCCCATTCTTCCATGGCTATTGGTGGCACCGTTGCTGCTGCGACGGTGGAGAGAAACGCGGGAGCGTCGATGATGGAGCAGCTCGTGCCAGAAATCACGACTCACGCTCTTAGTTACCTGGATTACACTAGCTTGTGTAGGCTGTCCATGACAAATTCCTTGATGCGCAAGGCCGCCAATGACGATAACGCTTGGAAGGTCTTGTATCACAAGGTCTGTTCCCTTTTTTCTATGGTTGTTGGAATTTTATTTAATTGTGACGCCTCAATTTGTTAGTGGGATTTTAGACTTCTGGAAAAGGCTTGTGGAATCGTAAATGCTCTTTACTTCGGCATACGGACATTTTGCGGATTGTATAGTTTAAGAATTCTTAGGGTTCAAAATGCCAAGTGCCTTTTTTGTGTTTGAAA
This sequence comes from Melastoma candidum, assembly GCA_023653495.1. Classification (NCBI taxonomy): domain Eukaryota; kingdom Viridiplantae; phylum Streptophyta; class Magnoliopsida; order Myrtales; family Melastomataceae; genus Melastoma; species Melastoma candidum. Next base: position 5,215,946 of record CM042885.1, read on the forward strand.
GAATATGAACTTATATTTATGCCTTAACCCCTAAGCTTATTTCTTCCAATTGTGGACCTTGGTGTGGTTTTTATGTGTATTTTAAGTCAGTGACATTTTGTACAGGGTGCTGAAGTTTAATGGAGTGTGTAGCATTTCAGTGTATGGCCTGTTTTGCAGCATCAAATGGTGGTATTGTTTTCTTGATTGTTGCTGTATTGGTTAATGTTATATAATGGAGCTTTTCTTGAACCAAGTAACTGAACTTCATTCCTGGTTGAGGACAAAACTGTTAGATCCTGGTAAAATGGATTAAGAATATTTCCGTATATAATTTGTTACTTCGATCCCCAAAGATGCCTCCGCCGGTTGGGGAGGATTGGTGAATACCCTTTTGCTTCCAGTGGTTTTGGTTGTACTTCTATTGAAATCATTAGATGCTGATCAAGGGTGAATTTTTCTTTCTTGAAGTGGTTCAACTGCGGAAAGTTGAAATGTTTGATTCTGGAGTTATAGGGTACCTCCATGCATCGTTTCACCTCTCTCTGCGCACAAAATTTCTCATTTCAGTTGTTATATTTCTGTTATTGCCTGTTGATTGGGAAAGCATATCGCATGAGGTCCTATTTGGTTGTACAACTTACTGACCAAATTGCCTTCTTTTCTCACCTTCAAAAGCTAAAGCTGGAGATGTTTTTTAAGGAGTACTGGATGTGCAATGTGTCATATCACATCATTTGGGCTGGCCAATGCAGAGAATCAGTTTTAGTAACTGATGCTGTTGTCCTTCATCAATGTGGTCTAAACAACATTGTGGGTGCTCAAATATGTTGGAATGTGATACGGTAAAAAGCAGATGTACAAAACCTCTGATGTGGCACGCTCTTTTGTGTCTTCACTTTGATGTTGGGATTTTTGTGCCTCTTTTATAAAAAAAAAAACAGTTAAATTTACAATTGCCATGTGAGGTATGAAATAAATTGGCTAAGGACTGTGCTGAAATTATCTGGATATTGTGTAATTGCATCTGATAAGCTGGGAAGGATCCTCTGACATGGATTTCCTTTTCCCAAAAGGAGCCTAAGTGACCTAGGGAACATCTTTAGAAGCCATGGTTTGATACTGGATTTCTTTTATATAAAGTATATTGCAAAGATATTACTTTTATGTATTCCGCCACATATTTGCATGGTTGTATCATTTCTAATGTCTTCAACTTGAGGACATGTTCGAAAGCTAATGCTATGTCTAATAGTAGAAAAGTAAGTGCATGTTTGATGGTGCCACTGGCTCTGCCATAGATAATACCCATGCACCAGGAATTTCTTTGTCATTATCAGCCTGCTCTGCTATGATCTTTTGAAGTGTGCTTTTAGGTGCGATATGATATATCTAAAGTTAGTTGAGTTTGAGGTGGAAATGTAATTCGTGCTTTACTGCACTTGAGGTGTGTCATAATGGCGTCGTATCTTTTTTCCTCCTGTTTCTTTTCTCCCTTTTCTGCATCTTCAAATTGTGGCTTGTTAAATTTGATTTACTGAGAATGTTTTCTTATTTGATATTCTTTGAGTCACTGAACAGCTGTGTTTCTCTTTCTCACTTGAGCTGAAGTGCCGTCTTTCTGTAGGACTTTACTCTTGAGCAAGGCAGTGTCACACCAGTAAATGGTTGGAAAGCCTACTATGCAGCCACGAGGGCTGTTGTGAATGTTAATTCAGAATTCTTTGACATCATAAAAGAGCGCTCACTTCAAGCCATGAGCCGCCTTTGGTTTAATGCTGATTATGTGAAGTGTTTTCATGCTTCGGGAGAATTCTTTTCCGGGTACGCTTTCTTGGCTTGGATTGAAGATTAACATTAATAGTAGTTGTGCCAGGGTAAGTAGACTAAATCTAGCCATATCTAACTTCGAAGTTTATCACATTTGAATCCTCAATTTTGTTTGCCAATAACAATGAAAGGGGTAAAGTACTGAGATGAATTAATCTTGGCATCTCTAACTTAATGAAATTGTAACTATTTAACTCCTCTGGCAAGATTTTTCTCGTCTTCAATTTGATGCTGTCATTGGTGGAGGAAGGAGTACTTGGTTTTGACTGAAGCAATGTTTTCGGCTTAAGGATTGCTATCGATCTTAATGAACTGAAAATTGCCCTTTCTTTTGTCACATCCTATCTCTATGCTGGGGAATTCCGGAGAAAATTTGGCCTGTACTTTGGAGTGGCCTCTTTAAATATGCTTCAATGCCATCATGCCATTTCGGATGTGTTACTTTATCGATTCAGGTTTCGATGTTCCTCGAGTGTTCCCTTGTTTGAGGTAGAACCTGCATATCTGAGCATGAAGTTGGATTCCTGTTTTTCACTCAAGAATGCTCCATGTCTGCAATTTCAGTTTGGGCGGCTTCATAATGTTTAAGACAGCCGGATCTCTTGGTTACAGGTATAATGCTGTGATACAGAGTTGGCAGCTTGCTTTTAATTGGGATCAAGGGGTTGACTTTCTGGTCCGTGACGTCCGAGTTCGAGTAATGACGGATATGGCTTGGGTTACAATGAAAACTTTTGTGGGTAACATGGACGCCGGACCATTTAATGTTACTAACATCTTCGAATTCCACAACGGGAGGTGGTACATGGTACATCATCACAACTCAGTGATGTTCATTGACGGAGAGATGGGGCAGCAAAATTTGCATGGGTAAATACGCAATGTTTGTATACGACAACAATAGTTTACTTTGGTGGTAATTTGGTAGGCAATGCTATTATGATTTTTATTTCTGATGATTTCATTGATGGGGAGAGGGATGCTAGGGGAATCAATCTTACGAAATTGTCTTTCTGGTTATGATCTAGGTGGGTTATTTCATCTCCCATCTTGATTGAGAAGATTTGATCTTTTTTGTGTATAGTTTCTTGGTTGCTGATCTTGTCTTCTTGTCTCTGGGGGTTTGGGAAAATTGGGATCCTCGGGTCTTCAGTTGAGGATAAATGTGTGCATGCTGGGGGAAAACAGAATCGATGACGTGGTGTTCGTCGTAGATTCATCAAGGTTTCTGAAATCGCTCTCTCTTTTGGGTCTTTCATCCTGGTATTGTTTCATAGGAAATGTAGTAGCGTCATCTTTTTTGTCGTCTTCTTCGAATGAAATCAGTCTTCAACTCAAACTAGAGTTTGAGACTTTCTGGCAATTGGGTATTCGTCTCCACACGTCGTATATAAATCTGAATCCAGCCATAATTAATCAAACTGGACCTATGTGAAAATCGACTGATCCGCGACATTCGGTGGAGGGTTGTGCGGCGGTAGATGTTGAATTACCACGTCGACATCACCTTTCTTGATGTACTTGTATAAGCTAAATGACAATTGTTGTTTGTTATTGTAAAATAAAGACAACATGAAGGACATAATTAGAGGTCATGTTCTGAAGGAGGAGGAGCATCAGCCACAGGAAACCGACTGGACTTTTTGTTTCAGTTTAATGCTGATTCATGTATTTTAAAGTAGGATAAATAAAGTAATCGGAGTTATATAATAATAACAACAATAATAACGTCGTTCCTTGAGGACGTCCGATAATCAATAAAATTTAGTTAAATGGGAAAAAAGCTCCAGCGAAACCGTCGCCACCGGGCCCAAAACTCGAGGAATGCGTGAACTCTATAAGGGGAGAGAACTAGAAGAAGAGCTGGTCCAACGTTGCTGTTGCCTGTGTTTGTTTGGTTTGGTAAGAAAATCCCCTTCTCCCTTTCCTCGCAGCTTTTCCGTGCGTCTGGTCGTTCTGAAAGGGTCGCAACGTCGTCCTGAAAGACCCTTCCTCCTTTTGGTACGAGTTTCGATTGTGATACTGATAGTCGCGAGCTTCTCTTTTGGCGGCTGAGAACGGAGACCGCCTCTCTTTTTCTTCAAAGTTCCATAACTACTGGGGCTGCGCCCGTATGAGTTGACATCCTGGATGTGTTGTGCCGGTGTCGGATCTCGAATGTTCGCTCTTCTTTTTTGTGGGCATCTTCTTTTATTTTTGCTGATATTTGGCACATGTGCTGGATCGGGGTTGTTATGCTTATTTTTAGAACCGTACTGTTGATTGATTATAGAATTGTACTGTTGATTGATTGTTATGCTTATTGTTAGATGGTGGCAGTTTAAGTTCTATTTGCGAGACCATTTTTTTTTTTTTTTTTTGGAGGTCGTTGTCAGGGCATAATACTTGAGCCGTCGGGAGCAATTCTAAGTTTGTTTTTGTAGTCTGCCAATTTTTTGATTGTTAATTTGAGTGTTCCCAAGGGAATGGTGTTTGTTGAAAGCCATTTTCTGGTAAACATTGGTGGTCAATGTCCTAATATCTGGAAAGAGCGTTTGGTTTTAGGATTTTTGGGTTCAATTGCTGTCAGAACATTTTCCAAGAATAACTGTTCCAGGGGAGATTGAAGATCTTGAATGTCCTTGGATGAAATGGATCGAGTTCCTCATCAATCCTCCTCTGGGATTTAGTTTACAAATGGACAAGCCTTCTCCCCTTTGATGAGCCTCTTTGTAGTGGTCTTTTCCTGTTGATTGTTGTAGTCTTCTTTCCAATTAGCTCAAGACTTTTACGGAGACTCCATCAACCTAGCCTGTCCTTGATAAAGGCGAGCCTGTGCACTTTGCTCCAGATAATAAATCATTGCCCAGCACAAAAAAGCTATTATATTCAAGAAGTCTAGATATTCTACTTTCTAGAAAAAGTGATCGTTGATGAGAATAGAGTAGTTATCATTGAAGTTGGTTTACTAAGAGTTTCACGTAGGTTGATGGTCATGATAAACGTCCATTGAATTTAAATGTGATTCAGTGTCCATTCAGCAAGTCCCTATATCGCATGTACCAGGCAATTCCTTTTACAGCAGAAGACTCTTTTCTGTCCCAAATTCCTCCTCGGTTAGTTCGGAGGTTTGGAACCGTCATCCTTGAGTCTCGCCGGTGATGATGTTATTTGTCCAACATAGGTGTCATGTCATAAACCTGACACTGTCCCAATGTGGTACTGGAGAATCGTCGCAGATACGGACCCATCTTTTTATAACCCTTCTACAAAAATAATCATTTCATTCTCAACGTAAAAAAGAAAAGGAAAAAAGAAGGCGGGAACAATGAAACTGTATTTTTCAAAGACGACCGACAACTCATCTTTTGCCTTGGAAGTGATATTTTCATTCTGAAGCTGCGGACTGAGTTTGCTATACTGATTTTTATTCTGTTCACTTGAGATTGGTGAAATTTTCATTTTCTTGCAGTATATGCAGGTTCTTTTTGCCGCAATATTGCAGATGCTTTGATTAAGATTGTGACTAAAACAAAACTTTAATCACTGAGTGGCTAAGGAAAATATAGATACTCAGCACAGTCTCTCTCCCTACTACAGCAAATAAGAAACACTGTCTTGCTTCATTCAGGTAATTCTACTTCAGTTATCCGTCCTTCTCTTTCCTGTTATCAATCTCTCTACTTGAACAATTATAATTCTAGAAGTTGCTTTTGGCATTGGATTCCAGAAATGGCCGCTGTCTTGAATAATGCAATGGGAGGTGATGTCTGGAAGGCGCATGCATCGATGGCCATAGTGCAGCTCTTCTATGGCGGTTACCATGTAATTACAAAAGTAGCACTTAATGATGGGGTCAACCAACTTGTTTTCTGTGTGTTTCGCGACCTCATTGCTCTCTCTATTCTTGCTCCGGTTGCTTATGTCCATGAAAAGTAAGTATATTGATCTTTCTCTCTCCAGGTTGTTCTCATTGCTGTGACTTTAACTGTTGCAACTATATAGGAACTGTTCTATCTTTAGTTAAGCTCCTCAAATCTTGTTTGTTAAACAGTGTTGAAGGCATTTGGCCTTACAGTTGAGCTTTTTTTCATTTCTGAACTTATTTTTAAGAATGTTGTTTCCCTCCATGTAGATGTGGTGTTTTGATTACTTTTTTCTTTTAAGTTGGACACTTCTTTCATGGCAGGACTATAATATTATCGTGTCTCTTTATGCTTTTGATTATTTGGTAAAATTTAATTTCAGTGGCTAGGATGAAGCATTCCTGCAATAAAACTATGAAAGATATTTTCTTTTGTGACAGTTAAGTAGCAACAGTTTAACTTTAATCACGACCACTTAATTTTTAACGAAATATTTTCTTCTTGCAGAAGAATTCGGCTTCCTGTGACCAGACAGCTGTTATGGTCATTTCTGTTCCTTGGACTGACAGGGTCTGCTTCCTTACCTGGCCTTAATCCTTTAATTTTACAGATCATATTGCTTGAGTATCATTGGATGGACAGCTAAAAAAAATTGTCCCTAAATTCACAGTAATATCTCAAGTTTGACTAACCTTTAATTGCCTTCTTACTTAATGCAACTTTATCCTTTCCTTGGACCTTTACAGGATATTTGGAAATCAGCTTTTATTTCTCATCGGTCTTAGCTATACAAATCCGACGTATGCTGCTGCAATACAGCCTGCTATTCCAGTCTTTACCTTTATTTTTGCAGTATTGATGGGGTCAGTTCGATACATTTTCATCCTTAGCATGTTACTTAATATGCTGTGTGGCATGTAGGCTTTCCATTCTTCTGGGCTGCCATCATTTGCAAGTACAATCCCATTATATATCATGAACAAACATTTTGGTGCAGTACAGAAAGGGTGAACTTAATGAGAATGGAAGGCCGGGCCAAGGTTGGAGGTACTTTGATATGCGTCTGTGGTGCAATATTGATGGTTTTGTTTCGGGGCCCCGCTATATTTGGATATAAGGATGAGGATTTCTCAAATCATGGAATTAGCGCCAGAAGTCAACCAGAACCTGCCGGATGGTTTATGTCAGCTCTTCTAGGGTTGGGGTTTGAAGATTGGCACATTGGGGTCATATGCTTAATAGGGAATTGCCTGTGCATGGCTGCCTTTTTAGCAGCACAGGTAGGGATGGAGTAGTATGTTCACTTCATATGCTAAGATCTTTCTACAAAATGAGATGAATTTAAGATCTTATTTTGCTAATATTTTAATGTGGTTATTGATATTGAGCCAAAAAATATACTTTATGTTGTCTTCTCTTATTTTCATTTTTCTCCAAATTTGTTCTTCATTACTCATTGTTTAGATTGATCTGAGTAGCATGCAACATCTCAAACATGGTATTCCCGGCTATTCTGGGTGTTCGATTGTCTTTTAATGTGTCAACTTCATGTAGGAAAAGGAAAATCTGCTATTTAACAGCTTTGTAGTGTTGCATGATTCTGTATGACCATTAGCATGAAATAGCAAAATTGTTGCCATTATTGTACTTCTTTTGTTATATTTTTTTCTGCCGAGTTAACATTTTCTAGTGAATTTCTCTGGTTAGTGTATCTATCTTTCTCGTGGGTTAGTGCATTGTACACTTGAGACTATTATTTCTTGAGAAACCCGTAGTTTAAATTTTCATCTTTGAAGTATTATCAGGTTCCTAAGCCCAGATTTGCATAACCTGGCAATACCATTCTACTGATCTTCTCATCATATAAATATAATTGAAAACTCAATTCTCATCTGAACATGTGTGCAACCAACCTATTAAGAAATTTTATGTTTTAAACATCTAATGAGTAGGATGTTTCTGACTATTATTGTTTTGTCCTTAAATGTATGGGGACTGATAGACAATAGTCCATGGAAGATGGACAATATCAATGTGTGATTGTAGAAAGGGACTGTTAGATACTAAAAAATATGATGATTTGGATTCATCTCTTTCTTCGTTTTATCGTAAGGACTTGGAACAGTCTGTACAAAACATTTGCACCCACTTGTCATCCAGCACCCCTAGTTTCAGAATATTAGAGCTGACCATGACTTGTTATTATTGTTCACTATATATATAGTTGGCATTCATATCCTAGAATCCTGTGTATAGGAGATCAGATGGGCTGGTTCATTAGTTTGAAAGCATAGATAGGTTGGCAATTACTCGGAAGATCTTCTGAATTCATCCTGATATTGGTGCTTCAAAGACACCGTTTCAGGAAATTATTGTTTAACCTATATATGCTATAAAAATGGAGCGTCACAAAGATAATTTGAAATATAAACTGTATACATTTGGGGACTGTTGTTTAGACTGTATTACTCTTAACTTGTCTAGAGAGGGAAGGTTTTAGGTTTAACTGCTGGGTACTAAGTCTATGCCTGCCAATTCCTATACTGTCGTGAACTATATGTATACATCACAAACAATCTTCTATCTGGTTGTGCTTTCAGTTTTCTAACTTAAGTCTATGATATTGCTAGATTGCTGTTCATTAACATGTTTGTATAAACATTTCAGGCTCCAGTTTTGGCGCAATATCCTTTTAGCTTGTCTGTCACAGCTTACTCATACTTCTTCGGCACTGTGTTGATGGTAACAACTGCATTCTTCATGACCAGTGAATCAACAGGATGGAGTCTGACACAATCCGAGCTCTGTGCTGTTATATATGCCGTAAGTTTATTTTGAATTACACATGATGATACCTGTGATGAAGATGGTTCGTAATTCAACTGGGATGTAGGCTAGGTGTATATTTTGCCATGATCACCCTCCGATAACTGCTCGTGATTGGTCCATATTATCAACCACGATTTTGTCAATTATTATTATTCTTGCTATTTTACATCACCCCACTTAACATGAAATAGCAAGAATATCATTGTGGAGTAATGAAGGTAGAAATTAGAATACCAGGCTGAATCGGACGTATTCTCTATCTTGTTATTTTTTATTTTTAAAGGTATCCTTTCTCTGCATTAGAGAAGAGGTGATACGAACTGATCTGATGAAGAGATTTTTTATTGGAACAATGATATTGCGACGATAAACTACTGCTATTCATGTATGCACGTCACTAGTAAAGGTGTTGTAAAATGGTGTTTTGTATATCCATCGAGCGTCACCTAGCTACCTGATCCCTACAGCCACTGGAGTAGCCGGGGCAATGTAATCATGGTTGTTGGGTGTTCTGGTAATTTGCTAGTGAACATGCGGCTTGTTTGACATTATTACTGGAGTTGAAATAAAAGGAAGATAACTGATGACTTTGCTTGGAATAGATCTGCAACTTGGTCTTTTGGGAAAAACTTTTCTTCCAACTTGTAATTCCCATCCGGTTGTTGACTTCCATAATGTAATAGGGGATCTCGTTTGCAGGGCGTTGTTGCATCAGCATTCAATTATGGACTGTTGACTTGGTCGAATAAGATTCTAGGGCCTGCATTGGTTGCCCTGTACAATCCTCTCCAGCCAGCCGCGTCCTCTTTCCTGTCGAGAGTTTTCCTCGGAAGTCCAGTATACTTGGGAAGGTAATCCCCACGATCAAAACTATCAGCTAACCATTTCTGCACGAACGTCTGACCTTATATTCTCTTTGTTATCTCGTGTTTTTGTATCAACATGTAAGCATCTGACTTTGCACTGCTGCTCTTTTAAAAACAGTATCCTAGGAGGGTCTCTGATAATCGCTGGTCTTTATACGGTCACCTGGGCATCCTACCGAGAAAGGCAGAGCGCTCTTGGTACGCTCCCCCACGTCGCCCGTGCGACTTTGGAAACAGCTCCCCTGGTTAACAAAGAGGGATCCTCCTTATCCCACAAGGCCCTCGATTGAATCCAACCGGGACGAGGATGACTGGATCTTTGCCGCGGGGGCAATGGTTTAGGGGCTTGTGAGGAAGGGGATCTCACCTGTAGCTGCTGTGCACAATGGTTTTGTTATAGAAAGGAGTTATTTTACCTCCGTGGCGTTGCATTTGTAGGTTCATGATCATGTTCATACTTTAGCCAAATAAATAATATGCTTAGCATCAATGTCACAGAATGTCACTTCTTTCTAAAATTCATTTTGAACTAGCAATCACAAAATAGAAGTTTATGTAAGTGGTGCAGACGTGACTTTAACGGACCTGTATGATGTCTTACGTGGCTCTATTTTTTTTTCAGGGGATCGCTATATGGCAAAAATTGAGAAAGTGGTTCGTTTTTTCGTTTACGCACTTGGGATCTTTTTCCGTCTTCATGCCCTGCCTCATCCTCTCAGCAGTAAATTCATCCCAACAAAAACAGCAGCAGCAGCCATCAGGACTGTCGTCATTTTGGTATTGGAGAATAGATCCTTCGACCACGTGTTGGGATGTATGAAGAAGAGCAGGACAAATGCTACTCCCTGTCCTCTAACCACTCCGACCCAAAGACGATTTGCTTCTCTGACAATGCCGAGTTCGGGGATCTTGATTCAGGTCGCTCCTTTGAGGATGTGGCTCAACAGGTGTTTGGTTCTGGCTCCAGTTCCGTCCCTTCCAGATCTGGTTTTGTGGAATAAGCCTTGTCTGCGTTCTCCCAATCTCTAAGAAACCGTCAGGAAAGACTTCAGGCCTGGATCTCTGCCTGTCCACGCTACTCTCGTAAGGGAATTCGCAGTCTTCAAACGGTGGTTCTCCTCTATTCCAGGCCCCACGTCCACTCAGCCACCTCCCATGATTCAATCAGCCATGTGGTCAGCCAAAATCGAAATTACAACGAACCCTAACCCTAAACCCCTTTTTGTTGATTTACTTAGTCGGATTCTCAATAATTTTTGCCAATAGAGCCACGTAGGATATCGTAAAGATCCGTCAAAGTCACGTCCGTACCGCTTAACGGACGTCGCTATTAGGCCTAATCAAAAAATAAAATAAAAATTAAACTAAATTAAAAACTTTTTAAACATATGTCACACAAGAAAATTGGTTCATAAATTGGGGAAAAAATCGATAATTTACCTTTTAAAAATAGGCCCTTTATCCCGACGACGTTTTCACCTACCTTTTAAATGTCACTGGATGTCGCATTTAAAATGCGTCATCCAAGGCTCCTGCCTTTAAAATATTTTAAGTCGTAGGATGATGATTTTCAAAATGTAAAATTAATCTTTTATATACCAATTATACGACTGTCACAAAACAACTCAAGAATAGGAAATAGAAGCTGAGAAGCTGATCACAAAACAACTCAAGAATAGGAAATAGAAGCTGAGAAGCTGACATCTAATCAGATAAAGAAAGAAAGAGTTGTACAAAGACAGAAGCTTCGACCACCAGAACAGAACAACGCGAGAGTTGTTCAAGGTCGGAAATAAAGCAGCGGAAAAATACAAAGATAGAATTTTCTAAAAGGATATCCGAGTCCTTTTAGATAAGATAAGAGAAAGCGGAATATTAAACTAGGCAGTAGACAAATACAGATGTTGCTTGATATACCAAGCAAGATACTGCCGATACTGGACATGGTTGCGGAGGGAAATCCATCCGCCACATAAATCCCAAGGGTTGAGGAAGATCCATTCCTCACCTGGTTCCATGCAGTTGAAGTATGAAAGCTGGGCCTCAATTGTGTGAAGTACACAGTTTCGGGCCTTATAGTCTATGTACGCATCTAATGCAGTGATGGTACGGGTAAAATGTTTAAGAGTTTTCTTCTTCTTCCAGAGTGGCTCGTCATACTGTCGACGAATGCTGTGGAAATGACTACGTAAGACATCATTATTGGGAAAGGGGGGTTTGCGGAAACGCTGTCTTCCTAGTGGAGGTCTCATCACACCTACTATCAGTGGCCGCGACCTGCGCCTGGCAGCCCTCCTGGCTATAACGGCAAGTGGTCCTTATGGCAGTCGATAGCTTTACGGTTCTGAGAGAACCCTACCGAGTTAACAGTGTACTGCAAACATCCATTTCACAATTAGAGTTTAAGTAGTCAAAATCACAATACTCATCACAGGATTTAGAGTTTGTCTGGGGAAGAGTCCTTTCCTTAAACAGGTCACACCATCATACAAGAGATAACATAGACACCGAAGAGCAAGGCAAGAAATTTGCCAGCTTTAACCAAATATAAATATCAACAAAGGTGATAGAGGATAAATTATTAAAACGAAGCAGAACCTGGAAAACTCTGGAAACAAGAGTGATAAAATGAATGCAAGATAAACCACACGATGGGTGCTGGACAAAAGAGTCATGAATTTGGGTTTTCTGGGTTTTGCAGATGTTTTTGGGTTTTCTGGGTTTTGCAAATGTTTTTGGGTTTATCGAAGGTGAGGGGGTTTCTTGAGAGATTGTCGATCTAGGGAACCACCACTACTGGATAACACCTTGGGAGAAGCTTAGCCGGCCATGGATATGGGGAAAACTACTTGTGTATTAGCTCTGAATGGAAATTGCTCTACCTTCTCCTCTGGTGGGAGTGTCTATTTATATTACAAAGAACATACTATTGCTAATTGAAAGCAAAGCTGTAAAGCTAAGTTAGTGGAGCGCAATTTGCGGAGGAATCTTGCAGCTTTTGGAAAGTTGATTGGCTGCTTGTGCCGGCCTTATCGTTAAGGCATCTTCTGTATTCCTCGTGGGCGGCTACTCTCGCGGTCGCTTTCCTCGATTGTCGGGGAAGTGCGCTGAACTTCTTTTTTGAGTGGATGAGGGACCCGTTGATGAAGATTCTGGATTTGGGCCGGATGGGCCTGATGAGCTTGGGCCAAGGTCCACCTTGTCTAGGAAGTCTTGTGCAATATCTTCCCAATATACTCCGTCATCTTGATGCTCGTGCTGGTGGAGTGCACATTGGAGTATGTGGACATGGTTTGGGTCTGTGAACTGGATCTGATGTTGGAGTACTACGTCTGGATCTAAGTATGGAACTCCGTTCTCTTTACAGAGCCTGATCTTCAAAAATTCGTTGTCCGTGATGGCCATTTCTCTGTCTGAATGGAGTGGATCTTCATGAACGAGAGAAAAGGGTAGACTGGCGAATTCGTCTACTGTGTTGATGGATGCCATCGCTTGTAGCCTTGAATCGAAGTACCAGTACCTGCGAAAAAGATAAACTGAATATGGGGTTATATCGCCGAACTTGAAGTATCTGTCTTGGTGAGCTTCAATCCAAATCTTCCACTGTGTTAGTGGAGCAAACCACGCTAGTACTTCAGCTAAGTGAGAGTGAGGCCTTCTGTGTGGTGTGAAAGTGTAGAGGTCTCCCAATTGTCCCAGATAAGTGAGTAGTTCTTCGGTGGGAAATTCAAGGGCCATTATGTACTTGTGCAGGAGATACCATAAGAGCCATTTTAGTTCTTCAGGGAAGATACTCATTGGTTCAATAGGTATGGCTCTGAGGAAAGGGTAGCAGGGATGTAGTCCTTGTTCTGGGAACATCATTCGTCCGTATTTGCTAAATATCCTTTCCAGATATCGTTTTACCATGAGGCCAGCATTCGCAAGGACTTCTTCCACGTGTTCCTTGTTGTCATAATGGATAATTTCTGGGGGAAGGATCCTCCTCATATCCAATGGTTTAGGCACATATGTGCGGATCATGGCCTGCAAGCTTGGAACTTCTTGTAGTGAAGGGTTAGATATATCAAAGGGCCGAGAGAGGAAATCAGCAACTATATTGGTTCTTCCTTTGATATGTTTGGCAGTGAAGGTGTACTGGGAAAACCATTCTGAGAGTCTGAGTAGCTGTGCATTCGGTATCTTCTTCTGGGTGAACTTAATCATGGATGGGAAAGAAGACATATCACTCTCGACAATAAAATGATGGCCAATGAGATGGAACTCAAACTTCTTAATGCCATACTTGACTGCCAGAATTTCCTTCATCGTTGAGTGATAGTGCTGCTCAGCTGTATTAAATCTCCCGGATTTATAGGCACATACCTGGCGTTTACCATCCTTTTCCTCTAAGAGGATGGCGGCCCAAAATTGGTCACTTGCATCAGTTTGGAGGATTCGAACTCCATCTGAAGGGATCTGCAAGGGAGGAAGCATTTGTAAATGGGTCTTTAGATACTTAACTGCTTCGGTTTGGGCTGGTCCCCAGGGTGATGAATCTTTCTTGAGTTGGGCCTCTAATGGACTGGTATACCTGCTGATGTTAGGAACAAAATCTCTCAGATAATTAACAATTCCCAAAAACTGTTGGACTTGTTTCTTTGTAAGATTTAGGTCCGGGAATTTTAATAATTCTTGGGCTATATGAGGTCCAGGGTGATATTGTCCATTTGATAGTCTCATTCCCAGGAATTCCACTGAGTGTTCAAAGAGTCTCATCTTCTTCTCTGAGAGCATTATGCCATGTTCCTGTACAAGGCCTGCAAATTTTTCTAACAGTTTTTCATGCGAAGGCCTGTCTGGGCTGAATAGCAGGATGTCATCAATATAGACAAGGGCAGAGTCCAAGATCGGTTCAAAGATCTTTATCATAACTTTCTGGAAAAGTGACGGGGCAGTCTTTAGTCCAAAGGGTAAAACTGTCCATTGATAATGTCCATCTAGGATGCAAAATCCCGTTTTCCATTTATCATCAGGGTGTATGCCAAGTTGCCAAAAGCCACTTTTAAGGTCAAACTTTGAAAATATTTTTGCTTTGGCAAGTGAAGAGAACAATACCGTTCGTCTTGGCACAGGAAACTTATCATCTTGTAGGAACTGATTTAGAGGTTGATAATTTATAACTAACCTCCGTTTCCCCCTGATCTGTTCTGAACGTTTGTTTACGTAAAAAGCTTCACATGCCCACTGTGAGTCTGTTGGCTCAATTAATCCCTGCTGCAATAGAGAAGCACATTCTTTCTTAGCAGCTTTAGTATCATCAGGATTCATACCTGAATGACTAGCCTTTGTGGGATTAATGTCTTCATTCTGCTTGAATGGCAGCCGAACAAAGAACTTGGAATTTTTCCATAATGGATGAGGGCATTTCTGTAGAAACTCTTCATGACTTTCTGCAAAGAATGAGCTGAACAATTGTTTCATTCTTTCTGCAGGCTCAATAGAAAACATCCGGGTTAGTGATGTGTATGGTTTGAAATTTCCATGATATTTGAGACCTGTAGACAAAATCATCAGCTCTGGTAGTTTATGCAGAATGTTCCATCCAAGTACTATGTCTCTTCCTGGAAGATCTGTGACATATAAGGAGGATTTGATAATGCAGTTGTGAAAAAGCTTTATCTTTAAATCCTTAGTCCTATGAGTGGTTTGGAACACGTCACTTGATGCAGCCACGAATTTCTTCATATATGGTACCAGGAATTCTTGTGGCACAAGAATCGGGTTAATCATGCTTTCTGCTGCTCCAGTGTCTATGAAAGCAATGGCAGTAACTGGTCTATGGTATTTGGAAAAGTATACCTGGACCTTTATATGTGGTGCCATTTGAGTAGCAGCAATGAGTGGAAGTTGCTGGCATGAATCTCTTTCATGAGTTTTTTCCTCAGAGTCTCCTGTTACAATAATACCATTATTGAATTCTTCAGGAGGTACTTGCCTTATAGGAATGATGGGGAAGTTTTGTCCTTCTGGATGGACTCTGATGGTGTATATTCCATCTTCAGTATCTGTTCCTGAAAATTCTCCTTCAAGACAAAAAACTGTCTTCTTAGTTGGGAATTCTTCTAAGGAGAAGAGAGATTCAAGATCATCCTCTCTCAGGGATGTCTGGGTGCATTCTTCAATTTGCGCCATTAAGCCTTTTCCCCTTCTGGGGCAGTTCTTTGCAAAGTGATCAGGCTTATTACAAATGAAGCATCTGCTGGACTTTCTTTGTGGTCCAACCCTCTTCTTGAACCTGAGGAATCTCTTCCACTTCTTTGGGAACCTGCGTGATTTCTTACGGAACCTTTTCTCCTTGGAGGAGTCCTTCTTCCTATGCTTTGTCTTGTGGGGCTTAGTTCCTGGAGCACAAGAACACAAGTCTTTGGTGGTACACTTAATTTTGTACCTGTTTTTCTTAGCTCGGCAGACTTGGTCTAGACGCTTATCTTGGTTTAGAAATCCTTGAATGATTTCTTTCCTCTGGCATAGTTCATTGACCCCGGAAATGATTTCTTGCTGAATCTGTCCAACTGTTAGTTGAGCAATCCTAACATTCTTACTGATAAGACTCTTCTCAACCATAGCAGATATAGGTGGCTCTATCGAGGATAGAAATACAGGTTTGTATGTATTGTCTCCACCTAAATGCAAGAATAGATGCAGCATTCTTTGGAAATGTTTATCCAAATCTTGTACCTTGTAAGAGCAGCATCTTCGCTGGAAGAATTCTGTCCTTTTCTCTTCCAGGAGATCATTTGGGTTGCCAATTAGATGAAGGTGGAGATTATTCATGAAATCTGGTAAAGTCATATTTACCATCTGGATTTGATCTTGTTCTGAGAACAAATTCCACCACGTCTGCAAGGTGCCATGAAAATTGGAGGTCAAGTCTGTAAGGATATCAGAGGTGTTATATACAGTTACCCTTTTGTGAATACACCACGCCAGAAAATCTTGTATGCGCTGTGGCCATTGATTTCGTGGTATGTCATCAAAGGTGAACTTGGTATTTCCCTCTGTTCTCCTAGGAGGAGTTTCCTCCATTGATTCATCTGACTGTACTTCCTCCTGTCTATAGGTACTGGTTTCTGTCTCTTCTCTGTCTGCCATGAACAAATGAGGTAATACTAAGGATGAGGCTTCTGAGGTAATATCAGATACCTGTTCTGTTTCATCCGTAGAGGTGCTTTCCTCGGATGAGGAGATGGTTTCTTCTGATGAGCTTTCAGAAGTCTGGGATTCTTCGTACCTATTTGTCATGAGAATCTGGGAAGGCATAAACGGTGGAGACTGGGAGAAATAGCTATCAGTAGGGTCATGGTTATCGTAATAACCGTCAGAAGTATTTTCAGAAAGACTGGGTGAGGACTGAAGAGTAGTCGATGTTACCCATTTCCTTGTTTGGCAATCAAGAGAGTCCTGATGTCCTCGGATCATTAACTGCTGTGTCTGAGGGTTAGGACTAGACTGTGTCTCCGGACTGGGTGTCCGGTGTCTTTCTGCAGGTTCGGAGCTTTCTACCTTTCTCTTTCCTTCTCTAATCTCATTCGTTCTTCTGGATGACTTCTGCTGTTCTCTAATAACTTTTCTAATTTCTGCAGGATCTTTCTTTCCAGCTTGTCCATACAGAGGAGGAGCGTTAGAGGATACTTGCATAAAAGGAGAAGTTCTGTTACCAAAATCCAGAATATCAAAAGGCTTTGAGATGGGATTCACGTTTAAACCATAGCTTTGTGGAATAACTTGTGGTCGTCCAAAGCTTAGTAGACTGTCAGGATCTGGTTGTTTGTTTAGATCCACCTGCTTGTCTTCTAGGATCTTGATCTGCCTTTTGAGTTTGGCGATTTCATCATCTGGGTCAGACCTGAAATAGGAAGGGTATTTCCCTTTCTCAAAGTTGTCTAACCTTTTATGAAGGGATTGTAGCATCGCCTGATTCTTATCCTGATGGGCATCCATCTTTGCATTCAGCCTGTCCTCTGTTCCTGCTAAAAGTTCCTGGACAGTGTCTATCTTTCTGCATATAGTATTGAGTCCTGCATTTTGTGCCAAGGCATTCTGGCTTTGCCAGTTTAGGACATTTTCTGCAATACTATTTCTCAGGGGGTTACCCTGTGCATCAACACCTGTAGGAATAGGTATTTTGGAACAGTATTTAATACCGTCAACCGTTTGCTCATCCTGAGTTGGAAAGTTCAATTCTCCAGGTCTTCCCATCATCATGATTTCTGATGGTGTGTAGATGGAGATTGGCTTTTCAGCCTTTTGAGCACAACTGGTGGGTAGCACATCCTTTTGTGCTAAGATTACCTCAGAAGATGGATTCTTCTTCTGCCACTTTAGAATATTACGGTAGCAAGGTAATACCTTAGACGGTTTCTTCTTAGGCCGTATTCGCGGGGCCTGGTCAATCAGGAACTGCCATGCTCCATAATCTGTCTTGATTTGAGGAGCAGCATCTGCCTCATCATCTCTGGGAGGCTTCTCATCCCGTTCATAATCATCATCACTGTCAGAGTCAGAGTCAGGAGGTTTTCTTTGTCCTGTCTTCTTTTTTCTCTTGGTATCCTCATCATCGCTTGAGGGATGCTCATCTTTGCATCCGCAGATGTCTGAGGAACAAACATCCCAGTAGCAGTGGTCAGTTGCTGGGTCTCTGAAGTGGTATGTTTCCTGTCCCTGCTCATCAAAAGAATGGATGATACGGTTAAGGGGATCAGGTTTCTTCCGTCGTGGAAGAGGTTGCATCATGAACATAGTCGGGAAAATAGAAGGAGTTGGGGCATCCTTCTCATGTGACCGGTCAAACTTGATGACAACAGTGCCATCTTTCTCCCTGATGAACTTTGTTTCTGAGGACTGAATGGGCTTGACCTTCTGCTGAGTCTTCTCATAGTTGGTGATCCATCTTTCCGGTAAAAGCCGGAGAAGATCACTCCTGCTGATCTGCCTGGGGACATATAGGCATGTAGGAGCTTGTGAGTTATGATAATCACTTCGGATGAGTAAAGCATCACCATTATTGTCAGCAACGTTGAGGTCTAGTGCATGGTTCTGCACTCTGTAAGCCATCTGGTAGTGCATGGTTGCCTCAATGGAATTTTCATCCTGTTCTGGACCTGCAATCTGGACCTGTACTTGTAAGGCGTCCAGTATGTTGGAATCCTGTAGAGACATACAGAAGTTGGGATAAAGTGTAACAAATACTGTCCCAGCATTCAGTGTTGTTTCTACGGTGCCGATACAGGCATGCTGATACTCTCTGTATCTGACGTCCAAGAGGGCCATTCTTGCTGTGACTGGAAGACCTTTCCTGCCATGATAGGTTAGTGCAAGTCTAATGGCTCCGAAATGGAGATGAGTATATCCCCTGTCTATCCATTGTCTAGGAAATTCAGCAGGCAGTTGTAGGGACACAAATTGTTCCTTGTGTGTGGCCCAGATGGGGTGTTTTTTTAAAATTAACCATATAATCATACCAGTTACCTAAAACTCTCCCTTCGTATGTTAATAATTATTCCTTTTACGGGGATTGAATCTCGATCTTAATACTTGCAGTATAATTGTTTTAAGTAAGATTTTTTCTTTTATTTCCTGGCATCCGAAAAGGGAAATAAAAATAAAAATAAAACCCCCGTCGTTTGGTCTTCTCCCTCTTCAATTTGCTGGCGGTGGCGGCCGCCATTTTTGGGCCTCTGCAAAAGTTCCGGAGCGTTAAGGAAGTGGAAGTGCAAGCAGGTGGAGAAAGAAGGAGGCAATGGCGGAGGGAGGGAGTGGCAAGGAGAAGGAGATTGCGGAGACTGTGAGGGAGATTCTGGAGGGATCGGACATGAACGAGATGACGGAGTACAAGGTCAGGAAGGAGGCTTCCTCCAGGCTTGGGATCGACCTCTCCCTCCCTAATCACAAGTCCCTCGTCCGGAGTGTTGTCCAGTCGTTTCTGGAGCAGCAGACTGCCCCCAAGGAGGAAGTAGTTGGCGAGGGCCGTGATCAGGTAGCCGGCGGAGATGGAGGCGATTGCGATGGCGATGGCGATGACGATGAAGATGATGATCACGTCATCTGTAAGGTGTGTGTGTGTGTGTGTGAGTGTGTGTATAAACGAATTAGGTTTGTCCTCGGTTTGACTTGTTCGAGGAGATTTTGTTCTTGCTGATGGTGTGATCCTACAGAGATTACAGTTTAGGCTGCTCGTGGATATTAAATCAAGGCCGAATTCCTTTGTTTGGTTCGCCAATTGGGGGGTGGAGTTGGCGTGCTTTCACGTGAAGTTGTGTTTTGTTAACGTTGTTCTTTTGATTGATCATTGGCTACGAGGCATATAAACAACCACTTTCCAGACAGTTGTATGCAAATGTACCGTACCTTCGTGAGCTACAACCAGACGGAGCGCTGCGTGCACCGTGACTCCAGTCTGATTTGATCGATTTTACTGAGGAATTGTATCTGAGCATTTCTGCTCTTAAAGGATGGTTATGTTGCTTATGATTGTACGTATTGTATTGGTACATGATACACTGTTCAATAATGTCACTGATCAATTCATAATCGAGACTTATCTTTCTGTGATTGTGTCTCAGCTGACCAAGAGAAGGAAGGTCACGATGCAGGAATTCAGGGGCAGGAAGTTGGTGTCTATCAGAGAATACTATTCCAAAGGGGGCAAGGATTTACCCACATCGAAAGGTATGTGCAGCTTGGTTATTGCTTGAATTTCCTCGTTTTGAGTCTCAATGCTTACAGGCAATAGTGGTCTTGGATTGATTTTTTTTGGGGGGCTTTATATTGCCACATTGCAATGCCGTCTCTTCTGAATCTTCACCTCTGAACTCAGTTGCTCTTTTTCATGGTTTCAAGTGCTTTATGTGATACCCATGTCATTTGCCTGAGTGATAGCACCTGGTTCTATGTTGTGATAGCAAGATTATCAGCAAAATTATTGCTTGGCAAATGTGTTTTTAAGCCAGTATTCTAGTCTGACTGTTGTGATCAAAATAATCAAGCCAAACGAGGACCTGTAATTTGTGGTGAGAGAATTTCTCCTTTGACCTTAGTGTATGGATGTTCTGCTGCAGCTGTTGTCTGATTCTGCCAACAAAATTTGTCAGAAAAAATTTGGTGCCTGGAATGATTTTTCATTTCCCTGTTTGTGCCGATGGACCGAGTGCACCGGAATGACAGGTCTTGTTTCCTCTCATAGGAATAAGCCTGACAGAGGAGCAGTGGAGTGCGTTAAGCAAGAACTTACCTGCCATACAGAATGCGATCAAGAAGATGGAGTCTCACTGCACGTGAGGCTTGTGGCAGTAGGGGAGCGGACAAGCGATCGATCTAACGAACGCCTTTTTTTTCCTTTTGTGCTTACTCGATCATGGCCGTCTGTATCAAACTAAGAGAACTGTAATGGAACTCGGGTTTTGCTTATTGAGTTAAGAGATCCGACCTACTTCACATTCTTCTCTTTTGGGGAAAACCGTCTCTCGTTTGGATAATATTTCAAAAATCACAAAACATAGGGACATGTAGCATTGAGCTTAATCACGTCACTTTTTTCATCGCATGTCCCGGCAAAACTGAGACTTCATGAATCAATATAATGTAGAACTTGCCCAACCATAATACTGTCTTCGTTGGCAATTGACATACAATTTATAGGTAATCAAACGAAACAACCTCATCCGGGCCTTGATAAATCATACAATTTAATATAACAAGAAGAAAGTGCAGACAGGCCATGCCCCCCCCCCCCCCCAAAAAGCCTTAACCAGGCCGCTACATGTTGGAACCGCTACTTGGACCAGGAGACGGCATCAATCTCTGCTTGAGCGCTCCTGTACAATTCCAGCCTCTTCGAAAGGGCAGATCGCCGCTCCATCACTGCTGGGTCCTCATTCAATAGCGACGAGAGTCGCTTTTGCTGAATTTGTCATGGATAAATTAAACCGGTTAAGCTAAGGTTCTAAACATTCTGAAGGAAAGAAAGTTAAGTAGAAATGGACGGGATATTTCTAACCTCCATTGCGCCAAGTTCGGTGTAGAAATGGTCGAGGAGGCTTCTTTTGGCCTCTCGCACCTGGCAGTAGACAATTGATTTTGGAATGGCGTGCCGCAGGCTCGCACAAACCATGTTCACATAAGATAAGACCGTTGATCCTGCTCGGATTTCATGAGAAGTGGTCAGCTAGAAAGCAGATGGACTCGTTTCTGTACTTGTTTTGTTCAAGGAAGATGCAGCACTCCAACCACTTACCAATACGTCTGAGATAGGCATCATTGTATCGGTCGAATATAGAGGTTGTGGGATTGCCGCCTTTCTCAATATCCTGGGGCAGCTTCCGGAAGAAGTCGACGGTCAAGTAACTGCACTCCATGTCAACCAGCTGAAGGGTTGCTTTCTTGCTCTGCTCCCTCATTCTTTCCAGCGAGTCACATGCGGCATTCGTCAACTCCACCCTCAGCGCAGGGTACTGCTTCAGTTCCTGAGAATGACAGTTGGAATCTAAACTCTCAGCATATGAAGATACAAGAATAAAGCCCCAACTATATTTGCTGAACTGAGAAAACCAACTTGAACCGAAAAGATACTACTGAAATAAATCTATCAAAGTTTTACTGGCAGAGATTTATGAACTCCTCTACCAATGATCAAAGGGATGTGAGCTAGAAAGTTCCATTTCCCCACCTACTGTTAACTTAGCATTCAACAACATAGCATGAAGTAGGGAAAGCCAGCGGCCCATACCGGTGTCTCTCCAATGGCTTTATGGAGTAATTCCTTGAGTATCCCATGAACCTGAGGAGAACGAGATATTAAGTAACGACAATTTTCACTAATTGAGCCTATCAAAAAGAACAATCTTAGCCCAAGAAATTCTAGCTTACTGCATCTACAGAAGCCTCAGCAGGACCCCTGATAGTGACCAAGGCTGATTCAATTAGGCGACGATATCCTTGTTCAGGAGCGATTAAATGGGGTTGATAACCATCTGCTTCGGTGATGAGCTTCTTTATATTTTCCATGGCTAGTTGCTTATCGAATTGCAACCTCTTAAGGGCAGCGGGGAGTTGATTATCAAAAACATTGTACACTTTCTCTCCACCTGAACGCCTGTGGAAAAATAACATTTTTTGAACTATCATCCACACAGCAAAAGAAAACCAGGATTTATGTGCTGCCAAAGAATAAGAAATTACTGCACATACACGCCATCAAGACGCTCCTTGTAGTTAGAATCACAAAGGCGGCATATTTCCATGATTGTGTATAACTTTCCCTGCATAAATCAATTAGATCTGAGTCAACATAGAGCTGTTTCAACAGTAATGTCATGTGCATGCAAGATTCAGAGAGGAAAGAACACATACTCCTGCATCCACAGCAATAGGCTTTCCAAGGCGATTCAACTCTATCTCAAGCTCCGCAATTGTCTTATTGATTAGGGATTGGATGCCAGGAATTTTGGACTTGATCACATTCTCCAGATGCTGCCATTGCACATGTTTATGGGTAAGTTCCATAGAGTTGTTCACAAAAGTATATTGAGGATCAAAATTCATCAACCTTAGAAAGCATTTTTGCTAGATGCTCTGATCCCATCCTGGGAGCAAGGTGCTTGTACTCAGGGGTGCTATTAAAATATTCACGCTCTCTTCGGCGTGCAGCAATCATGTCGACGTTCTTGTTAATATCAGCTTGGGATCTATTCACGACACCAACCCAAGGATATTTGAGCCGGTACGACTTTCCTTCCAATATCTGGGCAGCAAAATATTGAACTAATATCAGCCAGTTTAAACTTCAGGCAATCAGTACAATATTCTAAATTACACGTCAAGATAGCTCATATAACTTTTGGAAACAGGGTTAATTTCAGGTGCAACTAGCACTGTTTATGAAAATCCTTAAGTTAATGACCATGGTTCGTTGCATGTTTTAAAAGCACAAAAAACAGAGGAAAAATTTGAGGTTTTCCAATAATGCCATATCTCATACAAAAGCATCGCCCCTGTAGTTCTCCGTGTCATCAACCATCATATTACATAAGAAACACAAAAGTTTCTGAAACAATCTTACATCAACAGCATCTGTCCCCTTGTCCATCAGGTCAATTTTAGTTAATACTCCAAATGTCCTCTCCCCTGGAAATGCAGTGATATATCACAGACATTGGTTTAGGGAAAAGAATATAGTCAACAGTAGCATTTAAATTCAATAAACTGCATAATCCTTTTACTAGAACTGTCATCTCGACTATTCATTCATCAAGGAGGCGTCATAGCACAAGAAGTAATTTCAAGCAAAGGGAAAGGGAAAGTACGAAAATATTTACCCGTAGGATCAACTTCTCGAGAGATCTTGATTGCATCAGAGGTGGCAAGATCTTGATTGGCTGGTGAAATAGCTAAAATTATACAGTTTGGCTGCAACAAACAGGGAAAAAATTTATATCATTTTGAGACAATAATGAAACTTCCCAAACGTTTCACAAAACCCCCCTGCAATGTTACTGAGTCATAAGGGAAAATAAACGTAATGACACAGCAATAGGTGGACAAGCATACTTCCCCACTCACTTAATGATTACAATTTCCAATAAGGAGAAACGGACAATAAAAGACATGTTCCGCCAAGAATAATCATTCTAATTCAAGATTACCTTCTCAATATACGATCGGACCATGTTCTCAATTTCCTGCACGATGCTGTCAGGTTGGCCCTCTGTTTTTTGTCCAAAACAATGAAGCATCAGAAAATTGACAAACATTTAAACCTGAAGAAAGGCTCCCATTAAACTTTGAGAGAGAGTGAGAGATGACAAAATGCTAAATCAAACATAATTATTAATTTATCAGATTTTGGCTTCAGTAGTAGCTGCAAGTGCATAAGAGGAGATTTAACTTACCAACAGCAACCTTTGTTAGCCCCGGAAGATCAATTAATGTAAGGTTAACCACTACAAAAAAAAAATGCGAATAAGAGAGCAGCAGATGAAGTATGAAGAAAAAGAACCCAATGATACATTGGAGCAACAACAATCATAACGAAAAGGGTGCCAATATCTCATACCATTGGGGGAATAAATGCTGAGATGAATTGGGACACTTGAAATTTGTTTGGTTCGACCTGTCTCTCTGTCAGTCTCATCTGCAATCTCTTTCCTCACGGCAGCTACATATTCAGTTCAGTTAATTATTTAGCACATACACATAGAAAATGTAAAGGTAGAAATGTGGACTCATAATCCCAATGTCCCACAATGAGTGAGAAGCAGGGTTAAAGCCATGTAGAAGATCAAAACTGAGGACATAGACATACCAAAGTCAGTAAACTTCTTCCGTGGGAGATGAAGAAATTCAGCATATTCCCTGCTTCCCTCCTCGATCTTGTGAAGCTGCAGAACAAGGGGACGCCGGGTAACAATACCTGCAGAATTTACAGGGGAATCAGATTGCTCGGCAGCTGGATTTCCAGAAAACAAAGCCAAGCGACAGGAAATCCATTGAATTTACCAGATCCACGAGGTAAGAAGTCCTTGCCGACGACACTCTCCAGCACCGAGGACTTGCCCGAACTCTGTTCACCAACAACAACGACTACTTGAGAAACACCGAGGAAAAACTCAATTCGAGCAAGAACGTCTAATTAGTTATCGAAACAACGCATCAAATATATAAGGAGGCAGAAAAAAGGGTTGGATAGATATAAAGATAATCGAAGAAGCAAGCATGATCCACAGCAAAAACGGAATATTCATGCGAGACAATAGCAGTCTCGTGCCCGATTGAATCTCAACTCAACGTTTCTGAAAGCATTTCTCCAGAAATGAAGGAAGGTGGGGGCCAAGCAGGAACGAGACAGCAGCTCGAGGCCCCTAGAGTTGACTTGGACAGGAAAGGAACAAACAAGATAGATCGGGGGGGACCTGGCCGCCGACGACAGCAATGGCGGGGAGGGAGTCCCAGAGGGTAGGGAGGGCGGTGTTCTCGCCGTGGTCGCCGAGGGCAGTGCAGGCCCTCTGGATCTTGTTGACGAGGGAGATAAGGCTCTCCATTGGGAGCAGGGGGGCGGATCCGGGAAGGGTAGGAGTCGGTGGGTGGGTGGTCTCGCTCGGATCCGACGAAGGGGTGGGATGTAAAACCGTCGGCGGGCGGAGGGAGTAAATTTCAGATTTTGGATGGAGGAGGAGGAGGAGGAGGAGGAGGAGTGGTTTTGGGGCTTGCTTTTTGAATTCGATGATTTTGATATATATATATCTAGAGAGAGAGAGAGACGGGGGGGAAATGCGTAGTGTTTAAGTCTCGAGTAGTCTTGGGTTAATAGTATAGATGAAACAACACCGCTTTTAAAGCGTGAGATAGGGGGTGGGTCGTCTCCTCTAGCTTCGAGTCCAACGACGTCGTTTTTCCAACTCTTTTTCCGTCCGTTGAGGCCATTTTTTGAAAAGACTTTTTGCTCATTCACCCTCCCTCTATCAAAATAATTTTGAAACCGAAATGCTATTCATTTAATTATTGAACTCTTTTTAAGTTTCCTTTTTATTTTAAATGAAATCCAACGGAATACAACGGGGGGGGATTGGGGCCTCCGCCAAAACATTAATTAAATATAATTAGAAACGAGACATGGGTGCCCAAAGCAAAGCAACGCCTCCCTCTCTGCCCACAACGGGGCTCAAAACAAGATGACAACACAACGCACAAGGGAGGGGGAAGGGCGACTTGACTTGGCTTGACTTGATTTAAATTTATTCATATCATACATAGTATTACAATATGACAATGGATTAACACACACACACACACTCCTAATTTGGATTTTTAAGAGGTGATTAGGGTTGACATTTATTGACCCTGCGTTTGTGACTTTTGTACCTTTCCTTTTTGCCTCCTCCATTTGTCATCACACCTTATCATGCATGACTAGCCGAGAAGTTCGTACGTGGTCGGCAATTCGTTTCCATCGTCCCTTTCTCTTTGGCAGTTTTGGATCTGTAGTATACCAATGTCTCTATTACGACAGACAATGTTGATCAACATCATGTATGTATATCACTTTGTTAGCAGAAAATGTCTCTGACTATGATACTAATAACATCAAGCCTAACAGCAAATACGATAAGCGTTAACCACGGCGGGCCACGGTTCATTGATGCTTCTTCCCCACCCAAACCAAGAAATCAAAACAAAAATACTACGTGTGTCGCACCACCCGCCTGCAAGTCTCTGTCTACCTTGTCTCCTTATTTTTAAATCTGAAAACTGCATCCTGAAGAGCTGTTAGGTCAGTTGGTGTCTGGCGATCCGTAGCCGTAAGGATTCTTGCTCGCCCAGTTCCACTGGTCCCGGCACATCTCCTCTATCCCGTATTTCGCCCTGATCATTAGAAGTTAGCCAAACACCCGGAAAGAGCAATGAGCTCCTCGTGATAGTTACGGTTCAGCACAGTATGTAAGGATCGTGTCACGAATTGTGATTTGCCGAAACTAAATAAAAAAAAGCGAGCAAGCCATTTCTCTGATCACTTACTTCCAGTTCAGCTCGCGTTCGGCCTTCTCCGTCGAGGCATACACGATTTCAGCATCCCCAGGTCGTCTACCGGCATACTTTAGAGGAATTTTCTGCCCAACAAGAAATTGGTTTCTGTTAAGCCACGAGTCATGGGACAGGAAAACATTTGGCCAGAGGACCAGAGCCCGTTTAGCAATGAATTTCTAATCCACAATTTCTCTATATCAGTAATCCACAAGACAACCATTCATAAGAAAACATAATACAAAATGCAATAAGCTTATCTAAATGATTATGTAAGACAACCAGAGGATTACACCTTCGCAACATTGATTATACCAACCAGAATCAAAATGTCAGGCCATCAAATAGAAAATCACAGCAAAATCTCAGAGCATCATACCTTCCCAGAAGCCTTCTCAAATGCTGCAACCATCTCCAATACTGATGTCCCCTTCCCTGTTCCCAGGTTGTATACTTCACACCCTGTAGCGAGTTTACAACATCATCTTCAATATATTAGCAAGTAAACACGACGTAATAGAGCTCCTTAGGCTAAAAATGGAATCATCATTGCCATCAAAAGCCACAACTCAGAAGCTTGCCGGAAACTTCCTGTAGGCCATAGATTTGCTAGAACTTGAACTGAGAGATGATGATAGATGGACTGACCTATGCCGGTATTGTCCAGCTTATTTAATGCAGCTATGTGCCCATCAGCCAGATCAACAACATGGATGTAATCTCGTACCTGAAATGGCATACAGTGTAAGTGAACACAATGCAAATGTCAACCTGTTCCCAGAAACAGCGATCAGTCAAACACGGACAAATTGAAACCACAGCATGATTTCATGGAAACTAAAATAGCAGCATACCCCAGTTCCATCCTTTGTTGAATAGTCTTTTCCGAAAACTGTCAAAGCAGGCCGTCTACCTACAGCCACTTGTTGCACAAATGGCATAAGGTTGTTTGGAATGCCCTTTGGGTCCTCCCCGATACGGCCACTAGGATGAGCACCGACAGGATTGAAGTATCTAAGCAATATAATTTTCCACGCTGAGTCTGCTCTATAGATATCACGGCAAATTTCTTCGATGAAGAGCTGTGGAGTTAAATGTACCACCACAAGGAGACACGGTCACTAAAGGAGATGGCATGGGCTACAGATTTAATGAGACTCATCCTATACATCTCCCCCTTTAATATCACAGCCTGTACTCAAAAAAACCTTTATTCCGAGAATTTCTTAAAAGGGAAAAGTCCAACTGGCTAACCTTAGTTCGTCCATAAGGGTTCATTGCAGAAATTGGGGATTCTTCTGTACAAGGGACCTCCTTCGGCCATCCATACACAGTAGCAGATGAGGAAAACACAAGCTGCAGATTGTGCACTCATCCGGTCAGTGCAAACTGATTAACTAAGCAATATAGACCTAACAGGCCAAAGTTTTGGAACTATACAAGCACAAAACCGTTATCCTCACTTTTGCATTTTGCAGGCTGAGAACACGAATCACGTGAAAAGGGTCACCATGCCTTATGTACATAGCCGATCCTACTGGCTCTGTACTAGCTCATTTCCACTCAATATCTACAACTACTAACAAAGCACTCGATGGCCAGGTTGATTTCAGCATAGTAAAACATAAGGGGATATGGCGAAATTGGTAGATGCTACGGACTTAGTAAACAGAAACCATCACATGAAAATGCAATCCTTCAAGGCGACCCGCTAAAGAGAGATGGGGACACAAACCTTCTTACAACCATGAGCAGCCATGACCTCCAACAGGGCGATCGTGCCAATAAGGTTATTGTGGAAATAGAGCAGCGGCTTCTCCACGCTTTCGCCGACCGCTTTGAGCCCGGCAAAGTGGATGACTGCATCAAAGCTACAACACCACAAGAACAAGGGATCGGAGTAATAAAATCATCAGCTGCAATAAAAAGTTAGCACTTGAGGAAACATTGAAAGCTGCATGATAGATGGGCAAACCCAGTTTGGTAAAAACAAAATAGGAAGCTTCTCCAGTGGATTAACTACTGCTGCGAAACTAGGCAACAAAATCACAAAATTCTGATTCCAAATGTAACAAAAGTTCACCTTGTAGATGAGAACAGATCCTCAAGGGCAGGTTTATCCCGTAGATCTATCTGCATAAAGGAATAACAGAGAAAATGAAACCGAGAAGCTTTATATAGACGCCCAGAGCCCACAAACACCGAAACATCATCATTGCCCCTACCAACCACAACCACAAAGAACCAAACTACAATAATAAACAAAGAAATAAATAAATGAACTATTCTATTACAAACGTATGCATATTAAAAAGCGAATCGTTTAAGGTTGCAGGATTCACATTCAAAGAGCCGAACATATAATAGTTAAACCCCATCTCTAAACCACGTCCCAGTCACAAGGGGAAATCTCCCAACAATCCCTCTTTCACATCCCAGCCGGGGGGATTTGCCGAACTGAAGTTTCCTCGAGGAACAGAAACCAAAACACGAAATCACGGTTCCCCAGAAAGGACGCGAGTATCCACAAAACCAAGAGAACCCGAGAGAGAGAAACGCATAAAGGAGCAAACTTTATGCCACGCAGGTTACCTGGTGGAAAGAGAGGTTGTGGGAGCGGCCAGCGGCGAGTTCCCCGACCCGCTGGAGGCCGACGGGGGAGGAATTGTAGAGGTTATCGACGACGACGACGCGGAAACCCCCCTGGAGGAGCTGGAGAACAGTGTGGCTCCCTATGTAGCCGGCGCCGCCCGTCACGAGGACCTTCTTCCCCTCCATGAGTCGCTTACGCAGGGCGATCGATGGGAACGGAGGAACAAGCAAGCGAGTGGCAGCCAACTCAGACGATAAAAACGAGGACAAGGACGACAACAGGAATAACTACGAAAAACAAAAGAAGGAATCATTCATTCCCTGGAACAAAATTTCCCTTCTTTTTATACTTTTGAAAAATAAATCTAATGTTTTATATCGACACGGAAACACAGAAGCATGAGGATGATGATCCCATCCATCCATCAATCAATCATATATCAAAATCACTACGTCCCTGTCCCCCTCATATTATTATCATCATATCTAAATTTAATAAATTTGTGGGTTTCAAATAAAAAAGATAACACATTTTCTTTTTCTTTTTTTGCTTTTAGTAGGAAAAAAGACTGGGCTGGAAGTGGATGGAAGTTTCCCAGGTGGGGGGGTGGTGGCACACCACAACCTTTTAACATTTTTGATAAGCAGTCGAATCTCTCCTCTTTTCGTAACATAGGCTACCACCTCCCCTACAAGATGAAAACACCAGAGGCCCCCCCTGTGCATGCATCCAAAAGTCTTCAATTACATAATATAATATTATACCCAACATTCCAGATCCGAACGAAAGGCGCCAAACCCAACCCTGCAAGTGATGACAGCTCAACTTTCAACTTCGAAACAGGATTGGGAATCAGGGACGACCATTCATACTTTTGACACCCTCGATAAACCAACCTTTCTTTTGCACAAACTTTGAGGACCATCCTATCTATTCATCTGGGGCCTTCGAAAAGTATCCAGAAAGATCCCCCCCCCCCCCCCCCCCCCCCCCCGACCCAACCCAGCCTAAACTCTAAAACCACCAAGGGAGGTACGAGAACAATAGAAACGTCTTATGCAAAAATGCTTGACTTCACATAGTCAAAAGGTACAACAAGCCTATCTTGCACCAATACCACAGAATCCATATTCCAAGCCTACCATAGAGCCGAACCGATCCTCAAACTGAGTATGTACTGCCCACGTGCAACAAGGCTGTGTATCTCCAAAGCAAGAGATCTTGAAATTCTTATGGGCTCACACGAGCAGATACCTATCGACCAGAAGCAAGTTTTGGATATATCTACATCATTTGCCGAATCGGCCCCTACTCCAAGGGGGAATTTGTTTGTCTCGGCCATTGTGCATTGAAGGACCATTTCGCGTTGAAGGGCCGCCGTGGGTTGAAGGGCCGCTGCGCATCGAAGGGCCATTGCGACGGGGCCCAGGGTTCAACCTCTGTTCCTTTAAGCTTGCAAACAGCACATCCAGCGTATGGAGTTTCTCCTTTGGTCCCGTGATTTGCTCTTGCTGCTGCTCCCACTGAAGAGAACAAGACAGAAATAATTATAATGAATGCCTGTTTACTCGCAACAAAAGCTATATTGGTTCCACAAAAGAAAATTATGCCAAGACGTTAATCATTCAAAAGTGGAATTTGTGCTTGTGGAAATTATAGAGTAATCAGAGATGAAAAAGAGGACTAAAAATTTTGCGAACAATGAGGGGTTGCATTTGCGGATTCTAGAATTCAAAGATATCAAATGGGATATATCAAACTGGCTTGTCTAGTAACCCTGTGTGGTATTTGAAACGTCTACCTAAATTAAGATGATCGGTTCAGATTTCTAGAAAAAACAGGATAAAACCCAACTAGAGCTTCAGAGAACAAAAGCAAATGAACAGTAAGAGATACTCTTCCAGCAGCTGGTATATCTCACAAATCTAAGCGCTAAACATACGTTCAAAACTGCTCCATTTACCTGGGCGTAGGTTTCATCCGAACTGTTAAAATTGCTAAAAGCAGCTCCATTCCTACACAGGTAAGAAACACCACTTATAAAGAGGAAGGAGAAGAAATATATAGTTGAATAATAAAAAAGAGCTACTTCCCATCAGAGTGTCAGTAAATGATATAATAAGCTTCTTTAAAAAGAACTACAAGTTCAAGGGTTGAGAAGCTGCCCCGAACATACTCAAGGGTCAGACATCTCACCAGGAGGAGATGTAATCGCAATTAACAAGAAAGCAGACAACAGACCCAGGATTGGACGACAACTCCTTGAAATATTGTCTTTCAGTTTAACCATCTAGTACACCGGGATAATCACCAGAAAAGCACCTCCCAACACGATCGGCCAACTTGCAGATTGCAGAAGAGTGATTGCTCCAATCTCATCATAAAAAAAGCTTGTACCCACTTAAACTTTAATTATAGCATCAAATATGCAGTACAGTAAATGCTTCAAGCTCACAACAAAAAGCTCACGCCCATTTACAATCTGCTGCCTGCAGCAAAAGGTCGGGTTCTCTCTCTAAACAGAAGCCTTCATCTGAATGATGGTGCAAAATATAGTGGATAGGAGAAAATTTAGCCCATTACAAGTAGAAAACGCAGACACATGACAAGATGATCTGCTTTTATTGAATTGGCTCTAAGGTCTTCATAAGCTGAAAAGACAACTCAAAGGAATTCCTCATAATGCACAGTGATGAGAAACCAAAAGCCCAGTTCACCAGCCGAATATCCTTATCCTCTCCAATGCAAGCAAAATGGTATCTTGACAAGTACAGACTAACAGTGTCCAAAGTCCCAACCAGCTAGCCATCAATCATCAAAACTATAGATATTGATTATACGGTTATCTCATAAAATATGACAGAAATGACAATTCCTGTGGAAACCGAGGAGCTGAATTGTAACCAAAAAGCAGCTAATAAGAAGTTCACCACATAGACAACAAACTGGGACCCGTTATTAACCCAAAACCACCTAGCACCAACATCATGGCTACAGAGCCAGCATTGGTCCTTACTGCGCTCCTTCAAGGTGAGAAGAACCTTCAGTACAATTCATTGATCTTGAAGGGAGAGCTCTTCCCAGCTGCTGTCACAACATTAGTAATTATCAATGGATCCACATCGGAGGATCCTCTTTGTTATAAGTTGACTAAATCGCCAATCATCTCACGAGTAGGCATGATGCAAACATATCTGGGGGATGGCATATATTTTTCCACTTCCATGACCTCCCAAATTCTCACTCCTTTCCTTGACAAAGAAAAATGTGAACTTGAGGACCACCCAACGAATCAAAACAAGAAACAGAGATCCTGTCAGCCCCCAGATAGCCATCAACATTTCCATTAGACTATAAGCTCTACATCACACAACAGTAGCATTGAAGAACCAATTATTCACGTGAACAGTCCACTGGCATGATGTTGTACCTTCCTCTATTCGGATTGCCCCTCCTCTCACGAATCAAAAACCCGTTTCGAAATGGTAGTGCAGATGCCCTTTTTGCAGCCTCATTAGTTAAAGGAAACTGGGATCCCTGGAAATTTGACCTCCTCTGGGCAAGAACTCCCTAGAGAAGTTATCAGACAAGTAAGACTTATAACAACAGACTGGATCATGAAAAACAAGACACATAAAAATTCGAGGGCGAGTAAAAGCCAAACCTGTCTTACTGAGGACCTAGAGTTCATGTATTGCTTGAATCTCGTGGTTTTTTGTTGGGCCACATTAGAGAAGTTTCTATGACTTTTATTCTGCAGGATGGAAGACATAATCCAAGTAACTGTATATCCGGTAAAAACTGCTCAAGGATGATGTGCACAAAATAATTCACTTACAGGAAGCCTTGACTTTTTCACTTTAGGTCCGCCAGTCTTGGACATTTTGATAATATCATCTGAAGGGGGGAGGGGTATTAAGGATCCACTAAGCGTATGAATAAAAACAGCCGCCAAACAGGTGAGGCGCGGCAAGGCGACAGTTAATTACCTAATGCCATGTCCATTTTCTTCTCCGTGAGAGCAATCGCTTCCTTCGTCATTGGTTTCGTGGCCATCTGCACGAAGCAAGAACACCCAGACACATGACAAGCATAAGTACCATTTCCAAGAGAATCTAATGCCCTAAGAAACCCAACCCCATCACGACTACGAACGGAAGAGGGAAAGGAAGACCCTGAGACATCACAAAAAAAAGGCTAAAACGAAACCGGGCGAATCACAATCCCTAAGCAACTGCCCGAACTCCCCCCCGGAACGGAGACCCATGGACAACAACAGCAAAATCGCACTGGCAACCACGCAACAAACACGAAACCGACCTTCGCAACCAAAACACACGAGGGAAAAAAGGAGGGGAGCGGAAGGAACGATCTTTGAAGGAAATTAGGGTTTGGAACAACAACAACAACAACAACAGGGCTAGACAAATTAATCAATAACGAAGAACAAGGGGGAGGGGAGTTACAAAAGCCAGGGGGGAAGAAAGGGGAAACAATCTCAAGAGGAGGGCCGTACCGATCCTTGGCGAAAGGTGGGAAGAACAAGGAGGAGAAGATTGATCTTCGAGAAGAGGAAACCCTTCGTTTGAGGAAGCGACGACGACGACGACGTTCGGTGGGGGGGGGGGGGGGACGCGGTTTGTCTTTGTCTATCTTCAGTCCTTGCACTCTGTCAATTTCTTCTCCACCTTCTTAATATACTTATTACCATAAATAAATAATTTTTATAGGCCTTGAACAAAGTCACAAACAGCCGCAAGGGTTGGGGAGTTTTGTTCCAACGTGAAGTTAGTTTTCAAACCTCGTCAAACAACCTTCTAAGTATACTCTCGATTATTTGATTGATTAATCCTTTATATTGAAATGGGTGAAGAGTCAAATGTTTTGGAACTTATGAAGAAATTTGCAAGGTCGATTTCACCGTAAGCGAAGTAAAGTCGACCTTATAAAGGCGACTTTATGCCATCAATCCCTCTCGCATGAAGTCGGCAACCCAACAAGGAAGTCAGCCTTACAAAGTTCGACCCCCTCCTAATTTAAAAAAAAACTTTTGATGACTATGATTAAAAAGAAAAAAAGATGACGCTGAAAAAGAAAGTCGGCTTTTCAAAGACCGACTTTAGTAAAATGTTTTTTTTAAGCGTTTCGACTTCTTTTATGGTCGAAGTCGAACTTTGTAATTCGCCGAATTAGTCGAGGAATTTTCAAATTTAAGAGTTTATTTTTACGAGATATTTTGAGGACCGGGACAAAATTCAAGTGTTGGGGAGTTAATTTCGAAATCAAAATCACATGAAATTTTTTTATTAGCTTAATAATGCGTATAATTTATGCACTTCTCTCTCCGCCATCTTTCTTATTCTTCCTCCAACAATTTTATTCTTCCAACTCCGCCCCCACCCCACCTTCTATTTGGGACCTAGGAAATCGGAGAAGTCAACCGCCGACGAGGGATCAATTTGTCCCGTAGATCCACTTCTCCGCATTGGCGGTGTAGCTGACCAGTTCCTCCGGCTTGAACCATAGGCTGATCTCGTCCTTGGCCGTCTCGGGCCCGTCGCTTCCATGGATGATGTTCCTGCATTTTTTATCATGTTATATTATCACAGATATGAGGCGTCCGTGATCTGAGCAAGAGTATCCATGGAGGAGGAGATGATCACCTTCCGACGACGACAGCAAGATCGCCCCTGATGGTTCCGGGTTCGGACTTTTGAGGATCAGTGGCTCCGATGAGCTTCCTTCCGTACTTAATGACTCCCTCCCCTTCCCATACCTGCAGATTTTTTGTACAGATGCGGCTATTGGTGCTGGTCGCATGTAAGGATGACGAAAGTAGAGATCTCGCGAGAAGAAGACTATTGTCTGACCATAGCTATGACGGGCCCGGAGCTGAGGAAATCGCACAGACCGTTGAAAAAAGGTCTCTCTTTCAGATCATGATAATGCTTCTGGGCAAAATTCTTAGTAGGAACAACTACTTTGATCCCAACGAGCTTGAATCCTTTCCTCTCGAAGCGAGAGATAATCTCCGCTATCTGATAAACAAGGATGGGCATATCAATGTGTTTCTCCAACAGGCAACGGTTATACCAAGACGGTGTTCCCTAATTGAATAGATAGATGAGACGTGTGAAAGCGAAGTAAGCGTCTTACCAGTCCCCTCTGTATCCCGTCTGGCTTAATAGCGATGAAAGTACGTTCCATCTGATTGCAAGAGAACATTACGTCAATAAAGCAAAAAACATGAGCGGCAAACACCAGAAAGAACACTCCCCAATTAGCAGAAAACTTTGTGGTAGACACTGTGTATTAAGAAACAAGCAACTGATGCCAAAATGTTTACACGAGGACCAGAACGAGATGGAATTCTTGATTTTTTAAAATTGTGTCGAAGTCAAGAATCGACCATAGTGCCCATTTGACAAGAAGCTTAACAGCTTGCGGGACATCTGTGACTTAACTCAGGAAACATCCGCATCTTCTCTCAAACTATTCATGAATGTCCAAGGAAACGAAAGGAAAGGGAGGAGGTATTGTACCTCTGCAGCGTACGCATGCTGCTCCTGAAGCACGTAGGCTGAAAACACAAAAGATAACAAGCCTTAGACGCTTCTGAATCATTCAAGGTAACCGAAACTGCCCCTAGCCACAATTAGTGGTCATAATATCAGGATATCCAAATCATCGAACGCAGAATACAGTAGAAAATTATGACCCGATACACCAAATCCTGCCCGCCATGACAAAGCATGATGTATATTACTACTGTCGACGAGGATCTGGATACCATCTTGCAAGAACTCGCATTCATGCAAAGGCTCCTCTTTGTACACTCACCAATCTCAAACTCGCCGACATCCAATTCATCTATGTGCAAGCTGCTCTTGGCATGCTCAGAGAACATCACAACAAGATCCGAAGCAAGCAGTGGAGTTCCGAATAGTACAAACCTACGGCGGGGAGAACGAGCATTCCAGAAATCCATCTTCGGATCGAAGCTGACTCGGAACCGGCCCTGGCGAAGGCCGTGGAGAGGAAAGGCTTGCCCGCAGTGGCAGCAACAGCCGCGGCGGCTGTGACAGTCCTTCCTTCTGCAGCAGCAGCGAAGAGGAACGAGACAGAAAAACAAAAAAGAATGGAAGGAAGCAATCAAAGGGACAACCTCGTACTGGTGGCCAAAAAAGGAGACGCAACTAATTTGATGGGAACAACCATAACAGTGAGACAGAGACAGGAGGGGGAGGGGGGGAACCTGAGGAGAAGAAGCGGCGGGAGCAGGAGGTGGAGGCATTCCTGGCAGAAGGGGAAGCAACAGCCCTGGCGGCGGATCTGAAGATCTGGGGCCTCATTTCTTTTCTCTCAGTGTGGTGTTTGTGTGCGTGTCTCTTCCCCCACTCCGATTCGTTACCCTACAACCCAGACTCTCCCACTGGGCACGCGAAGGAGTTCAGATAAGATTTAATCAACGGCATGCACGTGTGTGTTCATCTATTGGCGTAACCTAACCTGGGTTTGTCCCCACCTGTCGGAAATCGTTTATTTCTTCCATCAAATTTTAAATTTAATCCATTTTTTGTTTTTAAACCTGTTCAATGGAGGGTGAGTAATTTCGAGTCGGTTTTATTCTAACCAAACTTTTGCCCTAAGGTAGAGTTTAAAATTTTTTACGTACTATAATAAAAAGAGAAGTTAAGTCCATATAATTTTTTTTAAATATATAAATAAAAATCGAAAATCGAAATAAAAATAAATAAAAATAAAAAATATTGTTATTATTTTGATACGATCGAGTAAGGTTATTATTTTATTTACTCAAATACGGCCCAAAATTTAATTAAACTTAAAAATTATGGTCAACACGATCAGTCTAATAAATTATATTATCCAAATACACTTATATAGCCGTAGGTCGGTCGGGTTAACTGGGACTGAGCACATGAACAGGTCTACGTTATATGCGGCTTGAGACTAAGAATAAATTATGTCCAATCCAAAACATCGGAATAATACGTTTATAATGTCTTGTGCCAAATTTCAAGCCTTAAGGAAAATGAAACAGAAAAAGAAAAATAAAAGAAGAAGAAGAGACTGTAAGGAAGGGGGGATTCGACCTTTTTGCCCTTTTTTTTTCTCTCAAAGTTATGGGGGAATTTGTGGGAAGGGTAAAGAATGAATGAGATATGGGATTTCCATATTTTTTTTCACAGAAATGGGATCCCTCAGCTTTGCTTCCAACCACAATAGGTGGTTTACGTTCTGGACTTACATAAAGGTGGTTTATATGGCGATGAGTAGTCGTTACGTCCCATTTTTTGTCACACAGATGGACGGATGCTCCTGAACTAGTCGAATCACGGAAACCAGGTTACTCGGGGACTCTCAGGATCCGTAGTTTCCCATCGGCGGCCCGCATGACATGTAATCTCGTTGATGGGAATCGAACGCGAGATAGTATTGTTTGTAAGTTCAGACAATCGAGCTTGATAGGGATGAGCAAGGGATGGCTTCAAGCCCCTTCTCACCCAAAACTGAATCTTCCTGTCAGTCTTACGAACTCCTCCTCCTCCTCGAACGTGTCTGGGGAGGCAGCTTTCCGGTTCCTGTCGTAGGAGCATTAAGGTTTTAAAAGAACTTGTGAAAAAAAACGGTAACCAGAAAACTTGTGAAACGCCATCCTCGACATTCTTATAATACCAAGAAATATGAGAACGTAAATGATCCTTGAAAATAAGAACAAAAATGATGAATATATAGTTCAGCAGAACAGCAGAGGCGAGTTCAAGAGACGGAGACTGCGAAATATAAGATTTAACTTTGTGATCTAAATTTTAGTTTTGACTTCTCGACCGTCCGAATAAGTTTTTCGTAATTTACCAGGCATCGGGGAGGAGCATGTTTTTTCACGTCGATCTTTGATATCATCGGTCAGACGAGACATTCGGACAGCTTAAAGCCTAGGATGTTTCAGTCCCGCCACAGTATGCCATCTGATGATGCCTTCCTGTCAGATCATCTTGGTCTTCCTTGTTTCAATCTTTTCTGTAGAATTGGTCCGTGTAGGAGGTTACACGTGTAACGAAGCGCGATGTCATCCAGGAGGTCCTGCGATCCGCTTCCCCTTCTATCTGAAGACACAAAACTCTCGATGCGGTTACCCGGGATACCAACCCATTTGCGATCATCTCAACCAGACGATAATCCGTCTCCCGCATTTGGGAGACCTTGTCGTTGACTACATCAACTACGACACCCAGTTGCTTCTGGTAAGAGACCCGGAGGGCTGCCTTCCCAGGAAGCTGCTGTCTCTTAGCCTCGACGGATCCCCTTTCACCGCCCTGTACAACATTAACTTCACCATCCTGAGGTGCCCGCAGGAGGTGGCGGCATCGCTTTTGGACGTTTCCATCATCTGGTGCCTCAGCGATGACTTAACTGTCGTCGCCACTGCCACTACCGATCCATTTGTTGGACCGTACATGAGCATTGAAGTTTGCTCCGTTTGGACGGCGAATGTCCCCGTGGTGTCACCGCAGTCGATCTCTGTAAGTCAAAGTATCTGGTTGAAGTGGGATATGGAATACTGTAGATCATGCCAGTCGAAAGGCGGGAGATGTCGACGGAAGGATTATTCAGCCACCGAGCTCGAATGTTACGGAATCAAAAGGGGTAAACTTAAGCTAGAATGTCTCGAACTTACAATTTCGAACATTGTCTCGACATTTCTAAAACCCCGTCCTTGACGGTTTCTCTGTGTTTCTAGGCATTTCGAGAGCCAGCAAGTGCGTGATACTGGCTGGTGTTGTGGTGCCGTGGTTTCTGTTCCTCCTCGGAGTTGCATTCTACATGACCTCCAAAGTGCAGAGACGAATTACCACCCTAGCCGTACCGCCAAATACCCCTACTCCTCCAGCAGATGTCGCCAACGTAGAGGAACAGGTTGGCCGAGCGACGACTCATGGAGCTCCCCGTACCAGGCTCGCCATCATAAGGGGTATCGATTCTCCTACCTTAGAGTCATATCCCAAGACCAGGTTGGACGGGCTCGTGCCGAGACTCGACCATGATGTCTGCGCCATATGTTTGTCCGAGTACCAATCACAGGAGATGATAAGGAGCATCCCGGTATGCGGACATTACTTTCACGACTGTTGCATCGACCCATGGCTCAAGAGAAATGGCGCCTGCCCCGTCTGCCGCGCACATAAGTAGTAATTGTTCCACCCACGAGGCCTATTGTTTGTTCTTGTAATAAAGGACGAAAACTTTGTTGTGACTAACAAGGGAGGACTCGGGTCATTGGACACGTTTTCATTAGAATTAAACATCACAAATGGGCATTGTCACAAGAACGACCGACGTGTCGCCAGCTATACCTCGGAGTTGGCTAATTCATCGCATTCTCCGACTCCTTCTACATGTGATGCTGGCTGGCCATTGTTCTAGAAATAAAACAAACAAATATGATGATACGTGATCCGCAAGATGAGTTTTACACGGAAATACGCTTAGTTTAAAAAAAAATTTACTACGATTTTTATTTCGTAAAATACGAATTTACCGTGTGCCCTTTCAAAACGCGCCTCCTAAATTATTATAAAGAGGGCGGATTTCGACCTTTTCCGTTTTTAAATTTTAAAAGTCATCATATTACAAGGCGTCATATATTTATCGAGAGAGAAAGGGGTGCCTTGAACTTAGACATAAATGCCAATTGAAAATTAAATATTTGCTTAAACGGTAATGACATGCACAACTAGATTGCATGCGCTCTAAAAGAAATACATGATTGGTTAAAGTAAAGATATCGATCGGGCGATCGGTAATATAATTGAATTATTCTTGATGGTCGGTCGACTGCATTGACTGGTTCATTAGATAGTGTTTCACTCGATCAAGTCTCCTAATAACAGTTCAACTGGATTGAAGGTTGGTCTTTATTAAAGAAAATCTTGAGATTCGATGTTTAGTTTCGGGGAATATAATATTGTTACTAACATTTTCTCTCATAAAAGCACCGCAAGTTTTCGCGTTTTGAGATTTATGAGACAAATAAGGGAGCAACTTTTGCTCAAAGGTCTTTATGGCTCATTATGGGCATAAAGTTATATAAAGATAAAGACAATGGAAATATCATTAAATTTAATCATATAAGGGATGCAATTTTGGCTACACCACCTCATTGACTCGTGCCGACTTGATTTCTTTGTGATAAGATTATGGTTGTCTTGTATCATTGAATAATGGTCTAACGATCATAATTCGATCCCAAGGAATTTAGTCGGTGGAGGTTGCTTAAAATGTTGTCTTTATATTGGCCGTGAGAATATTACATCCCGAGAGTTACTTCAAAGAATTTTTTAATACAATTAATATTGTTCAAGTGTGAAAATATTGAAAATTTTTCATGTTTGGGCTTCCATTAATTGTAAATTTTTACATTACCTTTTACTTTCTTTCATTTTATTAAAGTATATTTTATAAAACGAGCTGTAACGTAAGAAAGTACATGAAATCCCACTAAAGTTATTGGGATCTGCGCATCTCGTTTATTTGATGTGATTTACGACTGGGTGTAAGTTTTTTATAACATATTGTACGTTGATGGATATGGCATATGTTATATGGTTAATTACGGTTAAGTCCCTTCTTGTCCTTCAAATATTTAATTAAGGGGCAAAACTAACCTACAAGGATACGTGGGTTACATTCTCATATTGTCAATTCAATTTAGTTTCACCTTCTCCGTCAAGAGCAGTCGTATAGAAAAAGGAGAAGAAAACCTGATTTTAAGAATTAAGCTTTTGTGTTATTTGTTTATGCATAGGGGATCAATTTCTATGGATGTTATTGATGGTTGCAGAG
The DNA here is from genome assembly GCA_023653495.1 of Melastoma candidum. Classification (NCBI taxonomy): domain Eukaryota; kingdom Viridiplantae; phylum Streptophyta; class Magnoliopsida; order Myrtales; family Melastomataceae; genus Melastoma; species Melastoma candidum. Next base: position 5,257,309 of record CM042885.1, read on the forward strand.
AAAAGTTACAACCCTAATAATTGAGGCGTGAGTGAATTATGTTAAATTCGGGTACTGATTTTTATTTATCTTTGTTCGTGTCTAAACTCAATTAAACAAATCATGAATTATTTTACGTAATTGTCCAACAACTCAATTACCGAAATGGCCATCCTCAACTGCTCCCTCTTCTTTGACGTCGTATCCCCTCTTCTTTGAGTGAAAAAACGAGTTTGTTCCTAATTAATGTTAGTCATGAAAATAATTGTCAAAATAAGACAATAACTTTCAAAATTGGTGAAATAATGCCTCAAATTCGGATTTTCAAACTCCAAGTTTGGTTGCAAAGGAAATCGGGGTTTAAAACCTCGAGTTCCAGAGAATTTTGAGGACTCGGAGTTCTCAACTCTAAGTTCATGAGCCATTAAAATTTCACTGTGAACTCGATGTTATCAAACCTGAATTCGACCTGCATAATAGAACTCGAATAAGTTCGACTTTGGAGTATTATTTGTGGAATTTTGAAATTATCTACCATATTTCGTGAATTGTTTTCCAACTAATACTATTTGAAAACATAACTTATCATGATGGATAGGTGAAAACCAACATTTGCTACGATCATTAAATGTATTTTATTGTCTTTCCAATATATCGATATCCCAACAGTCGTGACGCTCCATATCTACATTTAATTGTGTTCAAGGGCATTATATAATGCCACCATGTATTCTTCACTTGATATCAGATTTTCTTTTCTTTAAAAATACAATTATTGTTTTCCTTTTTCAAATTGTTTCATGGCATCAGAGCAAACACTACCGATCCCTCTGCAAACCGCCGATATTATCGCGAATACTTTGTTGCCCTCCTCCCCCTCTAATGTTACTCTTCCCCCTCCAGGTTTTAGCCCTAACCAAAATCACACCACTTTTGTGTCTCCAGGACAAATCGATTTGCCCACCGCCACCACCTTCCCATTTGGGCCGACGCCACACGTCACCAGCATCGTCACTGTGAAACTCGATGCTGACAATTATTCGATATGGCTTTCGCTGATGACATCCTTTCTGAGCTCCATGTCACAGATGTCGTATGTTGATGGTTCCATCCGTCAACCTGCTGCGGAGATTATCCTTGCCAATGGACTCCGCCTTCCAAACCCAGAACTCCCGACGTGGACGCACATTAACCACACCATCCGGGGAAATCTCCTCGCTACAATGTCGTCGGAACTGATGCTCGAATTCTACGACATACTGCCAGCATACGACATTTGGTTAGTCGTCCGTCGTCGTTTTCTATAAAATACCTTAGCAAGCAAACTGGAACTTCGTGATCGCCTCCTCTCATTGCGTCTCACCAATCAGGGCATGGCCAGCTACCTACGTGACCTCAAGAGTACAGGCGATCAACTCGCCACAATAGGAAAACCAATTCCCCAGTCAGAAATGATATTGTATGCTCTTCGTGGGCTGCCATCCTCCTATGAGAGTTTAGTCACCACTCTCTCGTATTCCGCAGCGGAACAAACGTTCGATCAGATCCGTACATACCTGCTCAACTATGAGCAACATCTACGCCAGTTATCTCCTGACATTGGCACTATGTATTCAGCCTCCTCACCATCACGGCGCCATGGACAAGCCAACACATGACCTCGGCGACGTTTCAATATTCGTGGGGCTATAAGGGCTCCCGTTCCCGACTCTCCCCAAACGCAGCACGCCACGGGCTCTGCTGGTCGAATAACACCTCCGTCGCGTCCTCGTAATCCTACCCGTTCAGACCTTGTCTTACCTCGGATGGACCTTTGATTTGCCAAATTTGTGGCCGTCGAGGCCATGCAGCACTTACATGTTCTCATCGTTTCAACCACACAGTCACCGACGTCACCAAAACACTCACTACTGTCAACATCGAGGATGAGGCTCGGACGTTGTGGCATCCAGATTCTGGAGCCACCGATCAGATGACAAATTCCCCTGGTATGCTAAATCGCTACACTTGTTATGATGGGCGGCGACATGTATATGTCGGCAATGGTACACCCCTGTCAATTGCTAGCGTGGGCAATCTCTCCATTCCGGCACAAGACTCTCCACTTTTACTGACACAAGTTCTTCATGTGCCAAAGCTTCGCCACAATCTTCTATTAATTAAACAATTATGCCATGATAATAATTGCATTGTGTCGTTTGATGATAATTCATTTATTGTGAAGGATCGCTACATGGGACTCACCTGCCTGCGAGTACGGACTGAAGGCCCCCTTTTTCCCCTCCGCCTCTCGCGCTCGCGGTCTCTTCTACTGTCGATTGGCACTCTCGCCTCTGCCATCCACATCATGATATTCTTCGTTGTCTACTTCGTAACAAGCTGTTGCTGCCTCTTACCAATGTATCAACAGCAAGAAACTGCCAATCTTGCGCTGTAGGAAAAGGCACAACGTCTTCCGTTCGCACGGTTCACAACAAGAGTCGATAAGCCACTTGCATTGTTGCATGCCGATGTTTGGCAATCACCTGTTTTATCCACTACTGGATTTAAGTATTATGTTATCTTCATCAACGACTACAGTCGTTTCTCATGGATATACTTTCTCCGCCGCAAGTCAGAGGTGTTTGACCACTTTGTCCTATTGCTTAATTTTCTTTCTATGCAATACTCATCCAACGTACAATCACTTCGTTGTGATGGTGGTGGTGAGTTTGTCTCAACAGCGATAAAGACTCTACTGGCTGATAGAGGCATCGACCTTCAACTCTTGTGCCCATACATGCCACAACAAAATGGAGTCGTTGAACGCCGTCACCGCCATCTTGCCAACCTTGCTCGGACGATGTTAGATCAATCGCGACTGCCCCTTCCCTATTGGGCCGATGCATTCATATTGCTCACTATGTGATCAACCGTCTACCGTCCGTATCTATTGCTTTCAGCACACCATTCCGACTGCTACATGGTCATGAAGTCGATTATTTTGTTTTGAGGCCATTTGAGTGTTTATGTTATCCTTACATCGGTCATTTGGCTGCCCAAAAACTTCAGTCTCGAAGTGTGCAATGTGCCCTCCTTGGCTACTCCGACAATCATCGAGGATATTGTTGCTTGGACTTGACTTCGGGAAAGATTTACTACAGCCGACACGTCCGTTTTGTGGAGGAAAATTTTCCTTATGAAGATCTCACAGTATCAAGTCATCCAGACAATTCGACAACCAAATCTCTTCTCGAGTTTTTGCCCCTCCGTCCTATCATTAATACCACTCCCACAGCGTTTGTGGTTAGTTCTTCACAAACCATTGATAAACCCCCTTCTGTCTCCCAGGACTCGACTTCTCCAATGTTCCCCCATGCTGCCCATGTAGACGTTCATGCTTCCAATGAGACATTAAATTCATCCCCCCTCAAATGCAGATAGCCCCGTCGTTCCACGAAGACATCCTATGGTCACACAGAACCAAGATGGTACTCGTCGCCCTCGACATATCATTAGTCTTCATACCACGGCCCTACTTCCAGTGCCTACATCATATTGTGGCCCTACTTCCAGTGCCTACATCATATCGTGCAGCACTCACTTCGGCTCCATGGAAAGCTGCGATGCAGGATGAATTTGCCTCTCTCATGGCTAACGACACATGGATTCTGGTACCACCGGACAGATATCAACACGTGTTGGGTTGTCGTTGGATTTTCAAGATCAAGACACGACCGGATAGATCTATTGATCGTTACAAAGCTCGTCTTGTCGCACAAGGTTTCAACCAACGACCAGGGCTCGACTTTCGTGAAACTTACAGCCCGATTATTAAACCAGCTACGATACGATTGGTTCTAGCAATTTCTGTTTCTAAAAGGTGGACACTTCGTCAACTCGACGTGCGTAATGCCTTCCTCCACGGGGACATCACAAAAATTGTTTTTATGCAATAACCACCGGAATTTCGTCACCCGCAATATCCCAATCATGTTTGTCGTCTTCGATGATCGCTCTATGGTCTCCGACAAGCGCCCAGAGCCTGGTTTGAATGCTTTGCGACAACTCTCTGCTCCCTCGGTTTTACCCAGAGCTATGCCGATCCATCGCTTTTCTATCGTCACCGAACCGATGCCACTATTTTTCTGTTGTTGTATGTTGACGACATTCTCCTCATAGGTACTCTCGGTCCTCATCTAACTGAGTTCATCACCGACCTCTCCCGACGCTTCGCAATGAAAGATCTTGGCTTCCCCAAAACCTTCCTCAACATCCGTTTCAGTCGGACATCACAAGGTCTATTTCTATCACAAGAACACTACGCCACCTCTGTCCTTAAGCGATACAATTTGTATCACAGCAAGCCTGCGAAGACACCGCTATCCACAAAATTCCAGCCAGCCACAAGCGGCCAGCCGGCTAGTGAAGCTTTTACCTTGCGCGGGTGAAAACCAACATTTACTACGGTCATTAAATATCTTTTATTGTCTTTTCAATATATGAATATCCCAGTCGTGACGCTTCATATCTACATTTAATCGTATTCAAGGGCATTATATAATGCCACCATGTATTCTTCACTTGATTTCATATTTTCTTTTCTTTAGAAATACAATTATTGTTTTCCTTTTTCAAATTGTTTCAATAGGGTTGGACATTAAAACAAAGGATGTTCCAGGACCTCAATGTTGTTCTTTTTTCTCCCCATCCATCACGCACCCTGCCACGACTGCCCATTTATCTTGAATGTCACAACCTAGATCTGTCTTGTCTTTTGACGGTTTCTTGATGCTCCAAAGCCCACGGCGTAGGGCTGCCGTTGACAACAGTGAGGAAGGGATTGATCAACATATGCGATGCTCAGACAAGTCCGCCCGACCGGACTTTAGAAGAACTGACAGCCTTCCAACAATAGACCATGCACCTTCTACTAATCATCCTCTCTTATTCTTTTCCCATTCTCAAGTTCATGGTGTACGGCGATGGCAGAACAGGTTTTTGTATCACAATGCCATGACAGTGCACCTCCTGTACCTAGAAATTTTTTTCTAGAGATTTCAGCCTCTGACTAAGAACGGTCCACGGCTACCTTTGTTGATGGAGCAATTGCCGAAGTGGGATTCTCGTTCGAGGATATCGACTTCTTAAGTGCTGAAAATATAGAGAAGGCCGACTGCTGCGAAGAAGCTGGTGGAGGCGGGGGCATATCTGGTATACCCAAGAACTTCTTCACATGAGGCTTCCTCATTACTGACCGTTATCAAGGCGCAAAAAATAAACAAAACAAATTAAAAGTTTGACACCGGGAAAACCTATGTCGGAACAAGTTTCAGTACAACTTGGGAATATTTTGAGACACACCAATCCCATATGCCAGCGAGAAAACATTAGAGGTAATCCAGTAACAAAACAGAGCCTGCTCAAAGACATTGTCGGAGATTTTTCATGTTGTCAGTGTGAGAAAACTAGTTCAACCCACTTGGATAGAAAGGAAAGAGAGAACAACAAAGCCACCCGAAGCCAACCTACAGCTTAACAACACCCAATCCCCTCTGATAAAACTCAGTCTAAGGAAACACCTCCACCAGTGTGGAGTTGGGGAGGCTACACACATATATACATGTCCATATCATTTCCAGAAAACAGTTATCTTTTCGTGCCATGAGCCCGTACAGGCCACCAAAGGAATATGTTAGTCAGTGAAGAAAGTGACTGAACTTACATCAGTTCATTACTATTAAACCAGTATCATTCAAACAATTCATTAAATTTTTCCCAAATTTTTAGCAGGGTAAAGGGTCTAAAATTCACTTCATATGATCGAATATCGAGTATTAAACCTTTGTGAGCTCTGAAGATCCAAGTTCCAAGTACATATTGACAAAACTTAATATTACAGCTCAAGGAGAAGCATGAAATTTTGGAAGATTAAGGAATTTCTATTATTGAGGAATTGCTAGACATGAAGGATTGAGAAGACAGATGAATTTCCTTTCTAGCAGTTTCTTTTTCTAGTCTCATTTAATATAATATTCTAATTAATTAATTTTCCTACTACAAGGAATGACTTTATTAAATAGTAGGTATTCAGTTTCCTACTAGGAATAGCTTTAATATATTATCTAATGTACCTATCCTATACCTTGTGATTCACCTCGTCAGTAGAAAAATAATTCTTGCAATTACTACTTTTGTGAATTAGTTTTCACCATTAAATAAAATTCTCTGTCCAGTATCATAATTTCATTCGGCTAAAGGACAGACAGAAGGCAAAGCTCTTATGGCAGACAAAGTGGACATTTTCATGATCCCAACACTCAATGCAATTATTACCAAAAAAAACACTCAATGCAATCCGTGCTTCAATAAAATTGAACAAAACACAAGGGTCATTCACTTTGCCCAAACCAGAGGCAAAAGAAAAAAAAGTGAGAAGATCCATTCCCACAAAATTGAACAACATAGCCAAGTTACCTTTGGGAAAGTCATGGTAAATGGTACAGTAAGTACTGCAAGCCCCTGAGAGACATTTTTCATTGTACCTGCAGCAGGGTTTCCTTCCATACCTTCCTGCATATTGCACTGAAAAAAGGGGCAAATTACAAATCGCCAATGTACCACACCATGATTTGCTAAGAGGGAAAAGCTTAAATCGAGCATGGTTGGGGGTTGGGGGGGGGGGGGAGGAATCCGTGGGTATTGGTATGTAGCTTACAAGCATCCAGACTTTACACATTATGAAATATACAAATCATAAATTAAATGATCATTCCATCCAAATTAGGTAAACTCTTCGATGAATTAGCTATGACCCAGAATAACATTATTCCTAATACCCGCCAAATATGTAAATGGCATATAGCACAGATGCACATAACATCTATTCCTCCTCTATCGAGGTTATTTTTCCTATCTTCGCAGACTTAAATTTCAGCTGAACTATATTGTTCTAACATTCTTAAGCATTCTTCTCGGCGTTAAGCGAAAAACATGTACCACATAAGACCAGTAATCTTTTCAAGTCAGGTGTCTAATATGGCAAATCTCAGGTACCTGGCTTTTGTACACATTTTTTCATAGTAAAGAGAAACATTTACCTCAACGGTAATTAAGAATGTCAGTCCCCTCAAGATAGGCAATGCGTAGAAAGGATCAGGAGTTGAGAGATCGAGGAACCAGAAAGCTCCACCCTCTTTGAAAGAAGGAACCTTTTCTGCCATGTTTGTTATCTAATTCAGTGAGATATCCAATCACTACTAGCAGATGATAAGAAAATATAGGTGAAAATTGCTTGCAAGAGAGGTTTATCTTACAGCCATGAAAAAGCTTATGAAAACAGGGCCTTGAATGAAAATTCCCTTGAGAGGAGTAAATGGACTGACGCCACTTCTGCAAAATTGGAAGGCAAGGAAACATACGTCAGAACAACATGTCTGACTGTCATACTCACACTTTCTAACAGCAGTAGCTTATATTGTTGCAAATTACACTGCCCTAAAGGAGATGAAGAATCATCTGCTTCCGGACCAAAGTAACGAAGCTAAAGTAAAGGATGTATGATCATATTGTCACTATTAAGAATTTGGAAGGTGAATTCCTCCAACCTCTTGCATTTTGAGCTAAGTTTTCCTTCATAAGCTAAAAACTTTTCCCTATAGGATGGATAACTACATAAAAGTTCAGATACATCGTATCAATTCTTTAACTTCACACAGGACAAACGAGGACAATCTCTTGTCAACGCACCACCAAGGTACAAGTATTCCGGAAACAAATTTTTGCAGCATCCTCGTCTACGGAGGTGAAGGCCGCCCGTGTCCACCATTTCTCAATTTCACATTGCAGGTCAACATAAATGGCATCAGTTGTGAATTCCGGTGATTGGCATGAAAACAGAACATACTCTCTGAATAATTGCTTCATTATCCATTGACCTTCATCCACTGCCATTGGATCCATACCCTAAATGAAACAAGATACAGACAAGCAATTTTCAGATTAAAAGAATAAAAAAGTTTAGTCGAATGAATTTTAACATTGTTCAATACATGAGCCTATAACTATCAGAAATTGATGGATTATGCTCTCTAACAGGTGGGACGATATCTCCTTCTCGAAATTCCTTCAAACATTTCTTGTTAACTCTGTATCTTCTTAATCATCCTTTTTACAGGACCGTCGTAAATTATAATTTAAAACCATGCAAATACACGTATGGGGAGTCTGTACAACACCAAGATATATGGATCCTCAGTAGTTGTAAAGATTCTGATTGTGTAATTCAAACAAATTTGATTAAGTTAAATAATCTAATCTACAATATACCCAAGTAAGAGTGTGTAAGCTCGAGCATGTAAGTAAGGTTGAACACGCTTTCACTAACCCATCGACCAACAACATACTGTCGAAGCAGACAAGCTAGGTGCTACTGAACAAGTTAGATAGTGAAGACCAGGAAATAACATGGAATATACCTTTTGTTCCATTTCTCCCTTTATTTCCTCCATGCTAGGTCAAATCATCTGAAAAAGGAAGTATTACGATTTCAACATCAGATGACACTATAATCCGAGTTAACAGTAAACCGGAGAAAAAGTTTCATTTTTCCCTTTTTGCTTCTGGATCATAATTCATCATCTCAAGACCCAATGCAAGGAGTGCTTCCCGCCTTTCGGGGTTGGGGAGGATGGATGTATATGTACACATCCTTGTCCTCGCAAACTTGCAAGGGCAGTTTTTACATGCTTTGAATCAGAACTAATAAAACAACAGAATAAGGTCAAGTTATCCACATCATAACCAAGAATATTCTCATTCATCAAAGGTATTGACAACTCAAAGTAAAACATCATTTAAAAGCAAAAAACCAGCACAAGCATGTACATCTGACAGTGGCATCCCATTGTTACACGACATCAAATCACCAGGTCTAGCAAAAGTAATCGTCAGTGAAATGAATCACTCCATTGCCAAGACGTCGTAGCTCCACCTCATGTCATCAAAAGAAAATCCACCTATGGCTAAAGCGACCGGGAGGTAAACTAAAACCTCAACCCACTACATGCAGCACAAGAACCTGGTCCTCATCTGCCAAAGGAAAAAATTAACCCAGCCTTCCTATTATCACCCAGCCAACATTCCACTTCAAAGCCACACTCATCAATCACAACACTCAGCTCACAACCAAACTGAAGATTCAACATAGAATGTTAGCTAAATCACTCAATATTGAGATTCCCATGCACATAGTCAATGAATCTGCCGCTGCCACAGCCACCTCGTTCACGGCAGGGGCAGCAGCCAGGGAAGCAACCGACTGCGCAGTCAAATCAGCTAGTGCGTCCGCCACATCGCTGACGAAGTCAATCTTCCCAGCACCTTCACCGACAGCAGCAGACATGTACCTACAAAAAGCAAGCCCCGCGCTCGGGGAGCACCTGGAACTCCCCAGCATCTCGCCGAATCCGCCGGACGACCTCGACGGGAGCCGATCGCCGATGACGACGATAGGTTGGTCGCAGCGATCATCGTCACGGCGGTGGGGGAGGCAGCCGACGGAGGCGCGGGACCTGGGTATGACCAAGGAGGCGGGCCGCCTCAAGAGACCGAATCGATGATCCATCGGATGAAGATCGCCGTAGTTGGGTTGGTTTTGGAAATCGAATACTCAGGCCGCTCCGTTCATCGGAGGAGTTGAGGGGAATGGCGAGTGACTGGCGATGGTTTAGGAGGGTTCGGAATGTGATTGTATCAACAGTCGTGTCTTACGTCACCGGGTCCAGATGTGCCTCGAAATTAAATGAATTAGCAAATTGTGATAATGGGATTTTCACTTACAAAATCCTCATTATTGGAGAATTAATTAATAATTCAGTTAATTTTAGTTAGTTCATTCTAATTCACCCTCTCACTCGATATTTCTTTTGAAATTCCACTATACTAAATTAGCTTGGACAATTCCATGAAATTAGAAAAAAGAAATAGAGAAAAAGTAATACTGTTCCAGACAGCATGGGCAAGAAAAGTAAATAAACTTGACCGAATATATATATATAAACACAAGAGGTGGTAACCAAAAGATTCACCCAAACACAAAGAAAGAAGCCAATAGTTTCAGTGCAATTGCAATTGCATGAGGTCCATATCCATCAGAAAACACAGGATATGGATTCCCTGCGATAAAGACAAGCTTGTAATGAAACCATGGGCGGATGTGGAGGAGGAAGAGGATGAGCACTTCCCCTTCGCTTGCCGGTGGTCGTCTCTTCTCACCTTCCTCTTTTTACCTCCCACAAAACCTATAAACTCCAAACGGATGTTATAAGACACGTGAGCACCCTGACCGTCCGGCCTCAGAAGGGGGGTCAGGCCAGCGTGTACTCCCACACCGACACTTGCGCTTGGGAAGAGGCGTGGATGTAGACAAACTCGAGGCTTTTCCCGGCGGGTAGGGATTTAATCCACGACGGGAAGCCATACGAGTCCCCCGTCTTCGTTAGACCCCACAGAGGGCCGTAGAGTCTGGACACCAAGATGTTGAGGGACTTCAGCGTCTTGTCGGAGTTGTTGGTCACCCTCGCAGAGTAACGGTAATACGTTTGTCCTTTTGCAGTCCATGATGCGGTCAACTTCTGTTCGATGTTGATCGAAGGGGATGAAGTTGTCGACGGTGGAGTTGCCTTGGTTACGACGGCTTTCAGTGTGGGAAGTACCACGCCTGAAAGTTGGTTAAAACCGTTGTCGCCGCCATGGAGACGAGCCAGCACCCCCAGAAGAGGGGCGTTGTTGTACGTCGCTGGCTCAGTCTGCTCATAGTTTTCCCTTTGGTCGGCGAAATTGTCGTAGGCATCAGGTCCACCCACAATGGCACCCGTGAGGAGGTTGGGGTCGCTGGCCTTCCTGCTGTACCAGGTGGCGTAGCCTCCTCTGCAGGTCACGAACGAGGAATCGACCTTGATCGAGACGATCGACGCGCCTCGATGGTGCACCTGGCTCGGGTAGTTGTTCCCGTAACCAACCATGTAACTCGTCCCTCGAGGATTGTCCCCGAGTATGTAATCGACCTGGGATTGAGCAAACGAGAGGAGCTCCGAAGGCTTGACATCGCTGGAATCACACTTGAGAGTCTTCCTGGATGAGGACAAGTAATCCGAGTAAACAGTAGCAAGGAACGACGCACTGGTGACGAACTGCATGTTGTTCCAGCTCTGCCGGAAGATGAGCCCGCCAGGTGTCTTCTGCACGGTTTTGGATCCTTTCCCCAGGCACGCGCACATGAACGACTCCGCCTTCTGCTGGTACTGCTCGAAAACCTGCTCGTGGTGACCGGCCTTGCCTTGCATAAGGAACTGCATCAAATTGAGACCGGCCATAAGAATCAACATATTTACAAAGTGCTACATTCCTCGTACGGGTCAGCTCACTACTAAAAGGCTACCTTGGCAACGAGGGTCTGGACGCCGGCATACTTAACATCCCAGCCGAACTCAGTCATGGCCCAACCGGTTCCACCAAGGGAGTCACCGTTGGTTGCAAGGTAATCAAGGTAGGCCGGCTCCTCGGTCGCTTGATATAACCACGCAGCAGCCCACAGCAACTCATCCTGCTCGTTTATGAGAAAACAGTCAGATCACAGAGGCTAGTGCCGGACAAGCAAACGAAAACACACGCGATGATCTCAACTCACATCGTAGCCGCTGACGGACTGATAGTACTTCTGGGCGACGGTAATGCTGCCGTCGTACTTGCCGCGGTACTTGTCTGCGAACTCAAACAACTGCATACAAAGATCGAGCAAATAAATAACTCCACGCATATTTTCTTCTAATGAAGAACAAGTTACTGAGTAATTAATGCGATCAAGGTCTTAATAAATAAAATAAAAATAAAAGATTATCTTGTAATTTGTATTAGCTCTAAGCCAGACAAGAGATCCTAATTGTGCGGGTCACCAATAAAAGAAAATAAACTCACGCTTCGAAAATTATGTCACAGACTAAAAGAAGAGACAGATGTGGTCTGTACTTTGGAGTGTAACGAAGAAGAAACAGTAGGGACAGAGGGGACCCAAAACACCGACTGACAGCATGCACCGACCAAAAAAGCCTGACCCAACAAAACAAAACAAAAACAGAGTTACCAGATCCAGAATCCCAACTGCCTACCCTTCTTACCTATTAACTCCCCCCACCCCCATCTAACTTACGCACCCCTTTACCTTAACCTTAACCATCTAAAGTGCGCCCCAGTCCTAATATTTCTTTTCCAATTTATTTATTTTAATAAATGCGTTTTCCACTGGACACCTCCCACTTCACTCCGCTTAATATTTCGATGAATTTTCAAGTTGGAGAAATAATTCCGATGAAGTGATAGTAATGACGGGGTTGAAGGAATCAGTCACCTGCTCCGCATGTCGGAGGAGCTCTGCGGAGTAACTCGGGTCGCTGTGACGGAACACCATGGACGCGGCCGCCATTGCGGCGGCCGTCTCCCCCGCGAGATCTGAACCCGGGTTGTTCTGGTCGATCTGGTACGCACGGCGGTCTGTCGTCATGTCCTCCGGCCTTTGCCAGCAGTAGTGGTCAGTGTTCCCATCCCCAACCTTCAAGAACACATGGGTTAGATTACAGACGAGTTTAACCATTAATCAGCATTGCACTCATTAAGCGCTTTGTGAAAATCTAGCTTCTTACCTCTCCGTAGAGGACATTAGGCTCCGGGTGAGCCTTGATGAAGTAGTCGGTCCCCCACTTCACGGCCTCCATGGCGTGCCCGAGCTCGCCCCCGCCGGCCATCTGCTTGCCGTACTCGAGTATCCCCCACGACATCATCGTCACGGTGAACGCCATGGGCAGCCCGAACTTGACATTGTCACCGGCGTCGTAGTACCCGCCGACCAGATCGACACCGCTGGACTTGCCGTCGGAGAGGCCGGAGTTGGATCTCCAGGTGACACGCTGGGTGGAGGGGAGGTGACCGGATCTCTGAGCCTCGAAGAACAGGATGCTCTTGGACAGGGCTTGACCATAGTCGTGTCCTCCGCCGCCGAGCACGTCCCGGGACAACATGAGGAGGACCGCCGTTAGGACAACCATTGTCGGTCCCATTGTGAGGGAGGGAGATTCGGAAGAAAGGAAGAATCTGGAAGAAGGGGTTAGGGGGGGAAGGGAAGAGCAGAGAGTAGGGCGGGGCGGGGAAAGGCTGGGCAGGGGGTGAAGGGCGGGAGGGAAGGAATTAAATAGGGGGGAAAGGAGGCCATTGAATATAATTACTAATGAACATTTAATGTTTTCAATTTATTCGTTCGTGTTTATTCATTATTATTATTATTAATTATGAAATAATGGAAATTCGCCCATCTCTTATTGAATGCGGCGGTTTTTTCTGTTTACACTGTTGCTCTGCTTTTTTATTAGCACTTTTTCGGGATTTTGTCTTTCTTCTTCTTCCTTGTTTATTTGCTAGTGGGGTAAGTGAGTTTGCACTAAGGCTGCTGACTTATTTGTTTCGACCCAAATAAGAAAAAGGGGTTTGCGTTGGTTTAGTGTGAAAACTGAAAACGAATCAAGTCCAAAATCAAAAAGCCAGGCGGAAGAAGCTTCATTTGGTTGTCCGGGAGCGATAATTATGGCTGCTCAAGCAGCTCCTCAGCCTCCTCCTTGTTTAAGTATTTTCGTGGTTGTATGATTTAGCATTGAATATGAACCTTCGAACTACTAAGACACCGTTACACTTAATCACCGCCTTGAAAAATATCTCGTGAAACAGCCCTTAATCTGAACACCGTCGACGAGGCATGTGGGTGGAGGTGGGAATTACACCCCCACCAATCTTCTTATTCTTCTTCCTTGAGACCAGAAGGGGAGGGGTCGGGTCGGTGTAAAATTACCGTTTTAAGTATATTGAATTTAATGCCCATTATTATTTAGTGGGTGGGAATACGAGAAATCTACCCCCTCCTCTTAGGATTAGGTATGATCCAAAGTACACGACGAATTGTAAATGGCAAGTGGGTGTGTAGCCATTTTATCCATCATTCGGTGCAGTAAGAATTTTAATTGGGTTTTGTATTCGATGTGGGGTGGGCGGAGCGAGCCTTGCGTTCCTCTGATTTCCTTATTATAAACTAAACGAACCACCGCCTAAAATTAAAAAAAAAAAAAAAAAAAGTTTTTCAGTGTAAAAAAAATTCCAGAATTCACAAGCTTTTATCTTTTATTATTATTATTATTGTCCTTATTTCGGGGGTAGTTGAAGAAGGCAGCCGAATATGGTTTGGTGAAATTTTGGAGGGGCAGAACGTGATTGGTTTTGGCAGAAGAAGAAAGAAGAAGAAGAAGAAGAAAATTAAAATTACTCAAAAGGAAAAGGACTTATTTGTTTAGAGTTATTTCCTCAACTGGGGTAATATCGACCATGTGCTCCCCTTTCCCCTGTCGGTGCTAAGTTTTCCAGATTCTCATGCTACCACCATCCCTGGGCTTGTCCCACCTCCATGTTACTTCTTCCTTCTTTCCCAATTATCAAAAGTACTAATTTTTCCCGTAATTAATGGAGAATTGTCTCCGACAGGTGTCCTTAAATTGAGAGGTAGACGGGGGCTTTCCATCAGCGCAGCCGCTAAAATGCATCATCACACGAGGTTTGCGTCCAGTGATCGTATTGCATCTACCGCTGCCTATTTTGTGGTGGATCGAATAGAAAAAAAAGTTTATTCTTATCAATCTTTCTTTATACTTCGATAGACTGCTATACATTTTGAACTTACAACGAATTTTTTGTAATGCGAACCTCCCTTATAGTTAGTTACTATACAAGAGATTAAGTACCGGACTTCTATTGAAAAACGAGCTCTAGCTTAAATATGATTTTGAGGCGTAACAATTATCAGGAAATAATTTGTCGTAGCAAATCCAATATTCTGAGGATCAAATTTGGATTATTTTATGTTGCGTTCTGTTTTCTATTCAAAGAAGGCAGCTCCAGCTTAATATGATTTTGAGGTATAGTAATTATTAGAAAATCACTCAATTTATTAGTTTTATAGTGATTTATAATGTTTGGATATAACTCAAAATTACTAATATGTTACTATCGAACGGAATTCTTCATGGCATCGAGTCGAAATCACATATTCTTATTATATGCTCCGAAGGAACTTTTTATAGTAATCATTGTAGAAAAATTTGTACATCTTTTGAAACAATTATTATTGAAAAATTCGTATAAAAAAGGTTATCGTGAATGTTTCTGAATAAAACGAACTTCTTATAATATGAATATTCATATAATTATTATAATTATTGAAAAGTTCATTCGAAAATTTCATTACGGTACGAATTTTTATGAACCAATGGAACTACCGCAAATTCAGCGGCGGTATAAAAAATTGCGAAGAACAAACTTATCCTTTCACACGTCAACCACAAACTAGAAAAAATGCTTTTTATTTTCACGGTCGATTATGAAATCGGCCACACGTGCTCGATGCCTTCCACGGCATCCCAGCGGTGCCCTTCCATCAGAATTGTCTCACTCGACGCACGGACCAACCATCTTATTTTCCGGCGAATTTTTTTGTCAAATTATCAAATATATTATATAGTTTATTTATTTTTTTCGATTTATTCTATTCTTTGAAACGCTTCCTATTCATGTATGTACTTTCGGCGTTATATCGAATATATTCTCCGTTAATCCACACACTAACGGCGGCATAACTCCATTACTGCCCCCGTTGTACCCAAATTTGAGGTTTTATTGTTCTGAAAGTGAAAAGTTAAACATGAGTCCTACGTATGATTCCAATAGTCTTCTTCTTCCTCCTCTCTTTGTTTCAAAAATTGACGAATGCCCAAAAAGTCTCAAGTAGAGCTTGCAAATCCGAAGTTTACCGCAATGTTTGCTACCCCCGTCGGACTCGTAAGCTTCTCTGATGTCGAGATTTCTGAAGAAGGAGATGGTAACCAGGATCTCCAAGTAATGAAGGAACAGCGACTGTCAACGACAGCATTGCCGATCTCCTCGACATCCTAGGGAAGGATGCTAAGTTCCTTGACCGATCTGCCTCCGAGACTCTCCCTTACATGCGGAGTCACTCCTGGAACACTGCCTTTGCCAGCGACTCCTAGCCTTGAAATCAGAGCCCGCTGAGTCCAACCTTCATGGCTCGCTCCCACACTATGTTACTGCAGCCAAAGGGTACCATGGGGATTGGGGGGATACAACGGGAGCAGCAACGGAATTAAAACCAGGTGAGCTATCACATAGGGTGTCGTTAGTGTGTGGGTTAACGGGAGGATAGATTCGATATAACGACAGAAGCACGTATATGGGTAGGAAGCGTTTCAAAGAATACGATAAATCGAAAAAAAATGAACATTTGTTACATGATATATTTAATAATTTGACCAATTTCTTTTGATTTTCATACTACTAGTGATAAAATTAGACGAACAGCGGCAATTACTACTTAGACCAGCGGGGGCAAAGGGAAACCATACCCATCTTATCTTACATCATAAGTAACACGCGCGTTCGATTCAGTTTCGGTATTATTCTCGTCTTTCTAGGAAAATGACGTTGTTTTTCTCTTAATATTAATACCAAAAAAAAAATCAAAGAAATGAGAGAAGGTGGAATGGAAAACATGAATTCGATTCATTTAAATTTTGAAATTATTATTCATGAAATAAAAATTTTTATAAAAGGGAAGTTAAGGAAAAGCCTTATTCAGGAATTTTCTTTCTTTTTTTGTTTTTTTATAGGTCAGGGTTTCGTATGGCTAGCCGATTAAAATAAATAAAGATAAGAACTGAATTAGGTGCAGTTGAAAAAAAAATAATTAAATAACACGACGTGATGATTACGGCTAGGCTTAGCTAGGACCGATGGAGGCAATTTGAATATAGAGCGTATTAAGTTTTTGGTATTAATTGCTTTAAAAAAAAGAGTAATTAGAATAGACCCCCAAATTACAAATTAATAATAAGGATGTGCGTGACCAGGACGTTACACCACAATTTCTGGAGTTAAACACAAGAAGGCGGTCAGTTCTGAATTACAGAAAAAAACCAGTGAAAATTCGTTCAATTAAAAACTGTCCCCAAGGGAGGACCGACGGAGCGACCTCAATTCAACACCCCCTCTCTCCCTCCTCCTCGAGCCACGCCCATCCGAATTGACCCAACCCTCTTTTGTCCCAACGAAACAAACCCCCCCATGTCCTTTCTTCAAAACATTAACAAAAAACAATCAATCAATTCAACCCACAATCGCCGCCGCTCCTTTCACAGTGGAAAAATACAAAACACCAAAAACTATATATTCATGCAAAAGGGAAGGGACTGCCTGCCACGTGCAAACCGCCGGCAACTAATACAAACTAAAACTAACAGTAGAAGAGCAATTATTTTCCAACTAGGGACGAAGGACAGTCGGCTGCATTCACCGAAAAGACAATCACAGTGTCACGCAACACTGAGCGTTTGGCGCCACACGACAGCAGGACTGTAAAGAGATTCGGAACATTGAATGCCCAAACAAGATCACACTAAAAATCACCACCGAATTGTCGTTGTTAGGAATCTGCTTTCGACCGATGATGACCGGAGACTCTTAGCACGTGATGAATGTTAGGCGTCGAGTCTAATCAGTTATGTGTAGGAGTACGCCGCACGGACACACCGCTGACACAATAGGAAGTCGTTAATTAGTTCTTACATGACAGTTTTCTTAAGTTAGAACGATAAAAAGTAAAGATATGTCTTCTTATATGATTCAGCCATTGCGAGATTAGCGTATGGTCTACATTTTTTTAAGACAAAAGTTAACAGTCACGCCTAGTCTTAATTATTGACAATTGACAGGATTCTACTTGCATCTAGCGGTGTGGTGGAGGGGAGTTGAGTTGAGTTTCTTTATTGGGAGAGGGAGAATATGAAGAATGAATGGTTTGAAAAGGATACGCATGGCCTCGATTGCTGTTCAAACCCAACCCCATCCCATCTTTCGTGGGGAACACACTTACCGAGTTTGACTCGTCACAAAGTTCTTCCGCCGCTCTCCTTAAAAAAATCGTGAGGAGTCACTACTTACAAGTAAAAATAGTTCCTGAAACGGCGTCGCAGAAGATGGAAATACTACTACGACTACTGCTAACATTATTATAGTGATGATATTGGGTCCACTCGTGCTGTCGATTAATGTTTCTACTGAAAACCCCCACGAATACGTACGCTCTAGTCGCGGTTGCACATCGTAACTATTATTTAACAGGACGTCCATGTCATTTCCTTCTTTTAGACGAAGACCGACAACGAGACGTTCAAATTATGAATAAGAGTTTCGCGTTTCTCCTTCTTAGGTTTGGTTCTCTAGTTTTCATAGCCCCCACCACCACGTGTTTGCTCCTCCCCCGACAATACAGTAAAAATAAATAAGTAATTTAATTATGAGAAATGGTATGGGACCGAACCACGTGCCTTCATTTACTTCTCCCCCTGTCCGAACGTTGTCTTGTCCCTCCCCTCCTTTGATTCCTCCGGCCATAAATCCTTCCCCGTATTAGCCAAGACATGAACCCAAATGTTTTACATTAACTTCCCCCCGGGGCTGCCCTCGGTGGAATACGAATCCGAATTCGAATTCGAGTGGTGGGGAATCCCCTTTTCATCCGTTGGTTTCTTTATGGGAGTATTTCATGTAGCTAAGTTCCAAACAATTCATAACTAATCATACTAGTGTTACGTTGGCATCGAGACACATGTCGTCTCTCATTCTGATCGATAATCTTTTATTTTGTTCTTTTGCTTTGGAATCCCAAGCACGTGGTTGGATTCACATTTTGATGGGGCGGATTTGGAGTGTAGCAAGAAACCCTGCGAGTTTCCTACCACCACCTGTCTCCCTCCCTCACTCTCACATGCTCCGAATATGTACACCCAACAGATGCGTCACGTCATTGATGAATTATGGACTTACCAGTTAAAGATATAGAATCATTAACTCTTTGTATGTCTTCCTTGCTTATGGCTCTTAAAACCGAATTATTTCGTCGTCCGCTTCGGTGGCGAGCAAAATCCCAACGATGGAGAGATGCCTCCGAGAGGTTGAAGACGGTTCCGACATCACATGAAGACAAGATCGCGGGGGTGTCTGAATGATCAAATGGATTTTCGTTATGTTCCACGTTTCCGGGGGATGGACGTATGTGTCATCATCGCCATTATTTGGACAGGATGATGATAAGGTAGAAGCGCGCCGAAAGCATCGCCATAAAAAGAATGATTCATGAAGTTACAAGTGTTGATAAAAGACAGAATCACGATAAGTTTAATCAGGCATGCAGACAGTCTTATATTCTATAGGGTTTCCCTTGTAATGATCCCCAAATGCTGGGTGGGAAGTAAGGAATGCGACCCCCCCCAATTACACCTAGGAAGAAATTATCGAAATGAGAGTACCAGGATGCATGTTTTGAGACATGAAATGGGTTTTCTGTGTTATTTGAAAACATTAGCTTAATGAGAACAGTACCTCCGAATTTCGTTTTAGTAACTTAGAAGAGTTGACAATATTATTACTATTATAAGATAAAAGTTTGCAGGTTAAAAGTTTAGCATTCATTCTTAATAAACCACCTCAGGAATTCACAAATTATACGAAATTTCTGAGATAAGTTAGTTATCATAAAAGAAATACAAGATGTCAAGACGACATACTAAAAGATAAAAAAGTGCGAATCTGAAAAATGTTCCCAAGATTTAGGCTTTGTGTGGACGAGGTGGGGGGAGGAAAATGGGTAGGAAACCTCCTTTCCTCCTAACAATATTCCATTACTTTTTCATCAATAAACATTCCACCGCATTTTCTTCTCGTATAGAAAAATTTCCAAACAAGTCATTGGTAATAAATTATGGAGATTCCAGTGACCCAATCAGAAGGTAAAGAGCCTTGAGAAATACCCAAGCCAAGGGAGGCCTGGCCCAACTCCAGTGGCCCTTTGTGTTTCCACATCCACATGGCAGGCAGGCCACGTTCGGTGTGTCGGAATCAAAAGTTTATACGGAATTGAAGAGGAGGGTGGCGTGTAAATAAATTAGATTGAACCGTGAATTGCTTTTTGCCCTGTTCAGAATGCTACCACATCACTCACCGTTATCATCCAACATGATTGATCTTATCTACCATTTTGAAGCAGCCTGCCTCGTTTAATAATGAATAAGACGAACCCTAATCTCACTATACGGGGGCTCGTCACGCGTTCGGAGTGTCGTGGACACGAATCCGACTAATATAACACAATCTCGTGTACGTTATTCCTTCACATGAGCATCACCATTAACAATGGTGTGTGCATGTCATTGGAGTGGCCATGCACAAACACACACATATATATATATTTCGAAAGTCAAAATTTCAGACGGTAGGTCAGGGTTTGACGTGTCCGACAACCAAACTAGGGTGGCCTGTTTAACTCAAGTTTCGTGGAGTTAAACCGCATATTGTTAATGTCATATTGACTCCCATCAATCAAATTAATGCGCATCAAATTTTTGGATAAGTTAAATATTCATGTTCTTTTTCATAAGTGCTTTCTTTTTTTTGGTGGTCCCGTAAGTTTTATCTTGTTTCGTTTCTCCTCTTGGTCGTAAGGTATTTGTAAATTGTGGCGTACATGCTCTTCGCTATTCTTCAAGAGATTAGTCAAATAAGCTTTTACAATTTTGTGTTCTTTGTCATTAGAGGTGAGTAGATTTCAGGGTGGGTAGGTTCCCAATATAGAACCTGTAACATGTAATAATGGCTAATTCTTTATTTTAGAATCAAGAGTGGATCAAAGAACCACCGAAGAATCAACCCGTTTACAATTTTTTTAAAAGATGTTTATACAAATAAAAAATAGAAATTATAAAAATATTATGTCAGGAGGTTTCAAGTTCTCCGGATTAATTCCGAGGTAAAAACTTGGAGAATTAATCTAACCCGAGTTAATAACTCATCAAGAGATTCTTCATCAAATCTTTTTAGAAGCAGCATGTGAGATTGATCTAGCTGAAAAGCTAGAAGTTATGCATGTTACAATTATTTGTTACAAGATTTATAAACGGACTGCGGAATTTTCACACGGACAATGGAGCAATCTCCAACCCATACTTCACGGGTACGCTTCTACTAATTCGTGAAACCTCGAATGCATTGTCTCATGGACTTGGGCGTGGTGATGGGCGAGCATATACATGTGCTCGCTCTGGTCGCAGAGAAAATTAAGTCAAGAGCATGGGGAGTGGCATACGGAAGAAGCTACACGCGTAACTCATACGACATTCACGACGTTGCCCGTAGGTTTCAACTAGTGCAGTGATACTTTCTGCAACTATACTACTACTAGTAGTGCATCCAGTGCTCGTCGGGCGGTCATCTTTGATGTTTCCTGATTGCGATGGATGGCAAGTTTTTTTCTGGCTACTATGTTGCTTATTTTGTGCAATAACCAGCACATGCTAAACACTCTAGCACGAATGTGAGGTTGCTAATGACTGATAATGCGTGCCATTCCTGTAGCCAGCCAGCCCTTAAGGGGCAAGGTTTTCTTTTGACAAGGAAAGGGCAGTGCATGCCATCTTTCCCCAATAGAAGTACATGGATACGAATCAGATGCATCAGTTATGTCATGTAAATGTATGACTCCCTATGTAGGGGATAGCTTTGCTAGGACGTAGATACGATGCTACTACCACTTCAAGTCAATGTGAAACACATGGTACTACTAGCAAAGGAGCCCCACTTAGCCACATTGCTTGAGGATGGTTTAGCTCGTAAAATTGTTATTAAATAAAAAGGGCACGATAGAAAAAGGCATTTGTATTGACTCCTCTTCCGACTCTATCAAATCTGGTTTTAGTACACTTGAGTTGGCCAAAATGGTGTACTTTTACCTTTACAAATATGATAAACTTATTCCCATATGCTAATTATAGTAAGGACTAATGGGAAAGTGAACATTCAAAATATTTAACGCCTTTCTTTCTATCCGTACCTTCTTCATCTATAAATACAAGCTTATCCTAAATCATCGTGTGAAAATACCTCCTCTTCTTACACCCCCTGTTAAGGAGGCTTCAAACCCTCTTGTTATGCTTCCGGGGTACTGTGCTATACCCGGTTTGACATCCTTCAGGATGGAAGGAGACGGCCGGAAATCCATGTATGGAGATCGCCAAGATTCGCTGTCGGAGCTCATATTGGCCAGTAAAAACACCAGCACTTTGGACTCCATCCTATCCTTTTGCACGCCGCAAACGCCGGTTACCCCTCCCGGGCTCGTCCCACAACTCGGCTCGTCCGTCTATCTCCTCCAAAGAGAACTCCTCAACAAGTTCTGCCAGAAGAACGGCAGGAAAAACACGAGGACGAGATACCCTCCCGCTTTGCATCCCTCACAGGCTTCCCGGGGTTCGGTTCGCTCCTCGGCGTACCTTCCCCCCTGCAAGAAGAAACTCTACAGGGGAGTAAGGCAGAGGCACTGGGGGAAGTGGGTGGCCGAGATCAGGCTACCCCAGAACAGAATGAGGGTGTGGCTTGGCACCTATCAGACCGCTGAAGCTGCGGCGTATGCCTACGACCGAGCCGCTTACAAGCTTAGGGGGGAGTATGCAAGGCTCAACTTTCCCAACATCGACGACCTCGCCAAGCTGGGGTTCAAGGACTGGGCTAGGCTCGACGCTTTGAAGAGCGCAGTTGACGCGAAGATACAAGCCATTTGTCAAAAGGCGAGAAGGGAGAAGTGCCGGAAGATCGAGAAGATGGTCGATCCGTCTAATGGCGACAGTAATTGCGAATCTTCCAAAACGAATACACTCTGCTCATCATCACCGCCACAGATGCTCGGAAGCGAACCCACAACGTTACCAATCCCGGGGGATGAGTACTGGAGATGCGATGACGATGGTTTGCCACCTGGTTCGGCTGATTACCCGGTGGAGGACATGGAGAGGGACCGATGCTCGCTGTCAAAGTTGCCATCTTTTGACCTGGAGTTGATATGGGAAGTCCTCCGCGAATTGACATGAAGATGAGATGAGAGGAGATGTGATGTGATATCCTTACCATATAACTGACCATGAAGTCATGTCCTCTCCTACCCTGTCCTTAAAACCTTTACTACTCGACATAGCTAGCAGTGGGACAGTGCAAGTGGCTTACCTTACCTACCAATACCATTTTAATCATAATCAATTAAACTGAGCATCCAACCAATCTCGATTTAATTCCTTTATTGGAGTTTTTATCATCATTCTTTTGGTCACCTCACCTGCAATTGAAATTCCATTACAGCTCCAACCCACATTTTGATTCTATTAAAAAAAGTCCCACCACTCTCTCCCTCACGGTTCACGATTACTAGAAAACACATCACTCTCGGACAAGCTTTTCCTCCTTCCTCATCCCCCACTTTCCTCCGTATCTCCCTCCTCGCCCTCTTCCCATTTGTACCATTCCTCTCCACCCCCGAGAAAGAAAAGAGAGCCTTCCGTTTCCTAACTAACTCAACCGTCTCCCGTAACTAACTAACCGACCCGCTTCCCGGAACCATGCCACCACCGACACTCCCCTTCCTCCTCTTCCTCCTCCTCGCGGTGGTTGCAGCGGCGGACGTTGCTTCTTCCTCCCCCGCCACTTGCTCCGACATTGTCCCCCTCCCGTGGCGGGCTGACCGGATCTCGATCACGGACTACGGCGGGGTTGGGGATGGGAGGACCCTCAACACCAAGGCCTTCCGGGAGGCGATTTACAGGATCCAGCACCTCCACCGTCCCGGCGGCACCGTGCTGTACGTACCCCCGGGGGTTTACTTGACCGGGCCTTTCAACTTGACCAGCCACATGACCCTTTACTTGGCTAAGGATGCAGTCATCAGGGCCACTCAGGTAATCAAACACCCAAAAACAAAAAGAAGATATCTTTGTTTATTTATTAATTTCTTGTTTTGGGTTTCTGGACGCGATTTAGGGAAAATGCCAAGGAAAAAGTTTGGACTTGGGGCAATGTGTTTTGTCGGTTTTTGAGTCCGTGCTTTGAAGATCTGCTGCTGGTATTGTTTTGGTCCTGTGATTGAATGTACCTGCTTTTTTCATTTGCATTTTGTTTCTTATATGGATCGAGATCAGTTTTAACAAGCAAAAGGCAAGAAAATCTTTTTTTTTTTCCTTTTTCTGGAAAGAATGGGATTGTGTTGTGATATGCACAAGATAAATGTATGATGTTGGGCAATCAGTGATTTCTTTACCCTTAGTTTATTCTTCTTTTCATTTTTTATGTATGGCAGTTTGCAATTATGTGATATGATGGCATTAATGGCTTGGATTGGAATCCAAAGAAGATAAAAGCAAACCTCTAAATTCTTTTCTTTTGGTCTAAAGTACTTTGGGTTATAAAATTCGTGAAATGAAGTCTTAGATTTAGGTTAGGGTTATTTGTATTGTCAATCGACACGTTCGATGGGTAACTGGGGTGGACTTTGGGCAACGTTATGAGCTACTGGCCATTGAAAGTTGAGGACCCATATCGAGTTGTCCAGTCCCAGTTGAGGTCACCCTGTGTTGTTGTTGTTGATGGCTGAATAATGGAAGGATTTAAAAAGATTCCCATGTGGAATAATTAAATGCCTCATAGCTGGACAATGTCCCCACCTCTGTGCCATGTCTTATTATTTTTATGGTGTTGTCAAATTCCCCAGTAACATGCAAACGCTCTTCTGCATCCAAATACTGTGCTTTGTTTATTGGGTTTGATGCTACCAAGGGAACGCCCTCGTTTATTGTGGACTCCATTCTCCTGTCCCTTTTGACTTTTCTTTTGTCCATTTTTAAGGGATCCATGTTGGGTTTCCTTTAAATCATTTGTTAGCTTAAATTATTAGAGTTACCTGGTGCTTAATGGTTGGTATCTGCCTCCCAGAGTCTCAGAAATGGTTATAGCATGAGAGATTCTCCATGTGTGATCAGAACTTGTGGGCAGTAGCTAATGAATGATTCGGAGTCTTTTGTAAATTTTTGCTGCAAAGATGCTTTGGCCTTTAAACTTAACTGGGAAGACGTCACAGTTCCAAGATGGCTGCAGTGAACTTAGTGATGCCTTTTCTTTTTGATTTGTTGAGGTGCTCTGAGCTCTGCTGTAGTTTGAACGTGAATGTTCCGGTGTTCCAGAACCCACAAGATGAGAATAAGTGGCGCTATCCAAAAACATTTGCTCTCTATTTACAAGGTTATTAAAGTTTTTGTTGTTGTCTGCGACTCTCCAGGATACCTCGAAGTGGCCTCTCATTGCACCTCTGCCATCTTATGGAAGAGGGAGAGAGCATCCTGGTGGTAGATACATGAGCTTCATCCACGGAGATGGTCTAACTGACGTGGTTATTACCGGTAGGCATCCTTCCTTTTTTTTTCTACTTTCTGATGGATATCTATTGACGAGATAAAATATCCAGGGAACATTCGTTTTGGATAATTAAAGATTGACTTGTTAACTACATTTTCATTCCCTTTGTAGACTTCTAATCTTTCCGGAATGCTTTCTGGGAGATATTGAAGAATTAGTTTGATATCCATCTTGAGCCTGTGAAGTGTGACGACAGATCAAAGTCTTAAAAAAATAACACGATCGTTTTGTGCAGGCGACAATGGGACAATTGACGGACAAGGAGATGTTTGGTGGAGTATGTGGAGGCAGAGAACGCTTGACTTTACCCGACCTAATCTACTTGAGATCATGAATTCCAGGGACATATTAATCTCGAATCTCATATTTCAGAATTCTCCTTTCTGGAATGTCCATCCCGTTTATTGCAGGTCATTATCAGAATCATCCCTTTGTGATCTTCAGTATAAAGCTTTTTCCTTTGATCCAAACTTTCAATTCGTTGTTCTTCTGTGGCTTCATCTAATAGTCTCCCTGATTTTTGTTTCCTTCAGCAATGTGGTAGTTCGTAATATGACGATATTAGCTCCATATGATTCTCCCAACACCGATGGAATCGATCCAGGTATGCGCCTTTGCGTATTTCCTGTCTCTTTCTCAGACATGCTTTATCTTCCTGACTCATCTCGAACTTATTCATTTATTTTTCCACTTTGTTGTTGCACTTGTTTTAATGTTTCTCTCCTATTGCAATCTACATGTTTTGCGGTGTATGTTCAAATTCATCATTTATGTGCTGAGAAGTTGACCACCACTTTTTGTCTCCTCGGAACCAATCCAACATCAGATTCGAGCTCCAACGTGTGCATAGAAGATTCCTTCATCACGGTGGGGGATGACCTCGTCGCAGTAAAGAGTGGATGGGACGAGTATGGAATCTCCTACAATGCACCCAGCTCTAATATCACGATCAGGCGTTTAACCGGGTCGTCCCCGTTCGGGGGCATTGCGGTCGGAAGCGAGATGTCCGGAGGGGTAGAGAACATCGTTGCAGAGGACATAACACTTTTCAACATGGGGGTCGGGATCCACATCAAGACCAATGTCGGAAGAGGGGCATTCATCAGGAACATCACCGTGTCGAACGTGCATATTGATAAGGCGAGGAAAGGGATAAAGATCTCAGGGGATGTAGGGGACCACCCAGACGACAGTTACAACCCGAACGCACTCCCACTGGTGAAGGGGATAACCATGACGGACTTCTGGGGAGTGAATGTTCTGCAGGCGGGTCTAATGAAAGGGATAAGGGACTCACCATTCACAGGGATCTGTTTATCGAACATCAACCTGGGAGGGGAACCGGCTCCGAGGGAAGGGGCATGGTCGTGTTCGGATGTCAGTGGGGCTGCATACGAGGTGAGCCCGTGGCCTTGCTCAGAGCTGACTAGCATCTCTCAGAGCCAAGGTGGGTATTGTGCAACTTCCTTCTAGAAAGACCGGCGTCCGTTTGTTGTAAAAGAGAGACAGGAAATTGGTGTAATGATCACCCAATGTGAGATGAAGTGATAAGTTTGTGCTGGCTGTGATCAAGTATGTAATTTTACCAACTAATGGAATCGTGCACAAATGCTGAGAACATCATATATTTTATATTCTTAATGGAAATTCAAGAGTACGATTCTGACAAGAAGGAGATCCCAACACAACTCTTTTTATTTCTTCCTTGTTCTTCTTGGATGCGTCTCTCGTATAAATCAATTTCTGATGATACAAAATAGTGGATCCCACTACATCCCTAAGGCCTTTTCCAGCTCCAGCCCTTACGTGGAGTACATGATTTGGG
Source organism: Melastoma candidum (assembly GCA_023653495.1). Classification (NCBI taxonomy): domain Eukaryota; kingdom Viridiplantae; phylum Streptophyta; class Magnoliopsida; order Myrtales; family Melastomataceae; genus Melastoma; species Melastoma candidum. The sequence continues at coordinate 5,284,538 of CM042885.1, forward strand.
GGGGGGGGGGGTTGTGTGTATGTGTAACTTTGTCCTCCCCAGAAATACAAGGCCGAAATAAGAATTGCAAAAGAAGCCTCTCACCCGAGCCCATCCCGGCTGCCACCCTCATCAATCTGTTGATGACCCTGCCGAAGCTTTTGCTGCAGCTGTAACACCTGTTGCCTCTGTTCTGGCGGCAATGTGTTTAACTGTTCTGCAGTCAGGCTCAGGACTTGCTGCAGCAAGCTCATATCCACTTCGGGCACCGCCTGTTATGGTCAAGGGAAATAAGAAATAAGGCCAACATCACATCTACAGGCATAACTCCCGTGCCTCCAATGATAGAGAGGAGCAAGATGAAAGGACCGAATCACATAAATCACCTTGGATGAAATACTAAGCAAGTGATGTCCCAAAATTACCCAGCAACAGCAAATAATAGAAAACTAAATAGATAAAGGTAGAAAAGGAAGCACGTATTGGATCGACCAAAACCCTACATCGGAATGTCTGTATTGATCACTCCTACTGACAGACGCATCCATATAAACTTGACCAAGTCCAGCGTTACTGTTTCGTCCATCTGAGACGCCAGAGGGTCCAGCCTGTCGATTTCAGATTACATTAGAACATAAAATAAAACACAAAACGATTAACTTCATCTTGAGGGAAACTAAGATGTCATGAATGGAATTCATAAACAGACATCATCCTCAAGCGCCAAGCAAATCAATACCTTCGAGTGCTATATCTCCACTTATGCTACCCTCAGTTATACACGCATATTGGTTGCATTCACCGATTGAATAAGAGCAGCAAATTATCTGATAGCAAATTTGATTCACTTTTATGCTATCGACTATACAAGCACAAATCAAAGGACTTCAAAATATCATATTCATTCATTGTTCGGGATCTTTAGGGGGGGGGGGGGGGATTGATATGTCTATTAAATTTCTACATACATAAACTCCAATGAAGTCTAACATAGATGCAGCTATCTCTTATCAGCCCACCAAAGTTTTCACACAAAACCATCAATAACAAAGTAAATCGGCTCATCCACACTCACAGCCATGAGTAAGATGCATTAATTAACTCTGACTAGGGATCCCATTTGCAGCATGCAAATAAGAAGCCATCACGGGCTGCTTGGAAAATTACAGAGAATTCCCCACAAATGAGCAAAAGCTTCAAACCTGAAAATGAGGATCTATTCCTGATTGATGAGGCAAAAGAGAAGTGAGCATTGGCTTGCTAGCAAGGCCTATCTGCGAAGCTTCACCCAGATTAACACCAGAAAGTTCGCCTTGTGGGAAATTTTTGTGTGGCATAAGCTGGAATTGTGGCAGCACGGGAGGTTGTGCGGGCCTTGAAAACTGGCTGGGGATGATAGAACCTGGGACAACTATTGGCATTTGACCATGTATATCCGTCAGAGCAGAGTCCATTCTATGTGCAAGTGGGGGTAGCCTGGAAGAAGCTGAGATAGCTGCCTGGCACATCACCTGACTTTCTACAAGGGCAGTTTGAAGAGGTTGCCTCAGATTGGGCATTTGTAGCTTCAGAATTAAACAAAAAGGGAGAGTTAGATGATTTCATTAAGATGTAAGAAGAATCTGCAATAAACTCATCACTTGAGGGGTGACCATTCCTAGCATTATCTCCGCCTGCAAAAAAAAAAAAAAAAAAAGAATAGAAACATTAAGATGGAAGAGAGATCTTAAGGATGTTCACACAAAAATATATGATCCATCATGATAAAGTATTGAACTAAAACAGAACAGATGAGTACAATTTACATATGCCGCATTGCTTATCAAGCATCAGCAAATCAAGCCTCGAATTATTTTCTCAAATGGTTAAGTCAGCGTCGCAGTATTTTATTTTCCAGGTTTCAGTTTGGCACCTAAGTGACTCCCAAAAAGGAAAAGGGGTGGATAAAATGAAGTCACCAGATAATAAGGGAGAAGCTCCCTCTAAATTTGTTCCAAGTTAGCCATGCATGAGCTTTCCGATTCAAACCGAAAAAGCCAGATATAGTTTCAAATATCGCTCCCATTTTCAGGATAATATGGTCAAAATTGATTTTTGACATTAGAGTGGCATTTTCCAAGCAAACATTGATTTGTTCCATAATGGTTATTCCACTTTCCTCCAGCATCATCAATCGAAACACAACACCAAAATGCCATTTCTGCATTTACTCCAGCTTATATTTTCATAAGTCACAAGCCTTTATCCACCAAGGTGGGTTCAGCTGTAGCTGGTATGTTCCAACCTAAATAATATCAACTTTGAGAATAAAAGGTGCCCAAAGAGAACTTCACCTCGTAGCATTCAATGTCCATTTATTAGTTAGTTTTATGTTCACTTCTCGAACAAGTAGATTATGTTGAGAATGGTTGCTATGAACCTAGTGACAGCAGCAATTTGGGATGCTCGCAGCATTTTGCAAGAAAGTAACTTTGTCTAGTTGAGCTAAACGACTTGTAAACCTTATTATGACCATCCCCGAACCAGAGAGTACTTAGGACCGGTGCCACGGAAAGATAGGTTTTTAGATCTCGGGACCAAAACCCGTTGCCTTACCACTTGGCTACGCCCCATTTGTCAGTCTGTTCAATCAATACTAATAAACATTAGTCTTAGTACTGGTTGTTCGTCAATTCCAATCAACAAATCGATTGTTCCTAGGATTTTGCACGTAGAGCTAGCGGCAAAAATGACTTTATTGATCATTAGATAAAATTGAATTAAAATATTGTCTAAAATATGATTTCTTCTATTCTGTCATATATTCCATACATCACACTAGATGGATATCATATTCTTGGAATACGATTCACTTTCAAGATGCCTTGGTGGTGAAATGGTAGACACGCGAGACTCAAAATCTCGTGCTAAAGAGCGTGGAGGTTCGAGTCCTCTTCAAGGCATAATATTGAGAATACTCATTGAATGAGCAATTCAATAAGAGATCTCGGATGGAATCGGTACCAAGGCATCAAAGACAATTTTCAGAGATTCAAGATTTATTGTTAAGGACATGCTAAGTCACTAAGATTCACCTGAAAAAGAGCTTTTGCTAACTGAGACCTTGAGTGTAGTAGCTTCCGAGCTGATTCTTTGTTTCGGGTGGCAAAGCCCTGCCACATGTATGCCAAACTTTAGAGGATCCACAATAAAATAAAATAGAAAGGCTGCCATAAACGAAAACATGAAGGTACCCACTTTTAACTCGGATAGAACTTCACTGAGTTGGTTCTTTGACATGTTAGCCAGGTGAAGCGTTAGAGGATCCCCTGCAATGGTGGAATGACTCTGAAAACCATTTTCATTAAGGAAACTACCAACTTGAGGACCGCCAAGAGCTCCAGTCATAACTGCTGCAGCAGCTGTAGCTGTTTGAAGACCAATAGGCTGACCACTAGAGGCATCCCCATGAGCTACGACTGCAGCTTGCTTTTGATTATCTGAAACAGCAAACAGAGTTTTGGAAAATAAAATATCATTGCCATGTACTTCAACCAGAGTAAAATCCCAGTGTATCATGCGAGTTACGAAAAACATACCAGCATTTGCAGCAAGCCCTTGGCCACCACGACCCTGCAACAGGTGGAAGAAAAAAAATCTATAATGGGGAAAAATATGCATCAAGATAATTCAAATGACTGTAGAGACAAACACAACGAAAATAAGAAAAGAACATGCCAATGGCCAAAATGAGAAAAAAGAAACATCCTCCTGTTGGTTGTATGGTTATTTTCACTGTCTCTCATGTCTGTATTGCTTCACATCCTCTCATCTCTACATCTTTTCGCCTCCTGTTAATGAGCTAAAGATTTTGAAGAACACCATGAGGTAACTGCAATCTGACCATCGCGCTAGCCAAAGAGCAAAACATAATAACAAGTATAAAATTTCATCTTTTCCTAGTCAAAGCAGAATTCGGGTTACATAAGTCAGCAAAGCAACACAACTTCCAATTACATGAACACTTTCCTCTTATAATGGTACGACATAATTAAAAAATGTTGTACAGTTAGTGTAAAAGAGGCAGTGTAACGACAGTATAATGAAATGATCAGATGAGCATGTATGAATTGACACACTTGGACTGTATCATGATGTACATCTCATAAACTGGAGAAGTTAACCATTACAGAGAATACACATGAAAATAACTCAATATATCAGTATCACTGTTGATGACAGAGTAACCATAATGATCTTGCAGTTTCATTCATATGATTAGGGAAGATTCACATAAATGGATACTCTCAACATGTGAATCAGAAATCACATAAAATTTTAGCTGATCAAACAATTTACATCAAAGTTACAGTAAGTGCCACATTGGACATCTCTTAACAAACATCTTTGTTAAATCTCTTTCAGGACGACTAGGAATTCTAATTAAGCGCTTGCTTACACAGACCAGAACACAAAAGTTTGTGATCCGATAAGTTCTTTTCTATTGGAAAGGAAAATAATAAAATGTATAGGTGTAATCAATGCAATATCACCACCTAAACTGCAGGCAACAGGAAATATACGACCCCACATTAGAACATCTTCAAGCTTGTCCACTGATTAAAGTGAAGTGAAAATATGCATCCTCATAATTTAAAGTACTTATGCATTACGTCAACAAATCTTGTCTGTGACAAGTTATAGCACAGTTAAGTATGAACAGCTCGAAAAGGACACCAAGAATCACTGTTAGAAAGCTGTTCCATGATTCTGGAAGCTAGAACAAACAATAATAGTTCTTGACAACACAGTCGCAAAATTAAACTAGTTATTCACATATTACTCTTGGAAGGGACAAGTGCAGGTCTGAAGTTTGCTTATGATTCCACCTCACTAATTGGGCATTGGCATGTCAGATGGTTAGACAAGGTAATATAATTCCAAAGGAGATAAGAAGCAGCTCGAATCCATAAAACAAGTCTGTGAAGGATATTCGTAGTTTCCAGTGAAATCAATTGATGCCTTTAGCTTTTCGAAAATATGAAGAACTGTTGACATTATTTATTTCTGAATGCTAAAATACACAATGCAACTGTATAAATCAGAATTTGAATGCGAATAAATAGTTATGCATCCATGTAGCCTACAACTATTATTCTCTTCTCTTGTATCCATAAAATAACAAATAGACAAATAGGCGTGAGTCATGGCACAAAGACAAAGATGCTCATTTTTACAGTAATCCACTTCCTCCCATGCTTTCACGGTAGCTGTCGATCATTCATCGGATCGAATACATGTGGAAATGATTTTCAAAGATGATGAAGCCAAACCAACATGTGGAATCACATTGAGAGCTAATTTAACAATTTTCAAGTAACTTTATGAAATCAGTTAGGAAATTCTAAATCCAAGGCAAGTGAGCGTTCTCAAGTACCATCACCTAGCACTAAGTTAAGGAGTATCATCATATGTAAGCAAGCTTGGCATGAGTGTTCTTATATTCTTACCACTACCAGAATATAAACTCAATTTGCCTACAATTAAAGACACTGACTCAATAAAAGAGAGGTTTTTGCCAGCTGAGATTCATGCCAATTTAGGTCACTCATAAAAGGATAAGTACACAACCAAAACCAGTTCCCGGGTCAAAAAATTGTTGCCCAAATATTATTTTGATGTTCAATGAACATTCAATATGAAGAAGTGATACAGGAGTGATATAAACCTCGAAAAACATTGTCCCACCTGTTCTCGGCTTCTATCAGAACCTTTGTCATTTTCAGCAAAGTCCACCCGTAATTGCCTGCCATTAATGTCATAACCCTGGAGATTACGACGGGCACTTAATGCCGTCTCTTCATCTTTGTACTCGCAAAAGCCATAACCTTTTGGTTTTCCAGTTTCTCTGTCAGTTACTAGCCTGAAAAAAGAATCAGAATAAAATTTATAACGATGAGGAATGTAGGGATAGGAAAGATACTTTTATTCCTAACTGGAAAAATACTCTAAAGTCCATTTAAGAAAAAGGAGATGATGATTTTAGCAACCAAGAATTAACCAGGTCATGACTTGAAGTTTTAATTCCACTGTCCATTCAAATATTTTAAACAGGTCGTGTTAGGAATTAACGTGCACCAGACAAATCAATACTCTATAGTTCAATAGGATACGCAAGCTAGAAATATATGCAAAGAATCCTACTTTCTAAGAAAAGCACAAATAACCCATAAGTAAGAGCCGCAGCCCATTACGTTAACATCACACTATTTATAACACTTCTCACTGAAACCTAAACTACAAAATAATAATATTGCATAGTCCAATCTCGGTAATGACTAGATGTACCACAACATTACACCTCCGGATTTTTTCAACAACACAATCACCTCTGTAAAGACTCAGTTTGCATCAGAATAATAATTTGTGTAACATGCACAGATGCAATGAAATTATTTGGCGAGGAATTTCTTGAAGCATAACTGAAAAAGTGATTCTCAACCAAAACTGAAACCATTGTAAAAGCAAACCAACCTGAAAGATACAACGGGACCAACCTCCTGGCAGATCTCTATCAGCTGTTCCTCCGTAGCATCATAGGGAATGTTTCCAACTGAACCAGATCACAGAGATGACAAAATTATTCCCAAAATTAGTCCGATTGCAATACTATGGACTGAAGCTCGGTAATCTAACAAAAAAGTTAGGAAGAAGAGGATACCAAAGACGCAACGGTGTTGCGAGGTGGCCATGGATCAATCAATTCTCTGCTGAACCATCTTCTTCTGCCACCCAATCACACGCCTCAAACACTTCAAACGATACTATATGGACATTGCGGCCCTCTCAACAGGTCAACAGAAGGAGGTGGCAGCAGCATTCAACCGCGGGGACGAAGACGTCTGCGAGTCTAAGTAGCAGTCTTGCTCAAACACGGGTACCTTCCAATTCCGAAAGAACCGAACCACCACAACAACTTCCGGGTGCCCATAAATCAAGGTAACGAAATGAAGCGTTTCTGATTCCACCCAGTAGTAGGAACAAAATAGCCGATGAACAAAGCCCCAGGGGAAGCTTAACGCATACCTCGGACTCCCCAAATTCACCCGCAACAACTTTGGTTGTCGCCACTGCACAGCTGGGTAGGGGAGACGCAAGAAGCCCCTTTCGATTCACGGCGGCAGGGGGTAGGGGGAGGGGAGAAGTGCGGCAATTGCGGCTGCCGTCGGCCGAAATATAAAAGAAAAAAAAACGAATCTTTCTTTGATATTAACTTTTCCGAAGAGGAAGAGGAGAGGGCTTTCATATCTTCTTAAAGCATAATTAAAATCTAAAATTGTAAAAAAGAAAAAAGGGAAGAATCAGTTGGTATTTGTCCGTGTGCCTGTCCCCCATCACTCACTCCGCTCCAAAGATCCAGATTCAATTGTTGTCCATACAAAACCCATCACAATTCCCCCCCCCCCCCCCCCGCGGTTGCTTTATTACCTCGCCTTCCGACAACCGACGAAGAGCATGTCCTCCTCGTCATCAAGACCCTCCCCTCCAACTGCCTCGGCATGTCTGCCTTTGCAGCTGTCACCTCTCCTCTCCTCCTCTGCGGCCGCCGGCTCACCGACCCACCATCGTTTCGTCCCCAAATTTCCCTCCTTTCTTCCCGTAACCCTCCTCCCAAGCCCCTCCTCCTTCCCCGCGTTGGCCATGGAACCTGGAGATCACCGTCCCCCCATGAATCCGGGATGTCCCCTGGTTATTCCCCCATCAAGGGTAGGTCACGGGAAAGTTTTTCCGCGAGGTCTGTGGGTGCGCAGAGTGGCGGCGGGGATGTCGCTTCCACGGTATCCCAAAAGGTGCTCCCTTTCATCAATTTTCAGTTGCATCGGGGTTTTCGGGGAAGCTGGGTGTCCTAGTCGACAAGGCATTCACTGCAAAGGAGGAATGAATTTTCTGTGGACTGGTTTAGTCATTGTTATTTAGAAGTCTGCAAGGTCCATGATTATCCACAGTTGAGTCAGCTGTTCTGCTTGGTTTCTGTCCGAGGAACCTGTAGGGTCTACAGCTTTAGAAGTAGCACATAAATTGCTGAGATATTTGGGCATTAGAATGGTTTTCCCGCAGCTCGAACTACATACATGTATCCGGTGCGCACTCCCTTTGGCAAAACTGATCATCCATGCTAATGGACCCGTGTCAGTGTCATTGAAGTTGCTTTCAGCTGAGATGAATGAAAAATATCGATTGTTTGGCTTGTGGGTACCATCCCTTGGCTTACATGTATCGCCAGTATCCTCCTCTTAATTCACAGTAGACGAGGAGCACCTATGTGCTTCAAATTTCTTATCATCATTGACAGATGTCCACTTGATCCTGGCTCAATTTGATAAAGGTTTGGTCAGTTCCGTGAATGGCGTCGTCCATGTTGAAAAATGAGACCACACTAGATCCAAATGCATTGCAATTGCAAGGGGTCATGGGTCAATATAAATTGCTGGGATAATGGTTCTAGAATAGAGATAAATATTTTGAAAATCAATGTTTCTAATGGTTTATTTGATTGTGGTTAATGTGTTTTTTTGTGATAGGTTGTAGGGCTGCTACATTTGGTCGTTTCCCTTGGAATTATCCTTGCAATGGACAAACTACTGAAAAGGGCATTTGTTGCAGCGGCCATCAAGTTCCCTAGTGCTCTGTTTGGGATGTTTTGCATATTCACAGTCCTAATGACCCTTGATTCTATCGTGCCCGCTGCTGCATCTGGTTTGATGAGCTTCTTCGAGCCTGGTCTTTTGTTTATTCAGAGGTGGCTTCCATTATTCTATGTTCCTTCCTTGGTGGTCTTGCCTCTTGCTGTTAAGGACATTCCTGCTGCTTCGGGACTTAAGATCTGTTTCATTATAGGTATCCAGCATTTTTTTTTTTTTTGCTTCTTTATATTTGCTGTTTACGGGCATACTTTGGTGACAGCTATGACTTATGTCGGCAATTTATTTATTTATTTTTTACATAACTTAAGGGTTCCCAGACTGGCTCAAAGGATGTGGGCAAAATTGTAAAATTGGTCGTGGTGGGAAAGCAAGTTTTTAATATTATATGAGTATCTCAGTTTGGCTGTTAGTCTCTGACAAACTAGGGGACATGAAACCTATAACTTGCTTCTTAGCAAATACTAATTGTGACTATCATTTGAAAAAAGTAACATTCATGATAATTTTCTTCTAAATTGCATGCCATGGGTCAGTTATTGGGGGAGCAAGTTGTTTTCTTCATTGCTGGGGTGAATTATTGGATAATCACAGTTGGTTGCAGTCACCGCAAAAATGTATCCGTTTTTCTTGCTGATTGCCAGCATGCTTCCTTGTCAATGCCTGCTGTTGCTATTATTCTTGCCAATAATTGATTACAAATGTTTTTATTATATCTGTTTCCTTGCAGTTGCTGGGTGGCTGGCTTCACTCTGTGTAGCAGGATACACTGCGATATCTGTAAGGAAACTTGTGAGAACAGAATTGGTTGATGCAGAACCCATGGGAAAGCCTTCACCATTCTCTGCACTTGAATTGTGGGCCTGGAGTGGGGTTTTTGTAGCGTCATTTATTGTGGCACTGTATTACCCTACAGCACTTGGAACAAATGCCAGAACCTGTCTCCCTTTCCTCCTTGCATCAACTGTGCTGGGCTACATCATTGGTTCTGGGTAATGCAAAGTTCAACTTGGTCTTTGGATGTGATTCAGTAGCGCCCCCCCCCCCCCCCCCCAAAAAAAAAATTTGAGGGACCTGTAGATAGCTCTTATCTTTCTTCTCTTGTCAGTTTGCCAGCCGGTGTGAAGAAAATTTTCCATCCAATCATCTGCTGTGCACTGGCTGCCGATGCAGCGGCATTCGCCTTTGGTTTTATTTCTCAATCTGGATTAGATCCTGTTCTAGGTAAGCACTTGCATTGTCCAGCTGCTTGCTCCTGTAGTTTTGTATTAGTTAGCCATGGGTCAAAGATAGAGAGCTTCACATGAACCGCGGATTCATAATTAGAGGAGACAACTTGATAGTCTCAAAACGAACCTTGATTTAACGTAGGAGAGAGAAAAAATGTTTAAAGCAAGCTGTTGGTTCAAAAAGCGATATAAAATAAATCCGGGAGGATTGATGCGTGTTTTGCCCATAAGATCTCATCATTGTGCATTTCGGAGGCTTTGACAGTTGCTCTCTCTATGTTCAGGGCATTACCTGACGAAAGTATCGTCCAATCCGGGAGCTGGTGATGTGTTAATGGGGTTCTTGGGATCTGTCATACTTTCCTTCGCATTTTCAATGTTCAAGCAGAGAAAGGTAGCTCACTGTTCATGAACATCCCATCTTGACTTCTCTCCCATCAACGAACAGAGTTTTTCTGTTTAAAGATTTGTATCATGCCTGTCTCTAAGTTCACAATTTCATTTTTGTCTTTGAACAGAGCACTCTTGATATAGCTAGGTCATATAGTAGTTGCTAAATCGTGAGCCCGATGAAAACGGCATATGAATTGCATGTTGGGTTTGCTGAATGGAAAGAAGCCGGAGCAAAGAATTTTATTGTGTTTCACTGTGGCCGAAATGGAACAGAAAGGATTACAATGAAAATTCATCATTCCATTCCATTCAGCGAATCAAAAGTGGCCTTAAGGAGTTTCTGGATGTTAGCTTTGCTTTTCCAGTTTCGTCATGGTGTGTGATGTAAGGAAGCTAGCTTTTGGGGAAGCCAAACAGTGATGTATTCTGCTGTGTATTTTTGCAGCTTGTGAAGAGACATGCAGCTGAAATCTTCACTTCTGTTATAATTGCCACGATTTTCTCTCTCTACTCTACTGCTTTGGTAGGGCGTCTCGTGAAATTGGAACCGGACCTTACCGTGTCCATTCTGCCCCGTTGCATTACTGTGGCTTTAGCCCTGAGCATCGTGTCTCTCTTTGAAGGTCAGTGATTCTTTTACCTACCAGGAGACGATATAGAAAAATGTCGTATCCAGCAATTTCCAAACATCTGCTCTGCTGCAGGCGCCAATTCCTCGCTGACCGCAGCAGTCGTGGTGGTGACCGGTCTGGTCGGCGCAAACTTTGTGCAAGCCGTCCTAGACAAGCTAGACTTTGGAGATCCCATTGCCAGGGGGATAGCAACAGCATCCAGGTACGCTTCTTCGCCCTCAGCTTTCCAATTACGACCGAGTTGGTTGATGGTCTCTGTCTCCTTCTGTTTCCTCAGCGCGCACGGATTGGGGACGGCGGCATTGTCTGCAAAGGAACCGGAAGCTCTCCCGTTCTGTGCCATCGCATATGCACTCACAGGCATCTTCGGATCGTTGATCTGCTCCGTCCCTGCTGTCAGGCAAAGCTTGATCGCGATCGTGGGGTGAGGATAAAACGCCAGCCCCTGGTAATTACACCAACAAGTTATGCACAGTTGGAGGGGGGGCTGATTTTTGCTGATGACCCAGTCAAGAATTTAATTTTATGTATCATGTGAAACACTAAACTAACAATAAGATTTCTCCATTTTTTTCAAATAATGGGAAAGCAAAAGGAAACAACGGTCCTCCTACAAGTTTTGTTCATAAATACTATTGGTCCATAAAATATTTTCTAATTTAAGGTAGTAAGCTTCAAAATTCCTCGCAATAGGAGTGAAGCTCGATTTCGGTCTAAATAAATACAAAAATTAAGTCAAATTATCAAATATATCATAAACTTTGGCACTTTTTTTCGATTTAGCCTAAATTATATCCTCCGTTAGCCGTCCTCGCTAACAGAGTCTTACGTGGCGTTGACGTGACAATTAACGTCGTTAATGCCACGTTTTATTTATTTTTTCGTCGGACTAAATTATCAAATATATCCTAAACTTTGTCACTTTTTTCTAATTTAGCCTAACATTTGAAAAATATCCGCTTGCAACCCAACGTTGGATTGTTATCTCTATCATATAATCAGCAGCCGTCCCCAATACGAACAAATATTGTAACAAATTTTTTAGCTATTATGAATAAATTGTAGTTGTTCTAATTAGAGTAAAAATTAAATGTTTTAAACATATCCAAGATTACTAAAATTTCAGGACATGCCCACGCAAACACATTGTCATACATTTTGTAGGCAAACACATGGTCATTATCCAAGCAAATAACACTGTATAAGTATGTCAACATTGTTATAAAAACACACAAATCCAAACCAACATTATCGAGATGTCAACTTTTTAGGGTTGAAAGTCGAGGGTTGGGATAGGATAGTGGTTAAGGATTAAGGGTCGGGGTGAAATTGTGATCGGGTGCCGGTGTATAGGTCGGAAGTATCATTAAAATATTCGTCAAGAGTGAGATTAAAATATATTTGGAGCTTTATTCGAGGTTTATAGTTCAATTTGAGAAAAAATAGATTAAACGCAATGCTGACATCGTTTAATCTATTTTTCAACGTGGCTCAATGACGGGATGTAAGATGATATTTTTCAAATGTTATGCTAAATTGAAAAAAAATGTCAAAGATTAGGATATATTTGTTAATTTATTATGGATAAAAATAGATTAAACGTGGAGTTAATGGCGTTAACTGCCATGTCAGCGCCACGTAGGACTCCGTTAGTGGGGACAGCTAACGGATGATATAATTGAGATAACGGTCCAACTTTAGGATGTAAGAAGATATTTTTCAAATATTAAGATAAATAGGAAAAAAAGCGTCAAAGTTTAGGATATATTTAAGTATTTGGCCAAAAAATTATCATTTAGCCAAGTGGTTAGAAACCTTTAGAAGTTTGTGTCTTATTTAGACAGAAGTCGAGGCTTCCAAAAACTTTTAATGCACGGAACTCGAACTTTCAGAGTTCGATTTCCATAAGACAGCCTCCTTCGCTACATCGCTTAGAAAAGTTCTAAGTGTTTGGTCGTGGTAAACCTCCCCCTCATCGGCCATCCAACAAGCGCACCAACCTCCCCCTTATCGGCTCCCTCCACCAGCTCGAGTCCCCATGTTTCCCTCTACCACGTGGCCAGGCGTTACGGCCCTGTCTTCTCCCTCCGTCTCGGCTCTGTCCTAACTATCGTTGCTTCTTCTCCCGAGGTTGCCAAGGAGCTCCTCCATAAGAATGACCAGAGCTTCACCAACCGCCCCATCCCCAACGCCATCACCGTGCAGCCGAACCCCGAATACACACTTGCTTGGGTCCCCGGAGACAGCAAGTGGCGTAACCGTCGCCGTCTCTGCAGCACCCGGCTGTTTGCTTCTCAGAGCCTCGACTGACTCCAGCACCTCCACCACAAGAAGTTCATGCAGCTCGTGGAGCACATCAGGGTCAGCTACTGCCCAGTAGGGAAGCCGGTGGACATAGGTTAGCTCGCGTCCGGCACGGCCATGAATCTGATCTCGAGCTCAATCTTCAGCCAGGACTTGGTGCACCCAGAGTTCGGGAATGCCCTGGAGTTCAAGGATTTGGTGCGGAGGACCATGGAGGATGCCGGGAAGCTGAACTTGTCGGATTACTTCCCGGTGATCAGGAGGTTCGACCTGCAGGGCATCAAGAGACACATCGGGTCTTCTTGATGAGGCTAATGAGATCTTTGAGGACGTAATCGAGAAACATCTGCAAGAGAGAGTTTCGGCTTCAGGGAGGAGGGACGACTTCCTGGACGTGCTTTTAGATCAATGCCAGGACGTCAACTACTATCTCGATCGTGGAAATATCAAGCCTCTGATCCTCGTGAGCGAAAACTCTCAACAACCGCGTGGTTGTTTGGTGCCCCATCCCCTCACAACCTGAGAGGGACAGTCAATCACCTTTGAACTGCTTTGTCTGCTCTTGTAGGAACTGTTCATTGCTGGAACGGACACCTCATCCATAACGACGGAATGGGCAATGGCCGTACTGATTCGCAGTCCGGCGACATTACGAAAGGTCAAGGAAGAAATTACTCGTGTCATTGGGACCGAAAACCGGTCCAAGAACCTCACATCAGCCGACTCCCGTACCTTCAAGCTGTCGTCAAGGAGACGATGTGGCTTCACCCCGCTGCCCCTCTCCTCCTCCCGTACAAGTCCAAAGCGGACGTGGAGGTTCAAGGAGGGTATATCATTCCCGAGGGCGCCCAGGTCCTTGTCAATGCTTGGGCCATTGGGAGGGAACCTGGCTACTGGGACGATCCCTTGTCCTTCATCCCGGAGAGATTCCTAGGCTCAAGCTTGGATTACAAAGCAGGATTTCGAGTACATTATATTCAGGGCGGGCAGGAGGATCTGCCCCGGGGTTGCCACTAGCAAGCCGGATGGTACACCTGATGGTGGCTTCGCTGATACAGTCGTTCGAGTGGAAGCTCCTGAACGGGATGTTGCCAGATGATCTCGACATGCGGGAACAGTTCGGGGCCACACTGCCTGTTGATTATCGTGTTTTCGGATGGTCAAATTATTGATTGTCTGGCTTAAATCTGTCTTTGGAATATTGTAAGAAACGTGCTTTGTAGAAAATAAGGTCCAGTAAGGAAAATGTGGCTATGGTACATTCAGGGACCACATCAATCCCAATATTTTAACTTCCCAGCCGTCGCTCCTAACAAAGATCATTGAGGGGAGGTCATCGTTGATGGCAAAGAAGATCTTTATTTGTTGTCACATGTTTCTCCGCAAAAATTCATGATCTAACTTAGTTGATTTATAGTGATTCTATAAATCACATTACACCAGACTTGAGCAATTTCTTAAGGCTCGATAAGACAAGCAAATTGATAGTGATGATCTGTAACATAGAGTTTTTGGACGTAAAAGGCAAAACGATAGTTGTCCTAAAGACAATTAAATGTATCAAATAAACATGGAGGTTTTATTTGTTCTTGGAATCGGTCCTAGTCTAATGAGCGTTCCTGGAATCAGTCATACCGAGCGTGGGTCCAAGGTTTTGAAGGAGAGATGTTCAGAAGGTAGTAAAAATTCGCGTTTGAGTTAAGGTAGTGATTAGGAAAACCTAACATAGTTCCCAGGCGCGGCGGCAGCTTCAATGGATTTTAATGTTTTCAGATCGTGATATCTGGCGGAGGAAGTGGTGGAAATCCATCCAATCACTCCACTAAAGCCAACATCATTTCATGTCAGTTTGGTGGATGGTCTGAAGCAACGGTGCTTATTCCTTCGTTTTCGCCGTAGGGACTTTGCTAGAAGAGTGGCCTCCTCACCCCTATAAGTTAAACCACGTCCTCATAAGAACGAGCCACGCGAACAAACTAAGAAAGCATCCTCTGGATATCGTTCGGTCCAAAGGAGGCGAAGAAACGCGGGAGGATGGAGTCCTCGACAACCCAAGGATCGGAGTAACGTGAAATTGCAAACTACTCTCCCAGTGTTCAAGGTTCTGGACCTCATTGACAAAGTCAGAACCATGCTAGCTAACGGCACAGGGGCTCACTAGCCCTGATCGAGCTGATTGATCGATTGCAACACCTCGACATAGCTTATCATCCGGGACGAGATTGATTCGATTCTCATGGAGTTGTTCAGAAGGCACATCTTCAACAAGTTCAAGGACACTGCCCCACACACCTTGAGTCGAGCAATGAGGAAAGAGATGGCCCTTTCATGGCGAAGCTCGCAAGGCCTGTCCTAAAGCAGCTGATCTGGATGGGATGTCCGAGAGTGGAGGCCTGGCGTTACATCCGTATTTACCGGGACTATGTTCCAACCAACTATAGAATTAATAACAAAAGCAGGATGGGTTATGACAGAACCTTATTTCTTCACAGTAGAACCTCGCCTCTCCCAGTGAACTCGTACGAAATAAAAAACGAAACTCTATGATAAAACAAAATATGGAGAGAATTACAACTGGGGGAAACAATAATCTAAATTAGGAAGATCACTATATCCATACTTCCTAATTTTTTAGAGATAAGATAAACTTATTTTTGAAAACTAATAACAAAAAAGATATTTCCTATGATCCAATCAACAACAGAAACCTTGCTCACGTCCCCTTGGCAAGTTGGATTCAAATCCCTTCAAAAGATGCACCAGAAGGAAGTCTGAGAAATCGTGCAGTAAAAACATCAGACATGTATTTTGTAATTACTTGTAGTGCTGTTGCATTTATGATAAAATTGTTTCCCAAGCATTTAGGATCGTGACTTTGTCAGTAAACTCCCATTCGCAGGGGATAGAATCGCCAAATGTCACCTGCGGATATTATCATCGTACTTTGAACCAGAGTTCTATTTGGCGCAAAACTTCTGCAATCGTTGTGCTTATGGATGACATGTTCGACACATACGGCACACTTAAAGAGCTAGAGCTCTTCATCGAGGCGCTTGTGAAGGGCATGCTTGCTCGATTTGATGATGGACTCCTTTATATTGAGAGCTTCACCTCCACCTTCCATGTCTCTCAAATTTCCATCACATGGGTGCAGGTGGGATATCTGCTCCACAGACAGACTCCCGGAGAACATGAAATTCTTTTACAGGGAACTTATGGATGCTTACAACGAAGCCAAAGAGGAGATGGATCGTAGAGGACACTTGTACCGCCTCGACTACACAAAGCGCATGGTTAGTCTTTCATTTATTATTGTTGTTTCCCCATTTTTCGGGTCGTCACTCTTAGAAGCTTTGTGTGCTTACGCAACAATTTAATATGTCCAGAGAAGGTTTCATATTTTCATCTGTTTAACAGACGAAAGATTAGACAAAGTTATACCTCAAGGAAGTGAAATGGTTCCACCAGAATTACATTCCTCTATAGACGAATACATCGACTTAGCCACGACAACAATCACATATGAGATAACTGTAGTGGTTTCTTTGGTTGGAATGGGGGATGACATCAAGAAAAATTCATTTTCAAGTGGTTGACTGGTAACCGTGTGTGTTCCGATCTTCGGTGAAATTCAGCCGATTTTTCGATGACATTGTTGGGCACAAGTTAATGATCCCGTTGAGTGACCATAACCGAGACATAAAGGAACTGGCTCTTATTTTGCCCAATGTTTGACGGCTACGCAATGCGGGAAGTAGATATTTGACTTGTGGAACAGGAAGCTAATGAAGGTTTCCTTAGGCCGCACCCCATCCTGATGGCGGTCCTCGAGTGCAACCTCAACATGATGCTAATCCCTCTCCATAATCTGACAGTGGCATTGACAACTTCACGCAATGCACCCCCATGTTGAAGGAAGTGATTACTGCTATCTTCATCGATCCTCTGCCAGTTTAACGAGGCCAAACAAAGAAATAAGACACTCCGGGAGAACTCAGAGTGTTTTGAGTGCCGTTGTTATCGTTGTTGTTCTCTCTTCAAGAGAGCTTCTTTCATCGTTGATGCTTTAGTGATGTTTCTTTGTTGATAAAGACGGACAGCGTATTGTCCATAGATTACGAAAGTCGAAGAAAGAAAGGTTGACACAATCCACCAGATTAATCTCCTCTTCTTATGCTGGTGATGAAATCCGTGAAAGCTATTATAGAGGCAGATGAGCTCTCCGGAAACCCTTTCTCGAACTTCTCTTTAAGCTCCAACGATCTTCGTCTCACGTCCTTGTCTGTCAATACCTTCTCGACCCCCTTCACAATGTCATCCTTCTTCACCGATTCAGCTGGGTATCCTTCTGAAACAATTACCCCTGACTTAAGATAGTCTACGACCAACTTTGCGTTGTAATACTGGTCTCCCCTGATTGGCCATGCCAGGAACGGCACACCCCTCACAATCGCCTCCACAGTAGAATTCCAACCACAGTGCGATACAAATATGCCTGTCGACGGGTGGCTGAGGATCAGCAACTGAGGTGCCCAGCCATGGATCACCAGTCCCCTCTGCCCAACTCGGTCATCCAGGCCTACTGGGAAGTATTCACCCCCTGGTGGTGCTGGCCCTCGTCCGGGTACTTGGCTGTGCAGTTCCTTCTTTTGGATGACCCAAATGAATGGTCGTTTTGACTCCTCAAGCGCAAGGGCGAGCTCTGGGTACTCCTCCGCAGCTGGACCCACCTCACTCCCAAAGGAGACATATACCACAGAGCCCTGCCCTTGCTTGTCCAACCAGCCCACTACCTCGTCATCCGAGTAGTTAGATTCTCGCTCAGGCCGGACCTCCCTACCGTGCTTCAAGAGCTCAGCAGAGGCCTGCCAGTACTGGCTCGGCAAGAGTGGACCCACCCCCCAGACGGGCTTAGAAGTCAGTTTCTCCACATATTCAAGGAATGGACCCTCGAGGTCATCACAGGTGTTGATCAGCAATGCGCTCGAGGCCTTCACCTCCTCCACCCAAGGCGCAGGCTGTCCCGGGAGGGGTGGTCCAATGTGACGGCCCCCAGTCCGTGCGCCTGCGGGCATCCAGTGGCGCCTCTGCTGGAGGTCCGAGTAAGTCAGGACCATCCCGTCAGGCAAGCCAGGTAAGGACCGGGCCTCTCCCGGCTGCATGTCGTTGGGGCTAACAGCCCACGCGGCATGCTGGACAGCAGCCCAGCAGGCACCGGAAGTAATGAAGGTGATGGAGGGGATGCCAAGGCGGGAGAAAACATCCTGAGTCCTGTACATGATATGGTCGACGATGGCGCAGGCAGGAGGAGGGCGGAGATCGGCGAGGAGATCCTCGAGCAACTGATTGATCTGGCCACCCTGATGGCCCGAAGAGGAGGCAGGGGTGAGGCAGAAATGGGGAGAATCAAGGAGGGAAGAGGGGAGGGAGGAGGAGATGTCGTCAAAGGGGGAAAACAGGGTGACATTGAGGCGAAGGCGGAGGAGGTGCTTGCAGAGCTCGATGCAAGGGAAGAGGTGGCCCTGTCCGATCTTGGGGACGATGATGATCTCAGCCAAAGGCGTGGACATAGCTTCTTCGGTTGAGCCTGAGGTAAGGAAGATGCATGCTGCGATGGCGTGTTATATGGACGGATAAGAAGAGAGTAGTAAAGTGGAAAGAATAAGGAGACCATGGACTGTGGGGGCCAACGACACCACATTTCGGCCACGACTTGCGGATGCCGGGTTCTGTCTTCTTAACACATCAACCATCATTCAAACCTAAATGTCTCGTTTCCTCTCGAAATCAATTGGACGGATACTTTTAATTAATTTTTTTTTTTTAGTTTATTGGATGAAACATGTTTTAGATGATCATTACAATACATATATCGTATGGTGTTAGAAGGGAGATCGGCGCATTTATGTTTGGCAAAGCAATAAACGAACTCAACTGAACTGCACTTCACTTCCCTCAACAAGCCAACTCCCGGAGGTTTTATTACAACAACCTTAATCACTCTTTTGAACTAACAAACTCTTTGAAGGCATCCAGTGCCCTTGTAGAGCTCGCAGGGAATTCGAACCCGAACACGGCTTTGAGTTCCGCCGCCCTCTGATGCACCTTCTCGTCGCTCATCAGACTCTCAATCCCCTTCACAATCTGGTCCTTCCTTACAGTCTCGGACATATCCTCAGCCACCTTGTACCCAACCTTTAGATACTTCACCACAAGCTTGGTGTTATGGTGTTGGTCACCCATGATCGGCCATGCCAGGAAGGGTACACCGAGACCCAGCGCCTCTGCCGTTGAATTCCACCCGCAGTGCGACAGGAATCCTCCAGTCGATGGGTGACTCAGTATGAGCAATTGGGGTGCCCACCCTCTTATTATCAGTCCCCTGTCGCCGACCTTCTCCTCCAGTTTGTCCACCATCTCTGACGAGCCCATCTTCGACCCGACTGCCCATATGAAGGGCCAGGTTGATTCTCCGAGGGCTGACCCCAGTTCAGAGAGTTCCTCCTCGGTCGGGCCTGTTTCGCTACCGAATGCCACATACAACACCGATCTGCGCGGCTTTTCACCTAACCAGCTGATCACACCGTCCTCGCCAATGTTGGAATCCCGTTGATGTTCTCCTCGGATCTCTCGGTCACTCATAAGGGAATCGGACCGGTTCCAGTACCGATCGGGCAATAGCGGTCCAACACCCCATGCCGGGATGCCCATCTGAACCCCCATGTACTCCAGGAATGGAGCTTCCAGCTCAGCACAGGTGTTGAACATTAGCGCGACAGAGCCCTCAATGGGCGACAGCCACGGAGGCCGGTCCCCTGGCTTGGGAGGGCCACCACCGGGCTTCGGTCCCTGCCCGCTTGGCAGTGCTACGGCTGGCCCCAGGGGACGGTGGCCCATGGGCTTCCTCTTCAGATCGGAGAGAGTCATCGACATCTCCTCAGGTAGCCCAGGGATTGACCGGGCTTCCCCTGGACCCACATCCCCGACCTGTGCCTTCCACGAGCCGAGCTCCATGGCCGCCGCGCAAGCGCTGAACGTGAAGAACCCAACCACTGGCACATCAAACTTCCAGAACACCTCCTTGGTCCACCCCAGCTGGAAGTCGACGATCGCGCAGAGAACTCGCGGGGAACCTACAGTCTCGATTCTCGCCGAGAGGTGATCGGAGAGGTCTTTGATCGCCTGCTGGCGTGCCGGGTCGGAGGAGGAGGGCATAGGGGGTCCGGGGGAGGAGGAAACCCGGAGGACGGTGACACCGGCGAGGGAAGAGAAGGAGGAGGGGATGGAGGAGGAGAGGGTGGAAGGGGCGACGAGGGTGGCAAGGAAGCCGCGGGAAAGGAGGTGGTGGCAGAGCTCCATGGATGGGTGGACGTGGCCTTGGCCGGAGCCGGTTACTACGAAGACCTCGCCGTAGGACATGATAGTTGTTGTCGGAGGCCGCCGAGAACTTAGGTCGGCGAACGATGAGGAATGTTTGTTGATCTGAACTGCTGAAGTAAGGTTTATTTTAAAGTAGGAGTATGATATATTTATTTATATTATATAATTCAACCTGGGTATGATTTATTATTGAAGTTGTAGAAGACACATGACTTGCGGCTTGAAGTGAACTGATCGGATGGAGGAAAATAAATTAGGCGCTGACCGCATAATTTTTTGTTTAGGTCATGCTTTTTAAGTCTTCGTCATGTAAATGTTAAACCGCCGGTCGGAGGATGAAACGACGGAAGAAACAAACTCGGGTTTTCATTTGCAAAAATATTTTGACATTTGGGTGGCTGCAAGTAAAAGAACGGTCGGTCCATCTTATCTTCTTATGTCGGAACTGGATAATTGTGAATGTGTATCATTTGTAGTAAAAGCGATAAACTTTTTGGTTTAGATTTTGACTATTTGATCTCTCGTGATTAATGAAAAAATGTACCCAAATATTAAAAAAAGACTAGGTAAGAATTTCATATTTTTATTTACTTTGGAGATTCCGGTCGACTATGATTGACCTCCGACGTCACCGTATGCGTCATGGGGCACTCATGGTTCGAACCAAACTGAAAGAGAAAGTAGTGTCTAGCTAACTAATCATCAACCTTAACCTTTAATCCATTTTACCAATTACCCATGTACAGGGATATATAAAGGGAACCACCCTCCCTGTTCATTCCTTTTCACCCACCAAAAACAGTTGTTTGTAGTCGGCAACCAGGGAACTTTGCTTTGTCCGAGAATTCGGCAAGAACAGGACTGGTTTTCATATACGAGAGGATTCTCTGGAGTGGCAGTGCCGGCAAATGGTCCTTGCATCCAAAAGATCTGAAAATCACTCTTCATCGTCCTCGTTGTCCGACCACATCGTGCTCCGTGCGCTTCACCTGACGACACATATTCCAAAATACGACGGACCGAATCATGTCACGGAAACACAAAGACAATCAAGAAGGTTATCCTCAAGGCAGAAGGGCCGAAATAGCCTCAGCCTCACCTTGTTGGCGACTCCGTCGATCAATATCCGGTCATCAGGGGCGAAGTCATGGGTCATGCAAACTATCATCCCTTTTCTTGGATTTTATAGCAATCAATGTCTGCCGGAGGGGACGGAACCAGGGCCGGCTGTGGGAGGAGTCGTTTCCGGGGATGAGGAAAAGAAAAGAAAAGTGAAGGGAGTAAGAGGAAGAGTTGGAAAAAAAGGACAAATTTTTTTTTTCTCACCGTTTCAAAAATCGTCCTTCCTCCAGGAGTCATACCGTTTCCCGTACAAGAAGCAGCAGCAGGAGAATAAGCAGACCAATTGAGTACTTCCAGTACGACAGCTGAGGTACTCATCCTCTTCACTTCCTCCGTGTGGCTGCCCTCTGTAATCTCTAGGAAGTTCGGTAAGCATGCTTTCCGAGGCCTCTCCTCATCTGCACAGGTGCTCCCAGTTGAACGTGTTTGCTAATTTTGTGTGGATGTTCGTTGTCGATAGTACTTCTGCATGGACGCCGGCATGCCGTACAAGTAGGAGTAGCCCTCAACATCGGCCTTCGGCCTTAGTGCGCGAAGCTTGCCAAAAAAGCCAAAACAAGCCCAACTCTTTGGCAAAAGAAATATGTCAAAGAAGCCCATCTAACACCTAGACCAGAGAGATAGTCGTCACAGCCTTGATTATTGCCAAGTTCAGAGTGGACAGACGTAAGCCCCAGGGAACTGCTCAAATGTATGCCATAGTTGTGGTCACCTTCATCTGCATCTATGTCTCCTCTAAGAAGTGGTCCGTCTTTTCAGAACATCTCAACTGTAGAAACAGGTCTCCTGGTCATCGAGGACTGCCTGTTCATATCGAACTACCTAAATGAAACACATCATCGTTACCTTCACCATAAGGAGACTTTCTGGTGGTTATGTGAAGGACCTTAGTGGGCCTCCTCACAGGTCCCTTTACCCTTAGCAACTTGTCCTTGGCACCACGTACCAGATCAGCACACACTGGAAAACAAATATGAAAACTTTGGAGTTTTGTTCCAATATAACGTTAGTCCGAAAACTATTTCGTCAAATAACCTCTTAAGTTTCGAAATTCATCAACCAACCTAGCAAAATCGACCTTACAAAGGCTGACTTCAATCATGAAGGAAGTCGGCATTTGTAAGGCCGACTTCGCCACACTTAGTAAAAAAAATTTTGAGGAAGTCGGCTTTTGTAAGGCCGACTTCATGCGAATCATAAACTATGCATGAAGTCGGTCTTTGTAAAGCCGACTTCACTAAAAATTAAAAAAAAACGCTACAAGGAGTCGGCCTTTGTAAGTTCAACTAACTTACAAAATAAAAAAAAAAAAAACAATTTTCGTGATGAACTAGAAGGCATAGTTTATGAGCACTCCGTTGCAGCCAGAGTGGTACGACCAGTCCCAATCCACGAGCTCCTGCTGCAACAGGGAGATGAGTTCCCCAGTGACGATCTGGTTGATGGCCTCGACCGCAGCAATTGTCGAAAGCGCCCAGCAGCTTCCTACTCAACCAAGTTTAAAAATCACAAAACCCGATTAGCCCCTCTCCTGCCCCTCTCCCCGATCCCGTTGTACGCCTTGCCGTGCCTCCCGAGCCAGATTTCGTACATCTCCCCGACCTCTCCATCAGCCCCGGTTCAGTTCGTTCCATCAGCCACCCCTGAGAACCCACCACCATAGCCACCCCTTAAAGCCGGTGTTGATAGCTGACTGTGCCCAGCTGTAGGTCTGGTGGTGTCCGTTGACATGGGACGATGGGTTTCCAAAGTGTATCGTAAGGAGTCTCTGCTGAGGGTTTTAGGTGTGGTGTCCTCCCGTTGCATCTAAGACTACCTTGAATTGAGCAGCCATCATTCCAAATCTGGTTGGGAAACCAAAAACGAACCCGTCCGTCTACCTCGTGATGGAGACGGGGAACCACCCTCATGGTGGGTCGGGGGTGAGTATATGAAGACGGAAAAAAAGGTTAAAATAATGGCGGACAGTTGAGAAAGAAAGAACACAACATGGATTTGGGACTTAGGATGATAAACGAGGAGGAAGAAGTCGACATGATTTTTTTTTTGCCAAGGAAGTCGGCTTTACAAAGGCCGACTTCATGCGGAAAGGATGAATAGCATGAAGTCGGTTTTTGTAAGGTCGATTTCACCTTGCTTATGGCGAAATCGGCCTTTGTAAGGTCGATTTTGCCAAGTTAGTTAAGGAAATTCCAAACTTAAGATGCTATTTGACGAAATAGTTTTGGGACCAACGTCATATTGGAACAAAACTCGAAAACTGTGAAGGAAACAGACCACCAAGACCAAGTCTCAGTAACTACCCATGATAAGCTACGTGAAGTATTACAAAGGGGCAAGGTGAACATGCAACTCATGTATGATAAATCGTTACCTTTCTCCAGATTTTTCATTCTTGGAAGAGAGGGTGATTCTGATCCTGTGAATCACTTCCTGCGAATCCTTGAGCATACAGCATTGTTCCCTTCACTCTAATTAACTAACCAACCAACAAAAAACAAAAAAACAAAAACTTCAGATTTGAGACGCTGACCAAATAATCACTTCAATAACTAGAAACACAAAATCAATAACACTTAGTATAATTGACAAGGGAGAATGATCAAATAGAGCTAATACAAAAGGTCGAGTACCATCATCTCGGCAAACAAAATCAAACCAATAGGGAATCATATAGTCATCACTAGAGGTGAGCATAGGTTCCGGGTAAAACTGGGAACTTGTCGGAACCGGTACCATAGGATCAGTGTCAGTACAAGTTCTCGAATAAATCGGGTAGGTTCTAGGTTCTAAATTTTACAAAACTGGCGGTACCAAGTACGGTTCCAGGTTCTCCCCCCGGAAACAACCCGGAGAACCTGGTACCTAACTTAAATTTTACCCAACCCAACCCAATAACCTACCATAAATCTTACCCAACCCAATAACCTAACTTAAACTTTACCATACCCTAAACAATTGTCCCGGTTCCTTACCTTTCTGTTCCCGGTCTCTCCCCCCTCTTCACAACAACATCTTCATCAAACGGTTCCAGGGGTTACGGTTTCTTACGGTAAGTCAGCTCCTAATATGCTTTTTCCCTTCTTCCCCGCCTTACCTTGATTAAAGCTATGTTTCGTGTTAATTGTCTATCATCTTATCCTATGATAATTTACTAAGAACTTTTATATTTCATCTGGCCATCAGAGAATAATGATCATGTGGTAAATGATAAAATATCCCTTTTAAAATGTAATTTGTAAAGCAATTTCATTCTCGGAAATGGTATCGGCTCTTTCTATGAAGTTTATTTACTGGACATATGTACAAATATTAAACAAACGTGGATAAGAATTAAATGTTGATAAATTTGAATAGAAATGATTTGTTCATTAACGTTGTTGGCGTAGGGGTGTCTACCGCTCGTAGGGCGACGCCGTTGACCAAACCAAAATTGAAACTCAAAGGGCGACGCCGCTAACGGAACCGAAACAGAACCGGAACCTGTACCATAATCGATAGGGTGGGTTCTTGGGTGGGTCTTTAATTAATCGGGTAGGTTTTAGGTTCTAAAAATTAAGAACCCGATATTATAGGACAAGTTCCAGATGGAACCTGCTCACCCCTAGTCATCACCTCATTCTCCCAGTTGAAAAACTCTCTAACCATACAATATAACTCACAGAAACTCCACAACAGCAGTGATAAATAAAACAGAGATGCCAGGAACCACAATCATTCCCCTCAATAATTGGTAACTCAAAAAAGCTAAACTTTAGTAAAATGAAAGAAATGGAGAATAATCAGATAGAGCTAATACATATAAGCTTTGACGAAGGAAGAAACTAAAAGTACCCGAAACAACTCTCAAGATCATGTTCAAGCAATCCCACCGCCTTCCCTATGGAATCGTACAATTTGCCCTCGCCGGTCTCCTCGACATCCAAGCGCACGCTGACAAGGTCCTCCACTTTGACACTAGGGGAAAGGCGTGTGGACAGTGGCTGGTACCTCTCACAAAAGTCCTTAATCTTCACTAGCGTGTTGAACTTGTCCAGCTTGTAGGTTTCTTCCATACTAAACATCACATAGTCACAAACCAGGACGAGCTTGCCAGTCAGGGCAATGTGTAGGGTGACCCCGCGCCATGCGTCATTCTTCATTGACCAGAACTCTCTGCCCATCCCGAGTATCCTGCATCCCATAGATAGGAGGAGGCCACATTATCGGCGGATCAAAAGGCAGGTTCCGTTCACCACTAGCACCAATCGCTGGCATGCACAAAGCTATCTCCTTTCCCATGCAGGAGTCAATTTACAAAATGCTGATGGCTCTGGTCCCTTCAATGACGTGATGCCATAGCTGTGGTGATGTGCCTGATCAAGCTTGAACTTAAGGCGTTTACCTGGCCCCCTGCATTTAACAAAGGATGATTTAATCAAGAACCTCGCACTTGGCTCGGTAAGATCACCTGAGCCTTTTGATTACTTTTTCTGCAGCAGTAGAACGGCCTCACCTACTTGAAACGCTCCTTAGGACAGTTTTTCATATCCGAGACTATAAGCTGTATTTTCTTGAGTGGCGGTGACGGCTAATGGTCCGTGCATCCAAAAGATCTGAAAATCGCAGAGGCACTCTTCATCGTCCTCATCGACCGACCACATCGTGCTCCACCTGCTTCACCTGACGACACATATTCCGAAACACGACAGACCGAATCATGCCGCGGAAACACAAAGACTAATCAAGAAGGTTGCCCTCAAGGCAGAAGGGCCGAAATGGCCTCACCTCGTTTGCGACTCCGTCAAATCTCTTGTCATCAGGGGCGAAGTCATGGGTCGCAAACTGTCATCCCTTTCATGGACTTTGTAGCAATTAATGTCAGCCAGAGGGGACGGGACCAGGGCCGGAATCCCTCCAACTTGGCCAGGTGTGGAAGGCGTCGATTCCGTGGACTTCTTCCGACGAAGAGCAAATCTCCCGAGATGTCCAACTGGACGGGGGTGCCATGCGTCGTCTGTCTTCGGCCGGGGAAGTCGATGGTTTCATCGGGGGGTCCCTTCCCTCCATCAACACCTCGTGGTCGAACGGTAGAGAGGGGGGGAGGGATTTGCCGTCCTAACCGTTTTTTAAAAACCAGAATCTCATAAACCCACCGCCATATAAAAAAAATCAAGCCGATCAATAACAAACAGAGGGGGTGAGATGTTTAAGATCTTAACGAGGTAAGTAATATAATATAGGCAAAATATCAATTTATCGCCTCAAATTTGAGCCAATTTTCTGTTTTGTCGTTAACTTAGTTTGTTATATAATTTTATCACCCATTTTTATTTTAATTTTGATTTTGACTAATCTTGAATTTTATCGTGCATAAGCCAAATAGATCTTAATAGATAATTTTCATTTGTCGACTAAAAAAAAAAAAAATTTAATAAAATGGGAAATAATATTAAAACCTTTCATTTGTTTTTGGCCAAATTAGAAATTTTATCCTGTACTATATCCCATTTTTCCATCCTCCCTCGCCTTCCGACGGAGTCCGACGTGGCAGCCCACGTGGCTATGACGGCGTTAAAAAGTCACCGTTAGCCGAACGATAGGATAGATTGGAAAGAACAGAAAAAATACAGGATAAAATTGCTAATTATGCCAAAAATATAAATGATATTTTATTATTCGGATCATTCTCGTCCTACGATCCGAGTCAGGACGAGGTGCACTAAAAAAAGGTGAGGACTCAGTTCTATTTCTAGGTGCTTCGTGATGGAATCGGGTGTGGGCTTTTGAGCGGTTGAGAGTTTGTGATTTAATGGCTTGATTGGAATTAGGGGAAGTGATGGTTTGGATGATCGGGGTATGAAATGGGATTTTGATCTGCCTCGAAGTAGTCGGGCAAAGTAAGCCCGATGTCGACCTCGCTCATGTACAAGAACCCGTGGGCGCCGTTAACAACGACGTGGTCGTGGGAAAGGGCGAGGATGAGGCCGGCGGCGGCGGCGTGGCCGTTGACGGCGGCGATGGGGGGCATGGGTAGGGAGAGGAGGGCGGAAATGACGGGGTGGAAGGACTGGACCTGAGGTGGAGGGAACGATGGGGGTCAGGGGTGGACTGGGCACGGCTGAAGTCGAAGCCGTTGGAGAAGAACTTGTCGGAGGAGGTGGTGATGTGGACGGAGCCAGGGAATTTATATAAAGGCCTAATTAGCAATTTTATCCTATATTTTTTCCGTTTTTTCTAATTTATCCTATCGTTCGGCTAACGGTGATTTTTAACGCCGTCATAGCCACATGGGCTGCCACGTCGGACTCCGTCAGAAGGCGAGCTAATGGAGGATAACGTCGAAATAAGGTCTTAAGTACGGGTTACTGTAGGATACGTTTCAAACGACAGGTTAGATCGGAAAAATGGGGTATAGTATATGATAAAGTTGCTAATTAGGCCTTTGTTTTTTTATTATAAAATTTTGATGGACAAATCAAGTTAATTGGAAGCCGAAGTTAACTATAGTTGCTGATGTTGTCAAAAAATATGAAAAATCGATGAAGGTCGGATTATGTTCTATTAGGGGGACTACGAATAAAGTGGATTATGAGGCGAATGAATGAGAGGTCGAAACTCCACTATTATAGTACACGGGTCTGACTATATTAAGGCCTTGTTTGGCTTTCGCTAGAAGAAATTCATGATTGGCCAAAATCAAAATAAAAACAAAAGTTGATGACAAAATTATATAACAAACTAAGTTAATGACAAAACAAAAAGTTGGCTCAAAGTTGAGGCCATAAACGTGTATTTTGCCTATAATATAATATTACTTACTTCGAAAAAGAAATATAATACAATATTTTAAAGAAAATAGAGAGAAAAAGAAAATTGAATTACTTTTTATATTTTTTGGTAAGTAATTACTTTTTATTTTAATTTGTAAAAAAGGGAAACCCTACGGGAATCAGCACACCCTGCCGACGTTCCACCCAGCCCTCTTTTGCCTCAAGTTTGGAGAAAATGGTGATGGTGGCCTTGAAGCCCGTCGGTTATGGTCGTTGCAACTTCAGGACGACCGCCCCCTCCTGTCCGAAGAGGAGGAGTGCATGCCTCGTTTCCGTCGTCTTCAGATGTTCTGCCCCTTCCTCCCCTCCAACCATCGCTTTGTCCACCGGTCCTCCTCCTCCCCTTCGCATGCCTTGAAACATATTGGGTTCGATGAACTCACGGCTGACATGCATATTTTTTTAAATATAAATTTGGGGTTCAGAGAGACCGTGGAAAGTGTCGGACGCGAGGTTGGTGCTGGAGGACGGCTCTGTTTGGAGGGCCAAGTCGTTTGGTGCTTCAGGGACTCAAGTTGGGGAGGTCGTCTTCAACACTTCCTTGACTGGGTAACCCCTACTTAGCCTCCTGGCATGGAGTTTGGATTGTAATTGAAATTGGATATATAGCTTTAGATGGCTTCTTACTTCATGCTGCAATGGTTCTAAGTTTTGCTTGGATTTTTAGGTACCAAGAAATCCTCACTGATCCCAGTTATGCTGGACAATTTGTTTTGATGACGAACCCACATATTGGCAACACTGGTGTTAACTTTGGTATGTGCATTTATACATTCTCTGCGTTTACCAACTCCTTTGTTTAATTGTTTCTTGAATGCTAAAAAATCGAGCGATGCGCCATTCAGACGATGAAGAATCAAGGCAGTGCTTCCTTGCTGGTCTTGTCATTCGTAGTCTCAGTATCAGGTGCCGCATAACTTCTGATTGCATTTTCTTTCCTGTCTTAGATTATTAGGTTGCTCATAGTTTTCAGCTATGATGCCCTTTGTTCTGTATGTCCCTCAGCACTTCGAATTGGAGGTGCACAAAAGAGCTGGGTGATTATTTGGCCGAAAGAAACATAATGGGAATATGTGAGTAATGATGAATGCTGTAATCTATCTATGTCGAACTCTTAGATTATTGTAGATCTGCCATTTCACATTTCACCTGTTTTACTCATCTTTTGCAGATGATGTTGATACGCGTGCAATAACTCGCAGATTAAGGCAAGATGGAAGCCTTATAGGTGTACTTAGCACAGAACAATCTAAAACCGATGAAGAACTTCTGGGAATGTCGCAATCATGGGACATAGTCGGTAAGATTATTATTCATCGAGAGCTGCATCTGTTTTCTTTTCTTGTTTAACTTAATACGTGCTGAATTGTCTGTTTACATCAAAATTTTATCTGCAGGTGTTGATTTGATAAGTGGTGTATCCTGCAGATCTCCATATGAATGGGTGGATAAAACAAAA
Source organism: Melastoma candidum (assembly GCA_023653495.1). Classification (NCBI taxonomy): domain Eukaryota; kingdom Viridiplantae; phylum Streptophyta; class Magnoliopsida; order Myrtales; family Melastomataceae; genus Melastoma; species Melastoma candidum. The sequence continues at coordinate 5,314,529 of CM042885.1, forward strand.
TCTGATTGGGAGTTCAGCTCCACATGCAGTGACTGCTTTCGTGTTAGTTTTCAAACCGATGTAGAAATTGGTTTCTATTTAAACTTGGTCTCGCCATCTTAGATAGCATCTTTTTGATCCTTTGCTGAAGGTTGTGGCGTATGACTTCGGGATCAAACACAACATACTAAGGCGCTTGGCTTCATATGGTTGCAAGATTACAGTAGTTCCATCGACATGGCCAGCATCTGAAACGCTCAAAATGAATCCAGATGGAGTTCTTTTTAGCAATGGTCCTGGCGACCCATCTGCTGTTCCCTATGCTGTTGAAACGGTGAAAGAGATAATTGGCAAAGTGCCTGTTTTTGGGATATGCATGGGGCATCAGTTGTTAGGGCAGGCCCTTGGTGGGAAAACATTTAAGATGAAGTTTGGCCACCATGGAGGAAATCATCCTGTCCGGAATTTACGCAATTACCGTGTTGAGATCAGTGCGCAGGTGCAGGCCATTCTATGAAAGGCGTTATGGTCAATTCTTTATTCTCCATTGTAGACGGAATAAATGGTTTAAGTTTATTTTGTTTTTATAATGAATAAGGTCTGTTATGTCTTTGCAGAACCACAATTATGCTGTTGATCCTGATTCGTTGCCGGAGGGTGTGGAAGTGACTCATATCAATCTCAATGATGGAAGCTGTGCCGGACTTTCATTTCCAGCGATGAATCTGATGTCCCTTCAATATCATCCTGAAGCATCTCCTGGGCCTCATGATTCTGATAACTGTGAGTGTCTGTCCTTCCTGCTGTGGACATACTTCGTTTGATATCTATTAAGATTATTGATGGAAAATCTTATGAATTCAATAATAGTTAATCGCTCATAACTTAGATGACAATGCTTCTGTCGATTATTATTTTTGTAGAGTGTCTTGTGTCATGCTACACCATTACCTTATGGATAACTGATTGAAAAAATGGTCTCCCGAAGTTCCTCTTTTTTGTGCGGTTGATTTTAATAAAACGGTTTATATAATTTCATTTCATTGATTTTAATTTTCAGTTTAAGGTTAGTCAATTTAACAAAATTCACATTATAACTGCAATTGGCCCATTTTAACTTCTCTAACTCTTTTGTAACATTGTAACTTAACATCCCTAGATCCTTACAAGATTTTTTTATTTCAACAGCTTTCCGGGAGTTTATTCAGCTGATGAAGGCTACTAAACAAAGTGCATGAAGGGTATTGTTGCTGAGAATGTTGGTCAGGTGAATGTGCAAAAGTATTACAGCTTAGTCAAACGGAGTGGGCCAACAAATTTGTGATTTTGAAGGGAGGAGACCATAGTTAATGCCATTGTAGTCAGTCATATTTACTTTGGCGAGTTGTTTGACTAGGTGAAAGATGGGAGGTTGGTTTTGTTGTATGATTGCTTCGTCTTTTCTTATGACTAAATAAAATGACATGGTAGAAAAACGGGACATGATTGGTGATGTTGTTAGATGGTTCCCAAGGCATTGTCTTCAGAACTTGATCTGGCCTTTTGTCTTCCGAAGTCCTAGAGCTTACACATTACAAAAGTGCAATGGTCATCAGGGGATGTATGGACATATTGTAAGTTTTGCCCAAAACTTGTGAAGGGTTGCCATTGCTTATGACCCTTCTTCATATGAGATTATAGATTTTACAGCAGTGGGAAATCTTTCCTTCGTTCTTTTTTCAGTTTCTGAACGTTACGGTTGTTGATATTGTGCATTATCAGACAAATGAAAATAAACTTGTGGTTTCTTTCAATCACAACAAGGCTGTTGAGCTTTTCTCCCATCTCAGCTTTTATTGCTATAAATTTTTTAATTTGATGTTTCCTCTATTGTTGGACTCGGTATTTTAAATACCGAGTTTTTTAATTTTTTTAAGATGAATTCAATATTTTCAATAAATTTTAAAAGTTGTTTAATATTTCGTGAAATATTTTTTTTTTTTTTGTAAAAAGTTATTTATTTCGAAACATATATCAGTTCCATTGTTCTCTACTTGGTGATTGTGATGATTACTTACGGGGACATGGGAAAAGTGGAAATCATTTCTGGCAAGCTCGTTTGTTCTCTTCCGATTGCTGTTTGTGTGTATCTGATATGTTCTGCTCTAACTTTCCCGGTGATGAAAAAATCCCGAGACCTTCGTCTGTCCTTTAGTATTATTACCACGATCGTATCATACACGCATGCCGCCCAATAGGGATGCTGGCTGCAACCACGGGAATGAATGGATCATCTTGATTCTTGGTTGGGCTAGGAAGTCTAGGCGCGTGGGGTTCGAATGAGTTGTGTTTTATAGGACGTTGTTTAGGGAAGAGATGATGGGTACACAGTGTCCCGTGTTTCAAAGAGGGGGACATGATTCCTGTGGAAGAAAAACAACATGTCTTGTCTTCTCCTTGGTGGAGTCGCTGGGGGGACTGACATTATGAGTGGTGGAAGAAATGATAGCTGGGATATTGTTTCAAGAGAAACAATCAGGGTAATTATCAACATGGTTCTTGTTTTCTTTGTATTTTTAAGAAAGAACGATGTTTGTCTTCACTGAAGAGTGAAAGTTGTCCGAGTAAAGATGGTTTCTGACAAGGAGGGAAAAGCATGCCATGTGGGTTTTAGATCTGTGAAGGGGATGGTAGTGGGGTGTGTGTAAATACGGATCCATCCATGTCCCCCACTCTCCCACATATAGCTTTGCGTGCTATATATTTATGATTCAGATTTATATTAAAGTCATGTGAGAATTTTTTGTGGAGGTAAGAGGAGGCTGCTAAAGTCCTTTTTCAGAGCTGCAGAGGGTGCATGCATGATGACTCATGATGATGCAGCGGGGAGCCATCACCACCACCACCACCAGCAGGTGGAAGTTGTATGTCCCTACGTACAGACATCATTTCTGTTCTTGTATTTAATCAGGGGTCAATTTTCATGTAGTAGATAGAACATACCGAAGATGAAAACCCACATGGTAACCCTACTAAAGAGGGAAGAAGAAAGAAGAAGAACACAACCTTTGGCACTTACCACTCACTAAAAAGCCTAAGGCAGCCATGCCTGAATCTTAATCGCTCGCTCGTTTTTAATAAAATGATGCAGAGAAGATGATGATGCCGCAACAAAGCACAATTAACCGAAAGAATCACCAGGACCCCACCTCAACAAATCGAAAAGGAAAAGGGCTAAAAGTATGTTTGTCAAGGGCTAAAACCTCCCCCTACACATGGGATAAAAAGAGGAAGATTACATTTGCACATACCCAACACCTCCCCCCCCCCCCCCCCCCTACCTAGACATTTAAAATTGAAACATGAAAATGGGATTAAAAAGGTAGAAATGATGAAAAATAAGAAACAAAAAGGAGAAAAAGAATATCAATTAAAAAATAAAAAAACTATGAACCCAACAGAACCCACCTTCATCGTTCCACACCCCGGCCCTACTTTTGACCGTCTTGACTTTTGTTTTGCTTTTTTTTCTGCCTGCCTGCATGCCTTGTCTATCCCGTGCATCATCGGCTTCTCGTAGTCTTCCTGCACGTGCCCCGCCTCCTTCCCCCCTCCCACGTCGCTCACGTTGCCAAACACGAACATGACCGCGCCCAGCAGCCCGCACACGAACGCCACGCCGAAAGCGGTCCCGATCTTCCCCGGGGCTATCGCCGCTATCGCGAACCCCAGGCAGGACCCCGCCGATCTTACCCACGTGTACCACGAGGAGAACGCGCCCTCCCTGCCGGGCGGTGAGCAGTCCAGCACGAGGATCCTCCCGTATGAGTAGAGGATCCCAGCGGCCGTGCTCTGTAACATGCCAAAGAAAACGATGTGGCCCCTGTTCCAGCTCGTGTTGCGGTAATAGAACCCGACGGCTGCCGTCACCATCGAGAGCAGGAACCCCAGCAGCTTCATCTTCACCGCGTTGGCCCTGATGAGGCTCTGGAGAGGGTGCAGCAAAGGCAGCGACACGAGGGGGAAGAGGAAATAGGTCAGCCAGAAGTAGAGGAGGAACACGGGCTTCACGCACAGCTCCCCGACCAGATACAGGCACTCCGCCGGTGAAAATGCACATGATGGTGAACGAGGACAGGAAGACCCCCACGAGGGTCCCGAGCGCGTGAGGATACCCCATGATGGAGAAGAAATACAGGGAAGCCGACGGGGGATCGTCTGAGCCGGGCCTAAACACGGCGACCACGTAGAGAATGCCCAGTAGCCAGAACAGTCCGCTGAATATGGACACGACCCATAAGCTGATGAACCTCTCCTTCTGCTCAAGCATATTCAGCGGTCATCTTAGAAGTGGTATCCGAGCCAGGTAAAGGTGGAGGAAATCATTCTTCTATTAGATACTCTTTTGTTTTAAAACTCTCTTTTCCGGTCCTTAAGATAGATCTAGCCTTTAAGATTCTCGGTGCTTTTACGGCAGAAGTGAGCGTAAGACCGTTAGTATAGCACACCTGAAAAACTGATACATATCCATCTTAGAGAACTACAAAGAAAGTCTTCAAACAAAAATGAATCTATTAAGAAGGACAAATTCCTCTTCAACCAATTCCCTTTCTGAATTTTCTCAGAATGAAGCTCCTTTAAATAGTGAAGAAATTACAATAGTAGATTTCAACAAATCTATAAATAAATGGAGTATACCAAAAGTAAAATATGAAGAAATCTATCAACAATCAACATTTAAAAAACTTTTCAAGACAAATGATTATATTATTAACACAGAAGAAAGACAAATTCCTCTTACACAGACCTACTCCACTATTTCTTTATTAAATCCTGAATCTGTTAAGAAGCACGCTAAAAAATTCAACTATCTTCATTTTGGAATGGTTCAGATAGGTATTAAACCTTTGGTAAAAGAAGGATTAAACACTTCCATTTTACTAGTTTTGCGAGACGCTAGGCATCTTCGTTATGAAGACTCCATCTTAGCCACAGTAGAGACTAGTTTACGTAATGGACCTATTAATTTTGATTGTTTTCCAAACCTAACAGTCTATATTAGAGAACCAAATATCATGAAATATTTAACGCTTCAAATTAAAACTTTTAATTATTTCTTAGAAGAAGGGTCAGTCCCTATAGCACTAATTTTTAGACTCCATTATAAAGCCATGGCATCCACCTTTCACATAAACTCTCTAAAATCAGCACCAAAAGGAGAAACATTACTTCTACAAATGGATCTTCGAAGATCCAATTATGTTGTTCTAAAAACTATTCATTGAAAGGATGTTACTCTTCCTGAAGCATGGGAATTAGATAATCCTATTCCTCAACAATCTATACAAAACTCCAATGCAACCAATGTGATCCCACATCCAGAAGGAAAAGTAACTATTCAATTCTCAAGAATGTCTTTTGATTCTTCCTCACTTGCTACGGCAAGATCTTCATTTCAACGATCTACTTCCAGACCTTCTGTTGATTTAAAACAATCTTTCATTAGAAATGATTTCAGTAGGACAATCCCGTCTGCCCCACCCAGTCTCCGTGGATTAGAAATAAATTCAGGTATTACACAACCAGTTTATCAAACTACTAATTTAGATCCCGGAACACCAGAACCAACTCCATCTCAAATGGATAATCCTGAATGCAATGTTTTAAGCAAAATTTTTAAACCAGACCGAAAATTCCTAAGCCAAGATTTTAATCACGAGAAAAATACAGAATTTAAAAAATGGTTTTTCAAAACATTTAATAATGAACAAAGAACTATTATTAAAAGTCAATTTTATGAATTCCTTGAAGAAATTGGAGAACATATGTTTTTCTTTCAATGGTTAGAAGAATATTATTTAAATCCTAAAGAAATAAATGTGATAGATAAAACAATTCAATGGAAACTTGATAATGGTGAAATTATTGAATTCTATCATCCCCCATTAAGAAAACTAAAAATAGCTCATAATGGGTTAGAAATATCGGCTACTCCATTTAAAATTCTCTCCTCTGAAGAAAGTCATAAAGAGTTCAACAAAATAATTGAGCAAAATAATTTTACAAATCAATATGTTCATACCTTAGGAATTCAATTAAATAAAATAGAAACCCTAATACATCATTCTCAACCCAAATCCACTTCACCCCAAAATTCAACTATATCTAAACCATTAAAATCTCCTTTATTTAAAACTTTTCAACTGCCACAACATTTTAGCAAAGAATTTCTTAATGCTGCTAAAATAAAAAGAGACAAACTTCTAGCTGAAAAATCGAAAAAACTAGTTTTTGATACTCCAAGAGTGCCCGGGCCTTTAAAAATTGATGAACCTTCTGTTTCTATTTTAAATCAAATCTCTCTATCTGAAGAAAAGGATCCTATTTTAAACAAACTTTCCTGGAAATAACCACAAAAACTATACTATTCAAGAGCAACACCTCTTGATTTAATAACAGAAGAATCACATGCAAAATTTCTAAATAAATACACTTCTGGAGCCATTTACGAATGGAATATTGATGGAGTTTCTGAACATAATCTGATACAAATGGCCATGTGTGCCACAACTTATCGAACAAATTCTGAATTTTCTGACCAACAAGTTGCATACTTCTTAATTGCTGGTTTTACTGGAACAATAAAAGGATGGTGGGATAACTATTTAACCCAAGACCAAAGGAATGAAATCTTAACAGCAATAAAAACATATGAAAATGGACATTCTATTTTTGATGATTATGGAAAATTAATACAAGATTCTGTAAACACTTTAATCTACTCCATTTCCACTCATTTTATTGGTGACCCTTCTGTAATTAGAGATCACAATCTTGATTTACTTTCAAATTTAAAATGTAGATCCCTTGGAGAATTTAGACAATATAAGGACATTTTCCTCCAAAGAGTTTTACTTCGTCCTGATTGTAATCAACCCTTTTGGAAAGAAAAATTTTTAGCCGGATTACCCATTTTAATTGGAAACCAAGTACGTAGCAAACTTCGTGAAGAATTTGGAGAAACAATTCCTTTTGATTCCCTTTCTTATGGTGAATTAATTTCATATATTTACAAAAACAACTTAAAAAAGAAAAATCCATCACTAAAAAAGGTCTTGGTGATTTTTGTCAACAATATGATCCTTCATATAACAATTCTTTAACGCCTACATGTAACGGCTCTTGCTCTACTAGAAAACAATCCCGTAAAAAAACTCTTCAAAATAGAGCTACATATTTCCAAAACCCAAAAAGACCATTCAAAAAATTCACAACTACCCATCCAAAAACACCTCAAACTACTCCAAACAGGACAAAAGGAGATAATGGACACTTTACTTGTTTCAAATGTGGAAAGAAAGGTCATATTAGCAGATTTTGTAAACTCCGCAATCAAATAAACCAATTAAATCTAAAAGAAAATATCCTTCAACAACTAAACCAACTCATGATTGACTCTAGTTCAGAATATTCTGATTCAGATACAATTTTAAAATCTGAAGAAGGATTTCAAATAAATGATTTAAGTGATTCTGACGATACTTCAACCTCTAAAACAATTAATATGCTAACAAAAGAAGAACAAGCCCTTTTAGACAAACTAAACACTCCTACTGATATAGATAAATTAACACCTAAACTTCCTTCTCAACATATTTATAGCATTTCTGACATTCTAAAAAGAAAAAATCAACAAAAACAGAATTTTAGGCCAACAAATATAAATGACTTGGCTTTTGAAATTAAAGAAATAAAAAGGGAAATTCAAATTTTAAAAGAAATTTTGCAAGACCAGCAAGAACAAATTAATAATATTAAACCAGTTATCCATCAAGAAGAAAAGTCTAATGAACTTAGTATTCCATATGACTCTGAATCCTTTCTCCATGCTCTAACTGAAATAACCTCTCGAAAATTTATTATCAATATTACCCTTAGCATATCTAATGAATTTATTTTATCAACAACTGCTCTTTTTGATACTGGAGCCGATTTAAATTGTATTAGGGAAGGATTAATTCCCATAAAATATTTTGATAAAACCACAAAAACCTTACGATCTGCATCTGGAGATAGATTAAAAATAAATTATAAACTTTCTAATGTAGAGATTTTAAAAGATAATATTTCGTTACAAACATCCTTTCTTTTAGTTAAAGACTTAAAACAAAAGGTTATTCTTGGAACTTCTTTTATGAATTTAATTCAATCCTTTTCTGTTAATAATAATGGAATTACTAGTATGCTTTTTAACCATAAAATAAATTTTCCCTTTATATCAAAACCTGAAAGTAGAAATTTAAATATACTGCAAGAACATTCTTTCAAAGAACTTAACCTTTTAATGAAAGACAAAGAAGCTCAAATTACATTTTTAAAAGAAGAAATTAGTTTTAAAAAAATTGACCAACAGCTTCAAAATCCTCATCTTTTAAATAAAATCAAATCACTTGAAGAAAAAGTTAAAAATGAAGTATGCTCTACACTCCCCCATACTTTTTGGTCACGAAAACAACACATAGTATATCTTCCTTATGAAATCGGGTTTTCCGAACTAGACATTCCAACTAAAGCTAGACCCTCTCATATGAACTCAGATTTACTCCAACTTTGCAAAAATGAAATTGATGATCTTTGTAATAAGGGCCTTATTGGAGAAACTCAATCTCCTTGGAGTTATTCTGCTTTCTATGTAAATAAAAATACAGAACTTGAAAGAGGTGTACCAAAACTTGTAGTCAATTACAAACCGTTAAATAAAGCTTTAAAATGGATCAGATATCCGATTCCAAATAAAAAGCATCTTTTAAACCGTCTATGCAGTTCAAAAAATTTTTCAAAATTTGACATGAAATCAGGATTTTGGCAAATACAAATAGCTGAAGAGGATAGATATAAAACTGCTTTCACAGTTCCTTTTGGACAATATGAGTGGAATGTAATGCCTTTTGGTTTAAAAAATGCCCCTTCTGAATTTCAACGTATTATGAACAACATCTTTAATCCCTACCAAAATTTTATAATAGTATACATTGATGATGTTTTAATCTTTTCTGACAATATTGACCTCCATTTTAAACATATAAACCATTTTCTTCAAGTCACCAAGAAAAATGGTTTAGCGCTTTCACCAACTAAAATTGCCCTATTCCAAACTAAGATCCGATTTCTAGGACACTACATTCACCAAGGAACCATTATTCCCATTGAAAGATCTATCCAGTTTGCTGACAAATTTCCTAATATAATTTTAGACAAAAAGCAATTACAAAGATTTCTGGGTAGTCTAAACTATGTAATGGATTTTGTTCCAAACTTAAACATTATTTGTAAACCATTACACCAAAGATTAAGGAAAAATCCTGTCCCTTGGACTGATGAACAAACCGAAGCAGTAAAACAAATTAAAATCCTCGTAAAAGAAATTCCTTGCTTACATATAGCCAACCCTTCTGCATTTAAAATAGTTGAGACTGATGCATCTGATGTCGGATATGGAGGCATTCTAAAACAAATAGAAAATAACAAAGAAAATGTTGTGCAATATATTTCTAAACATTGGAATGATACTCAACGAAATTACTCTACTATAAAAAAAGAATTACTTGCTATTGTGTTATCAGTTTCAAAATTTCAGAGTGACCTTTTGTTGACAAGATTTTGATGATGAGTCAAATAGCAGGTTTGACCTGCTATGACTTTACAGAAGCCGAAACCTCCTGTAACGAAGATACGCTTCGTAAGAGAGGAAAAATATCACGAAAATATTTTCTTCACCCTCCAAGGATCATTTCAGATCAAGAGACGTGATTAGAGAATATTTCCATAAATAGATATTTCAATAATAAATTATTTGTTAATTAATTATTGATTATCTTAATTAAATTATTAATTCAAAAAGAGAATATTCTTAAGAATATTATTTGGATTAATATTTCGTCCAGATACAATGTTTTACTTGTCTGGAACGAATCCATTATTTTTGGGAATAAATCGTTGATTATTTCCTTATATAAAAGGTCAAGTTGTTGTTACTGGCCGAACCTTCTGTAATGCATTATCTGGGGATTTAATTTGCACGACCCCATCATCATATTTCTCAAGTTGGAAATAAAATATTCTTTCTTTCCAACTATAGAAGGTTGCTGACCGATTTAGGCTCTAACCTTCTGTAAGATGAGATCTCATGATTGGATGATTCGATTGATATGAAATCAATCGAATATTGTCCCTAAATGATTTTTACACGTTGGGGATGAATCTGGTCATTTTACGTATTTGGCAAAATAAGTTTCCTTCTTTACAGGAGGACGGAACCTCTATATAAAAGAAAAACCTAAAATCATTAAAAAAAAAAGAGATTTTGATCAGAGGTAAGTCTTGGCATTTGGCAACGTTAGTGGTGTTTAACGTGTGTGCAAGTGTGCAGGACGGATTCTCCAGGCGAGAGTTCTCGCAGGAGGTAACTACAGCGGGTTGAGCGTGGGTGAAGCCGCTCCGGTGACTTCGTTGCGTACGGATCTGAGGGACTCGACCGGAACTTTGTCCGTGACGTCGAACTGCGTGCATCAGGGCCTGGGGAAGGGTTCGTTGGTGGCGAGTAGGCGTACAGAGTTGGTCAGAGAGAAGGAGTCCGTAGCAGGGGTTCAGTGGTGAGGGACCTTCAACCTTCTGTAGTTGGTTATTTTGTTTTCTGTGCGTTTGCAGCAGGTGTGCTTTGGTGAAGCCACTCTGTAGGCATCGTTGGCTGTGAATCCGAAGGACTTGGCCAGGAGTGCTGTCCGTAATGCCGGGTGGGCGTACAGCAGGTCCAAGAGAAGGTTTCTGCAGCAGGCGTAAGTGGTGAGGGACTGCAACCTACTGTAGACGGTCTATCTTTATTTGTTTTGCAAATTAAACCAAAAACACAAAAAGAGAAGCATATCAGAGGCGTCCAAACACTTGGAGAAAGCGTCATCGGATCTGTTCGCTAATCCACAGAAGGAATAGCCCGCTACAGAGTCACAGAAGGCTGAAGCTTCCAGCCAACGTTCTGTGCTTGCTCAAGTCTGGTTGATTTCCTTGTGATTCGACCTAGACACATCCTAAACACAGCAAGAGAGTTTCTTGCATTGGTAAAGCTAGTCTTACCGTCCCGTGGTCAAAGAAATTGTTTTCTTACGCCACAGAAGGTTTTACCTTCTACACTGTAATCTCTATACGAGTTATTAGTGAAAAGTGACCGAAAGTGGACGTAGGTGATTTCACCGAACCACTATAAAATCCTTTGTGTTCTACGACTCATTTCGAAGTAAATTTCACACGTTCCGTAATTACAGAAGCTTGAAGGCTCTGTAAATTACAGTAAGTTACTTCCGCTGTGAGGGTTGTGAAAAAGCGTTTAAGAATTCCTTAATTGGACTTAACACTAATTCACCCCCCTCTTAGTGTAATCTTTGGGCCAACACCTTTTAAACCAAAAATTTTTGTTAAGAATTGATTGCCAATCTGCTAAATATATTTTACAAAATGATGTTTTAAACATTGCCTTTAAGCAAATTTTTGCTAGATGGCAAGCTATTCTTTCTGTTTTCGATTTTGATATTGAATTTATCAAAGGAAATTCTAATTCATTGCCTGACTTCCTTACTCGAGAATTTTTGCAGGGTAATCCACAGTCAAAATGCCCCCCCAGAAGAAACAAAGGAAAAAACCCAGCCACAGCTGAAGAAAAACCCCAAAAAAATGAAAACTCCTCGACTTCAAAAAACCTGACTCCAATTAGAAGCTAGCTACAAGCTACCCAGACCCCTACTGGGCCTTCCACATTATCCATATCCTCCCAATCACCTCAAAAACCCTCCACTATTACAAACCCACCAGCATTTCTGTTACAGACCTAATAAATTATCTCCCTCCAAAATATTAAGGGTCATACACCCTTCTGAGTGGGTAGGAAGAGGTTTGTAAAGGAGTAGAATGTGAGATATTCCACTCAGAAGGGTGTATGACCCTTAATATTTTTGCAGTGGAATAATTGATTATTGCCGCGTTGTTTTTGTCTGCAAAATGCCTGAATTTGAGAGGGAGATAATTTATTAGGTCTGTAACAGAAATGGCTGGATCAGTCAAATTCAGGCATTTTGCAGACAAAAACAACGCGGCAATAATCAATTATTCCACTGCAAAAATATTAAGGGTCATACACCCTTCTGAGTGGAATATCTCACATTCTACTCCTTTACAAACCTCTTCCTACCCACTCAGAAGGGTGTATTCCACTCAGAAGGGTGTATGACCCTTAATATTTTGGAAGGAGATAATTTATTAGGTCTGTAACAGAAATGGCTGGTGGGTTTGTAATAGTGGAGGGTTTTTGAGGTGATTGGGAGGACATGGATAATGTGGAAGGCCCAGTAGGGGTCTGGGTGGCTTGTAGCTAGCTTCTAATTGGAGTCAAGTTTTTTGAAGTCGAGAAGTTTTCATTTTTTTGGGGTTTTTCTTCAGTTGTGGCTGGGTTTTTTCCTTTGTCTCTTCTGGGGGCATTCTGACTGTGGATTACCCTGCAAAAATTCTCGAGTAAGGAAGTCAGGCAATGAATTAGAATTTCCTTTGATAAATTCAATATCAAAATCGAAAACAGAAAGAATAGCTTGCCATCTAGCAAAAATTTGTTTAGAGGCAATGTTTAAAACATCATTTTGTAAAATATATTTAGCAGATTGGCAATCAATTCTTAACAAAAATTTTTGGTTTAAAAGGTCACTCTGAAATTTTGAAACTGATAACACAATAGCAAGTAATTCTTTTTTTATGGTAGAGTAATTTCGTTGAGTATCATTCCAATGTTTAGAAATATATTGCACAACATTTTCTTTGTTGTTTTCTATTTGTTTTAGAATGCCTCCATATCCGACATCAGATGCATCAGTCTCAACTATTTTAAATGCAGAAGGATTGGCTATATGTAAGCAAGGAATTTCTTTTACGAGGATTTTAATTTGTTTTACTGCTTCGGTTTGTTCATCAGTCCAAGGGACATGATTTTTCCTTAATCTTTGGTGTAATGGTTTACAAATAATGTTTAAGTTTGGAACAAAATCCATTACATAGTTTAGACTACCCAGAAATCTTTGTAATTGCTTTTTGTCTAAAATTATATTAGGAAATTTGTCAGCAAACTGGATAGATCTTTCAATGGGAATAATGGTTCCTTGGTGAATGTAGTGTCCTTGAAATAGGATCTTAGTTTGGAATAGGGAAATTTTTGGTTTAAAAGGTCACTCTGAAATTTTGAAACTGATAACACAATAGCAAATAATTCTTTTTTTATAGTAGAGTAATTTCGTTGAGTATCATTCCAATGTTTAGAAATATATTGCACAACATTTTCTTTGTTGTTTTCTATTTGTTTTAGAATGCCTCCATATCCAACATCAGATGCATCAGTCTCAACTATTTTAAATGCAGAAGGATTGGCTATATGTAAGCAAGGAATTTCTTTTACGAGGATTTTAATTTGTTTTACTGTTTCGGTTTGTTCATCAGTCCAAGGGACATGATTTTTCCTTAATCTTTGGTGTAATGGTTTACAAATAATGTTTAAGTTTGGAACAAAATCCATTACATAATTTAGACTACCCAGAAATCTTTGTAATTGCTTTTTGTCTAAAATTATATTAGGAAATTTGTCAGCAAACTGGATAGATCTTTCAATGGGAATAATGGTTCCTTGGTGAATGTAGTGTCCTAGAAATCGGATCTTAGTTTGGAATAGGGCAATTTTAGTTGGTGAAAGCGCTAAACCATTTTTCTTGGTGACTTGAAGAAAATGGTTTATATGTTTAAAATGGAGGTCAATATTGTCAGAAAAGATTAAAACATCATCAATGTATACTATTATAAAATTTTGGTAGGGATTAAAGATGTTGTTCATAATACGTTGAAATTCAAAAGGGGCATTTTTTAAACCAAAAGGCATTACATTCCACTCATATTGTCCAAAAGGAACTGTGAATGCAGTTTTATATCTATCCTCTTCAGCTATTTGTATTTGCCAAAATCCTGATTTCATGTCAAATTTTGAAAAAATTTTTGAACTGCATAGACGGTTTAAAAGATCCTTTTTATTTGGAATCGGATATCTAATCCATTTTAAAGCTTTATTTAACGGTTTGTAATTGACTACAAGTTTTGGTACACCTCTTTCAAGTTCTGCATTTTTATTTACATAGAAAGCAGAACAACTCCATGGAGATTGAGATTCTCTAATAAGGCCCTTATTACCAAAATCATCAATTTCATTTTTGCAAAGTTGGAGTAAATCTGAGTTCATATGAGAGGGTCTAGCTTTAGTTGGAATGTCTAGTTCGGAAAACCCGATTTCATAAGGAAGATATACTATGTGTTGTTTTCGTGACCAAAAAGTATGGGGGAGTGTAGAGCATACTTCGTTTTTAACTTTTTCTTCAAGTGATTTGATTTTATTTAAAAGATGAGGATTTTGAAGCTGTTGGTCAATTTTTTTAAAACTAATTTCTTCTTTTAAAAATGTAATTTGAGCTTCTTTGTCTTCATTAAAAGGTTAAGTTCTTTGAAAGAATGTTCTTGCAATATATTTAAATTTCTACTTTCAGGTTTTGATATAAAGGGAAAATTTATTTTATGGTTAAAAAGCATACTAGTAATTCCATTATTATTAACAGAAAAGGGTTGAATTAAATTCATAAAAGGAGTTCCAAGAATAACCTTTTGTTTTAAGTCTTTAACTAAAAGAAATGATGTTTGTAACGAAATATTATCTTTTAAAATCTCTAGATTAGAAAGTTTATAATTTATTTTTAATCTATCTCCAGATGCAGATCGTAAGGTTTCTGTGGTTTTATCAAAATATTTTGTGGGAATTAATCCTTCCCTAATACAATTTAAATCGGCTCCAGTATCAAAAAGAGCAGTTGTTGATAAAATAAATTCATTAGATATGCTAAGGGTAATATTGATAATAAATTTTCGAGAGGTTATTTCAGTTAGAGCATGGAGAAAGGATTCAGAGTCATATGGAATACTAGGTTCATTAGACTTTTCTTCTTGATGGATAACTGGTTTAATATTATTAAGTTGTTCTTGCTGGTCTTGTAAAATTTCTTTTAAAATTTGAATTTCCCTTTTTATTTCTTTAATTTCAAAAGTCAAGTCATTTATATTTGTTGGCCTAAAATTCTGTTTTTGTTGATTTTTTCTTTTTAGAATGTCAGAAATGCTATAAATATGTTGAGAAGGAAATTTAGGTGTTAATTTATCTATATCTCAGTAGGAGTGTTTAGTTTGTCTAAAAGGGCTTGTTCTTCTTTTGTTAGCATATTAATTGTTTTAGAGGTTGAAGTATCGTCAGAATCACTTAAATCATTTATTTGAAGTCCTTCTTCAGATTTTAAAATTGTATCTGAATCAGAATATTCGGAACTAGAGTCAATCATGAGTTGGTTTAGTTGCTGAAGGATATTTTCTTCTAGATTTAATTGGTTTATTTGATTGCGGAGTTTACAAAATCTGCTAGTATGGCCTTTCTTTCCACATTTGAAACAAGTAAAGTGTCTATTATCTCCTTTTGTCCTGTTTGGAGTAGTTTGAGGTGTTTTTGGATGGGTAGTTGTGAATTTTTTGAATGGTCTTTTTGGGTTTTGGAAATATGTAGCTCTATTTTGAAGAGTTTTTTTATGGGATTGTTTTATAGTAGAGGAAGAGCCGTTACATGTAGGCGTTAAAGAATTGTTATATGAAGGATCATATTGTTGACAAAAATCACCAAGACCTTTTTTAGTGATGGATTTTTCTTTTTTAAGTTGTTTTTTTAATTTAATGATATTACATAACTTTGTTCCAGTTTTGTAAATCTATGAAATTAATTCACCATAAGAAAGGGAATCAAAAGGAATTGTTTCTCCAAATTCTTCACGAAGTTTGGTACGTACTTGGTTTCCAATTAAAATGGGTAATTCGGCTAAAAATTTTTCTTTCCAAAAGGGTTGATTACAATCAGGACGAAGTAAAACTCTTTGGAGGAAAATGTCCTTATATTGTCTAAATTCTCCAAGGGATCTACATTTTAAATTTGAAAGTAAATCAAGAATGTGATCTCTAATTATAGAAGGGTCACCAATAAAATGAGTGGAAATGGAGTAGATTAAAGTGTTTACAGAATCTTGTATTAATTTTCCATAATCATCAATTTCATCTGTTTTTATTGCTGTTAAGATTTCATTCCTTTGGTCTTCGGTTAAATAGTTATCCCACCATCCTTTTAATGTTCCAGTAGAACCAGCAATTAAGAAGTATGCAACTTGTTGGTCAGAAAATTCTGAATTTGTTTGATAAGTTGTGGCACACATGGCCATTTGTGAGAGAATTTGTATCAGATTATGTTCAGAAACTCCATCAATATTCCATTCGTAAATGGCTTCGGAAGTGTATTTATTTTGAAATTTTACATGTGATTCTTCTGTTATTAAATCAGGAGGTGTTGCTCTGGAATAGTATAGTTTTTGTGGTTCTTTCCAGAAAAGTTTGTTTAAAATAGGATCCTTTTCTTCAGTCTCTGATAGAGAGATTTGATTTAAAACAGAAACAGAAGGTTCATCAATTTTTAAAGGCCCGGGCACTCTTGGAGTATCAAAAACTAGTTTTTTCGATCTTTCAGCTACAAGTTTGTCTCTTTTTATTTTAGCAGCATTAAGAAATTCTTTGCTAAAATGTTGAGGCAGTTCAAAAGTTTTAAATAAAGGAGATTTTAATGGTTTAGATATAGTTGAATTTTGGGGTGGAGTGGATTTGGGTTGAGAATGATGTATTAGGGTTTCTATTTTATTTAATTGAATTCCTAAGGTATGAACATATTGATTTGTAAAATTATTTTGCTTAATTATTTTGTTGAACTCTTTATGACTTTCTTCAGATGAGAGAATTTTAAATGGAGTAGCCGATATTTCTAACCCATTATGAGCTATTTTTAGTTTTCTTAATGGGAGATGATTGGATTCAAGAATTTCACCATTATCAAGTTTCCATTGAATTGTTTTATCTATCACATTTATTTCTTTAGGATTTAAATAATATTCTTCTAACCATTGAAAGAAAAACATATGTTCTCCAATTTCTTCAAGGAATTCATAAAATTGACTTTTAATAATAGTTCTTTGTTCATTCTGTATTTTTCTCGTGATTAAAATCTTGGCTTAGGAATTTTCGGTCTGGTTTAAAAATTTTGCTTAAAACATTGCATTCAAGATCATCCATTTGAGATGGAGTTGGTTCTGGTGATCCGGGATCTAAATTAGTAGTTTGATAAACTGGTTGTGTAATACCTGAATTTATTTCTAATCCACGGAGACTGGGTGGGGCAGACGGGATTGTCCTACTGAAATCATTTCTAATGAAAGATGGTTTTAAATCAACAGAAGGTCTGGAAGTAGATCCTTGAAATGAAGATCTTGCCGTAGCAAGTGAGGAAGAATCAAAAGACATTCTTGAGAATTGAATAGTTACTTTTCCTTCTGGATGTTGGATCACATTGGTTGCATTGGAGTTTTGTATAGATTGTTGGGGAATAGGATTATCTAATTCCCATGCTTCGGGAAGAGTAACATCCTTCCAATGAATAGTTTTTGGAGCAACATAATTCGATCTTTGAAGGTCCGTTTGTAGAAGTAATGTTTCTCCTTTTGGTGCTGATTTTAGAGAGTTTATGTGAAAAGTGGATGCCATGGCTTTATAATGGAGTCTAAAAATTAGTGCTATAGGGACTGACCCTTCTTCTAAGAAATAATTAAAAGTTTTAATTTGAAGCGTTAAACATTTCATGATATTTGGTTCTCTAAGATAGACTGTTAGGTTTCGAAAACAATCAAAATTAATAGGTCTATTACATAAACTAGTCTCTACTGTGGCTAAGATGGAGTCTTCATAACGAAGATGCCTAGCGTCTCGCAAAACTAGTAAAAGGGAAGTGTTTATTCCTTCTTTTACCAAAGGTTTAATACCTATCTGAATCATTCCAAAATGAAGATAGTTGAATTTTTTAGCGTGCTTCTTAACAGATTCAGGATTTAATAAAGAAATAGTGGAGTAGGTCTGTGTAAGAGGAATTTGTCTTTCTTCTGTGTTAATAATATAATCATTTGTCTTGAAAAGTTTTTTAAATGTTGATTGTTGATAGATTTCTTCATATTTTACTTTTGGTATACTCCATTTATTTATAGATTTGTTGAAATCTGCTATTGTAATTTCTTCACTATTTAAAGGAGCTTCATTCTAAGAAAATTCGGAAACGGAATTGGTTGAAGAGGAATTTGTCCTTCTTAATAGATTCATTTTTGTTTGAAACTTTCTTTGTAGTTCTCTAAGATGGATATGTCTCAGTTTTTCAGGTGAGCTATACTAACGGTCTTACACTGACTTCTGCCGTAAAAGCACCGAGAACCTTAGAGGCTAGATCTATCTTAGGGACCGTAAAAGAGAGTTTCAAAACAAAAGAGTATCTAATAGAAGAATGATTTCCTCCACCTTGACCTGGCTCGGTAGGTGAAGGCAGAGATGAGTGCGGCGCCGAAGGAGCCGGCAGCAGTAGCGTAGAGCGAGAGCCAACTAGAGACAGACATCCGGACATGGAATTCGCTCTTCTTCACCATGGGGCCAGTGAATCCACGGATCATAAGCCCGAGGTTGCGGGTGTGGGCGGCCGAGGAAATTGTATAGGCGACGACGACGGCGGAGATGTATACAAGGAAGATGTAGGGGGTACGGAAGAACCCGGACGGGAGGCAGAAGACGGCACCGGAGACGGTCGCGGCTCCAAAGACAAGCTGCTGATACTGGCCGTAGTCGAGGCGAAGGGAGAGGAAGGCGAGGGAGGGGGCTGCGAAGATGAGGCCGATGAACCATGAGACGGAGGTCCATCCCAGGGGGGATAAGTTGGATATGTCGTTAGATTTGTGGGTCAACCCCTGGTACCTGGAACACAGCACGCACGCATATGTATTATTATTATTAGTCCACAGATCCTATTAACACTGGGGGTGTTTTGTTTTATACTACCAAAAATTTCTTATGCCAAAATGTAGGTGAGCATCTCATCACCAACAGCATACAAATGAGAAAGAGACATTGTGATGACAAACAAAACCAACCCCTAAAACTATGCTTAATGAAGAATATGGGGGTGATCATAATAATTAGCAAGCACTAAGGAAAGAAGTAAAGGGAAGAGACTGGGCCCCAACCTTACCCAAATTCATGTCATTGTCAATATTAAAAGCAAAGCTGTCGGCCTCCTTTAATTTCCCACAGACGGTAAAACTTTTGTCCCATAACTTCCACAATGCCATCCCCACCATTTCATCATTCTCCACTTTTCACCCTCCTTCACTTGGGTGAGCGATCTGGACCGTATATAATAACATCATATCCTCCGCTGCTTCTCTAAATCATATTATGCCAAAACTACAAGTAGTTAGTGTTGACACATGAGTTTTGTTTTGCCCCTTTTTCTTTAAATCATGATGGAAGCGGCTAACGGTACGTGCACGTAACCGATACGTGCTTTACTAAATTCGACCAAAAAAATAGTAATCATTACTAAAAATCAACTTTTTTTAGTAAAACGATTAGTAAATTACTAAAACAAATTAGTAATCGGTTACTAATTTTTCACTGTTTGACAATTCGTAAAGTTACTAAAAAATATTACTAAAATTTTAGTATTTTTTTACTAAAACAATCAGTCTTTTTTAGTAACCCATTACTAAAAAAACGGTGACTTGAATTTTGTTTTTAGTAATGTTACTAAAATTTCACTGTTCAACTTTAGTAATCGGTTACTAAAAAAACCATTTTATTTAGTAAACGGTTACTAAAAAGTTAGTAATTTTTTTAGTAACTTTCCGAATCGTCAAACAGTGAAAAATTAGTAACGGTTACTAATTTGTTTTTAGTAAAACTTGTAATATTAGTAATTTTCCAGGTTGGCCGTCCGGTGATTTTAGTAATGATTTACTAATTTTGAAACCGAAATTAGTAAATTACTGTTTAACATAGTAAAGTCGTTAGTAAATTACTAAAGTTTTAAATTTTTTTCGTAATCGTTTACTACTTTTTGAACAAAATTTAGTAAACAATTACTAAAATTTTAGTAATTTTACTAAACCGATTACTAAATGCCGAACCTAAAACCGAACCATCTCCCGGTGTAAAATTACAATTTTACCCCTGCGGTAAAATTACTAAACCCATTCCCAATTTCCATTTGTAATTTTACCCCCTTTTGCCTTCGTCCTCGACGTCCTCCTTCCAGCTCAATCCGATCGCTGCCTTCCTCCGTCGTCCCCCCCGGTTCTCCCTGAGCAACGTGCCCTGCGTAATTGCAAATCGCCTTTCGGTACGCTCCTCTTCTCCATCCTCGTCTTCATTTTCCTTTCACCGTCCCCGACCCATTAAACCCTAATCCGCGTTTCCCCCATCTTTTTTTGCTTCTTGCCTTTTCCTTTCGCCGTCCTTTACGGGAAACCCTATCCCGTGTTACCCCCTTGTCGTTCGTCGTGTTCATTTGGCTTTCCCCATCCGGTATGCCTCCTTTGGTTCATCCCTCCCTTGTGTTTCGTGTGTTTCAATTTTTTTCGCCGTCCGGGATCCGTAAACTGTGATACGTATTTTCCCTCTTGTGGTAAGTCGTTTTTGCTGTAGGGGGTCAATTGGGTCGGTGGTCAATGGGTCCATGTTGGTACTGATTTCGGACAATGGTTATATCGCAACGTGTAGTTTGACTTTGGTTATATCTGTCCTGATAGTTTGGTTTTGGGTTTACGGGAAATAGTTCTGTTTCTTATGCAGATATGGATCGAGTAGAGATTGAAGGAGGAGAGATCGGTGGAGTAGAGATTGCAGCTGGTGAAACCAACGTTTCTGGCGGCCATGTTAATACGCCTGGAGTAGAGATTGCAGCTGGCGAAACCAACGTTTCTAGCGGCCATGTTAATACGCCTGATACGTCAAAAAAGAAAAAGGCGAAGGCTGGTGTTGCCCAGGTAAGGTGTACAATGAACGCACTTACTAAATTTGGACATGGTAATTTACATTTATGGATCGAGCTTTTGTTCGTTATATTGTTACAGGATTACCTGTATACCCGCTGTAGTCCGAAGAAATTAATTTCCGTCCTGATGACCTTCAACGAAGCTAAGAGATCTGCTCTAGCTGAACTTGGATTTGATGGCCTGCTTCATCTGTCGAGTAAGCACGTAAATCACACTGTCGTGAAGCTGTGCTTAAGGGCGTTCAATCCGGTTAAGAGGGTGATGACCATCGGTGGAATCGAACAACCATTGATGTCTTGTGATGTGGAAGCCATACTCGGGATACCAACTTCCAAAGTTGGTGTCCCATTTAGCGGGCATATGGAGACAGTACGGGATGATCTGAAGGAGCACATAAAGAGGGGGAAAATATCGCTAAAGTCAGTTGAGAGTAAGCTCCTTTCCAGAGATGTTCCGGATGACCTATGGAGAGTTGAGGCATGTATTTTCATCATAGGAAGCTACTTGTGTCCGACTACCGCCTTTGATATCGACAAAGGTTATCTTCTTGCCACGCGGGATGTTGCGGCAATAAGAAAATTTGATTGGGCTACACATGTTCTTGACTGTTTGTGTACGCATGTAAAGACATATCAGAAACATGAATCGAAGTATATAGGCGGCTGTGTGCATCTACTGCCGGTAAGGTGTTTCACTTTCGTCTTAGTTAAAAATATTGAGCGATTCACCCAGTTGCCGTTCAAGAGGATGCTGTCATCACAGGCATAAGAAATACAAAGAAGGCCGATGAAGCAGAGATCCATGTGAAGGTGATGCACCAACATTCCAATTTAGTTTTACTACTGTAGATGGGTTATTAATTGTTTTATTATTAAATGCAACATGAAAGAGGCTCGTCTACAACAAATGTTTTCAGAAGGCATACTCGTCGTACTACCGAGAGAAAGCCTTCCACATTCATTAGCAGCCCCTTCGTACCACCGCTTCCAGTACCCCGAACAAGAAAACGTGCTCGTGAACTTATACCTGAGGTATAAGATAAAGCAGTTGTTGAAGAGTTCTCCGTAGTTGTTGTTGATGTAAGCTACTTTGTTTATCCGTATATAGGGACTTCAAAATATCATTCCAAAGGATTTCTCGTTAAGTGTGCTGAAATTTTTTACTGCGGCTCAGTTGAATATCTTAAAGTATGCTTGGAATGAGGACCTGGATAATAGGTTAGTGTCACATTCTCGTGGCTTTGTTCTCATGGAATGTTATATTCTCGATTGAAGCGAGTATTGTATGTAACTTTGTTTACTTCTTGTTTCTGCAGTGAATGTCTTTGTGTCACCGAATCTGTCCATGTTAATAGGCATGCTATGCTGTCTGTCAGACCTGATAGATGGATTACCAATGATGTAAGAAGTTCTTGTCACTCAAATTACGGATATACCGACTAGATCTCATTCTGTCAATGTGATACCATAATGCAGATCATAGACTTTCATACCGTCATGTTACAGAACACTGAGGGTTCAGATAAGAAGGGGACGTGGTACCTCACAACTTGGATAGGGGTAGGCGTCACCTGCAGCAATTTAAAAAAAAGGCAATGTGGTTTTACCTTTTTATTAATGAAGTTAAAAACTTCTCAGAATCTTGCCGCAAACCAGTACAGCGAAGCCAAAATGCCCATCATCTCAAAATCTGATGCCGCTTCCCTATATGGTCACTATAAGTCCCACATCGGGAAGAATCATGAAGTGCAGCAGGTAAGTGATATACTCTGTAGCATAGTTTCCATTTTACTAAATTTCACTTCAATTTTTAGTAATGTCTTGCATTAACACTGCAGATTTTAATTCCAGTATGCGTCGCAGCCTCGCACTGGGTATTACAAATAATATCATTTCGGAAGGCCGAGGTGATCATAATGGACACATTGCACGACTCACTAAGCAACTTCAAAGGCCGGGCAGATCTTCATCGCCGTGTTGTAAAGCTGGTGATTGTGATCATGAACCAGAATAAGGTGAAATCCAAGGCGAAAGGTTACGAAATACCTGACATTTGTTCATGGAGCATTACATACCCAGCAAATGTCCCACACCAAATGGACAAAGGAAATTTGTACGTATAAAATCCAATAATGGTCCCTTCCGTAATTATACAAAACTTACCATGCTATGCTATGTATTGGTGGTATGCAGGAACGACTGTGGAATCTATGTCATGAAGTTTATGGCTTTGCCTGAACCACCAGAAGGGGTTGAGAAAGTGGTAATCTAAAATTTCAGCCTACTACAGGTCATATAGTAATGAAGTTATGGTTTATACTCTGTTATATAGTGTCACTGGGCATGGTTTATACTCTGTTTGCCATATAGACCCTCGGGTAGTTACACTGGCGAAATCTGAGTGAATCTCGTATTTTCAGATTGTAGGTGCTGTTGACAGGTTGAAGCTGGTGATAAGTCTTATCAAATGGTCTGGGAATCACATTAGGAAAATTATATTGCAGAAGGTGAAGGAAGACGGCAAGGCCAAGAGGAAGCGAATAGATGAAAGTGATTCAACAGTTTCTGTCCCTGCCGTTCGCGCATGATCACCAACTTTTTTTTGAACTTGCTAACACATAAAGCAAGTATAGAGGTCCTTTTTTGATAACAGATGATGGTTGTAGTGTTAAGGGACCTGACCATGACGGCATTGTGAAAAGATCTCTCTGTTGCTTATGTAAGACAGTTAACAATTATATAGAATTCTGTTGCTTATGTTGCTTATGTAAGACAGTTAACATTTGTAAGAACTTATATCTTAATCTTACATATTTAGCATCCCATAAACAGAGTTCTCTTCGGTCATTACAGGTCCATGGATGTCCGAAGTACTTTCCTTGCCACCGTTGCCAACGTTTATGCAGTCGTTGTCAACGTTTCTGCAGTCCCTCTCTTTTACACCTGTAACTCTCCTACGTACACCATCTTCTCTCTTCAACTCCTCTGTTCCGCAAGTGCGCTCAAGCTCCGCTGTCAATTTTTTAACTGTCTTCTGCAATTTACGAAATGTTCCATCTGTTTTCCCGGCCAAAAAGCACATACGTCTGCAATCTGCCATGAGAATACCCTGCCGCAGATCAGCCACATCAACAGAATATTCCAGCCTTGAAAATCCTTGAGAGTAAATCACTTTGGCTGTCCTAGTCCACCTTTCCATTATCAGATGCTTCGGTATGTTGACGAAGCCTTCTACTTTCGCTATGTGGAATATATGACAACACGGAAATCCAAAGGTCTCGAAATGTAAGCAGCTGCATGTAAGTTCAACTTCATTCTTTGAAGACGATACTTGCACACACCTATGCTCACCCTCGTAACATGACAGTATGTAGACAGTCGCGATATTCCCGTCGAGTACATT
The DNA here is from genome assembly GCA_023653495.1 of Melastoma candidum. Taxonomy (NCBI): domain Eukaryota; kingdom Viridiplantae; phylum Streptophyta; class Magnoliopsida; order Myrtales; family Melastomataceae; genus Melastoma; species Melastoma candidum. The sequence continues at coordinate 5,338,951 of CM042885.1, forward strand.
TTCGACGTAAAATCTCGATTCCTTTTGCATCTCAATCTGAACCTTACGAAACGATGTCATGGTGTTCAAGCGACGTGCATCCTCCTCAAGTCGACGCAACATCGTAATTGTCCTTAACGCCTTTTGCGATGAGTTGAAGTCCTACTGATATTCGCTGTGACGCAGATCAACTACCGCACGCTCAAAGTTATGCACAAAATCATGTAATTTGTGTTTCGCATTCACATATCCCTTCATAAACCGATGCATTCGTTCGCAGCGTTGAGTGCTTCTAAGCTCAGCCCAAAAATGACCATGTAAGTACGTTTGCCACCACATATGTCTGCATGCATAAATCTGTCGCAACCATCTAGTGCTTACCGATCCTGAATGTGATACCATAGTCGACCAGGACTCTTCAACTTCTTCAGATGGTCTACTGCTGTACATGAAGGACGATATATGGGCTCGCAATATCGGATCTTGTACGCGACGCGCAATGTTCCGGCTAAAGTGCCATAAACATAATCTGTGTCTTGCGGAGGGCCAAACTTCTCTAACAGATGCAATCATCGCACGGTCGGCGTCCGTGACAACGCTAATAGGATGTTTCCCTCCCATTACCTGCGTATGAGTACGGAATAGCCAAGTGTAGTCATGAATTGTTTCAGAAGTCATCAAAGCAGCACCAAATACAGTAGTTTGATGATGATGATTAACTCCCACGATGATGATCATTTGCATCCCATATTTGTTCGTCTTGAACGTAGAGTCTAGAGCTATAACATCGCCGAAAGCCTGGTAATCAGCAATGGATGTACTATCGGCCCAATATATGCGACTGACTTGGTCATTTTCAACATAAGTTTCATAGGTCATACCACTCTCACTACTCTTCCTGGAAAGGAGGTAAGCAATGACGGAATCACAAGTACGGAAATCCCGGGCTGACTCTTCCTTCAACTTTCTGTTATTGAGGTCTTTCATCAGGAAACCAACATGTTCGTGTCCCCCGGATACGTGTACAAGTAGTCGCATAATATCACACTGCCTGAATCCAACATCGAGCATTCGGTGAACAAATGTCATATCTTGCTCGGAAATCTTGCGCCTTTCCCGCATTAAATATGACAAACCATTGCGGACCATTTCATGATTGTGTTCTAACTTAATCACAACCAAATTCCATTGTCCGTTCATCTCTACTCTAGCTTTGAAGAAACAACTGCAACCTGTCTTCACAGACGGCCTAACCCGACTACGTTCCGTCAACACATGGGGATCAGAACTTTCACCTTCCCTTGAGCAAACCCACTTTCTCATAACACATTCATTGTTTCGAAGCTTCTGACGATCTCTTCTCCTAATTGAAAAGCCATGTACCGTCGCATAGATTTTAATGAACTCTTCAACTTCTTCAGAAGTACAGAAAGACATACTGAACAACTGGTCCTCATTCATGTCCGTTACTATATTGAAGAGTTCATTCGTATCCTGCTCACCTACAATCACGGATATCAGGTCACGCTGGACAGATTTTCTTGCATAATTGGAAGCAAACAGATTGGAAAAGTGACGACACGATTACTCACCAAATCGTGGGTGCTGCTGATTGAAGACACTATCCATTTCTTCTAAGAACATAAGACAAAGATGGTATCCCGTAATGCTGATCTCGTAATGGGCCACTTCTGCTTCCACGGAATGTAATGGGCAAACGATGCTTGATAAAAATATACCTGGTTTACGATGCTTTCTGGTTTCTCAGGCAAACACTCCGACGAATCTGTTGTTCGGGGAGGAAGGGTTATCGGACGTTCAGTCTAAACGAATGAATGATTACGAGAACGCACCTCATGTCAGCATTGTCGATGGCACCGTGACGTCGAGTTCACGCACGGCATATTGAAGCGGGTGGAGTAAACGGGGATCGCAGCTCACGTCATTTTCTGAACAATGAAGGGGGTTGGAGTCGCCGATCGGAGGGGAGGTTCGGATGGGATGAACGGAGGAAAGCGGCTCATCAAGAACTCTTTGATTGGGGACCGACCATCGGATTGAGCTGGAAGGAGGACGACGAGGACGAAGGCAAAAGGGGGTAAAATTACAAATGGAAATTGGGAATGGGTTTAGTAATTTTACCGCAGGGGTAAAATTGTAATTTTACACCGGGAGATGGTTCGGTTTTAGGTTCGGCATTTAGTAATCGGTTTAGTAAAATTACTAAAATTTTAGTAATTGTTTACTAAATTTTGTTCAAAAAGTAGTAACGATTACGAAAAAAATTTAAAACTTTAGTAATTTACTAACGACTTTACTATGTTAAACAGTAATTTACTAATTTCGGTTTCAAAATTAGTAAATCATTACTAAAATCACCGGACGGCCAACCTGAAAAATTACTAATATTACAAGTTTTACTAAAAACAAATTAGTAACCGTTACTAATTTTTCACTGTTTGACGATTCGGAAAGTTACTAAAAAAAATTACTAACTTTTTAGTAACCGTTTACTAAATAAAATGGTTTTTTTAGTAACCGATTACTAAAGTTGAACAGTGAAATTTTAGTAACATTACTAAAAACAAAATTCAAGTCACCGTTTTTTTAGTAATGGGTTACTAAAAAAGACCGATTGTTTTAGTAAAAAAATACTAAAATTTTAGTAATATTTTTTAGTAACTTTACGAATTGTCAAACAGTGAAAAATTAGTAACCGATTACTAATTTGTTTTAGTAATTTACTAATCGTTTTACTAAAAAAAGTCGATTTTTAGTAATGATTACTATTTTTTTGGTCGAATTTAGTAAAGCACGTATCGGTTACGTACACGTACCGTTAGCCGCTTCATGATGGGATAAACTGGGGATTTTTAGTATTATCTTTTTTGTTTGAGACAAAAACTGTTGGCTTGGCGGAATCTCGCCGGACTTATATAAAAGAAAAGGACCATTTCAGAAACAAGAGTACCAAAAACCCTTTTGATTTTGTATTTTACCCGTGGTTTATTTTTTGGGAGTGAAGGTGAATGAACCTAAATATGCACGTGGTTCTTCTTCATTCCAGTTTTAAACAAAGGGAAAAGAAGAAATGGTCATTTACACCCTACCCAAAAAAAAAAGACAGATATGAAGAATCGAGGTGAAGTAGTAGTACTAGTAGTAGTAGTCCCTTCTTGCTCTCTCTACCAAGATCAAAATTTGTGAAAACCCCACAAGAAGAAGAGTTTGAAAAATTCTTGAACTTGCAACCCAAAACCCCACATAAAGATCAAGTAGTTACGGTGGGAAAAGCCCCCCACAAACAACACTTGCTTTCCCGATTTCCATCTTCAAGGAACCCAAAAGAAAAATGCAAAAACAATCGAGTCCCTTAAAACAACAAGGACAGAGAGACAGGAGAGACTGTAGGAGTGAGTAGTAAGGAGGAGGGGCGGGGGACTAACAGTCTGAGCTCGCTGGCGTGACATGGGAAGCCGCGGTCGCTCTTGCTCCAGCCGTGGGGGGGGGCACTGGAGGAGGACCCACCACCTGGCTGATGATGAGTGGGAAAACCACGGGGATGAGGGTCATCTCTATGAGGTAGGTGCACCAGCCGTAGAGTTTCCAACCCCACACTTCCACCTTGGAGGGCTTGTCCTCCGCTGGGGGTGGTGGCTGCGGGACACGGGCCTGGGGGGCAACCTGGACTCCCCCAGGAGGGGTGGGTTGGGAAATCATCTTGCCTATGGAGGTGGAGGTGGTGGAGTCTGTCATTTGTTCTTGGTTTATGGGAAAAAAGTTGAGGGTAGGGAAGGGCGGTGTCTGTGGTTCATGGGAGGAAGTTCTGTATATGCGTTTAAACTCATAAAATATTTTTAAGTGTTTTCTCGTTCACATAAACAACAAGATGACTAGAGGAATTCGGATACACCCAGGATTCTTCTTTATCCGAGACATTTGCTTTTTAATTTTCTAATATAATTTTCAAAAGATGAATTAAATTGAATTAGAAAGGGGACTTTAGCTTATAGATTAGAGAAAAAAAATATAAAACCGGAGGAAAAAGGTTGTGGTAATGATGCCCCTTATTATGCAAAAAGAAAAAAAAAGAAGTCCATGCCAGCTACTAAAGCCCATCATCATCTCACATGCTTACATATCCCCCTACAAATGAATGAGCGGGGAACTAGGCGGCGGTCCGTGAAGGAGTCACGGGCTTGAGTGTTGGATAGCGCTCATCGGTGCTCGGGAGCTAGGCTCGGGTATCGAATTTGGGCACGAGACAAGGCGTGTGCAGAATGCGGAGGGCTCTGGTGCGAGTGCTAGAGCGGTGTTCGTGAGCGAGGCACGAGCATATGATCCCGAATCCCTTGTGGGGATCGGCTTAGGCGTTGGATCTTGGCTACACTCGTTGGCGGACTAGCGGGTGGCGGGCAGCACGGCCGAGGGACGTGCATTGGAGGCAATCGTACGAGGGCGCGAGCGTCCGAGTACACACTGTGGACAGACTCACAAAAAAGGAAAAACTGGAAAATGGGCATGGAGAGATACGTGCCGGACAATAGAGATGCGATGCGGATGCGACGAGATGTATGGGTCGGGAAAGGAATCTGGTTGTTGGGCATTCCAGGTGTGCGAAGCTGCAGTGGTGGCATGCCGTAGGAAGCAACGAAGATTCCATGGATGATGCTTGTGGGTATTTGCTGATGGAAGAGTCCTGACGCAAGCTGCAGGCGATCCTTCGGATGGCTGCTGTAAGAGGCGACAGTCCCCTGACGTGAGTGCAGACGACCCTTGGTGTTCCTGGCAGCTGACGACCGTTGGTGTTCCGGGACTGTTGGGTTCCTCGTGTCCGCATGGTGTCCAAGTGTCAATTGTCATGTAATCTTATTGTAACTCCCCTTAGCTCCTACAAATGAGTGAGCAAGGACTTGGGCGAGAAGGGAGCATATGTAAGCATGTGAGTGTGCTTAGCTGGAGCCCGTTGTACACACGAGAGTCTTGTAGTCCCTTTGTATTATTGTGAGTGATAATACGGTAATTGCCACACCACCCAAGCACGACCAGTCATTTTACTCACTATCCCAGGAATATAATGACCTCGACCCAGAACACCCAACCCAACAAGATGGCGTTGGGCGGGTAGCATTACTAGATTGAGTTGGCCGTAGTAGCGTCTCGGACCCGTCACAATTGCTTACTGTGGGCGGTCTCACAGAAAAGGGAAAACTGACAAAAGGGCATGGAGAGATACGTGCTGGACAATGGACGATGCGATGCGGATGCGACGAGATGTACGGGTCGAGAAATATGGTTATTGAGCGTTCCAGGTGTGCGAAGCTGCAGTGGTGCCATGCCGCAGGAAGCAACGGAGATTCCATGGATGATGCTTGTGGGTGGTTGCTAACGGAAGAATCCTGAAGCAAGCCGCAGGCGACCCTTCGGATGGCTGCTACAAGAGACTGCAGTCCCCTGGCGTGAGTGCTTCCAACCCTTGGTGTTCCTAGCTGCGGAAGGCCATCGGTGTTCCGGGATCGTTTTGTTGCTCGTGGCCGCATGGTGTTCTAGTGTCCAGTGTCCATTGTCCATTATCCGCATGGTGTTGCTCTTGGCCCCTACAAATGAGCGAGCGGGGACTTGGGCGAGAAGGGAGCATATGTAAGCATGTGAGTGTGCTTAGTGGGAGCCTGTTGTACACACGAGAGTCTTGTAGTCCCTTTGTATTATTGTGAGTGATAATACGATGATTGCCACCCAACGCTCAAGCCCGTGACTCCTTCACGGACTGCCGCCTAAGCAGCCTTGCTCAAGCCTCGCCAGTTGATTGGTAAATGGCCCCTGTCTGACCCTGTGACAAACGCAATTCGGTGTTCCAAATCCGAACCAAACCAAATACCGAAATTTCAAATTCCAAATTTCTAATTTTTTGTCATCCAAATATCGAACCGAGTTCAAAAGTTCCAAATCTCGTCAGTGGTACTTGAAATTTGATGAAGTAGTGACTTCTTTTGGCTTGTTGAGAAGAAAGTGGATCATTGTATCTACTTAAAGACTAATGGGAGCAACTATATTTCTCTGGTCTTGTATGTTGACGACATCCTCCTTGCTAGCAGTGATGTTGGTTTGTTGTATGAAACTAAAAAGATGTTGACAAGGTCTTTTGATATGAAAGACCTCGGGGAGGCGTCTTTTGTTCTTGGGATAGATATACGTCGAGACAGATCTCGTGGGCTATTGGGACTCTCTCAGAGAGCATATATTGACTGAGTGCTCAAACGTTTTGAGGTCGAGGGTTATAAGCCCAGTGTTGCGCCTGTACAAATCGGGGACAAATTCAGTAAAAATCAATGTCCTAAGAATGATTTCGAAAAGAATTCGATGATGAATGTACCCTATGCTCGTTGGGAGTTTAATGTATGCACATGTATGCATAGGCCAGATATTGCATTTACAGTGAGTGTTCTCGGCATATATCAGTTTAATCCGGGTCCCGAACATTGGATGGCTGCCAAGAAAGTCATGAGTTATCTGAAGGGGACACGTGATTATATGCTTGTATACAGGCGCTTAGACAATCTTGAAGTAGTGGGTTATATTGATTCTGATTTTGGTACATGTCCAAATGATATGAAATCTACTTCAGGAAATATATTCATGATGGCTGGAAGCGCAATTTCTTGGAAAAGTGTGAAACAAACTTTGACAGCTTCCTCCACTATGCAAGCAGAGTTTGTGGCATGTTATAGGGAAGTGATACACGCTATTTGGCTTAAAAACTTCATATCGGGCTTGTGGTTGTTGATTCTATATGCAGACCACTGAGAGTATTTTGTGATAACAGCGCGGTTGTGATGTTCTCAAAGAACAATAAGAGTTCTAGTGGTTCGAAGCATATAGAAATCAAATATCTTGCTATCAGGGGTTATGTAAAGAAAGAGGATGCTGAGATTGAACACATCTACACTAACACATGATTGCAGTCCCCTTAACATGGTATTTTTCATGTTCATGTTACCAGCATGGGGTTGTAGAGTCTTTTGATGTACTTGGTTAATGGGAGTCTTTGTTTTAATGGTTTTGACGTCGATGTTGATGTAAGGTTTGAGACATTTGATGGTTTCAATATTATATAATGATCATCTGTTATTCATTTTATTAAATGTTACATGTGCACATGTTTGAAAGTCTCCAAATCTGGTGTCTATCATGAGCATGATGGTTTTGTCAACCTAGTATGACTCTGATGACACCATTAAGTTTCTCGCGAGTTTTATGTTTGAGACATACGGGCATTAGTGCCAATTTATTGCATCCGGCTTCTTAGAAGCATTAAGTTCACGGATGGGTACTATAATTTCACTGAGGTATGCAGGTTGCATAGGTTTTCTCTGATTTCAGTGAAATATAAAGATTACAGAGGGATTTTCCTGACTTCTGTGAAGTATAAAGGTTACAGGAAAATTTATAGAACCGACCGAAAATAACATCGTTATGATCACCATTGAGAGATATTGTTTTCGGCTACACCGCCACATTGACCTATTGACGTTGGAGTTGTGGATGCTCGTGATTATGGTTGTCCAATGTCGTTAAATGATGTGATGACGATCATGGTTCAGTGTTAGTGACTTTAATGGTCTAGGCGGTTTTGAGATGTTGTCATGTATATTGTTTATTATGACATGGTCATATCTGTGTATAGCCCGAGAGTCGTTTTAAAACTAAATGTTTTGAACTTTGAAATTAATCATAGCCCAGTGGGAGAATGTTGAAAATTTTTATAAATGTTTTATTTTATTTTGTTTTTTTAAATTCCTTTGGGCTATAATTAATTGTTTTGTTTATTTTAAAACGAACTGTATATTAATTACGGGATAATGCATGATAGCCCCTTTTGGTTTTAGCTAATCTATGGGCTTTTGCGATGTCTCGATTTTTGTTATTAATGTGGACTGGACGGCAAATCAGTGTATGCCAAATGTCGACGGAAGACCGTGATGGAAGGGCCCGTCACATTTATAATAGCGCTAGGACCCCTCTCCTACTGATGTATCGATACTCCCACTGATATATCGATAGACAGTTCCATCGGCCGTCTTACAGATTGTATCTACAGATCTCGGCTTCTGCGATTGTTTTAGAGATTATGGAACAAACAGATACACTTCTGTTTTCTCCCTATTTTGTGTCCTAAATCGACTGTGGCGATTTTGGTTTGCGATTAATTCGCTTACAACACATGCTTATGTTCTGGTGTTAGCGGGTCGAATCCGGATTAGTCGAAGCGAAGTTCCGAAAACCGGACGGAAAATAAAAAAAAATTATCAAAGCTTCGGAACTGACCACACCACAACAGTCACTCCCTCCTGGATTCACTCCACCCTTTCCCCTTATAGTCTGGGCCAGGAGCGCTGCTTCTGTGATGCTGATCTTCCTTTGTTTGATTATAAGCAAAAGAGGTTCAAATGAAAAGGGGTCAAAAACCATAAGACGACGTTAATGCATACTTTTGGGTGTTAACCATCACGATCAGCCTCCCGTGGATAACAGGTTCACTGTGAAATGGAGCAGCAACACATCCCACTGGGGTCGTATGCCAACATCAGTAGCACAAAGAACCGGGATCATCCAGGGAGCTCAAAAGGCAAAAGAATCCGACGCCTCCACAAAAGCTGGGGGTAGAAAGGGCAGGCTTTCACCCAGCAAGCCAGCCCAGATGCCATACTTTCTCCTGTTCCTTTGTACCACATTGCACAAGCTTCAAGCATTTGAAGAAATGTAACACATACTATTGAAATGAGACCATCACTTATTCCTCCTTGCCAGGAGATAACACCACCACTAGCGCGAATTGCAAGTGGCGGAATTACACCCTATCAGTAACATGGACCGTATTTCTTAAAAACGAATGGTAAAGTCATAGAGTCCCAACGAAAATAGTGATCATATCAATCCAGGAACTTCGTCAAAGCGATGGCATGAAGCAAAGGGCAAACCCAATTGGCAGAACAACATTTGACTCGTGCGAGGAAGTCGTAGCCAAACAGCGGCTAAGCCAATCTTATTAATCGTGATTATTTATATCCCGGGAATTCCGATAGATGCACCCAACAACCATGATTGAAAAAAGTAGCTATGCCTCATCAATCAATAATCTGAGATGGATAGTGTTGAAACAATACTAAAAAAAGCAAGCATTTGGAGAACAAAAATCTGCATCCTACTGTTTTTTCAGCTGACAGCGGGCGGCTTGCAGCACAAGGATATTGGCATCAATCATCGTCCTCATCTGCAGACGGTTAATAGACAACTGGTTAGTTGATACTTGATAGGTTTCTTTGTTTTACCCAGCATTCACAAAATGTCAGAGAACAACTTTTGCTCTCTCCCGGACACCACAGACACATGATGAACTCAGAAGACAGTTTCAGCAGCACCAACGTAATCTCTCTGTAAAGCCAAGTGGAGAAGAAACAAAAATGTCAAACTAAATTAGGAGAAGACTCATGATGTGAGCTAAGCATGAGTCCATCAGTGTCCAAGTGTGGCTGACATTCATTGCCAAGGTCTTGAAATTGTTGTTAGGAGAAGACTCATGATGTGAGCTAAGCATGAGTCCATCAGTGTCCAAGTATGGCTGACATTCATTGCCAAGGTCTTAAACTTGTTGTTGCCACGGTCTTTTTATCTTCAGACCATGCTAAATAGATGAAACAACAAGCAGTCCTCATGGCATACAAAGAGGATTAGCCACATTGATCTCATATCTTTAGATGGCTTTAGAGGATCCCGTATAACTAGTTCCAAAATTGTTGCTGATGTCCCACCAAAGTCAACAAACTGATGACAAATCTGGGATCGCTTAAGCACAAGTAAAAGGCTCACTATCCTAGAACCTCAGGGACAGTTGCATATGTGAAAGGCGTTTCGTTTTTGCAATATCAATAGACAACAGTTGTGGAAAATCAATACCGAGGTCGTTCATCCGAGAAGCTTTTTCAATTCTCAAATGGGAAAACGCGGAGTGGGGGAAAGATTGATCCCTTTTTTTTTTTCATTTTGAAGCGCGGAATCACGCAAGCGAGTAAATGGGGTGGAGGAGGAGGTGTACCGAAGTAACGGCGCTCGTTGGCGGCCTTAGCCTTCTCAAGCATCTTGTCGAGATCTTCCTGGAGCTTGGCATCCCACTTGACCAGCTGGTTGACGAACACCGCACCAAGGCCCATCCCCAACACGTGTTCCCATGGATCTAAAACCACCCAAAAACAAACAATCAAAAATCGACGATCGATTGAACCCTTCTGGGTAGTCGTTTCAGTCACCACCAAGCAAACCGAACCCAACAAGAACCCCCGAAAATGGGGAAAGATCAAAAAGATTTGTGGGGGGGAGATGGGAGGAAGGGGAACGAACGGCGCATGTAAGGGAGCTTGCGGAGGGCGTTAGAGTACATCTGGGTGCCCAACCCCAGCAGAGCTCCCGTCATCGTCGCGCTCCACGCCATTCTTCGTCTCGTTCTCCGTCTGCCGCTCTCCACAGGACGGGGGGAGGAGGAGGAGGAGGAGACTGTTGTGTGTTTGGGGGTGGGGGCTTCCATTCTTATTACAGGCCCAAACCCAATCCCATACTCCTTTCGGACAAAGCCCAATTGGGCTCGGCTGTAAAAAAAACATATCATGTGTTATCCGAATTCATTTAAAAAAGGATCACTAGGATTTCACATAAAATATTTTCCAAAAAAAGAGGGAGTTGTGCCTGCTGGGGATGGTTGAACAAAATCCAGTCAAAGTAAAGGAGGTGAGTAATTAAGATGGATAAGAAATCGAGAGGACCTTTTTAAATATAAATGGCATGGCTTGTGTGTCCGTAGCCATCCAACCCAACAATGCATGCTTTGCATGTCCATATGGTTTGCGTTTCCTCCTCCCTTTTGGTTTTTCAACATCCCCCCAAAACAAAATTTAGGCAAATCCTCCCTCCCTTCGGAATGAGAAACCTTAAATTGTAGCTCGTCGTGTCGGAATCGTACGTAGTTCCTCTCCCTCCTCTCTTTTATGGATTTGGATTGAATCGATCGTCTTCGTCCTCATCCTTTCTCTTCTTGTTTTTCTGAGCGCTGGATTCCTTTCCCAACTCTTCCTCCCTCCTCTCCCCCCTCCTCTTGATCATCTCATTGCTCGCCTCTTCTTCTTCTCAAGGCCTCATCTCCTATGATCCCTTCCTCGCCGGCCTCCTCCACGTGATCGCCCCCGGATCCCCCTGGGGAATGGCGTCCTCTCATGTGGAGATCGCCTCTCCCTCCCCTTTTCATTGTGTCCTCAAGGATCACAGCCGAAGGCGCGATCGACACCCTGACCCCAACAAGGCCGCAATGACCCCCCAGGATACCTTCCACAATAAGTTGTTGAAGAACCTCGTCAGGGATCACCTCCCGGCATTCCCAGCCGAGGTTGGCAAGGTTAAGGATGGTAGGATTGACCCCTGGTTCATCAAGGAGCCTAGGAACGAACCCCGTGGCGATGCCTTTGAGAGAGAAGGTGAATGTTCAGCCTTGTCCCTGACTCAGGCTCGGATCGTGGATAGGTGGGCGGCGCAGCAGGCCAGGGGAATGGTCTCCACCATTGAGAAGCACGCGCAGGTGGCTGACCTTTTGTATGAATCTGACTCGCGGAAGCCCGTGACATCCACGTCCCTGGGGGATACCTCGCCAACGGAATCCTTGGACAATGCGAACAAAGGTGCCTTTTCCCTCGTGCAAATGTGGGAGGCCAGGTTGTCTAGGCCGAATGGCAACACCACCAATTCCATTGGATGCTGCAGCCGTAGCAATTCCTCGGCATTGAGCTGCCCAGAGAACGTCATGAATTCCCCTAGAGAAGACACCTTGTCATATTTTGAAGGAGCTCACCAGACAAATGAGGATCTGCTCGTGGACTGGGAATCCGATGGTGCAGGCACGGGTAAGGACCCTTCACCTTCGTTTAAAGGCCGGGCTTCGAGTGCATCGGATAGCGAGAGAGGCAGGGTCGCCAATATCATTAGGAGACTGACATCAACCGGCGATGCAAATGAGAATGATGCATCTCCTGCTGCTGAATCTCCATATAGAGAGCGGGAACGTACACATCATCATGGCCATGCTATCGCGGACCAAAAACTTTTTCTCCATGCGGCAAGTTCTCCAAGGATCAGAGGAAGGCAAGCCTTCTCAGACTTACTCATGCAGATGGAGCGTGATAGGCATAAGGAGCTAGAAACTCTAACGGACCGTTGTGCAGTTTCAAAATTCTCGCAAAGGGGTCGAATCCAAGTACATCTCTTTTTACCGTCGTGTGTCGTTTAGGAATAACAGTTCATTTCTCTGTTTTATTTTTCCGTCCGAGATGACGGCACCAGTGAAAAAATGCAGGCCCACCTCAAGCTCAAACTTCTCCAGCATGGGTTGGCGGCACGTGAGCGGCACCCTCTCAATCTGTTTCGAGGCCCCAGCAGAGGCAGTGCACCAAATAATCCGAGCATCCCGCCACTCAGGTGCAGTTCATGCCTGGTGGTACTATTTGTTTTAGGTTCCTGCGATAATCTCACGTCCCGAACTACGCCAAACTGTCTAATTCATTGGCTTAACCCAGCTCCCTATATCAAAACAGGGAAATGATTAAGACCACGGCAGAGCTCGACCTTAAAGAACACAAGGGGTTGGTGGATCTCGGTGCCTCTCCTCGGCATATTATGAGCAATGTCTCTCAGATGGCGACTACTTCAGCGAGTGATCAGCCATCTGATGACTTCGATGACAAGGTGTGCAGAAGCCTTCAGCCAGACTCAGAAGTTATGGCTCCCCCATCAATGGAGTCTACCACTAGCAAATATGACGATGATTCGGTTGCAAGGGTGTCAGATTCCACTGTTGAAATACTCAGCTATGAAGACCCTAGTCTGGAATGCCAGCAATCAATGGATGCATGTTCGTCTTTGGTTTTATGGTATGAAGATGAACAAGAAGCCGATGAAGAGCTACCAACAATGGAGAGCAATTATGACTGGATTAGTAAGATATCCCGCCCGAGAAGCTATTGGGAGGACCGCCGACAGTCATGGTACCGGGAGATGCTTGAGCAGGACTCGGCGAATGAGGACATTCTTCATCTCCTTCGGAGGTACAAACATGAACATTGCAAAGCTGGTTGTAAGCATTAACATCACTGCATCAACCTAGATTTGGTTATTTTGGTGCTTTCTGTGCCCAAGAACTGACTCTTTTCTGGCAATACAAATCCAGGAGAAGGGTGTCCACATTTCTATGCAGCGATTTCCGAGAGAGGATGGATGACCTCATGGTTTCCCATTTCCATAAGCAGAATGACCTATTAGCTCTACCCGAGGATGCTCAAATCCATCTGGACTTTCCCATGTTGGTGAGTACACTAGCTCGTGACCGTTCGGCTAGCCACCAACAACAGAGCGACGTCGGAGAGCCGGTGCAAGATGGGGAAAGGGTTCAATTGCAAGTGGAAGAAAGTGGGGCCTGGGACATCGGGGAGGTAATAGATAGAGATAGCAACGAAGCAGGGCAGGAGCTGTCGGCTGAGGAAGCAGCAGTGGAGGAATTAGTGGTGGAGGAAGATGAAAGAAGCATGATCCGAGAGCAGTATCACGAAGCCAGTGACCATTCCCGTCACAGCCCTCTATCCTCGCGGTCTTCCTCCTCCTTTGAATCTCTGACGAGATCATGGGGTTTCGAAGCTCATGACCAAGCAGCCTGCCTCTCCTCTGCTCAATCTCCACGGTCACGGGCATATTACATGGACCCCCTGCAGCACACGAGATCGATAGACCCTCTCTCCTTGGTGACCTTTTATTCCTTTGTCTGCTCATTGGATCCTCCCATTTGTGGCACGTAATGCTTATGTCGTTACATGAATCCACAGGAGATCGAGCTCATAAACGAACTGAGGGGACAAATGAAGCAGCTCCGACGCGAGATGTCCGAGCTCAGAAGGTCGATAAAAACCTGCATAGATTTTCAAGCCACCATGCAGTTTACCATGAAACAAGAGATTAGTTCGTCAGGTAGGCCATGCCTTCTCCCTCATCTATGGGTGGTTAGCAGTATATATTATTCCTCTTTACCGGGCTGATGAAGCTGTCCTGTGGAGACACAGAAAGGGGCGACGGGATGTCGATGAAGCAGATGCTACGGAGGAGCAGCTGCTGCATCTGCTACGACAAGCCCATAGACTCTCTCCTTTACAGGTCTGTCGATGCTCTTCCCGTTCAACCTCTCAACCTTGTGCGCCCTGACAGCTTGACCTCATTTGCATTTGATCCAGGTGCGGGCACATGTGCATGTGCCTCGAGTGTGCCGTCAAGTTGCAATTTGGCAGCGGGAAATGCCCGACTTGTCGAGCCCCTATCGAGGATGTTGTGAGGGCATATCCAGATTCACGAGAGTAAAACTACCCTGTTTCTACATTTTTTTATATCTTTTGGGTGAACCGAGTTCTTGCTCCAGAGGACCGTTTTTAAAGGATCAAGCAGCAGCTGACAAAAATTGCAAAAGCCTTCCCGCGACGACGACGACGACCGGGGTAGTAGCACATAACGGATGTGATCTTGCTCGAGCAAACACGGAAAAGGATCTCGTGGCCATTGTCTTCTTTAACTTTGAATAGTCCAAGCAGTTTTGATGCAAAATCTCTGTACTGTAATGTTGTTGTTGTTGCCAGATTCATTCTTTTGTGTTGGGTTTTGTCTGTTTATATAGTTAGAAATTGTGGGAATACGAGGTGGGTTTTTGTTATTAAACAACTTTTAAAAATTTAAATAAAAAATACATCTGCGATTCTTTAACGAGCTTAGATAAATTTAAAACTTAAGAAAATATCCGTTATTTCACCATCCTCCTGCCAAAACACAATAGAAGAATGCCGAGAGAGAGAGAGAGAGAGAGAGAGAGAGTAATCCTAGAGATCTTCCATCTCCTTAGCCTTGGGAAGAACAAAATTACATTCTCCAATCAGAAAAAGGAATTTATATGTATGCGAAAAAGTGTAGTAGTCCACCCCAGATCGGACGATTCTTTCTTTTCAATTTCTTTTTTTTTTTTTAAATCGATTTATGAAAGGAAATAAAAATATATTACACCCCCAGTCAAGCCTTAAACATAAAAAAAGGAAACAAGTAGGAATAATTTCTGGAAAGAAGTATTAGGGAAGAATCCAAGGAAAACAAAGAACACACACATACCCCCAGTTGGAACCCACCCCCCACACAGCAACACCCACCTGTCTGGCCACGACCAACGGAGATAAAAGGAAAAAGAGAGAAGACAAATTGCTTGTAATCATGTTCACATCAAACCCACCTCCCCTTGTCTGAAAACAAAAAGCCAAACATCACCCACCCCCTACCCCAACCCCAACCCCAATGTTACTGTAAAAGGCAGGGTTCCTCTGCTCTGTGTGTATCGAGCCTTGCTTGACGTGGGAAATGGGGAAGGAGAAAGACATCAAGGGGGAGAGCGACCGCCGGGCTCTGCTGGGCTTCCTCTGGAATTGTGCCGCTGAGCTCAAGCTCCTCCTCACTGCCCTCTTCGTCCTCTGCACCCTCGCCACCCTCCTCCAGTTCCTCCCTCCCCGCTTCCTCTCCACCAATCCAAATGATCTCCGCTCCTGCATCTCCCCCGTCCCTCCCTCTCCCTCTCCCCCTCCCCCTCCCCCCAGGTCGCCTGCTGAGCTCGTCGTTGAGCCAGGCCTCATCCGGAGGGCCTTCCACCCCTACGGCTGGGCTGCCTACAGCTTCATCACCATGGGCGCCTACCGCGGCGGACCCCACACCTTTGCCGTTGTCGGCCTCTCCTCCAAGACCCTCCACCTCCACGCCAACCCCTCCTACCACTGCCAGTGGCTTCCTTCCAACTCCACCTCTAACTCCACCCCCGTCATCTCCCAGCATTCCTACAAGGTCCTACCCGACTGGGGCTACGGCCGCATCTACACCGTTGTTGTCGTCAACTGCACCTTCTCCAACCCCGTCAATGCCGACAACTCCGGCGGCAAGCTCCTTCTCCATGCCTCCACGTCCGGTGGTGGTGACCTCAGCCTCAACCTCACCGACACCATGGAGGTGCTCGAGGAGCTCCCCAGCAGCGTGGACTTCTCCGTCTTCACCTCGGAGCCAAAGTACGAGTATCTCTACTGTGGATCTTCCCTGTATGGGAACCTCAGCCCCCAGAGGGTGAGGGAGTGGATGGCCTACCACGTGAGGCTATTTGGGGGCAAGTCACACTTTGTCATCCACGATGCCGGCGGGGTGCACCCGGAGGTCCTGGAGGTGCTGAGGCCTTGGATGGAGTTGGGCTACGTCACCATCCACGACATCAGGGGTCAGGAGAGGTTCGATGGCTACTACCACAACCAGTTCATGGTGGTGAACGACTGCCTCCACAGGTACAGGTTTGCCACCCGGTGGATGTTCTTCTTCGACGTGGACGAGTTCATCTATGTCCCGCCGAGGAGCACCCTGAGGTCGGTGATGCATTCCCTGCTTCCCTATACCCAGTTCACTATCGAACAGGTGCCTATGAGCGGTCAGATTTGCTTCTCCAATGATCCCGGCGCCACTTATAGGTAACTCTCAACCCCTTCTCCTCATTTCCTCACTGCTCACATTCCGATCTCTTTCTTTCATCGATGAATATAATCTAAGAATTTGTTTTTGAGCTTATTGGTTGTCTATTGCCTGAAGCTATTGGGCACAAATCAAGCGAGAATCGTCATTCTAGATCTATAGGATTTGGTTTCTTAGCTCAATACATTGATTTACATTTACCGTTGATGACGGCATCAATAGGTGAGATGTGATCTAGATGCAATTACTTGATCCGGAAACATCTTCGAATTTTAGGAAAGCCAAGCAAGTATTAGCCAGCACAAAAGTTTGTCTCTCCCAAATGGAGGATGACTGCTGATTGGATTAGTTGCGGCTTTAGGCATGTTGTGATGGTAGGAAATCTGTGTTCCATTGGACTTGGTGTAGCTGTATTAGGTGATGGGGCTGGCTCGGTGTCCTACTGGGCAGGATGTTCGGTTGTTCCTGTTTGCCATTCATCGATGGGAGGGACCGAACTGATACATTGCATCGGTTATGCCTGGCTAAGGCAGTGATCGGTCTTGCGTAACAGCAGCTCCTGATCGATTTAGCCCCGTCGGAATATCAGAAACAGTTGTGGTTGTTTAATCAGGTGGTGTTGCTTTATCACGATGAAGGCCAACCACGATTCATGGCTCTGGGCATTGCATTCTAGGAAGTTGGGTTATGTGGTTTCTTCAGAGAAATTAGTGTATCATATTCATGATTTGGACGTCATTGTTTATGGCAATTAGTACGTCCCCGGGTCACTTTCTGCACCTTAACCGCCTTGAATGTCGGTTGCTTTGTCCCTCTTAGTACTTGAACTCGCTATCAAGTGCTGGCACCGGATATCTCATCGGAACTTGTATTTTTTTTGGGTGGCGAACAGGAAATGGGGTATCGAGAAGCTGGTGTACAGGGACGTGAAGAGGGTGATGAGGAGGGACCGAAAGTACGCGGTGCAGCCGCGCAGCGTGTACGCAACTGGGGTGCACATGTCCCAGAACCTAGATGGGCAGACGATGCACAAGGTGGATCGCATGAAGTACTTCCACTATCACGGGACGATCGCCCAACGGCGGGAGCCCTGCCGGATGCTGACCAATTCCTCGGAGCTCACGGCAGACTCAAACCCTTACGTCCTGGACAACAGGATGCAGGAAGCATCTGGCGCTGTCAAGAGGTTCGAGCTCAAGACAATTGGCGATAGGTTGCTGAGGACACGACAATAGGGGCGGCTCGGGCTTCTTCCAAGAAGTGGACATTTGAACGTATATACATATTATAAGAAAAAAAAAAAAAGTGATAACAGGGGGCGGGGTGCAAAATTCTTTCTTAAATTGGTCGACAAGCATTTGTTTGGTTTTGCATACTTTACACGGCATATTCTTTTTCTTTTGTAATTTATTAAAAGAATATTTAATGGAGTTTGAGAAGATGTCGGGTAGTGGAGAGCAAAAATTTTGATATACTAATTTTAATTTCAAATTTTTAAAATTTTTGGAATTCGGAATCGATATTTGGGATCGGGATTGGGAATATGTTTTTGTTAAAACGGTATTTGGTTTTGGGACCGGTATTGAAAAAATAAAATTTAATTTTTATCGAATATTAAATTTTTACTGTATTCACAATTTGATCTCTCATTTAATAAAAAATTAATAGGTCGAATTCATTAATCTCAACAATTACCTGTTCTTCGCATGCTTTCGTGTCTGTGATGTTTTTTTTCGATTTTGTATCTAAAACAATTCTCAATTTTTTTAATAAATTCTGACACTGCATGATTAAGTGTTAGGGTAAATTGTGTAACTTAATGGTTCGAAATGTGTAGTAGATATTTACTCTTATGTACATTCGATATTATAAATTCGAAATTGGGATCGAAATCTAAAATTTTGATGTCTTTAAAATTCGATATTTAGGATTATCGGAATACCGAATGCTCACCGGACTTGTCGGGGTTTGGTCTACTGGCCTCTCGCCGAAACCAACTCATTGTGGGGAAAGTCTTGGGAAAGTGGGACGTCGGCCAAGCATCTCTATAAGATCGGAGTGTCCTTCTGGGGGAGGGCCCCCAAGTTTAGGACAAAAACGTGCGACCACGTGAGGCGAGGGGGGAAGGACAAGTGCGACACAGAGGAAGGTAGGTAGAGAGCTCTTTTGGTTGGTTGCCACGGCACGGAACCACCCTTTCTCCATTCCACACCCCGCCCCCCCTGCCCCCTGATTGGTTCATGAACACGGAAAACGATGCCAGATTCCCATTTCATACGAGGAAGGTCACGCCCGTGACAGTCGGCATAAGGTCTAGGTTCCCTCCATCCCACAGTTACCTATTGTATAATTACAACTCTCCCCAAATGGAACCAAGTGGCAAAAGCATGTGCATCTATGTGAAAGCAAATGCCATGCTCTATTCATTTGAAAATGGCGGGGAATGAACGAGTTGCACCTCCAGCCGTAGCAAAGACGTGCATTGCTCGGTCTCGAACCGATCTCCCAAGTGCCCGGTGGGAGAACCGAAATGCCTTCCTTGAAGATCTATCTGCAAGTTAGCCGCCTTGAACCAAGCCTTTCATCAGAGCCAACTTGCCCGCCCTTCTTTCAGACTCTAAAACAGGGAAAAAAACACTCCATTTTATTGACTATTTAGACGGACCGAGGAAAAACTACTAAGGTTATGTATGCTTCACACGAACCAGCCTTTTGAAGGATCTGTTGTTTGTGTTTCCCAAACTCTTGGACTTATCCCCATCTGCTTTTGCTCGGTCCAAGGCCTGGAAACATATCATGACCATGTTTCACCAAAACCATTTCTATGATAAGAGCTCGTTTACAGCAATCTCAAGCCAAATGACACAGTACATTCACATAATATCCAAAACATAAAAAAAAAAATCCCTCGCTCATCCGAAACCTATCGTGTGCCCGAAAAGGATGACAAAAACTGGACTCCTCCATTTGCCGTCATTATCCAAAATCTAGTTTAAAAGATGCTTGTGAATCACATGCCTGACCTACATACGCTAGCAGAAGGCCGCATTCATATCTCATATTGGCAATCCTTCTATCTCTATCCACAAAGAATGAATCTATACCTAATTTTCAGAGGCAGAGAACTTCTCAGATCATCCAATCCCATCAAACAACATTCCGTATTTGGATAGATTAAAATTATTTCTTTGCCAAAGCCGCGGAGGAAATCGCAAAACAGCCTGAGGCGTTAGGAAAAAAATATTTCCTAAAAGCCGAAAACTAAGTGATAAGGGTTTTGTTAAACCTTCCAAAATGTTAACGGGGTAAAAAGAATGGAGTAGGTTGAAAGTATTTACTGAAATAACCTAATTTTTGTTTGCTTGACCCGCATAGAAATAGGCTACATCTTTATGCAAAATCCAGACCAGTTTAAGCAGACGAAAGTCTCAAATATGAACTCGAGTGGTAATAAGTTAACTGGATTTGGAACAATATCCCACTAAGGTGCTTTGAAGATAGGGCCAAGGAAGACTTTTCAAACACCATAGTGAGAAAAATAGGGAATAAGTACCTGTATTAAAGTCTCAACTCTTCGCCGCATCCGTGTATGCATAAAACCTTCTGAGCACTTGAGCAAACATTGGATAGATATTGATTAGAAAAGAGACGACATTTGACAGACCACAAGTTAATAGCTAGAAAGGATCCCTCCAAAACCAAAACAGCGATTTGTTACTCTTGTATGATAGGTACATTTCAATTTACTTGAGCACTCCTTGTAAAAAAATATCAGATAAAGTGACTTACTTTAACATGGTAACTAACATAAGCATGGAATGTGGATAGACTCCAAACAGTTTGCTCCAACTTTTTGCCTTCAACATGTCGAGGAAAAATCACTGCAAGTTGGGTCAAGTTAGCTAATTAGAGCCAAAACCAGACAAATAAAATGATATGAAAGAAACCATCATTATCAAACAACCAAAAGTTACAAATCCTGCATTTGCTGAAAGTGCTTCAGCAGGAGCTTTCTTTAACTCAGAAGGAGGTGATGCAGACCACGTGCACAGAGGTGCATTACTCAAACCAGCAGTTCGTCTTGCTAGCACAAATTCCTGAAAGTAACCATCACACATGCTAAAGAATCCTAGATTCAACATGACGGGATTGCCATTCGTAAAAATAACGATTTTCCTTTTATGCTCGAGTGAACCGACATATACCTGAAGAAAGGATGTCGCAAGAACAATGTCAATAGAATCTTTAAATCTCATAGGGAACACAACTGTCACCCTGTCAGCCTGCTAAAGATATTACAAAGCCAGCGAAACCAAAATTACTGTACCACATAAAAGCAGAACGAATGTCAACTCTACCAGGCAATGAAAGCGGATACCTGGGGAATGACAAGAAAGGACTCCTTAGGACGATGGACAAGAGCCACAGGCTCCTCCTCTGTGTCCGAAACAATGGTTCTCGAAGAAAGTGCTCTCAACAACTGCCTCAACGGAGCACCTAGCACTATTTCTCGAACCGATGCAACCTTGACCAAGAGAGAATGCCTACGGTCTGATAAACAAGCCAAGAAAATAAGTTTCCAAAAATATGTACGCATAAATAATGTGCACATTAGATTTAGAAAGAAGTACGCGGCAAGCTACAACAACTAGGGAAAGGAACTCATCGAACCTTCATCTGGAGGAAGTTTCGACAGGTTCACTTTTAGGGTGAGGTTGAAACCATCTCGAGGGGGGTCGAGGATCTGAACAAGCGACCCGTAGGAAGATTTTATAGCCTCGATGGCTCCGGGAGGGAGTCCACCAGGAAAAACAGCTTCCGGAGGTGGGGAGGGCAAGCAAAGAGATAACAGCAAGATATTTGTGTTCTTGGTCGTGACCTGCAAAGATTTAAAACAAAATTCCAATCCAACAGCTGCAATTTCAAAAAACAAATGATCTACAATAACAAATGCAGCGTCTGAATTGACTCGTACCTGGATATGATAACGGATATCATCAAACTCCACCCAGTGGTAATCCAGCTCCCCTTTCTCGAGACTACAACAAACACATCCAGACAAAGAGGGGAAAAAAGGTCAAATGGCCAGACATCATCCTGGTCACGCGACGTTCGTCAATCCCATTCGATCTTGAACTCAATCAGATTCAAAGGCCGTCAAGAGGAAAGAAACGAGGAGGTAAGAGAGGGAAGACGGGGTGGTGGGAAGTAACTGACTTTTGAACCCGATTGATCAGCGCCTGGAGGAGGAATCTGGAATGAGACGGCAGGAGTATCATCTCCGCCGCCGGCGACGACGAGCCACGAAGATCTCTCGCTGATCGGCGAACAGCCCCGAGGCGTCTCCTTCAACACGACGCCGTCTGTAATTGGGGGAATCGGCAACCTCTCTCTGACCAAGACTCTCGGCCCACCAACAAACAGCCCATTAATCTTCGGGTCCGGCCCGTTAAACACGGAGAATTATTAGGAATATACGAAACTTTTTGAAATAAAAGAGAGAGAGCGCGCCAACGACGGACCATCTCCCTTCTATTATCGGAGATTATATGTTGGGACACGGGTCCATGGCATTATCTTCCAACAAACCTGAATTATTTGTACGAGTATAGTTGATGATTTTAATAACCCATCGAATGATTTATATTTAGTCGAACTTATGTATGATTCATCTTAATATTTTGTGCAAGTAGATGAACGTGAACTTTAGTTAGAATGTGACTTATTGTTGGATATGTGACCCGATTAGATTGAGTTTGGAAAATATTTTAATTCATTCGTGAAATATGCAAAATAAATTGGGTGACCTATATAAGAGGCATTAATAGTACGCATTACAAGATTCAAAGGTAGCGGCATCATAATGTACTTTCATAGCACTAAGAAGGGACACGGAGAAAAATTGTAGAAAGCTAACAGAAAGGATAAGGGTTGCAAGCGTCGACAGGATTGTTGTGTATACCAGTGATAATGATCCCGAAGACGTGCTCATGCTAGCGAGGTGAAAGCTATTGAAACCGAGTCGGAGAAACCATTAGGTGAGAAGTGAATTTCTATTCAGGGAGTTCTTTTCACATAAGTCCTCATATTATTGTTTGACATGTGCCTAACATCACGAGGAGTATAGTTTTCGTTGGTATGCTAGAAGACACATTATACATATTTTTTGCTGCAGGTGACCTTAATGTTCATCGGGGAAAGCGGTTGTAAATTCGATTGAATGGCTTATATGTGAGATGTGTCGTTACCATTTATGGGGTCTTCTAAAAGGAGTCGTGAAATTTTCAATAGGAGCATTCAATCATCAAAGAAGCGGTTAATTGGCCGTGAGCGCAGGGAGGCGAGAAGATGTGTGTTATCAATTCCATCGAGGATGGGCTTTAACGTTCTGTTGACCAGGCACATCGGAGCCTGAAGGATAGGAAGGTAAATATTCACTATTAATCTCAGGGGAAGACTCGTATACGAACTGACAATTCTTTGGATGTTCTATGGACTTCAGCAATATTTGATTGCTCGTCAAATATACTAATGATAAGTAATATATATTTTGGAGAAATATATTGAGTGATATTAAATTATATCAAAAGCTCATAAGAGAAATATTATCTAGATTTTTCATAGTTTGAATGGTATAAACGAAGGACAACAATAATGAGAGAGTCAACCCAGAAGCATGAGTGATACGCGAATGCAAAGAATGTTGCAGTAAAGGAAAATGGGGAAATCATTTTGAATTATTTTTTTACGATAAGTAGAGGAGGTTAGAGGGAGTATAACCTAACTTTGTACTTCATTAATAGGAATAATCTACTTCTCCGCTCGTTAGCATAATACCCAATTCTACGTCTCTTTATTTTTTTCTTTTTGTAAACTTCCGATTAAGAACCAAATTCCGACTCGTCGCGCGCCAACAAGGCGTCGGCAGAAGGAGAAAACGTAGATGGTGACTGCCTCCTGTATGATTATGTCTCCTGCATGACGGGGATTCCTTGGTTGTCCGGAAAGGAGTGATCTACTGACACGTAGAGACATTGGGCGAGGAGAAGTTTGCGTCTCCCCACCGGCGGGGACGTTGAAGAAACATGTCAAGTGAAAGTGAAAGGAGCGGGAGGCTCACCTCAAGGACCATCAGTGGAAGCTGTCGGGAAAACGAGGGCCTAGACTGAACTCTCAAGGGTGGTAAAGTGGGGGTGGTGGGAGTGGGGTCGGTCGTAAAGTTCACATGGCCTGCCTGACTGCCTGAAGCACTCGATGTTTTTCTTTTCTTTTTTGATATTTCGCTGGAGAAATCATCTCTTACTGTGAAAGTAGTATAGGGATAAGGATTAGGTGAGGGAGGAGGTTAAGTGGTCGCGATCACCGGGGACCGAATCCCCCCACCCGACACAAAGAGATCTTTCCCTTGTCGGTACAAGGTTTTTCTGTTAGGTCGCAGGGGGAAGTATTCTTTTGATGACGGTAGTGGCGGTGGTGGTGTGGGGGGCGGCCCAGGTTTTAATCGATGGGGTCCCGAGTCCGAGTTCGAGTCCAACAGAACTTCATGTGAACATTTTTAAGCTGAACAGTAGCGAGGTACATACTTGGATAAAATATTTTTATTTTATTTTACTTTTTGTGAATGAGCTCGTGGGTTTTTGCAACGGGGTAAAACTTATTCAATATCAATTAATAATTATAATATTTGTGCTCGGGTCATCAATTACATCGTTGGTGGAAGTTATTAATGTGCTTGGGCTTACTATAAGAAAATAAAAACAACTTACCATTAAAAATATCATTCAGATCAATTTTTCTACCCGAACAGAGTCGGCCAACGACATACCATGAAATGCTTATTCTCTTCTTAGTTCGCAGAGAAAGGACCAATTGTTTATCCGGTTGCTGCTTATGCGGGTTAATGGGAATTTGGATTGATTTATTCATTTATAAGTTCAACTCCGTTAGTGTTTGCACTTATGTATCAAGATACTTTATTGTATTTATGGATAAATAATTAATAAAGACGATTATTTATCATTGATTATTTTACGTTTTTGCATGTAAAATTATTAATGATAAAGTCCCACGGATTAATGAGTATATTAATCTGAAATAGTCCGTGATCGGATAGATGTTTAAAGGGGACATGAACATCTAGATCATCACTGAGTATAGCTGAGGTCAAGATAGATCGACGGAAAGTATTTCCAAGTTATTCTTAGGGGTATAAAAAGTGAGCGATGCACTCGAAGGTCATAGAAAGATGCACCGGAAAACTTAATCACAAGGCCAAAGCAGTTAAGAGTGTCGAACTTCCAGCTCAAAAGAGGCTTAAAAAAGGGCAACATGTACCCCAGTCTAATGAGAAGGATGCTATATGCTTTCATTGTGGCAAGAAAGGCCATTAGAAGAAGAATTGCTTCCAATTCATGAAGAAGAATGCCAGTGGAGCGGATGCTTCGAGTATCTTTCTGTTTCTTCATTGTTGGTCATAGACATCGAAAGTAGTTCTTTTATTTGTGCAAACTTGCAGGGTCTAAGTGATTGCAGACGACTGTGGGCGAGATGGACTTAAAGTGACGAATGGAGCTAGAGTTGTTACATTAGCTGTAGGAACTTATGTAATAAAGTTGCCAAGTAGATTTGAATTAAATTTGGAGAATTGTTGTTTCGTTCCTAGTTTTTCTAAGAACATCATTTCGGTGTCGAGTTTAGACTCTAAACGGTTTGTCTTTGAATTCAAGGACAACTTATGTTCATTTTATTTTAATGGAATATTCCATGGGAATGGTTCGTTGAATAATGGTTTATATTCTGACTTTGGATGAGCCGATTTATTGTGTTGAATGGAAGAAAAAGAAAACGCGTGACTCAAGCTTAACATATCCTCTGGCATTGTAAACTTGATCATGTAAACGAGAACGCATCGCAAGGTTACTAAGTAACGAGTATTTGGACTTTTTGAGTTAGAGCCCATTGATACATGAGATTAGGGTACCGAGGAAAAGTATTTCAAGTTATATTTAGGGGTACCCTGAGATTAGGGTTACTGGACACGACCCGTTTAAGAGGATACCACATATTGAACATCATTGGTCAATCCTCTTTATGGACGAGTGTAACTGATCTTTTGACCTGAGACCTTCATTTATTCTATGCATGGAGTTTCTGCGCTTTGACATCGTTAAAAGTAGTCTTTAACCGAATTGTGAGTAATACGATTGTTGGATGTGTGACAAAGCGTAGAGAGAATAATGTTGAGTCAATATAGGATTCATCGCTCTTTTGGATTAGAGAGTTGACATATAAGCCAATAGAAATATTAGCGACTCTAAAATCCATGGTCATGGTATGAATGTTTTACCTTCAAGTGAATCTATTATATCTTGGTGATGATGTAGTTTGCGCTATATTAATTGGGATGTTGGTTAGATTAGATGAAGAGATTGAATTACAGATTCATAATAGTTTTGATTTATGATCATTTTCCTAACACGTTCGATGACTAAAAATTGTTGCTAGACGGTTACCTTAGTTTATGTATGGATTTACACTACCTTCGTGTATAGGACCTAGAGAGTTGCACGCATAGGACATCGACACTAACATTTAATGATTATTTTAGTGTATACTAAATTAATCATTCTAATAT
Organism: Melastoma candidum; assembly: GCA_023653495.1. Lineage (NCBI taxonomy): Eukaryota > Viridiplantae > Streptophyta > Magnoliopsida > Myrtales > Melastomataceae > Melastoma > Melastoma candidum. The sequence continues at coordinate 5,365,175 of CM042885.1, forward strand.
TTCAGAATTAGAATTAATTGGATTATTAATTTATTCTGAAATAACAATAGCAAAATTTATACCAAGATCAAATATGGATTTATTCAGGTCGATTTATATTAAATAAAATTTTAAAATTATAGTAATGCATGAATGTCGTTCACCTTTTGTAATGCCTACAAGAATTTTGCATTAATTTAATATTTTGTTTCTATTCGAGAATATAAATTAATTTAAAATATTATTTAAAGTTTAGTTAATTACATTTGAGAAACCCAAATATATTAATTGAAAATCTTATTACTGATTTTACGTTACTATATATTTAATCGTCGAATGAAACGAATTTTTTTTTTTAAGAAAAGCAAAACAAAGCGCTTGAGGATACAAGGGTCTCAGAGGTGGAATAAAAGGAAATTGGAACAGAGGGCGGGTGTGCGGGAGAAATACAGAAATTCGAAAGCTTTTTCTTTGCTTTCGAAATAAAAATATTTCCAGGCGATCCTAGATGCTAGCGCTTAAGGATCGTCGGGAGGTGTTCTTGATCACGTGCGCGTGAATACCGTTAGATGAGTTGCACGTAGGAATCTTGATCGTTCATTAAAGGTTTTCGGTTTATCGAAATTCAGACGTATGCTTTTTGGGTAACTTTTTTAATTGTTTATCGAAAATATTATATACTTACTGCTTCCGCGAAATCTAATATCAACACTAGTATTAAAGTTTTAAGACGAGTGTTCGCATCGTGAAAAATAATTAAAGAAAACGAGAAAAAATGATAAGTAAAAGAAGTGGTATAAAAAACAAAGAAATTGTAAAAATGGGCGTCGGCTGTAATTTTGAGTATGAGGATGTTCCAGAGAAACGCAATCGTCCCCCCGTGACATGTATGTCATCCAACGGAACTCAATTTGCTGTTTGTTTCTTCGATTACCTCTCTGGAGAGGGAGGGAGGGAATCTCGGGTCAATCAAGTAAAAGCAGCCAACCCCCCCCCGGGGTAGCACGTGTACTTGACGTGGCAAACTGCCAAAAAAACCGACAATAACTGCTTCCTCCCCCCACCCCACCTCGATTAGTGTAGTAGCTGGGCCCACCTTTTTGCCCACTGACTCCAAACTAACTGCCGACTCTAATTCCACCCTCCACGTGACACCTCGTCATCCCCCCCCCCCCTCTCGCTACATTATTATCTCCAGTCTAGTACTGTTTTGGAAACATTAAAAAAAAGAAAGAAAGAAAAAAGAAGTTTGAATTTTAATAGGGAAGAATTTATCGGAATATATTTTTTCTTTTCTTTGTTCTTTCTTACCTTCCAAAACAGCATAAATCTGTCCAATATTAAAATAATCATTAAAATTTTTAATTCCTTAAGCCGAAGAATTCAAATCTCCGTCAACTTCGTCGCCTTTACCCGCCATCTGTTTATAGCTGAAACGCCCCTGGAAAACCGGAAAAGATAAGACGCTTTTTTCCTTGACGACATTCGCGTCCAGGAAAAACGTAGCACCTTCTTTTCAATTAACGAAAAAAAATATCGAATCGGAGAGAGTGACGAAAAGGTCGTCGTGAAGGATGGGCATGGCGTAGGGTTCCTGTTATCCCTTGTATTTCATATTCACGTAATTCGTGTCGTAAACATGTCGAGTTTTAACGAGTTTGTATTTTAGAACTTCAAACATGTTCAGCTTGATTTAAGTGTCAAAATGTAAAATTCAAAATGTAATATATTTATATTAACCAGTTTAAAAATTATACATATTAAAATTAAAAAAAAACTTCAAAAATATATTCCTTCCTACATTCTACCTATACGTCAATCACTGAGATAAGAACGACGACGAAGAAGGTAATTTACATCAGAAATAATATAAATAAAACTAATATATTTTTATTCTTAAAATAAAATTATATATATTATTTAATTTTATATTATGTGTTTAATTTTAAAACTCGTATTTGGAAACATATTTTGTGTCTCGCCCTGATTTCATGTAAATTTAACCCCCTATCTGTTACTCCCAGCCCACCTCATGAGAGGATTAAAAATCCTTAGCGGTATCAATTTCATTATAAACTCAGTTTTATCCCATTTTTAAATAAATACATAATATATCACAAATCTAAAATAACCAACTCAAATCACTTAAATATTACTATCAAAATGTAAGTCTATCCGATAAATGTTAAGAAGATACATCATGCAAGTCTTTCATTGAAAATCACTCTTAAAGAATAATCAAATATATATATTTTTGAAAATAATAAAAAATACTTTAACGTAATATACTAAATCGGGCGGGTGGAAATCGCGATGAACAGAGAGATTTGAACACCCCCCCCCCCCCCAACTCTACCCCGTGAATAAATTGACACCCCCCCAATGCTCCACCACCCCTGTTTACCCGAGATGGGGCCGGGGGGTAAAGCCGGGGTTTCTATCGCCACCCCGTGCCCATCCTTATCGAACAAATTTTCTAATGGGGTAAGTTGCAGGGGGATGATTTTCTCATCGGGTTAAACTTAAAAAAATTCACGGGTATGTGTTGTTTTTAGGAAGAGATATGTTGATTGGCAGAGGGCGCATGTTATGTTGGGGAATTGTTGGGTTTTGCTTCTTTATTAAATGTTTATTGAAAACTCAACCACCGGCCAGGCCACTGCCAAAAGTTAGCGTCATGATTCGGCGGCCCTGCCCACACGTTCCCCCTTCGGATTCGCGCTAGTTTCTTTTTGGAAATTAGTACGTCATGATGGTATTTACCTAACGCCTACACGTTACCATAACAAAAAAACTTAAAACTTGGTCTATAAATAAATAATATGGGGGGGAATTAGAATATCAGCCTCTTGTCGGTTTGACTGTTAACACCCTCATCCTCCTCCTCCTCCTCCACCACTTTCACTTCCACTTTTTTCTTTTTAACATAAAAAAATAAGAAGCTCTTCGAGTAGTAGTAGTACCTTTTGGCCCTTGTGGTGGTTGGTAGGGATTTTCTACTGTTCTCAAAGGAATCTGATCAAATAAATCCCAGCTGACTCGCCGATGATGGTGCCGTAACCCGGGGACATCGTTTTTAGGGTTTCCATGCAGACCACGTGTCTCTAGTTGTATATATTCTTCGTACTAGGACTTGCTTGATCCACCCATGGAGGGGAAGACTAGTAAAAGCTACGCGTGCACATGCATGCGTCCTCCCCCTCCCCACCTCTTGTTCATTCATACACACAAAGAAAGGTTAGCGAATGGGAATGGTGTAATGCCTTTTGCATCGGGAGAAAGTTGCGCTTTTTGACCAGTAGTAAATATTACTCCTTTTCTTTTCGTCGGCCATGTTTGGGGATGATGGCGAGGGTTTGGCTTTTCTTTCCCGGTGGCTAAGATGAGAAGAGGAAGACTCCGCATTAACGGATAGACTCCCCACGGTTTGAAAAACTGCCACGCATTGAGATTCGCATCGTAAACATCAACCGGTTTGAATTTTTCGTCTCAAACCTATGTCGTGTTTTAATATTTCAATAGGGAACATCTAAAAAAAAATTAATTTGTATATAAAAATGCGACGGAAATAAAGTGCAGGAAAAAGTGTTGAAATACGTACTATTTTATTTACGAAATTTCGAAACTACTTGCCTTAAAAACGGAGGTACCCAATTTGTCCTGGCTGGCCAGTTCTGCGAGGCAACACAATCAGAAAAACTAATGTTTATCAACATCATCGTCCAACTGTCCAAATCAACCCAAACACTAATCTTATAATTATTATCATTATCATTATTTTTGTGCGGCATTGGAATTATAACCATAAAAAATTTTAATTTTTATACATGTGGGTGGTAACAAAGTAAACTTCAATACGCAAACCCCTAAAAGAGGATAAGGCTCCCTCTCTTCCTCGGAATTTCCACTGGAATTTCCCTTTCGGCCGAATATCTCCCGGGGGGCATGGACCCATCCCTTTTTAAAAACAAAAATAAAAGAACGGGGGGCATGTATTTTTTTTTTTTTTTTTTTTTGTTTTTATGTCTGTGGAGTATACACGGTAGCCCCCCCGGCCGCGTATGGACGGACACGAGGGATAATAATACCCGAGGGAGGGGCCATTCCACGACGAACATTTACTTCGAGGCTACGTCTCAACCGAGTCCGACCGTACAGATCGGCGTCGCTTGTTGAACGGCCAGGCCGGCTCCCCGGTCTCTGTCTCTCTTTGATTCCGGGGGAACTTCTAACCTTGGCGACTGACTACACGCACCACCAATATATATATATCTTATATTAAGAAAATGGAAGGAGAAATGGAGCGATGGAAACGTTTTCAGGGCATGTAAAGAAGCCTACGCACTCGGAGCACGAACTCCTTTGTTTATGTTAGTTCAAAGGGGATGGATGAAGGTGATGATGAAGATACATGTCACTCACCGTCTTCCTCATCAGAGATGACGAGGTGCAAGGGGGTTGGTCGTTGGATTGCTTGACATGGAAGGATTCCCCCCGTGCCCTTTTTCGGCTGATGGGTCGGCGGTTGGTTTCTGGATAACATTTTGACCACCCCCCCCCCCCCCCCCCCCGGCTCCCTCAAAAAAGAAAAATCATATTCCTAAATCTCATCGTAATAAACATGTTCGAGTTCGTATTTGAATCATCAAATAATTTATATTTTTATAAATTTTAATAAATATTAAGTCCACCAATCCACGAGGAGGACGATCGTATTCTTTATTTATTTACTTCTCCGTCATCAATCAAATTCATGTTGTTGTATTTATTATTTTCTTGGTCATCGGTAGGGTCCCCTATCCGCGTCGGCTCCATGTGTTTTGTTTATTAGACTTTTCGGTCATCCCTTCGTCCCTCGGTGGGGTCTCTCGCCAATCCTTCTTTTCTTTCATCAAATCCATCTGCTCCAAAGAATATCCAATTTTATGGCGCAAATACGCGACTTTACTTAACCGTGTTCCAATTAAAACCTTACACACATTCTTCCTGAAATCATCACTAGAAAAGAATATGGATGACCGCGAAATCTCCATGCCTAATTAAAAAAAAAACACGGTTAGGATGCTTCTCAAGGAAAAACATTTTAACCTAATTATACGTTTGGTATAACACCCCTAATATTTTTCTCTTTCACCTCAACACTACGGGGCAGGACGAGACAGACTGTCAAATATATGTATATAAAATCATTTCGTTTCATTTTTTGCGTAGCATCGTATAATCCACTTTTTTTAACTTGTAGAAGTGGTCGTGCCATTAAGGAATTAATCTGCACTTTGATACCCCTCTCCGACATGAATAATGACGCCATATATTTATTATTATTTTATACAAATATAGATATATTTTATATTACAAGTAATGTTATAATATATGATGGTGAAAGTGGACGATAGCGGTGGGAGTAGTGTACGAGGGTTTAGGACAGGAAGGAAAGGGGGGGGATGGGGAGTTCTATTTAAAGCCGCCCTCCCCCGCCCCGGCAACCCCTAACACCCCCTCGCCATCTTCCAGGAACCTCTTAAAAAACCACACACACGAGAAGAAGAAGAAGGGAAAGCAAATACCTCAGGGCCGTCTTTCTTTCCCTTGTCCCCCTCCCACACAAAACCCTTGCCGTCCCTCCCCTCTCTTTCCCCTCCCCATCCCTTTTGCTTTCGTCTCGGTCGTCGGTTTTCTTCTTCTTCTTCTTCTTCTTCTGTTCGCCGGCTGGCAGGGGAGGAGGTTAAAACGATGAAGTACGTGCTGGTCACCGGTGGAGTCGTCAGTGGCCTGGGGAAGGGCGTCACCGCCAGCAGCATCGGCGTACTCCTCCAGGCATGCGGTCTCCGCGTTACCTCCATCAAGATTGGTACTCCCCTCCTTTCCCCTTTGTTGTCTCTCCTGAGAGCCTGCTGCATTCCCGCGGGGTCTTCCTTTTTCTGGCCCCGGTTTGTGCTCTCCCTGCCCTGTTCGTTGGACACTCCCCTGTTTCTGACTGCCTCCTCTCTTTTCCCCCGCCCCAGATCCGTACCTGAACACCGATGCCGGAACCATGTCCCCTTTCGAGCACGGGGAGGTCTTCGTGTTGGATGACGGCGGCGAGGTTGGTGCTGTACAGCTAACAGTGACAGGTTGACTCGCAACATTGCGTTGATTGACCCCCTTCTTTGTCTTCGATCCTATCCGTTTAAGGTGGACCTGGACCTAGGGAACTACGAGAGGTTTCTCGACATCAAATTGACGCGTAATAATAACATCACTACCGGCAAAGTTTATCAGGTGAGTCCGAGTATTCGCTGGTCTTCTTCTCTTCCTGCGGATATATGACTTGTCAGTTTTGAGTCGCCCGGAGTTGCCTGACTGAAGTTGAGCTTTTGTTGTGATTATGGATGTCCAGGCGGTCATGGACAAGGAGAGAAGAGGAGATTATCTGGGGAAAACTGTTCAGGTTTGCTTCTGAAAAGGTTTACCGGACGCCCTGGCCAAGGCATCAAAATATAGGAATTCTCAGGGCCCTTTTTGTTACTGAATGTTGGGGATTTGTAGATTGTCCCTCACATCACGAATGAAATTCAAGAGTGGATCGAGCGCGTGGCGGCTGTTCCGGTGGATGGAAAAGATGGCGCCCCTGATGTTTGCGTCATTGAATTAGGCGGAACAGTTGGTAAGCTTTGATATTCTCTCAAGAAGCTGCATCGCAAGCTGTTGCACATTTTTCTCTTGGGTTAATATAAGAAACCTGCAGGAGACATCGAATCAATGTCGTTCATCGAGGCTTTAGGTCAATTTTCCTATCGTGTGGGTGAGGAAAACTCCCTTCTAGACCTCTTTCTTCTACGTCTGCTTCTGTGTTCTTCTTGTACTTGTAAGCTAGTACCGAACCAATGACTTGGTGATGCTGATTCTGTTATTTTTCTCAAAACCAGGTCCAGGGAACTTTTGTATAGTTCATGTCAGTCTCGTGCCTGTTCTGAATGTCGTGGGCGAACAAGTAAGAACTCCCAGACTAAATTTTGCCTATAGTGCGTGGTTTCACTGGGTTTGTGGCATTTTGGTTGGGAACTCAGATAATCTGACATAGCTCGGGTCATTCTTCTGCAGAAAACAAAACCAACTCAACACAGTGTTAGGGGACTTCGAGGGCTGGGGCTGGCTCCAAATATTTTGGCTTGTCGCAGTACAGAGGTCTGTCCTCTTTCTCTCCTTCACCACGGCTACTTTTCTTAGTCTGCTGTTGATCGTTTGTTGTGCCATGCAGGCACTTAGCGAGAATGTGAAGGAAAAGATCTCGCAGTTTTGCCATGTTCCGGTACTTTCTTATTAGGATCCATTCCTGTTAGACTTATATACTTTCTGCCGTAGCTGACCGGAGATTACTTTTTTTTAGGTGCAAAACATTCTAACTGTCCACGACGTTCCAAATATCTGGCACATTCCTCTACTTTTAAAAGTATGCAGTTAATTTGCGCTCCTGTTGTAAGAATGCCATTTCCTCTCCATGTAAACTATAGTTTGCATGAAGCTAGTATCATCTATAATTCATTTTCTTTTTCTGAAATCTGATATTGGATCAGGACCAAAGGGCCCATGAAGCTATCTTGAAAGTGCTGAATCTCTGGGGGTTTGTCCCTTACATCTCATTTATGATAACGCCATCTGAAGCAAAATGTTTGTTTACATGTCCAATGACAGATCTTCTAAAATCTTTCAGTGTCACCAGAGAGCCAGTTCTGAAAGAGTGGAATGCCAGGGCCGAACTTTGTAGAACATTGCAAGAGCCGGTGAGTTTGGACAGTTATCATCTGTGGAGTTCTTTCTTGTTCTTGATTTTACTGTTTTGGCATAATCATATATCGGCTACAGGTCAGAATCGCAATGGTGGGGAAGTATACGGGGCATTCAGACTCTTACCTCTCTGTACTGAAGGTATATTGAATCTCTATTTGTTAGAACAGATCTCACTTTCTCTCTCTCTCTTCTATCTAGCTTTTACATCCATATATTTTGGTCCAATTCATAGAGATATTAGCTTTTGACTAGTGACTATTAGGATATGACAAGCAATCTAGCAAAATTGGCCGTGGGCAATCCTTATTGAGGACCCTAGCCAGTGAGAATAAGGTTCTGTGATGTGGCACCACCAGCTTTTGAGCTACTTTTACGAACGTGATCCTGTAAATTTGGATGTCGTTATTGAAGACAACAGTCGATATTTCTCCCCGAGAGAAGATAATGCAATCAGTAATTCCCTTTCTTGTCTTGAAGGACTATTTCTCCTGCTGACTTCGCTTCTTGTTTTATGTCTTCACAGGCCCTCTTGCATGCTTCTGTTGCCTGCCGGAAGAAGCTTTTCATTGACTGGGTTCCAGCCTGTGATCTTGAGAATAGTACTGCAGAACAGGTGTTTAGTCGACTTCATGTTTTTTGTGTTGCTCAGTGTTCATTTTAACTTATGTTATGTTGGTCCTGCCTGCAGAACCCGGAGGCTCACACGACTGCATGGACATTGTTAAAGGTTTGTTCCCTTGAGTTCTAGATTTCTTGGGTTAAATTCATTTTTTAAAACTGGCTTTGAGAGATGAGACTGGTCTTTTATGTTCAGGGCGCTGATGGGATTTTAGTTCCTGGAGGTTTTGGGGACAGAGGAGTAGAAGGGAAAATTCTCGCAGCCAAATATGCCCGAGAAAGCAGAGTCCCCTTCCTTGGTATATGTTTGGGAATGCAAATTGCTGTCATTGAATTTGCACGTTTTGTCCTTGGTTTGAAGGATGCCAACAGCACTGAGTTTGATCCTTCTACCAATAATCCCTGTGTGATATTCATGCCTGAGGCAAGTCCTTGTCCATCTGTAGATTCAGTGATGACACGGCTTGTTTTGTTCCTCCTAATGTTACTTGTTAATGGCTGACAGGGTTCAAAAACTCATATGGGAGGAACAATGCGTCTTGGTTCACGCCGGACATTTTTTGAAAACCGCAACAGTTTATCTGCAAGGCTGTATGTTTTGAAGGGATTCCATACTGAACTGAGACAAATATATCATTGGATTGCCTTTCCTCTTGTTTTAGATATTCAAAGACTTACTGTCTGCCTTTTATGTTTCAGCTACGGAAACCCAAGTTTCATTGATGAGAGGCATAGACATAGATATGAGGTGGGTTGTAGATGTCCTCTGACAGTGTTGATTTAAGCTCTAAATCTGCAAATGCCATTAAGGCCGTTCTTGGCTGAGAAGACAACATTGTTTTCTCCAGGTGAATCCTGACATGGTTCCTCGCTTTGAAAATGCTGGGCTTATTTTCCCCGGAAAGGATGAAACTGGTCAGAGAATGGAGGTAATTACTGCCTCCATGACTGTGTTGGTTCTCTTTTCTCTCTATGTGCAGATCCATTGAGTGCTCAGATGCTGACCCTGCAGATAGTGGAGTTACCTAGACATCCATACTACATCGGAGTTCAATTTCATCCTGAATTTAAATCAAGGCCTGGGCATCCTTCCGCCACGTTTCTAGGTATAACTCTCTCTCTCTCTCATATATATATATATATATATACAAGTAAAACCTGACTGCTAATTTGGTATGATGGTGGGATAAAGGTCCTTTAAAACTTGCAATATATATTCTCGGCCTTAGATGCTTACTTCTTTTACCACCATTTCAAACAGGTTTCGTGGCTGCAGCAAGTGGCAAGCTGGATTCAGTACTTCCACCTGATAATGGCCCGGAAAGAATCTCCCTGAGTCACGCCAACGGAAACTATGCATCCAAAGTTTTTCATCATGGTCGGTCCAGATTAATATCCAATGTGTTGGTGAATGGTGACCACATTAGCTGCAACGGAGTCCATCTATGAAGGAGGGGTGCGGGGTAACACCTTGTTTTCCGGTAGGGGGTGTTAGGGGGGTTTGTACAGCTTCCTCTTGGGCATATTTACGTCCGGAGCTCGTGTCCCGTCTTTAAGGGATGCCTGCTCGCGTCTTGCTGTGTTAAGTTTGGAGACTGGTGAAGTGGTGGTCTCCTAGGAAGAAATTTTGGGGCTTCTGGTTTGATAAAACCTTTTTTGTTCTTTTGTTTCTGGGGGGGGTGTGTTGGGAGTTTGTTTTTTCGTTTGGATAGGAAAGCCCCATTACTGAGCATGTCAAGACCAGTATCGACTTCATCCTGAGAGACAACTGACGGGCATTTATATTTAAGTATTTATTCATTCCCGGCATCTCTAATCGTCCATATATGGAAACGCGAATCGTTCAAATGTTGCTATATTACCAACAGGGTGTTGTGAAACCAAGGAGTATGGATAGGCCCAACTCTGCAGATTCGACGTGCTCCCTAGTAGTGGAAGTGTGAAGAGCAATGGAACTGTCGCAGCGGGTAGAGTGGGTCGGTCGGTCGGTCGTAAATCAGGACATTGCCTAGCTAAGCCATCGCAGCTCATCTGCAAACTCGCCTAATTTAACGCCAAACCAGAACGAACTTGGACCTAACTGTATGATTCAACCCCAGTCAATGAGTCTCGACCACGACCACAACAATGCCATTGGCAAAGATAAGATTCATTGGAAAAAGACAGCTGACTGCGTATTGATTTGGGAGTCGTTTAGCCTAAAGAAGCTTCAAAAGACCATTTGGGAAATTGAAGGTGTTCCTTCTTCTCCGAATTTCTTCTTTCGCGACTACTGCTGCACTTTAGGGGTCATCTCCTCAATCCGACCGGTGGCATTCTAGTCTAAAAGTGTCAAAAGGACAGCCCGCCATAGATGAAATCTTTACCCAAAAAGAAAGAAAGTAGAAAAGGAAAAGGTCTGGGGGTGGAGGGGGCGGTCTCTCCTTGCTCCCCACCACCTCTTCCTTCCATGCCTTCATTCGCAAGCATCACAAACATCATCAGATCAGACGAGTTGAGGTAAAGTCAAATGATTGGTTGATCCCCGTAATGATGTTACAAAAAGGCCCTTCTTTTTTTAAAAGGAAGTCTTTTTGGATATGTCTGTGCTTGGTGTTCGATTTGTAGTGTTCTGTTATCTGAGTTTGTTGTCTGTTAAGATCATTCCTCCACATTTTTAGAAGATTTTTCTCTTCTTCCTTTGGTATAAAGAAAGGCCTCCCCCCGGGAGCTACGTCAGTGGCAATTGTTGCAATGATGGCTAGCGTTCCTCTGTTATTTACTCTATCTGTATTATCATCCGCATTCGCTAGTTTGTTGCTTCCGCATGTCCGCGGGGACTATCCCCGGGTCGGCATGATGTCCCCCCACCATCGCCCTGACCCTGTTTGGAAACTCCGCGAGTTCAAGGCTTCCCTCCCCCTGCGCCACTCAGTAAGCCCCCCCCCCCCCCCCCCATCATCTTCCTTCTTCCTTCTTCAACCTCACTCCCTTGCGCTCGATGATGATGCAGGGGCAATCCAGGCAGCTCGTCTACGAGTTAACGTCGTACGGTGCTGATCCATCTGGCATAAGGGACAGCACGGATGCGATCCTCTCGGCTATGTCCGATGCGCTGAAAGGCCCCTCTCATGGTTCCTTGATGGCGGGGATAACCAATCTCGGAGGTGCCCAGATAAGCCTACAAGGTGGAATCTATAAAGTCAGTCGCCCCCTCCGGTTCCCCACGACGGGCGTCGGGAATCTCGTGGTAATGCAGACATACGGGGCCGTTTCATTCCATCCCTGAAAGGAGGATTATTGACCGGAGGCATTTACCATTTGCTAATCTTTTTGAGCAGATACATGGGGGCACGCTGCTAGCATCGGACGACTTCCCTATGGATGGATATCTTATCGATCTGTCGAGCTCAAATGGCACGTCATCGTCTTCGTCCTACAACTATGAGTTCATAACCTTAAGGGACCTCTTGCTTGACGCCAACTACAGGGGAGGCTGCATTTCGGTCCCCAACTCCGTGCGCACCGGCATCGACAACTGCTTCATCACTCATTTCATGAGCAATGGCATATTGGTCAAGGGAGGACACGAGACCTACATTAGGAATTCCTACCTAGGGCAGCACATCACCGCGGGGGGCGACCCGGGCGAGAGGAACTTCACCGGTATCGCCATCAACTTGCAGGGGAACGACAACGCTGTGACAGACGTCATAATCTTCTCGGCCGAAGTGGGGATAATGGCGACTGGCCAGGCCAACGTGTTCTCTGGGGTGCATTGCTACAACAAGGCCACCGGATTCGGCGGTACAGGCATATACCTGAAACTGCCGGGGAACGCACAGACGAGGATCGTGAACTGCTACCTGGACTACACTGGGATCGTGGCGGAGGACCCTGTGCAGGTGGACATAACCAACAGTTTCTTCCTAGGGGATGCGCACGTCCTCCTGAAATCGATCAACGGGGTGGCCAACGGGCTGAACATAGTGAGCAACATGTTCAGCGGGTCGGGCGGAGGGGTGGACACGGTACAGCTGGACGAAATGGAGGGGCCTTTCCGGGACGTGAGCCAGGTGGTGGTGGACAGGAACAATGCGGTGGGGATGAACACGAGGTCGACGATAGGGAGGGGATCGACGCAAGGGAACGGGAGGTCGTGGACGGTGGACTTTGGGTCGGTGCTGCTGTTCCCTGACAGGATGGGGCAGGTGCAATACTCGTTGAGCACGAGCAGGGGGGGATCGTTCCCGAGGCACATCCTTAGGAGCGCGAGTAAGAACAGGGTGACGGTGGAGTCGGACGTGGACGTGGCCGCCACTGTGTACGTGACGGTGGAGCAATGAGTTTTTTTTTTTTTATTTAAAAAAAAAAAAGACTCGAGGCAATTTAAAAATAAAAAGCAAGTCCCCAGATTCCGGAATTAAAAAAACAAACAGATCGTCGGGCCATTTATCTTTGATCCTGAAAAGAGATAATACTACAGACAAGTGTGTGTATCAATCGGAAGCAAATCGCAGCAAGCGACTATTGAGAGGCAGACAGAGGTGGATATGTCCTCCCTCCGATTGGGGACTATTTTCTACCAAGGGAAAGGGAGAAGACGACAGTCGTTCGGGTCAAAATAGTATTTGGGAGACAGAGAAAGGGGCCCACCTTCTGGACTCAACTCTGTCCTTCTCCCTCTGCAAGCAGCCCTCCCCTTCACATGGATCCAAAGACATCAAACCCCATGAAGTTGTAAGAAAGGTGTCAGTCAGTCGGGGGTGGGACTGGGAGGGAAAGGATATCTCCAGGACAGATTGGCCCAGTTTCTCTTTGGTGGTCAGGTGTTTGTTGTTCGGGTTCAGTTCAGACCCACCACCGGCCATTACTACTCTAAGCCCACCTCACCAACCGGGTCTTGCCAAATTTACCCGAAAATTATGAGTTGGATGCCAATCCCTCAAGTGGGAATGGATTACGTGACTTGGATTTATATATCATTTATCATCATCATCCTTCACTATGTGTTTGTAGTCGTCGAAACAATCGTGTCGAATATTTTCCTGTCCGGAGCCGACAACCTCAGGAAAATCCTAAATATGTTTCCAGTTCGGTTATTTAGGACCACAAAACTAACGACATTGGGAAGTGGACAACTAAGAGCCTTTCTAAAAAAACAAATCAGAATAAAAAAGTATTGCAAACATCATTCGGAAGAAAAAACAAACAAACAAAAAGTCGAAGCCCCCCAATCACCAAAAAAAAAACAGTCGCAAAAGTAGGCAGCCCCTCCTCCTCCGGCAGCCTATCATCATCATCCCCACAACTAGGGAAAACCAACCAATCCGTCTTCGAGCCCATTCCGATCGAAAGTAGGACATAAAACAAAACGCAACCGTAGTAGATGTGGTCTCCCCCTCCTCCCCTCAAGAGAAGGGAGCCCTATGAGGTGCCCCCTTCCTCCTGTTGGCGTTGCCCCCGTTTCCGAGGGACATCACCATCCCCGGAATGTAACCCCCTCCCCCACCGATCATCCCCTTCTTCTTCCCCGACCTCCTCGTGTTCACGGGACTCGCGGACGCCGGGAGCTCGCATTCACTGGAGCTCGACAATCCCTGCTTGTGATGCGGGGCCGATAATGACGTGTTCTCCTGGATGGTGTTGGAGGGGAAGTCAACGTCCTCCTCGGCCACGACGTCGTACAATCCGCCACTGTCCATCCTCAAACCCTCGAATTGGGTGATGGTGAACTCCGACTCGTCGAACTTGCGCAGGATTCCCGAAAGGCTCCCGCCGACCTGGTAAAGCAAGTGATTCACCTGCCCGCGGAACCACTTAATGAACGGTCAAGCCCATCCGTTGGATGGTCGGGTAATACCATAAAAGAAAAAGAGTGAAAGACCGACGGACCTTGCAGGTGAGGGAACAGAAGTGGAAGGGTTCCTGGAGGATGCGGTCACAGTTGAAGCAGAAGTGGGAAGAACCCTTGCAGCTCCTGGTTTGCGCCCTCTGCGTTAGGAATATCACCTTCGCCCCATTGATCGTGTAAGGCTGCAGGAACACACCACACGCATACTCATGTCCACATAATCCAGAAACCCAACCAAAACCACCACCACCCCCCCCCCCCCCCCTCCCGCCTCTCGTCAAAGGTTGGAGATTGGTATTTACATAATTTTACAGCATAAGATGATACTATACCTGAATGAAGGAGCAGTCGATGAGCTTCTCCAGATCCCCGAGACGGACCACGTCGTGGTATACATATCTCCTCACCTGCGCGTCCATCGGACGATAACCATTATAAATATGAAAGACCATTTGATAGATTCAACTGGTTTGAGGTTGTTCAGGATTTGTCTTAGGGCAGCAAACGGATCGATGCTGTCGGAATTCGGACACGCCAATTAGTAACGAAAAGTATTAGGGCTTTCTATCAGATTGGGTACACAACATTGGGGGATTATAATTATTATTTACCCAGGAGTTTAGGTGTTCAATTATTGGGCACCCTGAACTAAGAAATTGAATGAACCTCCCCCTGTCCCCTTCTGGTCTCCAATTAACTACACCCTACAGTCTTGCAGTGCGTAGTGCACCAGAAGATGAAGAGGAGGAAGAAGAAGAAGCAGAAGAAGAAGAAGAGCAAGGAAGGAACCCACCAAGGAGGAGGGTGTTTTTGAGTTTCGAGAAGGGACCCACCAAACTGGGGGTGACTGGGGGGGGGGGGGAAGAAGCTCTCGGTCAAACCTTCCACTTTCTTTGAAAGCAACTAGACAATGGGCAGAAGGGACCCCTCCCCCCCCAACACCACCCGGTTCCTGCCTTTCTGAAGCTGACAGGTTGAGGGGTGGGGATTGGCAATGGCCAGACCCCCCAATGAGGTAGAAGAGATGGTAAAAAAGAAAGGAAGAGATTAGACGTCCACAAATGGGGAATATTGGCAAAAAGGAAGAGGGGGAAACATTAATTGTGGTCGTTCATCCACCAGCACAGCCTCTCACTTGCACCCTCCCTGGAAACACACCCACCCAAATTTCAACACAAACTCCTCCTCCCATCTCTACTAACAACAACATTCAAAAATAATATAAACAAGTCAAAGGAACGAACACCCCTTTCTCCCCGCCAACAAGGAATCAGCTCGTACCACTCCTGCTATGATCAAAGGTGATTAATACACACAACAGCGAACGACATAGACAGAACTAGAGCAGTGTCCGAGACTAGTAGTATGGTGTGGTATGGCGGCAGGAGGGGGGAAAAAGGGAATTCCCCAGTATATTATTGGGTAAATTTTTACCTGGAGGAGGGGGTGGGGGCGGTGGGAAGGGAGGCAGTGCGGGCAGATGCTGAGGCAGCAGCGGAGGCAGAAGATGTTCTTCTCGTTCTTCCTCCGGTCCTCGTGGGACCCGCAGCTCCCGAAGAAGGTCTCCCCCATAAGCCCTTCCAGCCACCCAGGCTTCCTCATCATCGCAGCTCCTCCTCCTCCACCCCCGCTCATCATCCTCTCGTCTCCTGTATCCGAATTCAACCCCTCCAGGCTGCTGGACTAACAGCTCCTATAGCGACAGGGAGAGCTCTCGGTAAGGGATCAGAATTTTTGAAACTCAGTCCTCTCCTTCCGCCTCGTATTGTCTTGTGTCTGTCTGTCTTTAGAGGTAGTAGTAGTAGTATGTCAGTGGGGAGGGAGGAAGGGAGAGGGAAGTGAGGGTTTGTGGCTGAGGCTGGCTATAAATGACAGTGGTCGGTCACACACGCCACCACTCGGGGACGGCGCATTTGGGATCAGATGTTAATGTTTGTTCTTTTATGTTGTGTCTCTCTCTCTCTCTCTCCGTCTCTTTCTTTTGTGTTTTTTCTTTTCTTGTACGGTCAACCCCTCCCCCTCTCTCTCCCTTAATGTAATTATTGAATGATCACGCAGAAATCTTCTGGGCTTCCCTTCCTTAATCCCACTCGGTTGCTCTAATTACTGCTCACGTCCATCGCCTCTCCCATCGCTGTCCCTGTAATTAATTGTTTGAGAGAGGAGAGGGGGGGGGGGGGGCGGGGGGAGCCCATATTGTCTTTTATAGAGAGAGAAGAGGGTGGGGGAGGGGGAGGAGACGTACATTCGAGAGATGGGCAGCAGAGCAGAGGAGGAAGAGGAGCAGCGGCCACAGTATGTAGGCTGCGGGAGAGGATGTAATGTTCCCGTACGAATTAGGTTAAATGGGAACACCCCCCCCCCCCTCTCTCTCTCTCTCTCTGGAGGGAGTGAAGCAGTCAAATGAAAGGGTGACGATGGTATTAAATTTTCTTCTTGTCGTATTTGGCTAAATTTACTATGAAAATATAATTAATTTTTTTAAAAATATATAAATCGTATTTCGTAAAATATAATTTTTATCGTCGAAATGGCACGTCCGAGTTGATAAAAATATTACGGTACTTAAAGGTACATCTTGGATTCTAACCCTCTTCCACTCTAGGAAATGAATATTTTTACATGTACAAAACTCATGTCGGGTGGGGGAATGTTAAAAAGGAGGGAGCTGAGCCATCAATCATTTTCGTGGGTAAGCCAGTTTAGGGTGTAGATAAAGTTAGATGATAGATCTATAGGTTTTATAGGGATTTTCTTTTTTGCCTTTTGCTTAAAAACCTCTGCCATGCAACCCCATCCACCCAAACATCCCCCCACAACCAGCTGCTTCTCCCTGTTCCTTTTCCTTTCCTGTCCTCCACCCCCCTACCCCTGTCCTCTTTTCCTTTTATGGTAATACTTTCCCCCCCCCCCCTTTTGGTTTCTTCTGTACGCACCATTCAAATCCCTCCTCTCTTTTTTCTTTTCTTTGGCTGTTGTCTTCGTAGGGTTTCTTCTTTTAATAAATAAAAAACAAAAAACCAAGGGGGAATTCTTTAACGAGTAAGAGCCTAAACGGGCCTTGAAGCCCAGTCCTTTCTCGTTGGATAGGCAGAGATCTCTGGGGCCAGCCCAAGCCCTGCACCTTTCGGGGTCGCTGTCCGACATTCACTCAGCATTTGGTTGGAGGAGGAGGACATAGGAGTTGGTTAAAATTTCATTGGGAATAGGAAGCTGCTTTGGGATCACGCTGGCATGATGGACTCCCCACCCACCCAACTCAACTTGGGTTGCATCATCCGCTGTTCCCTCGAATCTCAAGGTCCTCCATCCTGATTCCCCTTGTTTCGATCCTCCGTTCTGAATCCGCTGCTGGACGATTGCGGTTTTCAGGATTGCCGACCGCGGCCATCGAGCCCGTCCCCGGGGAAGACGTCTCCTCTGTGGAAGGGAGAACCATGGAAGAACGGGTGAGGTGGTGGAAGATGGGTCTCAAGGCCATCTCCGAGGGCAATTTGGCCGTCTTACTTCTCTCCGGAGGTCAGGTATAACACATTTAAAAAAAAAAAAAAATCTTCAGTCTTCCATTTCCAGCCTTTGCGCCCGTCTCTCTCTCTCTCTATATATATATGATTTTGCTTCCTTTTCGCATTGCACGTGTATTCCGCCTTTTCTTTTATGCATTGGGCCTCCTATTCCTCACTGCAATGAGGTTGGAGTGGATCAAAATCTTAATCATGACGATTAGTTTTTCGCCTAGTCAAGTCGAAAAGTGATTGTTATAAAGCATACAAATCACTGCTGCTTGAACTGAGGGTCCTGTAATATGAATTGGCAATGATTGGTGTTTCCTTTAGATTGGATCCGTGTCTTATTTATCTTCAATCAGTTAGGATTTGTGTTTTTGTATCCAGTAAAGAAGCTTCCTGTTGACGGCATATGAATTGTGATGGTGCTCTCTAGTTATGATGTCTTGGGTTAGGTGTAAAGAAAGGGAGCTAATAATCTAGTAGTTGTCTGAATGCTAAACCCGTTCAATGCTGAGATGGTGGGAGTAAAATTGGATTTTACTGCAATATAATGCTTTAAGTATGTGTATGTTATGTCACTAGCGCTCCAACACATAGTGATGATAATTTATTGCTATTTGTTTGACTAAATTTTCTTGCAAGTAAATGCAGGGGACTCGACTTGGAAGTTCAGATCCTAAAGGATGTTTTAGTAACCACAAGGCCTTGTTTAATTTTATTTCTCAGTAACTTCGGTGTTCTGGTGATTTTTCCTTCGAGAAAATCTTGTTCGGAAAAGTGGAAATTTTCTTTGATCCTTGAAACTCTCGGTCAGTAGCTCAGCTTTAGTAATAACTTTCATTTTCCAATATTTTGTTCCAGATATTGGCCTTCCTCTGGAAAATCACTTTTCCAACTTCAGGCGGAGCGAATTTTATGTGTTCAGAAATTGGCTGCTCACAGCATGAAAGAGGGTAAAGCCTTGTGTAAACCTGGGGTTTGCCTGTTGCGCTTCTCTTGATAGATCATCTTTTGCAGCTCCTGTTGCGTCCGTGCCAATCCACTGGTACATAATGACTAGTCCATTCACCGATGAGGCAACGCGCAACTATTTTGAGAGCCACAAGTACTTTGGTTTTGAAGCTGAACACGTAAGATTTTCATTGATCTCAACACAAATTTTAATATCATGTAAACTTGTCAATGTCCAGATTATGCCGTCTAGTCTTGACTGAAGTTGTTTGGGACAGGTTGTCTTCTTCCAGCAAGGTACGATGCCTTGCGTGTCAAAAGATGGCAGATTTATCATGGAGACTCCATTCAGCGTAAGAGTTTGCATTGTCAATGTCTCCGCATGCTTCCATGTGTTCAAATTTTTAATGCCAAATCAGAGAGCTTGTTACAAGTTTTGTGTACCTGAAAAACAAGGTTGTTAAATGTTTCCACAATATAAACACTCGATGTGGAGGCTGCATTCTTTTGGATCTGTGACTTTTGTTGGCTCGCCCATTTTAAGTTATACTGCACTGTGAGCTGTGACTGCTCTTTTGATCTGATATTCGTGCAGGTAGCTAAAGCTCCGGATGGAAACGGAGGAGTCTATTCAGGTAAATCTCCAGAAATGCTGAGTCAACTGACCGGCGATGCTGTTGTGATCTGATAGAAACTTTAACTTCTGTGCTTTTATTTCATTCTTTTCCTCTTTTGCTTATCAATTCAGCTCTCAAGACTTTTTCTTGGATTGCTATGGAGTTGACAATGCGTTGGTAAATCCCTTTTCCTCTTCTTTGTGCGTTGTTGCTCGCCTGTGATTCTACTTCATTTGATGACTATGATAGCTCTTATGACTGCTGGTTTTGTCTTCAAAAACAGGTCCGTGTGGCCGATCCTACTTTTTTGGGTTATTTTATTGATAAAGGGGTGGATGCCGCAGCTAAAGTGGCTTTAACTGATTCATGTCTTACTTTTAGCAGCTTCCTAATAACGCATGTCATTTTGTGATCATGTATTGTTGGTCTGCTATATGCATTGAAAAACGATTTTGATGACATGGCGATTGTATGATGCTGCTATCATATTCATGAGTTGCATTTATGGCATAGGCAGTCAACTTGACGAAAAGAATATTCTCTCTATATGTTCCAGGCATATCCCCAGGAAAAGGTTGGAGTCTTTGTTAGGCGAGGCAAAGGTGGGCCGCTGACTGTGGTTGAATACAGTGGATCCTACCCTCTCTTCTGCAATTAATCAGGAAACTGGACGCTTGCGCTATTGCTGGAGCAATGTAAAGTTTACAGACTCTGCTTTGTTATTTCTTAGAGTAACTGCTGGTTTCTGGATGCGTATTATTCATGACAGCCCACAACCTGCTTGCCATCACAGCTTGCTGAGCATTTCCATCTCGTATTTGCAGGTGTGCTTACATATGTTTACATTGGATTTTCTCAACCAAGTGGCGAATGGCCTTGAGAAAGACAGCATGTGGGTGGTTGTAATTGCATATATCTTGCCCCCGAAATTCTATGTTTCTTTATATGCTTTTATGCGATTGTCTTGATATCTTCATTGTAGCTTTCAACTTGCCGAGAAGATAATCCCATCGATCCATGGGCACACGGTCGGATTGAAACTGGAGCAGTTTATATTTGATGCATTTCCTTATGCTCCTTCGACTGCTCTATTTGAGGTGTCACTTTCATTAAGCAGCGGTCCATGTAATTCATTTAGTGGTCCTGAGGGAGAAGAGTCAGGCTCATTGACGATTTTTATCAGGTGTTGAGAGACGAAGAGTTTGCACTGGTTAAGAACGCAAACGGATTGAGTTTCGACACGCCAGACAGTGCGAGGCTTCTGGTGCTTCGTCTCCACACACGTTGGGTGGTGGCTGCCGGGGGATTAGTGACACATTCAGTTCCTCTTTATGCGACGGGTACGTGGTCTTGTTCATCCAAGACAAATAATTAAATGTTTTAGGTCGGGGATGTGTATCAACCAAACTATAAACGTGGAACAGGTGTGGAGGTATCGCCACTTTGTTCGTATGCAGGAGAGAACCTGGAGGCGTTGTGTAGAGGGAGGACATTCCACACACCGTGTGAGATTTCTTTCTAAGCAGCATTCCTGGTCAGGTGTGAATGCAGAGCATATACACCTCGTGCGACATAATGCTATAGGGGAAGGAAGGTCGTGTGTTTGCTGGTGGTGGTGGTGGTGAACCTGAGTTGCTTTTTTTTTTTTAATAACCGGTGTATCTGAGTTTGCCTGCATCCTTGAGGGAGTAGCCATGCGGCAAGTTGGTGGAGGCAGTAGTTTCCGGTCTCCCTCTCATTGTCTTCTGTTAGTTCTGTAGAGATAACATGGAATAAGGAATTTTATCTTTTTTAAATAAGACTTAGGAGTGTTCTTTTGGAAGATTTCTACTATATTGGTTTTGTTGGTTAAGCATTTTTTTTTTTCAAATAACTTAAAAAGGCTGTGCTTGTTTCGAAAGCTTTCTTTTCTTTTTTCTTTCCCTTTCTCTCATTTTCAAACACAGCATAAACGCATTTTATAATTTTAATACATTCTTCTATGAAAACAAATTTTTGCATCATTTCAATACCTTTTCATTATATAACTATAAGCACGACGATTATAGAAAATATAATTATTAAAATGAATCTAATGTTATGTATCTAGGCTGATTTTTTGTATGTTTATTCTTTTCATTAAATATTTAGTACACAAGATGTTTTCAAATTTCTTAAAGAAATGTAGATGAAACATCAAATTGCATGCGCAAAGTACTAGTTATCTCTAATAACGATTTTCTCTCTTAAAATAAAAATGACTTCTCCTGGGAACAACGAATTTCAAAATATCTTTTCTAAAATGAACTCGCTTTTCCTAATAAAACTCCTTAAACTTGGGGGTATTTCACTCTTATTTGGTTCGATGTCTCTGTGATCATACGAATTTTGAGTTGATTATATTATACGATGGAATAATAAATGAAGAAAATGTGAATAAAAATGCACCGGATTTTATTTATTAGAAAATATCTTTTCTAAAATGAACTCGCTTTTCCTAATAAAACTCTTTAAATTTGAGTATTTCACTCTTATTTGATTGGGTGCCTCCATGATCATATGAATTTTGAATTGATTATATATGAAAAAATGTGAATAAAAATGCACCAGATTTTTTTATTAGGGAGGGTACTTTAATCACATTATCTCTCGTTTTCCTGCAAGTAATATAAAAACTAAACAATTTTTCTGACAAGTCGCGCGGGAAGGGGCGGAGGGAAAAGGAGGAGAGGGGGGGTGGCCGCCGGTCGTCCTCGTCGTCATCGGAAGGGGAAATGGTGGAGAAACGCATCCTCGTCGCCCCCGGTATATTTCTCCCCTTAAAACCCTAGCGTCCCCGCCTTCTACGGCCTCATTTCTTGTTCGTGTGTGGTTGGAAAGCAGAAGGTATCGCGGGGGAACATGGGATCATCGACCAGTTCATGTCCCTTCGTCATCCCAAGTCAGGTAATCTCCACCTTCTTCCTCCTCACTTCCCTACTGTCAATTGCTTCTCATTCCATTGGGGGGAGGAGGGGGGGAGGAGGGTCCCTCCTATCTCGATGAATCCGTTTAGGTCAGTCTGCTTGCTATCTCTTCTCCCACGGCAACCTCCTCGAGCTTCACCGCTTCAAGTCGCGTTTCGGGTCTTGGTTCCTTGGCAATTACGTCTCCAAAGGTCCTTTCTTTTTCCCTGAACTCTCTCTCTCTCTCGTCGTCCGTGTCTCCCCCCCCCCCCCCTCTTATCTGAGTTTCGCGCTTCGCAGACGGTTGTCTCTACATGGCCACCCCTGTCGATCCGGTATTTGTGTTGTTGCCCCTCTTCGAGGATGCTCGAATGAAGGTGATGATGATGCATTTGTTCCCCTTACTTCACTTTACTATGCTCAAATCGAGTCTGGGAGACTGGATTTCTTGTTTCATTCCCTAATGATGCCAGAAAGGAGACGAGGCTGGAAAGTTCAGGCAACTGGATGAGATAATGTTTGTGGACGGCTTTCCTGCATATCACAGTTTGGTTTCTGCCGCGGAAAAGTCTATGCACGTGGTGTGTGAGGTTAAAGGTGATTTGAAGTTTCAAAATGTGCTGTGCTTCCCTTTTTCTACGTGCTGAATACAGTTTCCACGTGTTGATCTACCCCGTGTTTTCTATGTGTAGAGATTGGATCGACACAATTTTTTAGGCTTGATGATTCCAAGGTCCTAAGCTGGTTGTCTTGCAAGGTCTGTGTTCAGAAATCTTGGATCTCCTGTCTAATTTCTCGTCCTATGATTATTTGGCTATGTAAATTTTAGGTGGTTGCTTATCACAGGCGCACCAATTGAAGAACACCCTGGCTACTTTGGACAGAAACTATGCTGCACGATCTGAGAAAGAAACCTGTAAGTCCTAGTATCTGGGATTTCATCATTGGCATTAACTAACGCATGTTGCTGGCCTTAGTGGTTCCTTTGATTTACTTAGAGGGTTTTGCTATGCTGACCTCTTCATTTATATTGCAGTGGCAGATGCAGTTGCCATTATGGGGGAGTACTTGACTGAGGAACCTTGGATTAAGCATCTATGTGATAACTTAAAGTACTTCTCTCGGACTATCTTAGGAGTTTGTTGCAAGCGATTCTAACAAAATTCTAAGAGGGCACGATACTTTCTTTGTAGTTTAAATTTGACAGCCGAAATCGGAGAGACAGCTGCTTCAGAAAAACTTCATGCTGCTTCTGGCATTGATGACTCTGGATCGGTCTCTGCCTTTCAGGTGCTTATGAAATTTGTTGAATGCACCTAGATAGCCTTCATTGACGGAGCTTTGTTCCTTAGTCAGCAAAATATTTTGCGAAATAGGGTATCAAGTTTTAAAATTTATTTACTAATGTCAAAAAATCGATCTTACAAAGGTCAATTTTGATCTACAAGGAAATCAGCTTTTGTAAAACTTGTTAGGTCGTTTTCCTCGAGATACAAAGTCGGTCTTACAAAAGTTGATCTCTTGGCATTAGTCGAAATTTTGAAAATACATATCCTATTTCATAAAATATTTTGCTTGACTGCGTTAATAAGGAACAAAACTCTTCACTAGCGAGCATTTCTCAGAACCTGAACTTATGCCATTTCTTTCGCTTTGGAGCAGGCCAAAGTAGTCAACAAGTCCGTGAAGGGAGGAAAGCAAGCCAAGAAGGCAAAACTGGAGACTGATTCCCGGAACATCAGAGAGATGTTCACCAGAGCGTCTTCAAGAAAAAGCGGCTGAAACTGGCTAGCAGGAAAGAACATACCACGGCCCATCTCGACTTTGGGGATGTATTCCTGAATATTGCTGCGACCGATCGAGCAAGAGGCACGTACCCGTGAGCAGCTAACCCTTATCTTCTTCTCTTTCCGATGCCATAGTACATGTTGCTCGAATTTTCTATACCTAGTGTTGTATTCTCAAAGGATGCAAGGTGGAGATTAATTTAAACCTTGCATACAGAGCAGGGGGGGGAACCTTTTGTCTCTTCTTCCACAAACCCACATGGTGCCCCATGTTCTTCTTCTTAAAACCGTATCAAACCAAATCCCATATCCACCACGTGATCAGGACTAGTTGTCTGTGGTCTATGGTCAAACTCGGTCGCATAAAACTAGACTTCCCCAACCCCCGATGTTCTTCCATATTAAATTCAAAGTTCCCATGGTTTCATGCGCATGTTGTGGTCAGCACACATCCTGAATTTGGACCCCTCCTATGTATGTATATCATTTCCTTGACATTTTCCCACTGGGAAATTGCAGATCGGTGGGTCAAGTGAAGATGCTTTTCTTTTCTTTTCTTTTATCTTTTATTTCCAGATGCCTGACAGACATCATGTGCATGTTGCAGGGGCTGACCCCCTCAACTTGAGTATTTTCCCCAGAAAACGGAAAAAAAAAAACAGCAGTCCAAAGGCAAACATTGTCTGCTTCTGCCCAGCTCGTAAAAGAGCTTCTCGCATTCCCTTGCCTTGTTCTTTCTCGGATAGATCTTGAAGGTGATTTCATCACGGCAAGCTGGTGTCGTGACACTCATACAATCACTTCTGAGATGGAATCGAAAGAAGACAGCTTCCCCTGTTTCAAGGCGGGAGATGGCGTTTTTGCCGAGGAACAAAGGCCACGGGACAGGAAAGGGTGTGATGATGGATCGTGGTGGTGGGTGTTTACACGATCGCCTTCCTTTTTTCGGCCGAAAGTGTCTGGTGTGTGCCGCGCCCCTGAATTCTTTAAGCTATTTTTATCACCCAAAGAAGAAGAATGAACCTGGCTGGGACTGGGTGGCTCCCCCAATAAAAACTTTCTAGGGGAACTGAAATTTGTCCAATCTACCCACGAGATTAAAACAGGGTCTGGGCATTGATTCATTTTTTATTTCACCTCGTACCAACCTCATCTTCTTACATCAACAGAATGAACCACCATCCCCAAACATACATCCCGGATCTACTCCTTTATTTAAATCCCAGGATTGTTCTGCACTTTTCCCCCTCTCTTCCCCCCCCCCCCCCCCCTTCCGTCTTCCTCACTTCGTCTAACACTATTGTCATGGGCCCCGGTGAAGCCGCACCCGGTTCCTGCTCTGTCGTTGGTTGCCCAGCCGCGTCATCGCCATCGTCCTGCAGGAGTCGCGGCTGCTCTTGCTTGGCGAAGCTGGTCATGACGCTGAACAAGTGCAGGAAATTGGTGGCGGGAAAAGGCAGGAGCAGGAACATGAGGCAAGCTTCGTTCCAGTGTAGGTACGATCCTCTGAGTTACGCGCTCAACTTCGACTCCGGTGGACGGGGAGGCAACTACGAGGATTACTACAGGTTCTGCGCCTTCACGAACAGGTTCCTCACGAGGCCGACAACAACAGCAGCAGCCTCCGCCGCCGCCGCCACGCCTTCCACCCCCCCAGTGTTGGCAGTGTCTCACTAAACACATCGTTGGCCACTTTTTGAAGAAGGGTGTCTTCAGATCGATGCCTTCTGCACGTTGGCCAACCTTCTTTTATACAGACAAGACCTTTTCCGCACAAAGGGATTAGGATTAAGATTAGGATTAGGCACTCATCATGTAATTCCCCCACAAACTGTGCCCCTGCCAGACATAGCAAGTGAATTTGAGTTAGAAGAATATTTTAAGTGAGATTGTACCATGAGAATGCAGAAAGAAAAGGGATCAGATCAGAAGGCAGCAGGAGGTGTTGTTGTTGTTGTTGATGTTGCAGATGAAACCGGTCGAAGTCATCCTACTAACAAATCAGGGGAATCATCCTTGCAAAAGAAAAAACGAAACCCAGAAAGAAAAACTGGGTTAAGGCAATCAATAGCTGAGCAATGTCTTTCAAAACTTGGTTGGGTGTCTGAACATCCTCAATACTACACATAGAATATCTGGCCAACATTCAACAGGCTCTCATGTGGCACATTGAATATCACGCTGTTCTCCCTGCACATCTTCCTGAGGAAGGCATAAGCGAAGTCCACCGTTAACTTCTTCATGAAATGTGATTCCCTCCTCGCCCTAATCACCGTATTCCCCATTATGTGCACTACCCCTGCGTCCCTGCACCTCCTCAAGAACTCCAGGTCGTTGGACCTGTCCTCGTGCGCCCCTTGGTTGGATGGCCTCAGGCTGTTGGTTCCGAGTTCTGGGGAGTCCACCGGCACGATCGACTCCACCGAGGTGATTGTTGCATCCACAATGGAGGAGAAGGTGCCCCCGTTACTCTCGGGTTGCAGCTCCCTTGAACTCAACTGTTCAATTCCTGGGCTATATAAGCTGTTCTCATTGCAGGAACAATCTTCCATCAGATACTCGACCCGGACGTACATATGGAGGCTCTCAAACAGTTTTTCCTCGAAATCGTCATCTTTCTTGTGCAAGTCACTGTAACCATATCTCACAACACATCGGAACATGTGGAACGTCTTCGGTCCTATCCTCCTGATGAGGAATCTCTCTTCTTCTGGGACAGTGGACACGGAAAGATACTTCAAGCAGACGAACACGACGACGGAATGAATAGCAGGTAAGTTGGTGATGAAGTGCGAGAATATATGAGGGACGCCACTCGCCAGCTCCGTGTAAACCAGCCCGACTCCAGGAACGCGCACGAGACCTAAACTAGGACCTAAACTGAGAATCCATGCCATGGAAACCTTGCTGTGTATCTCATACTCGTAACGTTTTACTGCGCCGTAATGCCAGACATACATTATCACGAAAAATGCCGCAGCAATCGCCAGTGGAACCCATCCACCTTGATCGATCTTGAATAGTACCGCAGAGAAGTACGTGCCCTCCACGACCAATGACAATACTGTGAATATAAATACCCAAATCCAGTGGCACCTCCACACCAATAACATGACGAAAATCATCAAAAAGGTGGTGACAAGCATGACGCCTGCCACAGCAGTACCTGTCAATGAGATCATGAGAAGCATTAGAGGAAATATAACACCATGAGTAACATACGCATAGGCATGCCTCTGAGGAACAGTCTCCATGCATATGATGCTTACCGGAAGCATTTCCGATTTGTGTTTGGTTCCTAAACCCAGCTGTGACAGATACACAAAGAAGCATGAGGATCCAATTAATGTCGGGGATGTATATTTGATGGCGGGACCTATTCGATGTATGGACGACTTTGACCCTCGGGAAGCAGCTCATTGCAAGGGCCTGCTTAATCAATGAAAACGTCGCAGATATCGTTGCTTGACTGGCAACAATGGCTGCTGCAGTAGCAACCAGGAAAACTGGCCAGTATATGCTCTCTGTATGTAAATCAAGAAGCAAGCCACCCACAATCAAGGTAAGGTGCATCTTATCTAAATGTGAAAATCCAACGTGAGTGACCTAACTTGCATGAAATACTTGGCAACACCATTTATACTCCGATTGTACCTGGAATAGAACGGTAGAAGGCATCAACCACGTGATTACTGTTCTTCATGAGGTAGGCGGCCTGTCCAGAGTAGGCCAAAAGAAGGGAAGGGAAAACCACGACAGTGAAAGAAAGTTGTATGGCCGACACTGGAAAATGTGATAGATCGGCAAAAACAGCCTCAGTGCCTGTCAGCGTTTTGCAAGAAATGTTAGAATGAGGCTGCCTGTCTTTGGATCCAACTCGATAGACATGTCTGACTAGTAGTGCTCTGAAATGAACGCAGGGAAAAGACGACTTCCGATTCATAAGGCAAGGTCTACCTGTTATACTGAGCATTATACCACCTAGAGATGTCCATCCATCGACTCCTCCCCTCCTAAAGTAACGGTATATGTAAAGAGGTGAAAAAGCCTTCAGAACACTGGGATCGTATTTCCATATATTATAAGCACCGATGCCTCCAATCACAAGGAACCAAATAAGCACCACTGGTGCACAAAGCCAAGCAATGGTATCTGTACCATACCGTTGTATACTGAACAATCCAATCAGTATGACGACCGAAACAAGAACCACCACCTCTGGAAGAACGAATCAGATGTTATAGATGTCAGCCAACATTAAGAACTAGTACGGGCAAAGCAAACACGAGAGAGTTGAAAACCTTACCATCACTCATTTTTGGGTGGTCCAATTTTATTCCCCCAGTAGCTGAAAGAACTGGTGAAGCACTAGAAATTTAGAACATATGCTCGGGAATAAACGAATTTGACAAGACGATGGAATTTCCAGAAGTGGATATTATCTTAGATGTGCAATAACCTGATATAGCTGGAGTGAGGATTCCATCGCCAATAACCATGCAAGAACCGATGAGGACGACGATAAGTAGAGCCCTCTTCCGGGACAATTTGCTCTCCAGCCATCTCTTGGTTTTTGCAGCAATAGACTTCCCGCCAAATGTGGCGCGGCTATAAGTCGTTACCTCATCATCAGTCCAATCTTGGTTGGGGATAGTTTTTATATTCGCATGACGGCAAAGCAAAGAATACAGAGCAAATGTTCCCCCTGCATTGAATTACAAATAAATATGTTGTATTTCAGAAAAGGGAAGAGATTTTCGCGAAAGCAGAACAAGGTTGGACATAGCAGATATGAACAAATCGCACTATAATCAAATTTATGGGGGTCACAGCTTGATGTCGACGCACAATGATAATCTTCTGAGGCGACGGACATATATTTTCAGTAATTCACTTTCTTAAGAGTTTAGGACTAAAGAGAAGTTACGACAATGCCTGTTTTTACCTTGGCCTCCATCATTTGCTCTGGAAACAATGTAGACGTACTTAATAAGAGGTATGAGTGTCAAGGAGTATATGATGAGAGACAACGCCCCAATCACGTCCTCCGGGTCCTGAATCCCTCGCGGGAAGGTATTATAAAAAACATATAGTGGAGATGTGCCTAAATCTCCGAATACTACACCGAGGCTCTGGAAGGCGAGCCGGAGGATTAACCATGCCGAGATTTTCTGGAGGAGAACGGGTGAAATCGGTTAAAAGGGCGACAAGCTATAGGTAAATGCTTTATCAGGCACTTCTCATCTCTAGGGGGCGCACACCAGATTGTCATGGGAAGACGACGACTCATCGTGCAAGGGTAGGTTAACGGAAAAGATGCAAAATCATTACAGTTACTACCTTTTGCCTATTCTCGTCTCGAAGCGTCTCAGCCTCTTTATCCATGGGATGATCAATTTCCTGGTCCAGAGCCCAGATGTTATTGCTCTTTCCGAGTCCATGCTGTTCTGCTGGAGTCATGTGCTAATCTGCCCAGAATTACTATCCCGTTCAGCTAAGTATTTGCCAACTCCCCTTCCTTGGCACAGCAGATTTCCCTAAAACATTCTGTAAGCCAGAAACAGCAACTTGCTGGCTCTCTAATCTGAAAGAAGCCACATATATTGATCCTTAAATATGGAGAAGAGAGGAACATTATGATGCAGGCCTAACAAGGCTATGCATTTATCTGGGTTGAAATCATCTCTAGAATCAAAACCCGATAATAAAAAATACCCTATCGCTATAAATATACAGAACGAATCTGAGACAGTGTAATGCATCCGTGTCGATCTGCTATGATATAAAAAACAATCAACACGTTTCAAGGATCCCTATCGTGATCTCACTGAAAAAATCGATCACCATGCGGCGGCTACAATCACCATCAGATCAGATTAATCAAACCAATGCCATTCCATTGGAATAACGAAACAAAAGCCCAGAAAAGAAAGGAGCAGGTACCCTTCTCCGAACAAACTGCATTATGAATAAGAGAAAGAAAAGCAATCCCAGATTGCAGTTGTTGTGTCCCTTTGGTTTCTTTCCCTCTTCTCAAGGGGGGGAGTCCCTCAAGGAACGACTGCACCGCTTGTTTTTATCTCATCAAGAATAAGAAACAGATCCCCCTTCCCCGACACCTGAATTCCCGTGAAAAGTGTGCATTGCCCCGCTTCAACCGAGTTAGTAAAACACACACCCACACACAGATAGGACCAGACCCTTCTTGGGGTAACAGGGTTAGCTTTAGAAACAAAAAAAGGGAAAATGGTCATGTGCCTGGACTCGTATTCCTTTCTGGTCAGAGCAAGTTTTTCACAACCAACGCCATAAATTCAAGAATATTAATCACTCCACAAAATCCAGAAAGCAGAGGACTATCTCCTGAGCCATCCATGGTTGCCTGTACATTACCATGATCGTCGATCTATAGATCAACCCGATGACTGACTTTTGGCCCTCGGTTCAGCATTATGACGACACAAACAACAGCAAAGCCAGCACACATCCTACTCCCCAGATCAGATTAGAATCACACAAGCCCAGCAAAAAGAAAACATGACTGAAGCAACTGGGGTTTAACCTTACAAGCTTGAAAATCCAAAACTAAAGAGAGATGGCGATGTTGATTCGTTGCCCGAAATGGAATTTCTTTCCCAACCCCTGGAAACGGATCAGTTTTAATTCCCCCGCGACCATCGTGACTCCATGAGTCATTTAATAGCATGAAGACCAAAAAAACAGCAACAGAGACAGGAGTCATCCACGTGACTCCAAGTCCTGTTTAAGTCTTAATGTGTCGAATTAGGACAAGCGAGTCACATGGTGTTCCATTCAAACTAGCCTTGTCTGAACATGGAAATCGATGTCCTTTTGCTCGCTAAAAAGGGCCTGCTTACATCTGGATCAAGATGTAATAGATTAATCCAGTACTTTTGTTTCAAAGTAATTGGAAAAATTTTCAAATCAGGATATGCGGAATTTATACGTTTGAGTTAATTCAATATCGAACTTAAAGTTAAGATTTTCAATTTGACTATAGTTCCGATTTCCTGTATAATCTTAATGTTTCTTGAAATCGAAATTATAAAATTTCGATTCCTTATAAAATTTTCATAATTTCAATGACTTCGGATATTATTTCAACAATTTTAAAAGTACTTATTTTTTTCGAAAAATATTTTTCCATACCTCATCGTTAAACATGCAATCAACTCGGTAGTGCAAATATCAGATCTCTGAATCCCAAACTGGTTGATAAAAGAATTTTTGCAAAATCACAGGAACTAGAATAACATAATCACACATGGAAGAACAGCCACACTAAGCGCATCGACAAGGGACAACCTGAATTGTAATGTAATCACTTTTATTAACACGTGCAATATCATTGGAGTTTCCAGTAAAAACACTTGATGTGTTCATGGAGAAGAACTCTGGTACAAGGACGAAGTTACTTGCTAATCCTGCTGCCTGCCACTGGCATCAAACCTTTTCTAATACACACATGACAGAGGCCGCCATCACCAGGTTCATCGGCACAATGCCAGCCGAATACGGGATCGTGGGATCATATCACTATTGCGTTCACATGTCCAGGTTCTCCATCTGAATGCTACTCTTCAGTGGGACATACTCGCCGAGGTATCCACCCAGATGATCGTTCAGCGCAAGCTTATCAATGCTCTGGTGGTGATAACTCTTACACACGTAGTAGAACACGCTCTGCACCAGCAGCCCTATCAAGTTCACCATCACCAGTATTCCCACCAGTAATCCGCCCACCAAGATCCTCATGAAGATACCGTAGCCGTACTCGTCGCCGTGGACCACCACTCCGCCGAATAAACCGTTGATCACCCCGCATATAAACAGGTACCAGAACACGAGCGACCACCCCATCCAGACCCTGCCCTTGAGGAGCTCGTAGCTCTTCCTCATGGCGGCAAGGCCATAAACGGGCTCCAGCACCGAGACGACGCTGGCCAGGTGCCAGAGGGCTGTGATGTAGACGTGGACGCCTAGGAAGAGGAAGAGGATGACAGAGAGGGAGAGGAGGACGAGGAGGGGATTGTTGTCGTCGAGGGCGATGAGGAGGACGACAAAGAAGGCGACGAGGACGATGTTGTAGGCGATCATGAGGAGGGCAACCCAAAGGAAGGTGAGAAAGAGGCGGCGGAAGATGGATGGAATGGAGGAGAGGGCGGAAGAGAAGGAGAGGGGCTTGGAGGAGTAGAGGGAGGCGACGGAGAAGACGACGGAGGCCGTGGAGAGGAGGGAGAAGGTGAAGAGGAATAGGAGGTAGAAGGACTGGAAGGTGAGGATGAGGGTCAGGTCATGGGAAGGGGATCGGGAGGAGAGGTGGGAGAGGAGTGGGTGGGTGAAGAGGGAGTGGGCGAGGATGGCGAACGAGAGGGGGAACACCAGGGTTAGGGTTATCAGGAAGAAGGTTCGCGGGGATCGACCCGGGATCCCCACCGACTCCCTCAGGATCGACGGTATCCTCAGGTACTGCAGCTGCTCCGGTTCCAGATCCATCCCCCCGATCGGGTCGATTGAATCAGCTTCCTCTGTCGGCGTCGATTTCGAAGATCTTCTGGACGACGATGACGAAGAAGACGACGGAGTGAATCAAAGGCCCAGCATTTTTGCCATGAATGTCATCCCAACATCATTCCCTATCGGCCCATACGCTCAGATGGGCTTTTTCTGAATCCCCACGAGAGCCTTGTTTGCTGCAGTTCTTCTTCGACCTCCTGGCGTTGAGTTCGCAGCTCGGATTGGTGGGCCCCCGTCATCCCTCATCCCCGACGATCTCCCTTGACCGTACGAGGAGATCCCAGAGAGAGGTAATCGAATCGGGGTCGTGTTATTACTGATCCCTGCTTCCGTCGCTCGATCTCGTCGGTTTACGAGATTTCTTTCGGTGCGATTTAGCTAATAGGATCTCGTTCTGCTATCTTTATATCAGTCCAATTACAGTTATCCTCATCGGTCAAGGGGCGGTAGATGGTTTTAAACTCTGTAGTTTGATCTGGGCGGCCTCCTTGGGGTTGATATTGATCTTTCGTTCAGCTCCGCGAGTCTTGCTGACTGCCGTCATTCCTATTTGTGCCAACAGGTCGATTTGTCCCGCTGCAAATAGTAGACGTGGGTGTCAGTGCCTCGTCAACGGGACAAAGATGGTGAGATTCTTGTGATTCATCGATTGGATTGTCTGATTCGTGTTTGGCTGTTCGTTTTGCATTCAAGTTGCTGTCATTGATGACTCAGAGCACACACCTCCATTCCTCTTCCGTGATCAAATCTCCTTTAGCTTGATGGGATCTCGCTTAATTAGTAGATCTATGTATCGGGCAAGGAATCTGTGTCAGAAGCTAGGAATTTACATTAACATGTCGGTGGTGCTCCCAAATATCTATTCTTCGTTTATTTTGCTTTGCTTTTGATATTTACTGTTTGCTTGATTCTTTGTTGTATACAGGTTGTTCTTGCAGCTTCAATCGTTAGCAAGTCTGGAAAAGGTGACAACCTGGTTCTCTCATTACCTCTGAACAATTTCATTTATGATTGGGATCAGTTTGGTACCGGAAACGCATTTTTTAAGAAGGTTCATTGTAACCTGAAAGGAACCCGAGTATATTGCATTGATGGCGTATTCCCCTCTTAATTTAATTTTTAACATTTCCAAGGAAATTTTTGTGACGTCCTTGTAAACACATGAGCTAGTTTTTTATGTCAATGACAGATAAAAATAGTACTCCCTACTTGTTATTGACATCTTCTTACTGTGTTTTGCTATTGCTGTCTTTGGCAGTTCTCGTTTCAAGGCAGTTTGTTGACATGTCTCGGATTAGAATCGAAGGTCTTCTTGCTGCTTTTCCAAAGTTGGTAGGCTCAGAAAAGCAACATACATTTGTTGAGACCGAGAATGTCCGCTATGTCTACCAGCCCATTGAAGCTCTGTACTTGCTCTTAGTTACTAACAAGCAAAGCAACATTCTTGAAGATTTGGAAACTCTCAGGCTCCTGTCGAAATTAGTATCCTTTTCTGCATCTCTTTCTGTGTCAAATTGTTTAATGTCTATAAGAATTATATAGGTGTTAGTTGTTCTTTGTTATAATATCACATAAGCTCGTGAATTGCTTCTGTTTTCAAATGGCAAAATATTCTCAGGCAGCCCATTTAAGAGATGTTCTCTGATGTATTGGTGTCACTGACCTACGACTTCTTACTGATTTTCACGTGCCTTATATTCATCTTGGTGGAATCCGAGGTTGTTGATTCCTTAAGTCTGTACATAGGTGCCTGAGTACTCTTTGTCTCTTGATGAAGAGGGCATATGCAAGACTGCTTTTGAGCTTATTTTTGCTTTTGACGAAGTCGTCTCTCTTGGGCACAAGGAAAATGTGACTGTTGCCCAGGTTAAGCAATACTGTGAGATGGAGAGTCACGAGGAGAAGTTGCACAAGCTAGTCATGCAAAGTAAAATTAATGAGACCAAGGATGTTATGAAGCGGAAAGCTAGCGAAATAGACAAAAGCAAGGTTTGTTTCATTTAAGCTATCGCGTGTCTTCCTTTCCGCAGTCAATTAGGTGGTTTCACGAAGCTTGTTTATGTATTTATTTTATTTTTCTTCCACAGATTGAGAAATCTAGAGGTGACAAGGGAGGGTTTAAGGCACTGCAATCAATGGGCTCTAGTGGAATTGGCAGTGCTTTTGGGGAAATGAGCATTTCTAGCTCAGGAGGCGGTTTTTCAAACAACTCTGGATTCCCCATGACTACTGACTCTGATTCCTTTTCTGTTAACCCTAAAGGTTCGCCCTTATTCTCACTATGCACTTTGAACTTTCCTGCAAGATAATGTCTGTTGCTGATGTCTGTTGGATGTTCACCTTATATAAGGTTTTGAGACATGGTTGGATGTTGTCTACAAATAAAATTAACATTCCAGATGGCATTCACAGGCCGTGCTCCTTCTGCTGCCACGGCTCCTCCTAAAGGTCTTGGCATGCAGCTGGGAAAAACTCAACGGACAAACCAGTTTTTGGAAAGCCTGAAGGCAGAAGGTGAAGTAATCCTTGAGGATGTCCAACCAAAAGCAGGAGCATCTAAGATGGCTGCTACTCTACCCTCTGATCCTGTCACTCTGATTGTTGAAGAGAAAATAAATGTGACGCTGAAAAGAGATGGTGGGTTGAGTAACTTTGATGTTCAGGGAACGCTGTCGCTTCAAATACTTAACCAGGACGATGGTTTCATTCGAGTTCAGGTGGTCTTCCAATCTTTTTGTTTTTCACTTACATTGTTCCATTTTTTAGATGAAGCCCCACATCTGGACTGGCTGTTGTGTTCATAATTGAAAGTGGGCCTGCTGAACTTCACATATAGAAAAATGCCATGTTTATCTGTAGAAATGAAGAAAAAATTGGTTGAGCTCTCAATTCTCATGTGTCCATCACTTGTTGCGTGTTTTCACTGTAGTGCTTCCATGACATGCCTCTTCTTTATTTCAATGCTGTGTCTTCCTGTTCTATGACATAATTAATTAATTGGGTCCCCTAATCCTGATTTCATTGTCGTGTCTTCATGTTTTGTGTTGGTCACCTATATTCCCCTAAGCAGATTGAAAATGGTGGTAACCCGGCAATCCTTTTTAAGACACATCCAAACATCAACAAAGAGTTGTTCTCGAATGAGAATATCTTAGGCCTGAAAGATGCAAATAGGCCTTTCCCAACTGGTTCTGGTGGAGACGCAGCAGGAGTGGGGCTTTTGAGGTGGAGAATGCAAAGTACAGATGAATCAATGGTGCCCTTGACAAGTAGGTCTTACTCTGGGTCTTTAACGTATTCTACATTCTGGATATTGTTTTCTCCTGCCTTGAGTTTTTCATCCTTTAATGTAGTCAACTGCTGGCCATCTGTCTCTGGGAATGAAACTTATGTTAGCTTTGAGTATGAAGCTTCAACCGCGTTTGATCTCAGAAATGTCGTAATCTCCGTTCCGCTTCCAGCTCTCAGAGAAACGCCAAATGTGAGGCAGATTGACGGGGAATGGAGGTAAACACAAATATCTGCTACTTTCTTATCACTTTCTTAATGTGTATAGTAGGAAACAATTGCCCGGTGGTGCTCAGTTGATAGTTGATGACGTACTCGTTTCCCGCATATTCTGGCAGATACGACTCAAGAAATTCCATTTTTGAGTGGTCAATTCTTCTCATTGATAGTTCAAACCGCAGGTTTAGTAACAAATACTCTGTTTATTTCTGGACCTTCTATACGGCGATCCTTGTTTTTGAGTTGATCACATCGTTACTATATTGCGGATGTATTACTTACAGCGGATCCATGGAGTTTGTCGTTCCTCCGGCTGATGCTTCGGCATTTTTCCCCATCTCCGTACAGTTTTCAGCGACCAGCACATTCAGCGACGTGAAGGTTTTCACTCTGTCCTTCCCCGTGCATCTTTCCTTTGTGTTAGATGTCCTTGATCACCAAGCAGATGTGTTCATGGATGCTTGCAGGTGGTGAATGTGATACCTCTCCGTGGTGGACCCGTGCCCAAGTTCTCTCAAAGAGCACATTTGGTCGCGGACAACTACCAAGTCGTGTGACCCGTTTAGTTTTTTGCAACAAGCTTTTGTTTTCTGTCCTAGGATCACCGTTTTTGGAATTTTGGGCGTCTGGAGACTGTCAAGTGTTGAGTAAAGAAAAACCCCGTTTGAACATCACTGCAAAAATACACCAAATCCATTCCTTGTGACAATATCCAAGCCCGGCTACAAAATAACAAGACAGAAAACCCTCCCCATTAAGATTCGATGAGTTCTTCTATTCAACATTCTACATAGTGGATAAGGACTCTTGGTTGCAACTCCATCTCCATCATTTCTTATTCTGGTGGCTCCACTCTCAGGCACCCCTGTTCACCATCAAGGGCGACGGTGGCAGCCTAGTTGTCTATGTCGCTGGCAACTCAGGGGAAGCATACGCTTAAAATTTGAAGATGCAGAAAGTGAAGTGGCGGCCGTAAAAATTTTCCATCCTACGAATCTGTCTCCATAAAGGAAACGTAATTGAAAAAGTTAGGGCGAACCGACATCAGCTTTTCTAAAAGAAAAGAACTGTTGGTTGAAGGCGCGGCATACTTTATATTTTCAATTTAACACCCCCTCACGCTGAATTGGAATGACATATTTGGCCATTTTTACGAGTGAGAATGATTTCTTTTTGGCATAACCTTGGGATCGTGGATTTCTTTGCAATTTATGTATGTATCCAACATCCGGCATGTAAAGGAAAAACTAAGTTTAGCATATCTGCAATTAGGGCAACAAAATGTAGAAAAGATGGATAATCAGTTTTCTCTCCACCACGTTAACAATAAACATGCAAAAGTCTGGATTATAGCCTTCAACCCAATGTAAAAAGAAAACTAATATCAGAAAAGTATTGATCTCACTTGTAATCGGCTTTGTCTATTTAATGATAACTTCATCATACACGATGTTACTACATTGTTCATTGATAGCGAGCAAGTGTAATTGACATAAGACAGTAAGCCCTAAACATGTTAATTTACCCGCAAAACATATTAACCACGACTCACAATTGTAATACCTTTCGAAATAATGTCTTCCTCCTTTTAGCCATAATTTACTAAGTAATGAAGACCAATTTATGAGAGGGTTAATAAATGTCTCGGTGTTTGTAATGCATAATAATACCTATCATCCCATCGTAAGCTTTAGGTGCCCTAACCTAATGCTAATATAATTGAATGCATATACAAATGTAATACGGTTTTTTTTTATCATCATTATCTTCAATTGCTTAATTATATGATGCTTAATATCAAGAAGATAATTCAATTCCATGCAAAATTACTACGTTCAACATATGTACGAAATCATCACCATTACATATAAGAATAATAACAGAATGATAGGTAAAGAATCACAAAAAATCACATATAAGAATGGTGACTGGACATATATAAAAAGAAAAACTACATATAAGAAAGTATCTTATATATGTAAGAACAATTCCGGGAATTTATCCGAGACAATTAATTTAAATGTCCGACATTGAAAGGTGAAGAGGGCCACCTAGAGAAGACCAAATGGGGGTCTTTTGGCAGCTCCCGTTTTCTTAGGAGAAAGATAACAAAAGAGGTCGGTCCCCTCCACCATCATCATCCCCTTTGGACTGAAGGATATGGTGGATGTTTGGTGAAGGCAGCGAAAATCACCGACTGAGGTCCCCTTGCCTTTTTTTTTTAGTATGATGCATGGATGGGGGCAACCTCGCCTTCCAATCAACTACCGACACATGCTCTCGCGCGACTCCCTCGACATGCCAACAATGGCCTAAGCTTCGAACTCTATCATTAACCAGAGTGGAATATGGCTTTGTTGTTTGCTATGTTTGGACATGTGACTGTGATGCTCGTGATGGGCTCGCATGCTATTATTATTATTATTATTATTATTATTATTATTATTATTTGGGAGCCCTCCAAAAAGTTGGAATTGACGTACACTTAGATGACTTATTAGTTGGGGAAAGAAGATTGATGGCATTTATAGATGTCCCAACTAAATTATTACAATCAGTTAACTGTCCATCATCATCCCTTTTAAAGTCTTTCTCCCCCTCCTGCACCAACATATACACACACACAAACCCTGTTGTGTGTTTGTGGCTCATTTGCATCGAGGTGGGTTAGAGAAAGATGGGTCCTCTGAACCTTCTTCTCCTTTGCTGCCTTCTCGTCGTGTCTGGAGCAGCTTCCCTTCCAGATGTTCAAGGTCAGTAGCCTCGTCTTCCAATTCCCTCTTTCAAATCCGTCGTGCCGTGTGCCCCGACGGCCTTTACCTGGTTTCGTTATTGTTTGATGCATTCGGAATGTTCCATAAGCACGTGACTCATTCGTGAAGGATTTCTATATCTTGGGCAGCCAACCCGTCGATCATTTATTGGGGCGTTCACCATGGACTTGGATCGAACTCTTCTGTTGCCGGTGAAACTGTGGCGTCTTTCCTTGACGTGCTTGCTCAAGATGAGAATCGAATCAAGGCTCTGACTCACAGGATTACTCTAGGGAGCAGATCTTCTTATTCAGTGATCTTGAATAGAACTGTTCGCTTCTTTGGACAGGAAGCGGCTAGTACTCCAGTAAGTTCTGGTTTATCCATAGGGTCTGGTAATTACTATGTTAAGATAGGCCTTGGCTCGCCTGCAAAGTATTATTCCATGATTCTTGACACGGGGAGCTCCCTATCCTGGCTCCAGTGCCAGCCCTGCGTTATATCATGCCATGCTCAGGTCGATCCTGTCTTCAATCCCTCGACTTCCAAGACCTACAAGTCCTTGTCATGTTCGACCTCTCAGTGTTCGGACCTCAGGGAGGCCACCCTGAATGATCCCTTATGTGAATCCCGGACAAGGAAGTGTGTTTACACGGCGAGCTATGGTGATTCATCTTTCTCTATCGGTTACTTGAGCCAAGACATCCTTTCCTTGACCCCATCCGAGACCTTGCCAGGTTTCGTGTATGGATGCGGGCAGGATAATGAAGGACTGTTTGGAAGGTCTGCTGGTATTATCGGCCTCGCCCGTCAGAAACTATCGTTGCTTTCACAGGTGTCCCCAAGATATGGGTATGCATTCTCCTATTGTCTTCCCACGGCAACTTCTTCTGGCAGCAACAGAGGCTATTTGGCTATTGGGAAAGCCTCTCTGTCGGCGTCTGCTTATAAATACACACCAATGATCACCAACCCCAGCGAACCGAGCTTATACTTCCTGCGACTCAGTAGCATTATCATCAACGGCAAGGCAATAGGAGTGTCTGCTAGTGCATATAATGTCCCGACAATCATCGATTCCGGGACAGTAATTACACGGCTCCCGGAAACCATTTACACTGCCCTGTCACAGGCCTTCGTGAAGGTCATGTCGGCAAAGTATACCCAGGCCACAAGCTATTCTATTCTGGACACCTGTTTCAAGGGGAGTGTGAAGAAAATGTCTGCTCCTCAGATCAAAATTGTATTCCAAGGCGGTGTCGATCTCTCTCTAGATGCAAGGAACATCCTCGTGGATGTCGATGGCGGGAGGACATGCCTGGCATTCGCAGGGGGCAGTCGAATTGCCGTCGTCGGAAACTATCAGCAGCAGACATTCAGTGTCGCTTATGATGCTGTCAACTCCAGGATTGGCTTCGCTGCAGGCGGCTGTATGTAACGACCAAGTGTCCTATCCCAGGTCAACCTTCTATGCAACAAGAAAACATACACAAACATGGAGAATAACAGCCAGAGATGCGAATTGCATACGAAATATGTGTGCTGTGGATACTGCTCATACTCTTGTCGATAATTCATGCATCGGAGATCAAAAGCGTGAGTCGGTGGCTGCCGAATTGTGTATCTGGAACTTAAGAGTTCATTTATGAACAAAACATCAAATAAAAATCGAAAAAGAAATTAATTCCCGTGTTCAAAGTATTGCTTGGAGGTCCTCACGATTCTTATTCATAGCGAGTACCTGTTAGCATGGTTCAATCAGAGAGGGCGACGGCGTAACGCGATCGCAGCCAGGGTATTGCTCCATTTCATGGCAAGGGCTTCCAAAGCAATGTATTGACAAATAGGGAGATGAATCCAGTCATGTGGATGGAGGGCATAACGTGCCTGCAATTAGCTGCGAGACTTGGGCGAAGTGTTTGGTGATAACAGTCCATCCCCGTCGGCTGCCACCGTGACAACCGGATTGAGAAATCAATTTATACAAATCGCCATAACTTGACCGACTCCCTACCATTTCTCCAGCGCCACCAACCGCCGAGAAAGCTAGAACAAAATCTCTGTTTGCTCCCTGTCCTGCCGCCCCCAGTTAAAGCTTCTCCAGTTTATCCCTCCGTCCTTCTGTAACGTCTCCCTGTCTCTTCCTCACCAACTGGTAGATATCAGTCTCTCATCAACACGTTAGATGTGAAGAGTATCGACCGGCCGGACTGATTGATCTTCAGGAGGCCATTATGATCTCATTTTTCATCCATGGCGTGACGTGATTTCAGATTAAACTCGTCCGCAACTTCGAAAATCCATTCACACAGGTGCGTCGTAAGCTATACCGAATCACTGCGCATCGTTTGCTCGCTCAACCATCCCTCCAAAACATAGCAGAAAGACATCGAGTTATGGCCCGATAATTAAAAAAATACAAGTGTTTGAACATTCGAATGTAAGAAAAGTTTAAGCTCGACATGTTTGCTGTCTTCTGGGACAGCACAAAGCAAAAAAAGATTCCGAGGAAAAGAAGGTAATCATGTCCCCCTCCTCCTCCTTAATCTCGTCAGTCCCAAGGCATTGAGCATCGTGCAACCAAAATCCCCACTACTCGAAAAACAACAATGTCTTGACAGAAACTCAACAACACCCCCCATCATTTGTTTATCCAAATCCCAAAACTAATCCCACCCACTCTTCTCAACCCTCTTTCGACACGGTCTTCACCTCTTTCTTGGTTTCTTTTATCAGAATGGTTTTCATTATGAAGTCCACAGATAATGAAAAGGCCTTCTGGCCTATGCATTTTCCCTTTTCTTCTGGTTGTGATTTCTTCACACGACACAAACTCAACCCAGGCATCGTGTCATTAGCAATTGTTAATTTTTTTTAGAAAAAGGTGATGTGTAGGACTTTTCATGATTTCAAGGGTTCAAAACATTGCAATAGCCTTTTTTTAAGTTAAACATGACGTTCCTCCTTTGCAGGTGCAGCTTTTGATAATTCCATAAGGCCCTCCGGTTCAGTTCAGACCACGCCAGCTTCTGCTAGGAGGGAGCGAGAAGACATTCGAGATTCTTCCCCCATCTCCTCCTCGGAATGGGATGCATTTCCTCCAAAGAGATGATGCGTTCGGCAAGTTATCATCGAAATGGGATGAAGGGAAGATCCCGTAGGACGTCCAAAGGCGTTCCTGAATTGCCGGAGGACTTGCTCATCCGAAGGAACCACAACCACTTCCTTGCTCTTGTTTGCACTGCGACTTCAATGACGGATGCCCTTCGGCCTAAAAGCCTCAGGTTTGAGTCTCTGGTCTCACCCGCCGAAACTGAAGGTAACGAGTCCATCCTGAAAGTTGATCTGTTAGATGACAAAGACCGAAGAGTAGTGGAGTACGAAGTGCTTCCAGATCCTCCTAAGCGATCGAGAAGTTGGCACTCTTTCCCGTTGGAGGAGACACTCGGTAGTGACAAGGAGAACAACAGTGTCAATATTGATACATCTGAGATGAATGGGAAAGGTGCGACTCGGTCGAGAAGTTTCCACACTGTAGAAGAGTACAACAAACTGCTAGAGCGAATATGGTCTGTGAGCCTTGCAGACAAAGACAACATGGAAGCAGATCCTGTAGAAAAGGAGGTGTTGATGGCTCCACCGAGCATGAATTGTCGTGCCGAATCGAATTATCAGAATTCCCAGGAAACTTTTCAACTACGAGGCAATGGGTCTATTGCTGGAGAATCAAGTACAGATAACGAAACAAGTAAGGAGATCTCACCAGGAGAATCAACTTCTGGGTCCGAGAGCAAGGGTCGAGAAGAACAAGTCTTGGTAGAAGAAACTGACATTCTCAGCGAATCATGCCTCGAGAATGATGATACGGATGAAAGAAGTGTTACAGCAAAAGGATTCAAAAGGAAGATTATTGCAAGGGGGCTTGAGACTCTGCAAATACCGAGCACGTTTGAATTGCCGGCAGTCGCTAGTTTGAGGGAATGGCTTCCCGCAGGACAAGTATTCTCGCCAGGTGCCCATCCAACAACTAAATTTGGAAGCTATTTAGTACCAACTGAAACGACTAGGAACGCAGACAAAGAGACCGTCTTCGATGAAGA
This sequence comes from Melastoma candidum, assembly GCA_023653495.1. Classification (NCBI taxonomy): domain Eukaryota; kingdom Viridiplantae; phylum Streptophyta; class Magnoliopsida; order Myrtales; family Melastomataceae; genus Melastoma; species Melastoma candidum. The sequence continues at coordinate 5,408,061 of CM042885.1, forward strand.
TTTAGTCACCGTCCTCGAGGAGAAGCTGCAACAGCTGAAAGCAGAGGAAGAAACCATCTTAGAGCATATTACATCAACTTGGGAGGGCTCGGCCTCCACAGGGATGAAGGAATGCGAGTCCACCTCTTAACCAGTGTGGTCCAAGCTTCTTGCATCCACTCGATTGTCTGCGTCTCTTTCTTGGTTAAATCCAGATGCACTAAGTTCAGAAACTTTGAAGCGGCAACCTTAAACATAGCGCCTTCTGTCACATTATTGGTTTCTATCTCTCTCTCTACACTCCATACATGAGTTACATTATTCACCGAGCAAAATCTTCAAAGGACATGCTACCCGATACTATATCAGCCTAATCACACCCACAAGGCGATTTGGTCAATGCATGAGACTCGGATTCAAGCGAGCAACATTGACAGGTGAATAAAAGCAGCATGCATTGATATGACAGAAGAAATAAGAGTTACAAACAATAGAAGTAGCATAATGGCCATAAGATGATTAGATAACAAACAGTACTCACTCCCTCCCTAAATCTCTCCCTCCCCAAAAATCCAACCCCCCTTATTCTGTAACCCCCAGACTACTTCACCCCAGACATCAAACTCTGCCAAGCATTCTACACTAAGATGACCGTAACCTACAAACCACAGCAAAAGACAATGACAACACCATCTCCCTTCACCTATGCCGTCGCCACCAGAGGTGCCCTGCTTATCTACATGTACACCAGCAGCAGCCACTGATGACCCATCCCAAGTAAAGAAAAATTTATATAATTGCCCCAGGCTGAGACAGGTGATCGCTTCAAAACATGCAGTCGAGATACGAGTAGTTCCTGCTACGATTGTATTGGAGGAGGCTGCCATACGTACGATCCCACACTCCGATGAATAAGGATTCAGTGTCAGGGCTGAAGGAAACACCAGAGATCTCGCCAAAAAAATCAATCTCCTGTTCCTTCTCGTACCCACTCTTCGTATCATATATATGCACAAAATCGGCCGGCTCAGCCATGGACATGAACTGTCCATCAGAGGTGTAACGAATTGACCTGATTGCCCCTAGATGGCCCTTCAGCACTGTCACTGACTTTGATAAGTTCCGAATATCCCAAATTCGACAGGTCTTATCTTGGTTTCCAGTGGCAAAGGTTCTTCCATCGGGATGCCATGCAGATGCGAATGAAAAATCCAAGTGCCCTTGCAATTGACAGACAGGCTACATTTAAAATTATAAAGGCATTGATTAACTTTTGACCCTTACTCATAATGAAGGTGGGTAATGCATAACATGCAGTATGGGGGATATGAGGTGCATCTGAGAGTGCAGATATAGAGAAATGAAGATAGCACCTTTCCTCTTTGAGACTCCACCAATATACCGTCACGACTATCACCAACAATGACCAGGAGCTTTCCATCTGGACTTAGAGAAGTATGCTGACAAAATAAAAGAGATGCAATGAGAAGAAATGCACTTTAAAGCTTTCTGTGCAAATTTTCTCCACGTTCTAGGCCACTAGAATTGCAGAGAGAAGTGACCATCAAACTGAAGGAGTTCCTCAGTCTTCGACTTCAAAGCAAATCAGGGCCTATTCAACATGGGCTCTGATTAAGGTGCCAACAACTTTGTTCGGCTACTTTCAGCCATAAGAGTGCCAGCCTTTCAGATTCCGCAGTTCTAGGACTTTGCGAAACTAACCACTAGGAGGTAGAACTACAGAATAGGAATAAGAAAATTATAGTCTCCCAACCGGGTTGATTGAGATCCAAATGGCTAACTGTCAGTGCAATTGTTCCATGGCACTAGTAGAGGGAACCTTCGCAGAGGAACAGCTCTATTTTCCGAAGATATATGCGTGGGGTTAACCGCATGGTTGAAGACAAAAATTTTTGTCACCAAAAATTGAGAATCACTTACATTAACAGGCCACGGAAAAGTAAAATGCTTGGAAATCACGAATTTCTCCATGTCGAAGTCTCTAACTCCGCCGTCATTATTAGATGCCATGAAATGTACTGTGCCACTAGCAACAAAGAGGAAAGGGAGCTTCACAACCCAAAGATAGCATGATCAATAATACCACCTACTTGACAAGCATTGGAAATCGAAAATGCACTAGCCACAAAAAAATATCAAGCAATGATATGCGGAAACTTCCATTAAACTTATCAAGATAATCTTCTAAGTTACTAATGGTAAAATGATGCATAAAAAATGAAGTATGAGAAGAACCTCGGACTGCGATATATCTCAACTGCATTGGTGATCGCATTGTCATCATAAGTTGTCCTACAACAATAACTAACACCCGGTCGATCTAATCGCTGCATCAGAACAGCACACTTAATAGAAGGCAGGTCAAACTTTACTACAGCAGAAACAACTAATTGAGCTTTTAAATTACCTTGCAAATAAGCTCTCCCTGGAAGCCTCCAGCAATCAACAAATTATCCCACACAGCGAGTGTACTGATTTGTGTCTGTGTAAAGCCCTCCAGGAGACTCCCAGGGTGTTTCTGAAGTTGAAGGATAAAAGAATAGAAACTAATCACAAAAGACTACTCGACTTCAACTATAAAAGTGTAAAACCATCTAAACATCAGTATCAGCATGCAGCTGTACCTCGCATGGAGCAACATGCCCATAGACATCAAGAACTTCCGTTTTCTTGCAAGTCAATGATGACCAATGGATGATTGAGAAGTGGGACATGAGGTAAACATCATGCTTTGATGTTGACCAAACCAAATTTCTCAACTGAAAAAGGATCACACAAAATCTCCATCAATCACAGGTTGTACACCACACTTCTGCATGAACGTCAACAGCAATTTTGGGTGGTGTAGCTTTCTATTTATCAACAACTTCATCTTTTGATTTGTAGAGTCATTTCAAACTTCACACACTTGAAATCTTATAAAAATACAAGGAGAAGTCAAGGTGCAGTTGCAGATACCTGAAAATGAAGTATGGTAGACTTTACAGATCGTGTATTTCTCCAAAACTCATAGTGATTTCCATCTTTCTTTGTGATCTTGCAATCCTACAGAACACAAAACAGCACATTCGCACAAAGGTGAACAAATTGTGAGATGTCAAACATTCCCAGAAAAGCTAAAATTGAGAAAGCTTGTTTACCTTCTCTGAACTTTCCCCAGACTGTGGTACATTTTCATAGTTCTTGTACTGTTCTATTCGAGTTTTCCTGTACTTTTCTCTGGTTACACTCAGTCTCTCCCATGGAATACCTTGAATATCTTTTCCTTTCCGAGCATCAGCTGCAGAAGTATCAGTGATCTTCATGTCCTGCAAATGGGAAGCATGAAACCAATCAGCTTGATACAGCAAATCAGCTCCAGAAGGGCTCAACAACTGGACAGACGGAAACGAGAGCAAATGAAAGCAGCTTGCATGCAAAACTAGAGCACTCCTGGTTCCATAAAATGCGGAAAGAGAAGGCATACCAAGTGGTCATAGTCATCGTCGTCGTCCGTATCAGATTCGCCCATAATTCTTCCATGAAAGTACATTTCATCATCTACCTCTCCCATGTCAAAGTCCTCTTCTGCATACTCCACCTGATATTCCCGTTGTTCGGCCATCTTGCTTTGAAACAGCAAGGCCTAAAAGGTTACCGGGATGAGGCAAGCTTGTCAGGCATGTTTCCACAACAGGAATCGCTAACTTTTTCCACAAAAGAAAAAATTAAAGCATTGAAGAAAGTCCCTGCTCGGAAACTCAGCAAAGAATTGGCAATAAAAAGGAATAAGCAATCTTCGGATCATCGTCTTGAGGTTGAAGGTTAACAATTCATGGGACCAAAAAAAATCCAGGAACAGGCAAACGATATCCAAAACCCAATTCCACAGGGAGGGAATCTGCTGCAACCGGACACAAGCAACGAAGAAACAGGGGATTTGACACAGACCACGATCGTGACAAGCAATTAACAGGAACAGCAAACCGACAAACAAGAAAGCCCTAGACCAGGAGGAGGGCGAACGCAAGGAAGAACCCACAACAAAAACCAGGCCTAAATTGCTCACCCACGAAAACAAACAACTCACAATCCGGAGTCCGGATACCACAAGCAAATCACTTATTGCTTCCACACGAAGGATTCTGGATTGGTCGGTCGATTGATTTGAGGAGAAACAAGTCCTTTGGTTCCAGCTGGGATTGCGATTGGAAACCAACCTCTAAAGACATGACCCCCAAACAAATAACAAAACCAACAATAACAATAAAAGCAACAAAAAAACCAAACTTGCCTTCGCCTTCCCTTTGATCCTCCCTCCTGTTTATTCTAATCTATCTATCTATCGATCTATCAATCAATTTGGGAGAGAAAGAGTGTGTGAACTGACGTAATTCATATTATATATATAGAGATAAAGAGAAAATCCCATGAGAACTTAAACTGAACTGATCATTTGGGATGGATATGGATTTTGATCTTGACACGGGGGTTGAGGTGGTTTGGTCCAAGTCTTGCTGAAAAATGTGTGAACTTGGGCTTTATGCCCCCCGCCACCCTGTTTGTTGTCGGGCTTTATGCTTCCGACAACCCGAACAAGACTCCAATAGATAAATTAGATTAGAGTTTTTCTTTCCTCTGTCTGAGAAAAGAAAACAGCGTTTTCTGGGTGTATTTCCTTCCCTCTTTCTATTTTTTTTTGGTGGGTAAAATTTTCTTTTTTATTATTATTACCCAGAGCAAACAAGGAGGAGGGGGGAGATCCAACGTTGTCGTCTTTCCTTTTGGATCCTCTCTGTTTGTTGTCGTTCCTTTCGACCCCGTTTGCCATTCGGATGATTCCTAATGCTTTTTTGGGATTCTTGAGCTTGCAATGTTTTTTTCCGGAGCTGGTTTCTTCGTTTTCGGGGTGGGGGAGAGCTTTCCTCGTTGGTAGGAATTGCATTTTGGGTGTTGAACTGAATTTCGATTTTAGGCTCCCGCAGATTTCCCTTTTAGCTCCTCCTCGCCGATACCCATGATCGTATTCTTCTAGCTTCCCCGAAAGTTGTCGTCTTCCGGGTGATTTTGTTCTGGGGTTTTATATCTTGAGGACCACAGGGATTTGCGCTTAGGATGGGTTTTCTTTTTCCATTTTAGCTTCCCCGTTTGAGATCTGAAGGATGAGTTTTTGTTTGCAAGCCTGATATGCTTGTGGGACGTTCTGGATTGGGGTATTTTTTTGAGTTGCTAGTCCTCGAATCTGGTGGGTGTGGATTGTAGGCGGGGATGTTTTTCCATGATATGGGTCTGTAATGACCCGAAGTTGTTAGGATTTTCTGGGTTTTCTTTCTCCTGGAGACTTGGAGGCTGAAGGAAGGAATCATGATGGAACAGTTCATAAATTTTGTGATAAGGCCTCCGAGGTATGTCTTTGCTCTTCTTTTTCTTGTTAGGATTGATTTACCTGCTGCTCTACCTTCAATATGGAATGGGATGCTAGCCATGCCCATAAAAGGGTCTGTATCATTATTCTTATACCCGTTTAGACGGCCTTTCGTGGTTGGTACGTGGAAATAGTACTGGGGAGCTCAAGAGAGTGGAGATAATAGGGTTTAGAAAACATAAGGACAAAAGATGCTCCAGATGGGAAATAAAATAGTTTTCAGTGGAGTTATGCACTGTTCACTAAAGGTCACGCCAAATTGGTGCTCTTGTTTGTATCCTCCAACAACCTGTACGAGGGTTTTTGGGTGAAAGGAAGCTTTATATGCTATGGAAGGGCAAATGTAATTCATTAAATAATGGGATACAGTTTTTTTTTTGTTTTCTTACAGAATTAACAATAGCTTATTTAAACGTTTGGTTAATTTGAACTTTCTTTGTATCGAATCCAAACATTACTGCCACAAGATTTTCTTTACCACTGTATAATACTCATCTCCAGCTGTATGTAAACGTAGTTCCTTCTAAATTGCACAAAATACACAGGGCTGAGTATAATCCAGACCAGTACTTGTGGGAAACGGATTTTACTCTTGCTGGAAAATCATACAAGAGACAAGATCTGGAGGCAAGTAGGGTGACGAGTACCGAAATTTCCCTTTCCTTTATGTGTTTTTTGTAAATGTTATAGGGAGGTTCCCTCCTGGCTGTTTTAACCAATTAATATGACTAACATTGCAGCTTACTAATAGAAGGGGTCACCGTCTGAGATGTAGTCACTATGTTCCCTCGTCCTTCCCCAAGGGTACACCGCTCCCTTGTGTTATTTATTGCCATGGAAACAGGTATACTAAACCTGCTTGACTCTGAGTACACCAAAGAGGCATAGAGAAGATCTTTTTGGTTTTTAAGTGATTATTTTGAAAAATCAGGTCATTCGTCTCTCTTATTGTCTTTTCTCCTATCCTTATCCTATTGGTATATTTGTTGTCCCAAGTAAAGCTTGTTGTGTTCGACAATTCTACAGAGAAAAGTTGGTGCTGTTTGAAATTGAATAGGCCTTCCTCTTATTGAATTCCATTGCAGTGGGTGTCGGGCAGACGCAAATGAAGCGGTCATCATTCTTCTTCCATCAAATATTACTGTGTTTGCCCTTGATTTTTCGGGATCCGGGTTATCTGATGGCGAATTCGTAAGTCTGGGCTGGCATGAGGTATGGGGTCATGCTGCCTCTATTTTTTTTTAACAGAATGCTATCCAGAAGGAAAGGTTAACTTTTTTAATTTTTTTTTTTCATTCTATGCGGTAGAGGGATGACCTCCGGGTTGCAGTCTCATATTTAAGATCCATCAGATATATATCGACAATCGGTCTCTGGGGACGTTCTATGGGAGCTGTAACTTGGTATGGATGGTGTTGTCGTCTATTTTTAGTTTTCGGAATGTTATGAGCTGGATATTACAGTTTTATATTGTATGCTACAGATCATATTTGGAATCTCCTTTCTCAATTTTTGCAGTACGCTCTATGGAGCAGAGGACCCCTCAATTGCTGGAATGGTTTTGGACAGTGCCTTCTCCAACTTGTATGACCTGATGTTGGAGCTGGCTGATGTATACAAGATTCGAGTCCCTAAGTTTACGGTATGTATATAAATTATCTTCACAAAGCTGCTTGATTCTCATGCAATATTCTGCGTTGCTTTATATCGATGTATTCAAACTATGGAACCTCTGCGAAGTATACATGTCCACACACACGTGCACAAATACTTGTTGTGAACTTCGTGAGCTTAGATTTTGAAAAGCCAACTTGAAGAAAGATCTTTTTCTGTGAATTCAGATCCAGTTTCAGTTTTTTATCATAAAAAATCAGCTCTTATTCTTGAATAACTTTTTCAGGTAAGGATGGCGGTACAGTACATGAGGCGTATTATAATAAGGAAAGCTAAGTTTGATATTATGGATCTTAATTGTTTGCAGGTAATGTAATCTGCATTGCCATCCATAAAAAAAAAAAGAAAATTGTCCTATTCTGTATCCATGATATTGGCATACTGCTACTCATTATGCTGCTGATGTGATATGTCTGTAGTGTTCCCTGATGATTAGAGCTGACTATGCATGGGATGGTGTACCTTGCTTACATTTAACAATAGTATCTTCAGCAAGAAGTGACATGAGAGGTTAAAAGAGACCTCTCTTTGCTTGGATGATCGAATTGCTCACTTCTGTTTGTACTGTCAATGACAGGTTGCACCTAAAAGCTTTATACCTGCTTTATTCGGACATGCTAATGAGGACAAATTCATTCAACCACGCCATTCTGACCTCATCTTTAAACTTTACGCGGTATTGGAAATTGGGAAAACCTCTTCCTCTCATAATTCTTCTTTCTAGTATTTGCACCATTACTTTGGATTATCTTTTGTTTTTATTTTGCAGGGAGATAAAAACATCATCAAATTTGATGGTGATCATAACTCCTCTCGGCCACAATTCTACTATGATTCTGTTTCCAATTTCTTCCATAATGTCCTGCATCCTCCTCAGAGTTCTCCTTCCTGTCTTACTAAAGACGATAAATACTTTGATTTAGCAAATCTGAAAATCAGTGGCCATGTGGATGAGGTATGTCCAGGGATCTATTGAGAAGTTCCCTGTGAAGCCACAGTTGATCTTCGGTTGGCCTTTAAATCAGTATTCATGAGTTTTTGTTTCCTCGTAGAGTAAGTTGATTATTTTTCCTTTGGTTTTACTAGAATTTTCTGTACGAGATTATAGCGACTTTGCGTTCAGTGGGTGCTGATTCTGCAAGCTCGTCGTCCATTTTTCCTGGTGCCTTGACCACCAAGTCTGCTGATGAACATATTTCAGTTAATGTATGTACCTATTTGGAGATACTGTCTGTAAGAACTCACGAGTTCTCTATCCACTGATGTAATTACGGCACCTTTGCAGGATGATTTGACCAAAGGCAATAGGCTTGCTGGCAATGATATAACCCAACTGCAGGTGAAGCACCCACTCATCTCTCATCCTACCATGAACAAGTTTAATCTTGTGATGATTTAATCTTTGAGATAAAAATTTAATAAATTAATGAGCATGTTCAGATACTCAGATAATTCTGCTACCCCGCTCTTTTTCGGATGCTTTCAAAACATTTTGTAACAGGGTTCTTTCTCCTTAGGCTTCTGCTTTCTTTTGTGCTACTGATGATTTTCAAATTATTTGACAGCACCTTACAAGTCGGTTTGATACTTATCGGGAACAAACACAGCTCCTATACACACCTAGGAGCACCCCTTCCTGCATATCCATACAAGATCCAAGTAGGCAGGTCAAGGTCCTACGAGGTACCCACTACTCGGAGGACACTTCACAGGACAATGAAAATGATGTTCGTGAGGAATGCTGTTCATTAACGAGCTCCACCAGGAAGAGCTGGGGAAGATGCTCGTCTCTTGGAGGCAGTGACGACGAACCTGCGAAGAACAGTCATCAGGTCCTCTCTCTCCTTTCTCCTGTGAATTATCAACATGTTCTGGCCCTGGAATGGTACGTGCTTTTCGGGTATGGTGACCTGCTAAGCTAACGATGTTATCTTTGATCGAATTCCAGACGGCTTTGAATGCCATTGCAACTCCTCGAAGGAGTTTCCCTTGCAGATCCATAAATGTCAGCAAAGAAGAGAAGGAAAAGGAAAAGAAACCTCCAAACACTCCCAACAGATTGAGGCACGAGAGATTCAACAAGTTGGAAGCCTTGACCCAGCGGTTGCGTCTCTGTATTCGTAAAGGAGCAAGCCATCAAAGAGAGCAGTCCTCTTAGAAAGAGTCCTAGAACTGTAAATTGTAAATTGGGGATCACCTAGTCCGTTCGTTTTCCATTTTGTGTATGATTTGCTTAATCACTCCAATTGTAGTTACTTCTATGTTCCAGAGTGTGCAACTGTTCCATTTGGTTCGCTGGTTCTTCCCTTGACAGTAATCTGTTCCATGACACTCCTCCATGTACCGACATTTGCTTATGTCCTTGACTCTGTAATTACAGATAAACAAAAATGAGAATCAGAAGTTTAAGTTACAGAATTTCGGCTAGAGAGAGGACAAACTGATGGTGGTTACAGAACTCTAATGTAAAAAATCAATGCTAATACCACTTTTGAGTTTTATGCTTCTCAAATATATGAAATAAGCATAGCTAAGGGCAGTTAAAAAGGATCAAGGGATCCCCTGGAAAGTTGTTGCAGTTAACGACCATAGGCAATGCTAAACTCTTTCAAGGCCACAAAATATGCCAAACGTCTCTCAAAGGGCTCCCGTGTCGGACGATTTATTGGACTCCGGATTATTCGAGCTCGAGTTAGAAATTTGATTTCTTATATCTTTATCTTCTTGTGTCGAAGGCGAGCTCCACAACATGTTGCTTCTTTGTCAGCCTATTAATAGCAGGGATCTCAGCGACGAGCCTTCTTTGACCCTCTGTTTTTAGTGTAGACTATTGCGGATAAATAGAAAATGCATAATCGATGGAAAGACCCCTAGCTGCCTGCTCCCAAGCTGGATAGTCGTTCAGTGAGGCTGGGGTTGGGAGTTTGTTCTGCTTCTGGGCCTGCTCAGTTGAATCACTACCATCATCCTTGGAGATGGACTTCGTCAGGTGTATCCACAATAGCTCATCTGAGTTGCTGTTCTTCAATGATCTTCTTCAAGTACGTCCCTTGTGCTTCAATCCTTGACCGTACCTGTCTTTGTACGTAATATTTCATGAGCAGGCCCAGAGTGTAACAAAAAGCGAAATCACCGAGAAGAAAGACCTCGATGATTTAACCGTGAAGAAGAAAATTAGAAGGGAAAGACTTACAGGAAAGGGACAAGCTCCTTTGAATTTAACTTAACTTGAAATGTAACCTTACAACAACTATTTATAAAACTAAAAATATCATAGGAAAAGTAAACTTACTAAAGAAGAGACTTTTGAGTTCACGAAGCATCGCCTCTTTGATAGTCGAAGAGTCTTCTTGGTGGGGCTAATAGTTTTCATTTCCCATCTCATTCAAAAAATAACTATTTATAAGTGAAGTCAATGATGACCCTCCATAGATGGAATAAAATAATAAGTAATTCATATATTTTCTTCCTCAATCAGAAATGAAACTAACTACAACTCATCCGCTGATTCTTCAACATCGCGTTCCGAGGTGAGAAGTGGGAGAGAACTGTTTATCGAATTGTTGCAATCGATCTAGTTGCTCTGGAAAAATTCGGAGATTCTCATCGGGTCCGGGTGGAGATAAAAGGTCTTTTTCAACGAACCTAGACACTTCGGAAACAACGTCACTTTAATTTTAACACTCCCCCTTAAAGTGATCTCTTCCGAATCGGCCCAAGTTTAGAACGTAGGTCTTCAAATCGACCCTTTGGAAGGGACTTCGTAAAAATGTCAGCGATGTTGTCTTCACTTCAAACAGCAACCATATCAATAATCCTGTCAATTACTTTTTCACGGATGAATCGATGCTCAAGTTCAATATGCTTCGTCCTCGCGTGCAAGACGGGATTTGATGTAAGCTTGATCGCACTTAAGTTATCTCCATGAATAGGAACCGGTTCATCAATGGATTCTTGGAGATCTTCGATAAGTTTACGAAGCCAAACACACTCTTGAGCGGCATGAGCCGAAGCTTTATACTCGGCTTCGGTGGTCGACAGCGACACTGAACTTTATTTTTTGTTGCACCACAAAATACTTATTTTTCCATATAGAAAAGCGAATCCGGATGTTGATCTTCGATAATCTAATTCTCCAGCAAAATCAGCATCCACAAATCCTTCTAAAGAGAACTTGACACATTTCTTGTAAATAAGCCCATGTCAAGAGTAGAATTAACGTACTTCAATATATTCTTTGCCTCCTCAAAGTGTGGCTTCCTCGACGCTTGCATATATCGACTAACAACACCAACGGAGAAGGCAATATCTGGTCTTGTTATTGTCAAATAAATCAGGCTTCCCACAAGGACGCGATAGAGACGAAGATCCGATAGTTGTGTTCCTTCGTCACGACGAAGCTTCATACCCACATCGAGTAGCGTTGACCGTTTCTTCCCATTTATCATTCCAAACTTCTCAACGAGCTGCTTGGCGTAGCTGGACTGAGACACAAAAATCCCATCATCCAAATTTTCAATTTGCATTCCGAGAAAGTTACTCACCTCGCCTAGCTTCTTCATGTCGAAACGCAATGATAGTTCTTCTTGAAGTCGAGCAACTTCTGAATAATTGATGCCCGTCAATATAATGTCGTCAACATATAATATCAAACAAAGCGGGCGACATAGTAATGAATAGGGCTTGCTTGTATTTATTAAATACATGTGCCTAGATAACTATATTATATGTTTCTATATATATGTTTCCTCCTTCTTTTTTATTGAAGGTGGAGTCGAGACCGCACATACCGCACTATAGCTAAATTGTTATTTTCTATGTTCTATTTGATACGGGCTTAAAAAAGAAATCAGAACCAAGTCACGATGATACTGATCAACCCCCTCTTCTTGCGCCAAAGATCTTACCATTCCCGAAGGAACTGGAGTTCCATCTTTTTTCCATTTTAGAACAACCACCAAAAGTCCTTGGCTTTTCTTGACGAACAAACTTGAATACGTGTCTGATGTCGCATAACCACAAAATCGCAAGAATTCTGTAATTTTTCCGAACCAAGCTCGCGGGGCTTGCTTTAGTCCATAAAGTGCTTTCTTCAACTTGCATACAAAATCCGGATGTTTTTTTAATTCAAATCCAATTGGCTGCTCCATATATATGTGTCTATCAAGCTCTCCATATAAGAATGCATTTTTGACATCTAGTTGCCATAGTTTCCACCCAAAAGTAGCCGCTAAAACGCGAATGGCGCGTAACGAAATCATCTTCGCAACAAGACTGAAAGTTTCTTCGTAATCTTCTCCATATTTTTGCGAGAATCCCCGAGTGACCAGCCTTGCCTTGAATCGATCTATGCTCCCATCGGCTTTCCTTTTAATGCGAAAGACCCATTTACATGAAACCGGCTGCACTCTGGGAAGCTTCGGAATTAAATCCGATGTTTCATTTTTCAGCAACGCATCAATTTCTTCCTTCATGACCACCTTCCACTTTTTACTCCATTGGCTTCTTCATATGAAGAAGGTTCTTCGTCATCAATCGGATTAGCAAGGAAGCATGAAAAAGAAGTGATGAAGTTTTCGTCTCTATAACGAGGAGGTCGATCAACATCCCTCCTTGGCCATTGATTCTCTTGAACATTGTCTCCTTGATCCACACTCCCCTTTTCTCCTTGAAATTTCTTTCGAAGAATTTTCTAAAAACCGAGACAATGGCAAGGTAACCGTGTCATTCTCTTCTCTAGGTGGATCTTGAAAGTGATAGGAGGAAATCTCGTCGAAGATGACATTGCGAGATACAACACATTTATTTGTCATAGGATCTAAACATCTCCAACCCTTTCTTCATTCGACGTAGCTAACGAAAACACATTTAATTGCTTTTGCATCCAACTTACTCCTTTGAGAATCCGGCAAATGAACATAGCAAATAGATCCAAATACTCGAACACGCTTCACGTTTGGTTTAACACCATACAACAATTCATATGGTGCCTTGTTATTTGTCGAACTAAGGGGCATCTGATTGATCACATGGGCTGCACAATTCATTCCCTCCGCCCACAACTCCTTGGGCAGTTTCTTTGCGTGCAACCAACTCTTGCAAGTCTCCACAAGATGTCTAATTTTTCTCTCTGCAACTCCGTTTTGTTGTGACGTATCCGGACATGACAATTCTCTTTTAATGCCATTGTTTCGGCAGAAAGAGAGAAACTCATTCGAACAAAACTCGCCTCCATTGTCCGTCCGCAACGTCTTAACTTTTCTACCCAAATCCCCTTCGACGATTTTCTTGAATTCGAGAAAAACAGAGAATGGCTCTGACTTATGCTTCACAAAATAAACCCACGTGAATAGAGAATAATCATCTACAAACAACAACATACAATTACCTCCAGAGTAGGATGTAGTTTTTGTTATACCCATCAAATCACTATGGATCCGTTTTAAAGGAGCCATGCACCGAGAGGTTGAGTTCTCGAAAGGAAGTCGATGTGACTTTCCGAATTGACACCCTTCACAAACTCTTTAATTGCCAATCTTCAAAGAATCGGGCAAACCTTCCACCAACTTCTTTTGGATAATAATCTTCATTTTAGTCATATTTATATGACCAAGTCTCGCATGCCACAAGGATGAAGTATCATTGCTCCTCATCTTCTCGATATAAGAATTTGACGTCGACAAAATAAATAAATCTTTCACCCACGTACCCATATGAACAACATCGGCCTTGATCTCCTTGACGTTCCGAAGAAACTTCACATCTCGCGGCCCGAAGAGCATGAAATTTCCAGCATCCACCGCGTTTGTGACGGAGAAGAGATTCTTTTGCATCCCTGGCACATGATAAACACTATTGAGAGTGATTGATTCTCTACGATCATTGTCGATGACGACAGTGCCTTCCTTTCAAATTTTATGAACGGTATTATCCGCGGTCATATTTCCATTCCCATCGTCATGTGTCCAAGAACGCGAGAAGATAGACTCATCTCCGGTAATATGGTGACCGCATCCGGAATCCACGATCCACTCTCAGTTGGTACAAATTTTCTTGCTTAAACTTTCTTCGGCCATCAAGCAAGGCACCCACTGTGAATTGTCAGTGATTGAGTCAGCGAGAAAACAATGACTCCAATCTTCTTCCTTTTGTTCTTCTCATTTCTCCGCAACATCTGCATAATTTCCCGACTTCAACTTAACTTGACAATTTCTCTTAATATGATCGAGTTTGCCGCAACGATAACACTTGAAACTTTTCTTCGGTAACTTCGAAGATTCTCTTTCCGGTTTACTTTCATCTTTCATATAGTCACCCTTCTTTGCGAACAAAGCATTGCTCGACTCTTCCTTGATGCTCGTTCTGGCCATTTGTCTAGCCAATGACTCTTGCGAGGAGAGAAGATTCTCAAACTCTTCAAGCGACGGTTGTTGAGCCAACCCTTGACTTGAAGTGACAAATGGAGTGTACTCCGGTCGAAGTCAACGAATGATATACCGCTTCATGCGAGCATCCGAGATCCTCTTTTCGGGATTTAAAAGAGAGATTTCCGAACACAAGTTCTTCACTTTCAAAAAGAATTCCGAACATGACGTTTCATCTTGCTTTGCAACCGCCAACTCATTCACGAGCAATTGTAGTCGAGCTTCGTTCTTCTTGTTGAATAAACGATCAAGCGTATCCCAAATCTCTCGAGCCGATGCACAACCCATTATATGCTAGAAGATCTCATGTGAAATTGGATCTCTTCAAAACAAACTCCGCCTTCGCATTTCGTTGCTTCCAATTCTTAAGCGTTTCCGCATTCGCGGGGACGTTCTTCGGAGCAACAACGCCATCAGCGACAACGACATCCCAGAGATCTTCACCGACAAGATACGATTCCATACAGGTTTTTCAGATCCGATAGTTGGACTGAGTCAAGGGCATCATACCAAGTCCCACAACACGACCGCCACCTTCCATATTGAAAAAACAACGATACATTCCTCTCGAGCGCAATCAAAGCTCTGATACCATGTAACAAAAAGCAAAATCACCGAAAAGAAAGACCGCGATGATTTAACCGTGAAGAAGAATATTAGAAGAAGGGAAAGACTTAAAAGAAAGGGACAAACTCCGTCGAATTTAACTTAACTTGAAATGTAACCTTACAACAACTATTTATAAAACTAAAAACATCATAGAAAAAATAAACTTATCAAAGAAGAGACTTTTGAGTTCACGAAGAATCACCTCTTTGATAGTCGAAGAGTCTTCTTAGAATACTAAATATCACCACTATTTTCAACAAACCTAGACACTTCGGAAACAACGTCACTTTACTTTGTAACACAGAGATGAATTTGGCCAATAGATCACAGCAGTCAGGTCACCGGGGCATACCAAAGAAAGAAACGTCAAAAAATGACATCTTTGCAATGCAGAATCAAAACAAACAGGGCACAATGACGACCCAGTTCTAAAAACCACCCACTGAACGGACAGTCAACACCAAACACGGACTGATGGATTCGATTACCTCCATGTAACGGGAGGAGATCCTTTGACAGAAGTTAGCAACCCATGACGAATTGGGCAGATTGTTTCCGACTCGGAGCGTTGATTTTTCCCTTGGCAAACACAAATTCATAGATACAGAGACAGACATGAGCCTCTTGCTTTGCGTATGCCTCGGAATCTCACAACAGATTCCCACTTTCAGACACTGGCCGTCGCTCTATTTCACGTACTTGTTGGCATTTTTGTCTTATATATCAAACTTTCGTTGGTGTTTTTTCTTTTGTCGTCTTGCGGTAAGTAAAAACCAAAAGCTCGAACATTTTCTCTTTTTATAAAAATAAAAAAAATAAAATATACGATAATATCATAAATTATGTCCTAATTTTTTATTTTATTAAATTTTTTTTGATATTATCACTGTATTTATCCGTTAATTTACTGACTTGTAAATAACGGTGTCACCAAGTCATCCACCGTCTCACCCACCTATCCATTTTATTTCGACAATTGACTTTCCTATCTTCCTCGTGGTCCGATGCTCCAGCCGGGGACATTCCTCAGTTGGAGACATCGGTGGCGTGCTTCCTTCGAAAAGCCGAGGCAGAACTGGCTGTGGTCGAGGATGAGGCTTGGGATTGCTTCTTCATCCAAAAGGCAAAGATCGAGGATGATGGGGAGGTTTGAGAGGTCGGATCGGTATTATGCCGCACGGCACCTCTGACCCTATCGGAAATGTTCCCAGGGAGGAACCCGAGGAGGAGGGAGAACCTCAAGGGTTTCCTCACGGGGACGAAATCGGTGGACTTGTAGACAAGGTTGTTGGAGAAGGTAGGACTAATTTTGGGGTGCTGAAGAATGGGCGGCGGGGGCGGTGGACAGGCCGATCGGTGTAGGAAGAAGATTTCTTATGGCGTTTGACGACGGTGGGGGAGACAGAACAAGGCAGCAATAGCTGAGCCGAGAGATGGGAGGCAGGGAATCCCTCTGACGGTCATCGTCGGACGGATGGAGGGTGAGATTATGGAGCTCGGCCTGGGACTGCAACAGGGACCGGGTGGTGATGAGGACTAGGCGATGGTGGTTACTGGGTGGTGGTGGTTGAGATTTTTGGAGGAGATTTTAACAACCATGAGTTTTTACAAGGAACCTAAAAGTCAAGATTGGGGTCGCGAGAGTCCTTCTCGACCGCGGCACCTTCACCATCGATCCTTCCCGGAGATGGTTGTGGCAGTGGCAGCAAGGTCTTGACGGTAGGAAGTAGTGGAGGAGAAGGAGAAGGAGCGTCATTCCATCCGCAAAATGGCCATACAAAATAAAACACCTGAACTTAATAAATTCGTACAGTAAATTAAGTTTTTAACAAAATAAATAATTCGATAATAATTTTTAATATTATCGTATATTTAAAAAAAAAAATTCAATCTTTTAGGAATCTAATACTGTTGGAAAGATGATAAGGAGCAAGAATCCATTAAAAGCCCTTCCGGGATGCTCTCACCCTCCCCGATTGGTCTTCAGGAAGTCAAAATAATGCACGAGTTTTGTAAGTTCGTGAAAAAAAATTACAAAGTATGGTTTCGGATTTGAAAACTCCATAAATATCGTTTTTAAGTCGATGTTTGAAACGAAAACTTTGACAAGTAAGCTTTCTTAGGGTCTGTTTCAAACCCCGATTTAAGTATACTTAGTAAAAATCGTCAATTGAGTGACTTTCCTGATGTCCTATGAAAACATTATTTGAAACTACAACTTTGACAAATTTTATATAAGTCGCTATTTCACACTGTGAAACCGCAACTTAATAACGTGTTTATAAAGTTTTTTGAAATTAAAACAGTATTTCGTAAATTTTAGAGTTTTTAAAATTAAAACTATATTTCGTAAATATTTTTCCAACCAAAGAGATTCCGTACAAAGCTCAGTAAAGCATGGCTCTTGGCGAAAGAAGCCAGTGCAGAGGATCTTATGCGCATATGTGGCAGACAAAACAAACATAGAGGTCGTGAGCATCGAATGAAGTTGAAACTTAGATCCGCTTAGTAGACACACCATGACATTATCTACCTGCGGCCGGCAGGCCAGCCTTAACGCAGAAGACAGTTTAATGCAAGTTCATTAGGACGACATACTTAGAAAATGATAGAGGTCCCATTGTCACGAAGGTGAAAACAGTTCGGAGTATGAATTTCAGAACTTCAGCTGACAACTAACAAGGTCACAGAGCAGTTCAGGGATGGTTTCCTTTCCGCCACGTACCACAATGAACAGGAGTTGGGCAAAAGGAACTTTTTATACTTGAAGATAGGTTAAACAAAGTAACATTCGAGGACTACATCCCAAACCCAGCGATTCCATGAGGACTCACCTGAGCCAAATTAGCAAAACCCGACTTTAAGCCCGTCATCCTTTTTTTACCTCCAACCACTGGTTCCTCGAGAGGCAAAATCCCTGGACTCACGTGCGACGTCAAACAGCTTTCAGTTGAACATTCGCCTTTCTGAAAGTGGAAACTCTGAGGCAGTTCTTCCTCTAAGCGATGTATCACAACTGCATCCACCGCGAAGAAGCCAAGGAGCTCAATCAAGGGATTCCTCAGCATTTTAACACCATAACCTTGATTTCTCTGGATATCGGTGTTATCAACAAGTGCCGACCCAATAAATTGATCCGCGAGCATCTTAAAGGCCCTCTCGAGCATCGCCATGTATCTTCTATCGGCATTCTGCCGTAGTTGAAAGTGCTTCTCCGCCTGCATAGTCATACAACGACAGCAAAATGAGTCACAAAATCTGGCAACTTGACAATTCACTTCAACAAACAGTAAAGGAAAAGTTACCTCAACTTGAAGATGCAATTTACTCTGCATCTCCATTTGGGATCGTAATGCCTCCTTGACTTCATAACTTCTGACAGATAATAGTTGTCACGCCTTTTATCCGGAAGATTCAATTAACAGGCTAACTGAAGGAGCTCTTTGAAAATAAAAGGGGGAGCATTTTCTTCCTTACTCGTCAAAGTCAGGCGTTTGCAAGTTGGGTGTAGACTTCCCACTCCCCGAGTTTTCCATAAGGTAAGAAGACGAGAGCCCTTCAATTCAAATCCAGCTAATCGGATAAGGAGAAAATTTCTACATGTATGACCACAAGGAACAGAAAAGAATTCCCATGTCTACCATCTCTGGGTGAGTTGCCCATGTCCTTCCCAGATTGCTTTCCCAGTCTGTATTTCTGCAGTTCACACGAGAATGCAGTCCAATATTAATGCATATTGCATCAACCAATCACTCCTTCCTCTCCACCGAATAGACGAAAGTTAGCAGGGAAAGAACCTGAAGGTGACTCTTTAGATGGAAAAGCGTCAGTTCTTTCACATTCATCGTTCGCATGATGGCCTTAGGGGTAGCTTCTGCAATTAGCATGACCTTGGTTGTTCAAGTTGTATAAGCAAGAACAAAGGATCAACAGAGGTTCCACACGAGTCAACAGTATTCAAACTACCCTCAGTGGCATTTCTACCGAGTCTCTTACATTTAGACCCAACCCCAATGTGCCTCTTACAAGCCCCCCTCTCAGAAACTACTCCAGCTTACGTAAGAAGCCAAACAATTAGGAGCCCTTTTTCGCCCAGCAAGGACATGCAGCGAGCAAGAATGAGAATCAAGAGTGCCTCTAGAAGGTCAACGACAGGATAACAGCATATGACAGAAAAGAGAGACTGACTGCTGGCTCCTCCAAGCTGGGTGACAGCATCGACAAATCGCTCGTGCAAATCAGCAGTCCAACGGAGTCTGGGCTTTGGGTCACCACCACCTCCTCCTCCACCCTTTACGCCATGGACCAACCCCAAATCCTCTTCTCCCAAAATCCCATCGTGGGTGGTGTGGTGAAACAGTTTTGGGAACATCCCTTCCTTCCCTCGGACAGGAAAACAACAACTCAGATTCGCAAAAATTACCCACGCCTTCCCTGACTTCACCGGTGGCCACCCAGAGGGGAAAAGAAGAGCAATCCTCTGCCCCTCGCCCAACAAGTAATACAGCTTCAACCCCCGGTTTCTTTCTTCCTATTTTTCTTAAAATAAAAAAAAAATAAAACACAAACTCCAGGGAAACGACAACATGGGCAATATCATCATGTCATGTCCATATAACTTTAATTTGTATAAAATATAATTAAAATTTTTAAACTAAAAAGTAATTTAAAGATGCATATTTTTTATAATTTTATTTTTAAATAATCGGACATAAAGAGCTCTTTTTCGGACAGGAGGGAGGTGAAAAAAAAATTGGGGGTGGAGGGTAGGCTGTCCCCCGTAGCTGTCGCTGTACCTCGTACTAGACATAAAGACGGTCAACGACGCACCCACACCTATTTCATTGCTCACGAATCACTTTGCTAATCAGAGGTTGACTGGACGACGAAAGTATTGAGCGATAACTTCAAGCGACAGTAGTCAGGTGACACAACCTATTCAACGATAATCTTTCAAGCAACATTCATTTTAGGCGACGACTTAAAGATTCGAACCTGAAGGGTCACGAAGCCGAAAAGTATCAGAGAAGCTGAATTAATTTTCCTTCCTTTATTCATGCATTTACTCATTCTTGCATCCGCATTTATGTAAGTTTTCTCAATATGATTCGTCCATGAATCTGGCCGTCCATGTATCTTATCTAGATTCATTATCTAGCATTTATGTACTTGTTAAGGGGATCCTTATATAATGGGCGCCCTTGTAAGCATTTAAACAACTTTTGATCAGATTATAAACCATTTGTAAGACTTTGTCTTTCTATTCGAAGTGAGTTGATTCTCCTTCAACCTCGTTCTTCATTTGGTGGATTCCAAGTGCGGATTGAGTTGAGCGTATCAACCGGTGGTAGTGTATCTGTATCCTCTGCGTTGTGCCTCGCCCTCGTCTTGTTCGTGGTAGTGTATCTGTATCCACGGCCAAACGAGTTTATTCAAGTTCTTCTTTCACGGTAGTGATTTCTAAATCCGTGGAGGTTGAATCTCAACCTATCCTTCATCTATCCCTAGCTCCATTCCTATTTCTAACCATACCCCTAAACACTTCCTTCCGTCCATACCTTACGTCACTCCATTCCGCACCTTTAGTGACGTGCCCCTTCCCTTTCGGTATTGGAATCATCTATTCCTTTTTGCCGACCCCGCAACACCTTGAAGGGTGATGACTTCATTTTCGAACTTGGGGCTCTGTTGTATGTAAACTCCGCATGAGCGAGCTTCATATCCCAATCCTTCTATTTTTTCGAGACTAAGGTTCGAAGGATTGCAGCTATAGTACGATTGACAACCTCCGTTTGTTCATCGGTCTGCGAATGATAAGCTGTACTGAAAACGAGCTTCGTTCCCAACTTGTGCCACAACGTCTTCCAAAACTAACTAAGGAACTTGATGTCTCGATCTGACACGATCGTCTTCGGCACCCCATGCAATCTCAGGACTTCTCGAAAATACAAATCCGCTACATTAGTTGCATCATCCGTCTTCTGGCATGGTATGAAATGCGCCATCTTCGACAATCATCGACCACAACCATGATCGAATCATTCCTCCGCTGCGTTCTCGGTAGTCCTAGCACGAAATCCATACTTACATGCTCTCATGGTCGCTCCGGGACTGGAAGTGGAGTATACAATCCTTGGGGCTGGACTCGGCTCTTCGCCTGCAGGCAGATAACACACTCGAGATTAGACATCACATTTGTTTCTCCATTCAAGGCTAATTGAAATTCTCCTGAAGCATCGACAATGTCTTTTCGACTCCAAAGTGTCAGGCAATTCCTCCTCCATGGACTTCTCGAATGAGTAGCTCTCGCATCGAACTCCTGGGAATGCACAACTTAGAGTTGCGAAAGAGAAATACATTCACCTGGTGGAATCGATCAATCACCTGAGTAGTGCATTGAGCGAAGACTTCTCCAAAATCTTCGTCGCCCTTATACAGATCCTTCAGGTACTCAAAACCAATTAGCTTAGTCTCCATTGCGGACAACATGACCATCTTCCGTGAAAGGGCATCCGCAGCTACGTTCTTTGCTCCGGGTTTATGCTTGAGCACGAAGGTGAAAGATTGAAGGAATTCTATCCATTTGGCATGTCGCCGGCTGAGCTTGTGCTGACCATTGATGTACTTGAGAGCTTCATGGTCGGTGTGTAGCACGAACTCTCTAGGCAGCAGGTAGTGGCTCCACGTCACCAAAACTCGAACGACAGCTAGGAACTCCTTGTCGTACGAGTAGTTGAGTTTCACACCATTGAGCTTCTCGCTGAAGTAAGCGATGGCTCTCCCTTCCTGCATCAACACTCCTCCTATTCCAACTCCAGATGCATCACATTCCACTTCGAACATCTTCGCAAAGTCAGGTAATGCCAGAACGGGTGCTTCGCTTAGACACTTCTTCAGTCGCTCGAAACTATCTTGTGCGGCTGAAGTCCACTCGAATTTGTCTCCCTTCAAGCATTCGGTGAGTGGGGCTGCAATTGAGCTGAAACTTCGAATGAACCTTCTGTAGAACGACGCTAAACCATGAAAGGTTCGAATGTCGTGGAAACTCTTTGGCGTCGGCCATTCCTTGATGGCTTCGATCTTGCTTTCGTCGACCTTGATTCCTTCTGCTGATACTACAAAACCAAGAAATATCACACTCGGCTGAAAGAACTCACACTTTTTAATATTTACATACAACTTCTCTTCTTGAAGTGTACGGAACACAACTCGCAAATGGTCGACATGCTCTGGTTGTTTCGACTGTAGATGAGGATGTCGTCGAAGTGACGACCACAAACTTCCCCATGAAAGGTCGCAAGACATGGGTCATCAGTCGCATGAACGTACTGGGTGCATTTGACAAACCAAAGGGCATCACCAACCATTCATACAATCCATACTTAGTCTTGAAAGCTATCTTCCACTCGTCGCCTTCTTTCATTTGAATCTGGTGGTAACCACTTCGCAAATCCACTTTCGAAAATACCTGCGCTCCATGCAACTCATCCAACATATCATCTAGTCGAGGGATAGGAAAATGATATTTCACTGTGATTCTGTTGATCGCTCGACTATCCATGCACATTCGCCAAGTGACATCCTTCTTCGGCACCAATATGGCTGGGACTGAACAATGGCTCAAACTCTCTCAAACCAAGCCCTTCTTAACTAACTCATCTGACTGCCTCTACAGCTCCTTAGCTTCCTCTGGATTGCATCGATAAGCTGGTCGATTGGGTAGAGACGCTCCAGGAACCAATTTAATCTGGTGTTGAATGCTTCGCATAGGTGGTAATTCGACTGGCAGCTCCTCTGAAAACACCCCCTTGAACTCCTCGAGTATAGATATAGCTAGGGGATGGCTCGTCGATTGATCGTGGGTTGTCTTGACAAGAATCAGAAAATAAGCCTTCTCACCTTCATGGATCGTTCAAACCAATTGAACTCCTTTGAGACGCTGATCCGGACATCGATTCTGTGGTGCTATCATAGGCTGAGTGATCAGGGGTATCAAAGTGACCTTCTTCTCATCGATGCTGATGGAATAGGTATTGCGATATCCGTCAAGTTGTGCGCGTCGATCAAACTGCCACGATCTTCCTAGGAGCAAGTAGCACGCATCCATTGGAATAACGTCACAAACGACTTTATCCTTGTAGCTTTTCCCAATCGAGAATGGAACTCTCGCTTTCTGGATTTCTCGAGCATCACTCTCCTTATTAAGCCATTGAAGATGATAGGGATGAGGATGAGCTTTGACTGGCAACTTAATCTTCTCGACCATCGTCCTCGACACGGCGTTGGTGCAGCTTCCGCCATCCACAATCACCAAACAAACTTTTCCTTCGACTGTACACCTGGTGTGGAAAATACTTTCCCTTTAATTCTCCTCTCTAGCGGGTGCCACACTTAAAGCCTTTCGGATGACTAACAACTCTCCTTCGTCCGGGTACTCCTCAATCTCTTCTGCATCCCAAATGGGATCGACGTTCTCATCGAACTCTTCTTCTCCATCGGATAACTCTCTAATCACAACGTTTCTCCTCGATGGACACTCAGAAGCCATGTGTCCTACTCCTTGGCACTTGAAACATCGTCTAGCATTGTCTCGTTCGTTTGACTTGACTTCGGGTCTGGTGGTCGCCGGTGTAGTCTTTCTTGACGTCGTCGACGGTGGCTTTGCCTGGGAGCTACTCCCTTTGTTAAAAAGCGGAGCCTTCACAAATTGGCGGGTACTCAATCTACTCGCTTGCTGTTGTTCAACCTTGTGGCCAGCGCTTTAACATTGTCGAAGTTGAAAAATTGTTGAAGTTCGACTACATCCGCTATATGAGGCTTAAGTCCTCGAAGATACCTAGCAATGGTTTGCTCTTAGGCTTCTTGGACATTACACTGCGGCAAGAGCCTCTCGAACTCCCTCGTGTACTCCGATACACTTGACAATTGTTGAAGCGACAACAATTTGAGGTAGAGATCTCGTCGATAATGCTCCGGCAGAAACCTCTTAGTCATAGCCCTCTTCATTTTCGACCATGTTCGGATCTTATCTCGTCCTTCTCTTCGACGCTGCTGGTTGGTATTCTCCCACCACAAACTGACGTACTTCTTCAACTTTAATTCAGCCAACTTAAACTTTCGTTCCTCGGGCACCTCTTCATAGTCGAAGATGCGCTCTACCGTGTCCAGTCGATGAACTCCTTAGAGTCCAAGTTTCCTTCAAACTCCGGAATCTGAACACTCATCATCGGGGCTCTTCTCTCCTGCCTACGATACTCCGGTGAAGATCCTCGTTGAGACTCCTCACGCCATGAGTTCTCCTCATCATCGTTGTCCAATCGACTGCGGGAAGTCGATGCATAATGTGTCCGCAACGACTGTAGTTGCTGTTGAAGATCGGCGATCTGCTCCTCAAGCCGAGCAACGTGTGCTTCATCTAGAGTCATACCGCGTTGGAATCTTCCGGCCATTCGCAACCGTGTGCTCTGATACAAAGATGATGCGGGGTCGGCAAGGAATAGATGATTCCAATACCGAAAGGGAAGGGGGATGTCGCTAAAGATGTGGAATGGAGTGACGTAGGGTATGGACGGAATGAAGTGTTTAGGGGTGTGGCTGGAAATAGGAATAGAGCTGAGGATAGATGAAGGATAGCTTGAAATTCAACCTCCACGTATACAGAAATCACCACCGTGAAAGAAGAACTTGAATAAACTCGTTTGGCCGTGTGTACAGATACATCACCACGAACAAGACGAGGGCAAGGCACAACGCTGATGATATAGATACACCACCACCGGTTAATACGCTCAACTCAATCCGCATTTGGAATCCACCAAATGAAGAACGAGGTTGAAGGAGAATCCACTCACTTCGGATAGAAAGACAAAGTCTTACAAAGGGTTTATAAGCTGATCAAAAGTTATTCAAATACTTACAAGGGCGCCCATTATATAAGGATCCCCTTAACAAGTACATAAATGCTAGATAATGAATCTAGATAAGATGCATGCATGGCCAGATTCATGGGCGAACTATAAATGGCTTATTGGAAAAACAAACATAAATGCAGGTGCAAGAATGAGTAAATGCATGAATAAAGGAAGGGAAATTGATTCAGCTTCTCTGAGACTTTTCGGCTTCGTGACCCTTCAACTTCGAATCTTTAAGTAGTTGCTTAGAATGATGTCGGTTGGAAGATCGTCACAGAATAGGTTGCGTCGCCTGACTCCTATTGCTTGAAGTTGTCACTCAATACTTTCATCGCTCAATCAACCGCGGATGAGCATTATGATGGGCAATGAAAGGGGTACGAGTGAGTCGTCCACCGTTGTATCACTCCTCTCCTCGTCTTACCTCTGCCCAAGAACATAACATAGTTCTCCTATGGGGTGTAAGAATTATTTAATAAGTGATAATATTTTTTTCTGCTGAAGAAGAAGATTGGGGGTGGCGGTGGTGATTTGGTGACGTTTTGTCATCATCAAGAGCTTTCTCCCGCTGATCACGCAAGTGTTTGGAATTCTTTTTAATCATATCCAACATCATTATTCGGTAAATTATTTATTAAATATGATAGTAATTTTAAGAATTTTTTAATCGAGTATAATCATGAAGAAAGTCATCTTTCTTTATGACAAATTTCATTTTTCCAAATCAAAGATGTCTCCTTACTTTTCTTTTTTCATTAAATACCCCTCGTTTCGTCACTTTTCTTTTTCATTAAATGGCCTCCTCATCCCACCACTCCTTGTTTCATTTTTCTCTCGCTTGATAATTGGTGGGACACGTGAGGAGAGGGGGAGGGGAGGGGATTATTGGGTGAGGGGAAGAGGCTAGAAGGGAGAGACGGAGGGGAAGAGAGGAGAGAGCGGAGGAGATTGAAAAGGAAGACGATGTCAGCCTTTCGAATGCCGATTTCGACTCGAGAAGGATGAAATTAATCTTAGAAAGTCGACTTACTTAGTAATCAAAGTCTTTTAAGGTCGATTTGTTACATTAATTAATAAATTTTCAAAATTAATACCATATTTAATAAAATAATTTACAAACTAACATTATTTACTGACAAAACTCTCTATTTCTCTCTCGGACAGAAGTCATTGTCTCCTCCCTTCTTTCGACGGCTGCTCTGCTTGTGGGCGTAGATTATATAGACTTTCTCGTTGGCTTCAACTTTTTAAGAGTAGAATGAGATGAGGGGTGGTGGTTGGTTTGATTTCCCCCTGACTTGTTGATCATTTGTTTGTTTTTTGGAGCTTTTTTGGATAAAACATTGCAGATATATTATGTTTAAAAATGAAGCTAGCAAAAGGAACCAATAATTTTTGTCCATAATGTAAACGGAAGTTTTTTTTAGGCAAAATATCAAATTATAGCCTTAACTATTGACCAACTTTCTGTTTTGGCCTAAGCTTTGTTTGTTATAGGATTTTGACCCGAACTTCTAATTTAACCTATTTTATGGCCCGACGTCGACGACGTTGCTCAGCCTACCGACATGGACTTAATGGAATCCGACGTGGCAAAATTTTTCTTCCCACGTCACTCATTCATCGAGTCACGTGGGTCCCATCTGGAAATTATTCGTAAAAAAAGAGAAACGTAAAAGAAGAACAAAAGAAGGAAAGATAAAAAATCGATACTCATTTCTTCCAACCCTAATTTCTTCCCCCTTTCCACCGGCCTTCGAACGATACCCATTTCTTTCCCCCATCTCGTCATCTGCCTCCGTCCCAAAGTGATTGTCGTTTTCGTTTCCTTGTCGTTGAGCCCAGGAAGGCAAGAGCCCGGGCAAAGTGAACGCGGTCGACGGCTCTGGGTACGGTGGGGGCTCCAGGCAACGGCTCTGGGTACGGTAGGGGCCCCAGGCAACGTGATCGTGGTCGACGGCTTTGGGTACGGTGGGGGCTCCTTCTTCACCTTAGGTTGAACCCCATCCCCTTTCTCCCCCTTTGTTCAATTAGAATTCCTGTGATGCAGACTCTGTGTGACCTGTGTAAGGCTGAATGTTAGCCAGACCCTTCCCCTCCTTTCTCCTCCCTCTTTCCTTCTTTTGTTCTTCTTTTACGTTTCTCCTTTTTTACGAATAATTTTCAGATGGAACCCACGTGGATCGACGAATGAGTGACGTGGGAAGAAAAATTTTGCCACGTCGAATTCCGTTAAGTCCACGTCGACAGGCTGAGTAACGTCGTCGACGTCGGGCCATAAAATAAGTTAAATTAGAAGTTCGGGTCAAAATCATATAACAAACAAAGCTTAGGCCAAAACAGAAAGTTGGTCAATAGTTGAGGCCATAATTTGATATTTTGCCTTTTTTTAAAGTAAAATATTTCGCAAAATAGTTTAATAATTTTTAAAATTCGTTAAATAGCATCCTTAATTCAGTATTAGAATCATCAATTTTTTTTATAAAATAAGTTCGATATTTTTAATATCAAATTAAAAATATTATTTTTATTTAAAGAACTTTCTAAACTAGAGGTACGTGAAAGACACTTGCACAAGCAATTGGTCTTGCTTTTTTTTTTTCAATTTTCTTTTTAAACCTTTTTCTCTGAATGGGTCATCAGCGGAGAAGAAGGTTTCGACCCAACGAAACTAATCACATGCCGCCTCGCTGTATTCTACAATTAAAAGAATTGAATAATCGATCACATGGGCGAGAAAAAACTACGACTACTTAAATGTGGGTGTAGGGTGGACACAGACATGCCTCAACTTGATGTATTACAACATTCTCATCCAAGTTCATACTCAAGAATTCCTACCTGAACATGTGAGTGCGCCCGCTTGTGTATGCCCTTCTAGACCCTATTTTTTCCCTTTGTATGTCAACAACTCGGTTCTGTAAAGGGTGTTACCAGAACAGAGAGAGAGAGAGAGAGAGAACTATGCGCTAATCACTTATAACTTGCTAACAACGAGCTTATCACATGCATCAGTAGACGGATGTTACTGGCATCTTCCGAGGGTTTTGCCATCGTCTGCTGCTGGTGGTTTAGTATCTGGTATACCTGATCGCAGATTGGCCTCACGTGCACCCTGATCGTCGGATCCAGAGAGTTTATCACGATCGCAACTTCAGTCATCCATTGAACCTTCTTGGAGGTTTCTTTCCCAACGTCACAAGCCAATTGCTGGAGCAGAGCGACCAGCACTCCTTGACTCAGGGGCAGAGGATTTGCCGAGAGAATTTTCTGAAAATCAACCTGGAATGGCATGAAGTGGATTACACTGTCATCCAAGCATGAAACACCCAAACAACACTAAAAATCATGGTTCGTGATGACCCGATCACTTGCACTTACTACAGGAGTCAACCGATTTCTACATTTGCGTATGTTCAGGATGGAGGTTAATTAAATAATGACTCGAACTTTTTCAAGCAAATGAGTTGAGTTGCCTGGTATCATGTCTGGAGGAGAGGAAAGGAATTGGAGGATATGTCTGAAGTCATAGTAACGAGAGGTGACATACCTGAGCACATAACCAGGAAACTATGGATAAGTCATTCTTGTGCAGTGCTGCAGCGAAAGCTTCCTCATATTTGTTCTGGGCCAATAATCTCGACAGTTCTATAGTTAGATCGACTGGCACATCAACCTGCCATTTTGTGACGTTGAACTGTGTTATTTTCACGGAACGCAGCCTCCCAAAAGGCAGGAAGAAGAACAGTCCAGGAGAATAAACAAACAAATTTGTGCAGGCCAACCATTGGCCCACTATTCAATTGACTAACCATCATATTTGCCCCTTTGTTTCTGGTATATGCATTTGCAATAGCCATTAATGTTCTCTGTCCGTCAGCCAATTCTCCACTGAGAACTTGACAGGTAGAAGACACTGACTTCAAGACATCCTGCAAAAGATAGAGCCAATCAATCACCAATGGTTCAGAAAATTCAAACTACCTGTGAAAACTTACCTTTAGATAATCATTATTCACATGCAACACTTACTCTCAAAGAAATAGCCAGGGGAGAATGTGCAGAATCGAACAGCTGCTGCATAGCCACTATATGCTCCTCGAGGCCGTTCTGTACTGTCACATCTACTCGCTCAAACAATGCCTTGCATGACAGCTCAAAAGCAGGTACTAAGGAAGTCTCTAAGCAAGCTCTCAGGGAATCCTAATAGCGCCAACGAAAATAGTTGGGTTAATACAAACAAGAGCCATCATAGTGCTCTCCTCAAGCTCTTGATGATGCTATATTTCTGACAATCAAAGTTAAGAAAACTCTTCAAGAACCTAAAAAACTTATAAGCAGGAAATCATCTTTTTTCATAAGCACATAAAATGCAGAAACTAGTCATTATCAATAGACTTGCAATTTGATGACATGAATAGTCAATTGACAATTTATTGACAGATGGGCATAGTGAAATTATAGATACAACAACATTCTAAGTCAAGTCATGAGGATGAGACCAACAATTGCAATTACCTGAAGGATCAGTTTTCCAGTAGTCTGGAACTGCAATTGGATTTGTTGGGCCAAAGCATCTTCCAATTTTGAGCTTACACCTTTTTCTAGATGGTTAAATGCCTTGTCCCCCAATGCTTTCTGAAAATTCACAAAAAGGCACAGAGATCAGCAGATCAATCTAATTTCAATGACATGGCAGCAGCCACCTTTGGCAGCTCACCTTGGTTATTGCACAACCAAAGGGAAAGGGGAAAATGCTTCACCGACTAGATATGCACAAATGCGGCATGAGAGGGAACTGGAGCCAGCGAAAATGGCTTAAAATTTTTTTACCTGAAATGACGCAGCTATTGCTGAGGAGATGCTGTTCTTTATGATTGGAGATGCAGCACAAACTACAGCAGGTCCAATGGAAGAAATTTCGTTCTTGATAGTTTTCTCCAGTATTGAAGGAAAGCCCTTTTTTAAACAGTTGTTGATCAAACTGGTAATGTTTTGGGTATGTTCCTGTTCCAACTTGTTCTGTTTGGCATTTTCTTCCAGGAATCTAGCCCAGAAAGCATCCTCATTTGCCTTCACTATGTTTTCCAAATTTCTACCGAGGGATGCTTCCAGTCGTTGGCCTTCTCGGTTGAATGGAAGAGACACAATTGCAGTCATCTGCTTCGACATTTCATTTTGAACTCTGACCAACTGTACCACACAAACAAGGAACAATTATCTCGTTACTCAAGACGATCAAATTATCTGATGATCTAACAAGAAGGACACCAATAAGCTAATTGCTTTGGCACAAACATCGTGTTGAAGAGTCCTCTTAGCGGCCATAAAAAACGACATGTTAGAAAAACAAGATCAAAGCTACCAGAGGTGCCGTCAAATAAATTAAGAGAAGTTGAAAGTAGAGTTTTACCTGGTCAAGCATTTCCTGCATAGAAGACAACTGGAGATATGTAGCATCCCCCGATGGTGCCCTTGAACTGTTGCTCGGATCATTTGATGAATCCGTTGAGTTGAACAGGCTTTCAGACTGGGAAGATGGGCCAGATGGTTGAGATGCTGTACCGGTTCGGCCCGTAACCTCAGCAGGTGGGGCTGCTAGTTGAAGGGGTACAAATTTTTCTGATACTCCAAGCATAGGATAATCGTTTTTCTTGAAATGTTGAGCAGCCTCAACACTCTGACTGGGTAATTGGTTAGGCTGCTCACCATTGATAATATTGTTCGCCAGATGAGCACCTTCAACGCGGCAAGTATTGATGCCAAAATCTCTGGCCACATGTATGCTTATATCTGGAGCCTGAGAAAAAGATTTTTCCGCCATTCCTTCCTTGAAATCATATACATTGTTTTGGCTAGTTGCTTCTTCCCCAACAACTTTCTCTAGAACTACATTAATCACATCAGAAACATTAGAGTCACCCCCACCCATGGTCTCACTTTTCTGGGACTGAGTAGATGAAGAAGCCCTTGATAATATCTCTGAAGGGGTGACAAGATGGGTAGGTGGCTTAAAAATCATAGGAGGATCAGGTATGACTGGCATATCAGTGGGAACTAAAACACGGTTATCTTTGCACATATCAGAACTAGGGGAATGTCTGTCAGCCAGACCACCCTTCATCACATCCATTTTACTGCTGATTGCAAGGCCAATCTTATGGTCGGTTACTGTAATATTAGACTCCAAGCAACTTGGTGGACTTCTGAAACCAGAGGACCTTTGAGATAGCCTTGGACTCGGAAGAAGAGGAGGAGAGCTACTATTGACCTGTTCAGTCCTTACTGGATATGATAAACCAGTTTGCTCTGTTTCCAAAACTGTGGTAACCTCGGGAAAGCCAATAACTTCAGAGAAAGGCACATGTACAGTCTGGACAGTTGTTGGTGTGCTGCCAACAGTAGAAGGAAAGATTGGCGGGACCAAGGTGGCAGAACATGAAATGGTATTAGGTTCCATCCCATGCACACCTTCAAATTCACCAAAAGTAGCTTTGCAAAGTGAATCATACTCATGAAAATCGTCATAGAAAGCCTTTTCTGACTTTCTAGGGTCCAAAATTGATGGCAGATATCGAGAAGAAGCCAATGTATACTGTTGTATTGCCCGTGTCTGCATGCAATAGACCTGTACTATATGCTGACCATGAGGCTGGCTTTGACTAGTTACGGTTAGGCTTAGGATCGGCATCGCAACTGTGAACTCAGCTAGATATTCCATGCGTGTTGATATTGGACCCTGACCATACTCTATTAGCACAGCATAGAGAGCATTTCTTTTAGCATTTGCCAGCAAAATAATGCCTGCTAGAGGCACTGCCACTATTTTATTGAAGAACACATCCTCAACTCTTTCTTCAGAGGAACTCTTCAACTCTAAAGTTTGAATGCATTGCCATGATTCCAAATCATCTGATAACAACCGACCATCTTCATGGGCCGACGTCCATATTTTAATTTCTCGGTTTAAAGGGCCCTGCAAAGAGCGTGCAACGTGCGAAATTGTCACAATGACATTTTGAGAAGGAAGCTCCATGCCAGTCAGTCATTAAAGATGCGGGCAAGATCACTGCCTCAGACCAGAATATAAGGCTGAAATCCTAAGTAACCAGAACCTACCCCAGTGAAAAGAACAATGTGATCTGGTCGGTGAGGAGCAGTGACAAATGTTACCGAGCTTACAGAACGACCATCATATGGTCGTAGCGTTGCTACAGGCAATGGCTTATTCTCCTCCCAAATTTTCACCTGTAATAATGTGATGGAACTTAATAAGCAGTCATATGTTTATACTCTACTATCCACAACTCCCAGAAAACCCAATACTAACACTAGGAAGCCCAACAGTTATTGAATGATTAAGCAAGGGTTCAACTCCCAAAGTAAGATGAATATATATTAAGAATTAAAGGTGTTGACATACTACACCATCAGTAGAAGCTGAGGCCAGTCTGCAGGGCATCATCTGGCACATTGACAAATCAGTAATCAGGGCATCGTGTTTACCAACAATCTGAACCCCCTTGAGTAGCTTATTGGCAGGACATTTCAAAGGTTCCTCCGCAGAAAATGATTTCTTTTTAACGGCTTTGTTGGTATCAACTTTGAAGATCCGATTTCCAAGTGCAACCATCAAAACTTCCTTTGCAATGAATCATCAAATAAGAAATTGTGGATTAAAGACGGGTCGCTAGTTCCTCCAAATAAACAAACAGGGAGGGGATGGATGTTTTCTCTCTGATTAGTTAAAATGTCTTACTTGTTTATTGGGATGCCAACACAGTCTTGGATGCACTGTTTCTTCCTCTCCTATTATCTGAATAGCAGCAACAAGATAACCACTAGTTTGGGCTTTGTCCTCCTTATCCAGTCCTTCATTAATCTTCCAGACGACAACCCGCCCATCAGAGCTTGCACTACAAATAAAAAACCTCAGCATGCTTAGAACTCGCCAAAGAGGTAAAAGCTAATCCGGCAAGAAATCCAAATAATAAACAACATCACCGCTGCTTACGAAGTTACCTGGCTAATATGTGAACATCGTCACAGAAAAATGCCATATCTGTTATTCTCTGTGTAAGTAGACATTCATAGACAATATACACGTAAGCCGCTGACTTGGAGCTTCATAGGAGCCGCCATGCTGATCAAGTAGAAAACTAAAAGGAAACCCTCAACTCCTCAAAAAGTATCAGTCCTTTTGAGAGTGCATGAATTGTGAAATACACATATGATAAAAGATAAAAGCTAGAGAAAAAAGAACAGTAATAATGGAAACAACATAAGCAGAAGATATAAATCCCTCATAACCAACAGCAATTAATATATTCTAATCCTTACATGAATACAAAAGCCTGAGAGTTGGCCAATTTCTCAACTTCTTCCATTACACAAAACATCCTCCAGCAAAGTATAAAGTACAAACGAAGAAAGGAGGTCATGAACAATTCTGAACCGCAAAAGCCAACCTGTGTATGGCCACAAAGCAAGGACCTCGAAGCAGTATTCAAATTAAGAACCCTAATGTTCCCCGTCTTCAAACCATAACAAATGTAACTCCTATTCACAGCGATCTGCCTGCCAAGCACCAACCCTGGATTTGAAGCGTACTTAGTTATTGTTGTAACTTCCAACTGGAGCTGCACATCCCCATGCGCCCCGCTCTTATCGATATCGTATACTGTGTCCCCGACCAAATGTCGACCTCTGTGCAATCTACTACTTGGCAACTCCGCCATCGTATTACCAATAACACTACAACTACTATCATCAGCACCACTGCAACAGACATTACTCAGATCACCCTTACTGATACCGCTGTCCTGGTGGATGCCACTGCCAAGATCGAAATTCAGACAGCCGCCGAAATCTTCAATTGGGGTTGTAAGAAAGGCCATGAGGACGGGATCATCAGCACAGTAGGTCACAGCCATATGGTTGAACCAGTCGTCGTCCTGGTAGGGCGGAGCAAGAGGAGGATAACGGAGGAATTGTTGGTGTTGGGTGTGGGGGTGCAGGTGGGGGCGGGACGGTGGGAAGGAGGAGAAGCCGGGCGGAGGAGCCCACAAAGGCGGCGCCGAGGACGGGCGGAGTCCGTCGTGCTGCATCGCATCGTGTGATCGAGGCAGTGGAGACTCGTACCCTCTCGGGTATGCCATCAACCTGTTCGACGAAATTCCCCAACCAACTACAAGAAAGGAAGGAGACGACGACCGATAGAAATTGGCCTTCGGGAGAAAAAGGAAAGTAGCTGAATTCCAATTCGTGAGTCAATTCACGGAATCAACACTCCAACCTCCACCGTCCCCTTCTTCTGCAAGACTCAAGATTTACCATACCAAGAAAATGTGGAGTAAAAAGATGGGCACTTTGGCGCTAATTATTTGTACCTCAAGTCCAGGGAGGAAACGAACAAACCAACCAATCCACAAGTATGGCTCGAGAAACACGGCTAGTTTCGGCGACAGTCTTACATTATATTTCGGACGTAAAAAGTCGTGAGCTTAAAACCGTGTCTTTTTGCATTACATGTACACAAACCGTGGTTTTCGGATTTTCAACTGCAGCAGGCACCACCCTGAGAAGACGCCCCATCTCGTCCGCCTGACGGCCCAGGGATTCCACCATATCCGACTTTGATTCCATAGGACTGAGGACAAACAACGAATGCAAGAAAAGTTAAATAATCAGGGATGCAACCAAATTCAACGCTGTAGGGGAAATAACTAAACACCTCATTAGAGACATCAAAAACACCATCCTGGATCTTCTTGTAAATTGTAGCAGCAGTCTTAATGAAGGCCTGCAAGTGCACAAAGAACGCTCTAGGAGTTGGATAAAGGTAAATGCAGCAGCAGTTGTCCAGAACACGGCTAGCGAATTGTTGGAGGAAAATATTCATTTGAACTGGATAACAGAAAACGAAAGCTTTCTTTACCTCTTCCACATTCTGAGCAGTCTTGGCAGATGCTTCCATGAATATCAATCCATGCTCCTTAGCAAACTGCTCCCCTTCCTCAGTACTCACAGCTCTTCTATGAGCGAGATCACACTTGTTGCCGATCAGCATAATCGTCATGTTTGCATTAGCATGCTGTCTTGCATCCTCTAGCCAACTAGCCAAATGGTTGAAGGTTTCTCTCCTACACAGGCAAATTACTAATGCAGTTAATGGCAAATCAAAACAATAGACGTCAAGAACATAAGCGCAACCATATAGATTCAAGAGACAAACACACCCTTGTTGGCAACACATTATCCAGGCTAGGATTTAGCCCTATAAAATCCAGAGGATTCAAAACAAAAATTCAGTATAGACTTCGGCATAGGAAAAAAATTTGTATGAAATCTGAATCTATATAACAGTCCAAGTAGCAAAGGATAGTGGGTGTTGGCTGACTAAATCAACAGCGTTTGCGTAGGCTGTAACACATGCAACTAAACCTTCCAAAGAACTTGGGCACATCATTTAATGTTTGCGCCTTGATTTGGAGATTTGGGGAAATCCTAGGACTGAAATTAGAGAGTAGTTTTCCCCCAAGAAACTAACCTAAACCAAAGCGTTCTAGAAGGAATAAAGGTCGATTAGATGCATCTATTTCCTCATCCAGCAATGACATCACGCCATCTATCCATAAACACCGATTCATCGTATACCTCGTGATGTCATAAACGAGGAGAGCACCAGCAGCTCCCCGATAATATGACCTGGTGATGGATCTGAACGATTCCTGACCAGCCTGATGAGATCACACCAATCAAACAATCACAAAGCATCAGAACCGAAAGCACGGAAAACAAGCAACAGAACAAAGAAAAGAAACCGGAAGGGCAAAAGAAAACCGGACGGTATCCCAAATCTGGAGCTTGATAGGCTTGGAGTCGATGGTGATCATCCGGGCGCCGAACTCGACGCCGATGGTTAAGTCATGGACAGGTTGGAAACGTTTGTCCGTGAACTGGAGGAGGAGGCAAGATTTCCCAACCCCTGAACACACAGGCATCACATCACCACCGTCACGCAAAACCCAGAAAAGAAAGAATCCCGGGTGATGATGATGATTCCGCCAGTTACCGGTGTCGCCGATGATGATGTACTTGAAGAGGTAGGCGTACGACATCGCCTCCTTGCCTCCCACGGAAGTCAGGAGAAAACCCACCAACAACGACAAGGGGAGAGATCTTGGGTATTCCGTTCCTTCTGTCTTCCTCCTTCCCTCGGACGGTTTTGTGGATTCCACCCTGGAATCCTCTCCACCTTTTGTCCTAAAGTAGCAAACTTTACTATTTGTTAGAGCGGGGATTTAGGACAAAATTACTTGGGTCAAATTTTTAACTCCCCCTCCAAACTGGAGATGATGATGATCGTGTTTTGCCAAACTGGGGAACTCGGGATTTCGGACCCAAAAAATGGCTCAACATTAGTACACAATTTTTGTTATCTAATTGAATGGCCTGGCCTCTTTCAGTAAAAAATGATAACATCCCATGAGCTAATTTCTGCAGGTATTTCCAGCGTTAGCAGGCCTCCCTGTCCCTTCTCTTCTTTATATTCGAAACTTTGATCTTTTGAGTTCACAAAGCAAGTCCTGGGTCTTTTGCTGGAGAACGCTCCGAAGACGCCTGGCCCCCTCCCTTTTACGTGCAGTTGGGTTTCACTAGTAGGAGATGTGCCGCCTCCTCTCAAGCTCACAGATTCTACAGCTCCACCTGAGTTATACATGTTGATCAACCCAGTTGGAGCAAACTCCACTTTCCCATCGTAAACCTGTTTCGAGAACAGGTTGCCAAATACATTATGATCTTGTGGCCCACTAAAGCTGCTCTTTATTTTAAAGTGAGTAGGCCTGACCTCAATAGGAGCAACAGTGAGGATGTCGCATTCTAAGACCTTCAATGTGACATTCAGCGATTCTTCCTTTGATATCCGAGAGATAGATCCTACATCAAAGATGATAATCCAGTGAGTTTTTTCTCCCCGTGGTCTGCAGATACTACCAATAGTTCTAAACTGGGCATGTTGTAGCCATGGCCATTGTACGAGGGACTAAACTTATACCAGTTTTGAAGGAATAGACTGCATAATCTCCAACCCACGAATCCCCGGAAAGCTCATCAAGATATTCAACATCCGATGGAGATGCAAACCCACTTATCTCCGAGACTGTTGTTCCTGCATTAACATTGCTTTCGATGCACGGCCATGTGCCGGCTCCTTGGCAGTTGAAAATGCCAAGAACTCCGGAACATTTATTCATGTTCCAGATCTTCAGAAGACTGCCGGAGAAGAATGATAGCTGTGACAATCTCCAAAACATAAATTGAATGGATATTCGACTGCCAATGGGATACAATGGTAATACCTTTTACCATCCATGACAGGGTCACTGAACAAGCAATCCCGAGTCGGTCTTCCAGGGTATTTTGCTCGAAGCACAGAGCCATCGGGAAGAACGAGCTTCTTGAGTATCTCAAAATCATGGCTTCCAGGTTTATCACTGCAATTAGCGGCATATGATCAGAACAAAATGTTTCAGGAATGCGGAAAAGAGAAAACGACGGCCAAGATGCCATAATTGATTAAATTGGAACCAGTAAGTTACTTCCAAACAGAAGCACACTGTAATGCGCCAGAAATTCAGAAATTCTGCTCCCAAGAAAAGACTTGATAGGCTATAACTAAAATGTAGGAAAACAGAAAGGTTCTGATGACAGAAGCATGAATTACAACAATTGTTCCCATGATGAACCATAGACTGAGATATGGGGCTATCTAAAGTTATCAAAAAAGGCAAGAAACTTTTCTGTACCTCACATAGACTGGACAACCTCCGACCGCTCTAGCAACAGCATGGTACTCAGCAGAATCATGGAGACTCTGAAAACAAGAGAGCATCCCAAGTAAGGCAATCAAAGGTTTCAGATGATGAACAGTACTAAGAAAGGAGGGTGAATGATTTTACATAGAACATGTCCCAATCTGGGACAACAACTTCACCAAGAAATATACTGTTGTATGCCACTGATGCTATATGAAGAGTCTGTGTTGTAGGATTCTTCGGATAATAATCATCCGAGGCACGTGTTATTGCACTTTGTTTGCAGCTGCACATTGCAGATTTCATCAGATGAATGGCTGAAATGATGAGAATAACATAGCAATTATGACAATTAGATCAAATTATGATGGAGGAAGACCGGAGACAATGTTGTCCTACTGATAAATTGTGTCGGTGCTCTGCCCCATACAGCAAATTATACTGTTATCCTGAAAGTTATCAGCTATGGACTT
This sequence comes from Melastoma candidum, assembly GCA_023653495.1. NCBI lineage: Eukaryota > Viridiplantae > Streptophyta > Magnoliopsida > Myrtales > Melastomataceae > Melastoma > Melastoma candidum. The sequence goes on from CM042885.1 coordinate 5,446,374, forward strand.
CTCAAGAGCTTCCTGGAACTGTTTGGTAAGGGAAACTCGTCCTCCGAGATCTGTCGCCAAAGTTTCCAGAATATTCTGCACATCAACCTTTACCCCATCCACTCCTTGTGCAACCAGATAGCCGTGTAGATCATCATAGAACTGAGAAATCTGAGCAGGATCAATGGCTCCAATGCCATATTTCTCCATACAATCCATTGAAATATCCCTCATGTTTGCCAAATTTCCTGGTGACTGAACAGGGTACCTCATAGCTGGGTTGTACTTTTTGGTGCCAGCAGCTCCTGGGACCAGGCCTCCCCAGTAACCCATCAAAGCGTGCCACATATAAACATACCTGGATTTAAATAACGCAGTGAAGATGAGTCCCAACTTGCACAGCAGGAAAAAGAATTACTCAGGAAGGCAAATTCTTCCAATGCAGATATATCATGGTCTATAAGGCGAAACTCTACCGCATCACAAACTCAAATTTCAACTAGAAAAGCAATCACTGCAGAAAAAGGACCAGAAAATATGTCATACTTGAGGCCGAAGTCAGTCTTCAAACATAGGACAAAATCCTTCAGATCCTTCGGTGCTTCGGTTGGATGTCCACTCTCTGACCTAGAGAACTTTTGATTTTCTTTGATGCTGAGAAGCCTGCCACCAAACCTGCAATTTGAGAAGTGAGGACAAGCCTTCATAGGATAGAATTTAGAACCAAATGCTGAAAGTCTCAAGCACTTACTGTGACCCCTCAACAAATGGCTCTCCTTCAATCTGGAATTCATTACTTGTATCCTGCCACCCATCATCTATTATGATAAACCTTGCCGGGGTTCCCCCCTTGGATAAGCTGAAAATGATGTGATTAAGTCACCAACAGAAAAGCTAAAACTTATTTTCATGTGAGAGGCACAAAGCACACCCCTGTTCTTGCAACTCATTCAAGCAACAGCAAGGGAGTACGTATTCTATGGAACCTTACCCAGCATTCCAGTAAAACAATACAGTTATTTGAAATAATTTTAAAACTCACAAATAACTACTGGACATGCTTAAGCTCTCTACTATGATGACAATTTGCTGGGGCCAAGGATCAGGAATTCAGAACAGAAAGTATATTTCAGAAAAGTACGACCAAAGAACCTACCTTGCTAGTCCCTCTGCGATCCCTTTGGGATTAACAGAATGGTAAAAGGCATCCCAGGTGCACCACCCAAAACAATCCAAGATCGCAGGCATCTGCATCAGACCGCGTTTAATAAAGGATGGCATAAATTATTTGTTGTTATTTCAGGGAAGAAACGCCAACCTTTTTCTTCTCTCTGAGAGTAAAAGTTCCCATCTCCTTCTCCAGAATCCTTCATATTGACAAGAACAAGGTGAACACAATTAACAACAAACTCGGCCTAGAGGGAGGAGCTCCACTAATTTTCAATTAGATGCATTTCAGTTTGCAGGGCTGCTTGAATTATCAGGAGATTAAATGAAACTTGGTGAAACCAAGCTCAATCTTGATATGGAACCATAAAGACTAGATAATGCATGAGTTTACACCTACAGATCACTAAAGCAGCAAAAACCACAATAAATAAAGCTAGCTCCACTTTATGTCCTTTCTGCTGATCCTACGCAGAGGATCACTGACATTTAATGGCTCCTACCCAACCAAAAACGGCTAGTTGCATTCATAAGATTTGGAACATTCAATGAAAGAATTTGAAGAAGTTTGTTCGAAGAGAGAACCTACATCATTGATTCCTTCACCAGATTGAATGGGTTCTCTCCATAATTGACAAAAGCTGCTTTTAGGGATTGTGAAGTAACTATGGCAGGGTCACCTAACAAACCACACATAACTCCATTCAGTCAGAAAACAGTCTAACAGGTAAGAGCATGGTGGGCATACAATTTCGGATTTTACAGTGATATCCTACCACACCAAATATTTCTGTAGCCATGAGATAGAAGATGCTTACAGAACCATTGCCCAAAAGCATTCACTAGATCTCAGTGATAATAAAGTTTGAACTAATTTCATGGAATGTTTTCCCTAAACCAGGAGGTGGAGCATGAGAGATAGTCCTTTTCTCCACTCTTTTAGCCAATGGAAAGACGTAGAGTAACACCACATATCAGACTTGAACTGGCTCCATATTAGGTAATGACTTAGAATATCTCTGGGAAATAATCTATTAGAATATGTATGAACGTATTCGCTGGAATGAAGTGAATGATAAGTACCACTCTCAATGCAAAGCTCGAGTTCATCTGCAGAATTTCCCTGAAAACTGCTTCTGAAGTCACCATCCAACACTGGCAAGAAGAGCAAGTACTGCGGCTTATCTTGTGGTCCGTTGATTTCCAGGAGCAACATCTGGGTCTCAACTGGGATGTCACTCCCTGAAATGCCAACTCTAGGAATCATCCACCATAGTTTGAATCTAAATAAGCACAACAGCCTCACATCCCTGCATCATAAGACAGATCACAAGGTCGCCTCGATCACGACAGACTGCATCTGTCTTAGGATGGTGACAAACTACAGCACTCAGCACCAGATTTCAGGGGAATGAAATACATCTGTTCAGTTCATGAGCCAACGACACATAAATAACTAATGCGATAAAACCACAGCTCCAACATAGGTATAAAACCACAGAGTAGAACATTCCTTAGAACTTGCTAAATGAGCATATCTTGATGAAGAGATTCACACAAGCATATATCCCTACCGAATGACACCCAGTTTGAAAACATGTCTGGACGCCTCAACAATAGAAGTTGCTCCCAGGTAAGCGGCCGAGTTAGTCAGCGGGGTCAAGACAATATTGTCGGGCACTTCCCTCACCACGTCATTACCATTAACCCCAATCACTCCCTCTTTCAACACCGGCTTCGCACCCACAAACATCGAATGCTTCCATCTCCGACCAGACCTCCTCGGGGATCCCAATCTCTGCCTCCCAGGTAAGAAAGCAGACGACGCGGCGTCACTCAAGCAATTGCTCCGGACAAGGAAACGAGAAGTGGGAATGGCAAGTGACATTTTCTACTTCCCGCTGCTCCTAGGAAGACAACTGTAGTATTAATATTTGATGGCCAGCGACGCGTAACCCAAGATATGATGGGGAGGGATTCGCTGGGTATCGTCAAAATTCGATCTTTTGAGGCAGAAGCAGGAAAAAATCCCATCTTTGTGGGGGAGGGTGGAGACAAAGGCGTCGGTCGTCCTCCCCGTGTGGGGGACCAAACACCCCACTGGGAACCTCGAAACGTCCCTGAAATGGTGCACCATGATGATGACTCTTATTTCTCCGTGATTTCCATAAGCCGGCAGGAAAATATCTCAGTCCTTCGCATAATGTTCCTGTCAGGATCCGAAAATCCTCGGCTAATGTCATAAGTGTCCGGAAACAGGGTTGGTTTCGTATGTGGGCAAAAAAAAAAAAAAATTGAGTAAAAAGAGAGCGGACGAAATTATTTTCTAATTACTTATAAAAGAGAAATGATTTTATAATTTACCTCGTCAAAGTGAACAATTTTGACTAGATTTGTTTTAAAATAATTTACGATGAAAAGTATTTTGAAGACAGTAATAAGTTAAATAGTTCGAATTATTTTTAAAAATAAACTCGATTTTTTATTCGATAAATTTTAAAAATTATAAAATATTTTGTTACGAATGTTATTAAGGAAATTAGGGGGGGTGTTGTAAAATGTTTTGCCCAAACAGCAGTATATTTGGGTGAAAAGCTCCAGGAAACACCACTACCGCCAAGATTAGATGAGTTTACCAAAACAGTGAATTTGGACTAACCAAATATTTCCTCACAAAGATCATGTGTGCATAAGAAAATAGATGAAAGGAAAACCATATCCTGATCCATTCGCCCTAGGAAGGAGCAAGCTGTACAGAGAGCCACAGCTCCCCTGACTCCGCTCGTAGAAAGAAGAACCGAAGCAGTATGTACTAGAGAGGAGGAGGGGAGGAAGACGATGAACTTGAGGATGCAACTCTCATGTATCGTCTACTTGGGAGTGAAATACAAAACTCGGAAATGTCGTGGTGATGTCCCTGGAAACAAGAAGAGAGAACCATCATCGGTCTGTCAAGGAAATTCAAAGTAACGACATTGTATACCCATGGGAAACTAGAAAAGAATGCAGAGAATGTTTCTCCGGAAACAAAAAATGAATTGCTGGAGAAATTTGATACATGGGCAACTGCAACTTAGAGAGGCCAAAATTTGATCTACTAACTTGAGATATTGCAGCGTCATGTTTTTCAGAAGGGATGGATGTCTCATGACGAGGCTTCTCCATTCTTCCTTGTCAATCTTGCCATCGTGTTTAGTATCGGCTTCCTCAAAAGTCTAAATAAGACAACCAAGACCCACAGGAGGGACAGGAATATAAGTTTAGTACAAAGTATAAGAGCTTGTAGAGAAGGCGCACAGTGAAACTATGAAGTCAGGAAAGCACCTTGTCGATAATGCTCTCAATAACATCATCCGAAAGATTCATCCCAGACTCGTCAAGGGTAGCTACTACCATTTGCTTGACCTGTCAATAAGATAACACAACAAGGCGGAACCTATGCATGGAGGGGGTAGAAGAGGAAGAACATATATGCTGAAGTAGTTAAGAGTAACTTAGAAATATTTACCTCCTGTCTCTCGATAATTCCCTGTTTTTTGAGATCATATAGCTGGAAAGAAACTGCAAGCGCTTGAATAGGTTAAGCATGAAATTCAAAGCAATACCCAGAGTCCTAATATTGAAATACAGTACTAGAAAGACGGCAGAGTGAATGGAATGCTTAGATGAACATTGATGGATAGAAATGCGAAAGATCAAACCCAAAAACCACAACTTTAACTTAAATAAGTTTTTTACAGTGGCTAATGATGGCAACCTTGCCTGACCTGAAAGATAATATACTACAAAAAAAAAGTCGGAGAGCTTTAAAGCATCAAGGAAATTATGCGCAAATATCCAGAACCGGATTTGCAAAAGAACTTATATACAGTCAGCCAGAAAGAAAAAAACAAGGCACATTCCACATTAAGTTGGTAGAACTTACATTCAATCTTCTCCTCGATAGGTGCATTAGGATGAAAGACGGAAAGCGCTCTGGCAAATTCCTCGAAATGAAGTATCCCGCTGTGCTTTGTGTCAAACAAATCAAAGACCTAAAATATTTCCTCAGAGATTAGGAAGAGAGAGCATAGATAAATAAAGTCCGCGACTGAATAGACCTAAAATCACATTCCCTGAAATCACATCATCGTTTATGAAGCCTTCGGCTAAGTCCATTTAACAGAATTGACTCTCTTACTTAACAAAAAAAACCAACTCTTTTCGGGAGTACCAAATCAATGAATGCATCACAGTAACGACTTTGTCAGGACATGGGGTCCAAAAACTTCAGAAAGTGCTCAAGGTCAGTCACATTACTCTATAAGCAAATAAGCTCTCCTTTTTGTTAGTCTTGAACAGCGCCAACTGGAACTCCTCCTGTGCAAGTAAACGCATGAGTATGACAGATCACAGGCTAGGATGAAAACTACAGAATTTAATGGGGAGTTGGCACTCATGCAGGATGGATTCTTGAATGTGCATGAGAAATTCTAAAGAATCAACTACAACACGATCGAACCTGAGTAATAAAGGGCATATTCACCTTGTTGATTAATCCATCGTCAACAACTGTTCTGCTAATCTTCTTGAAAAGTTCATACAATGCCTCGACCTCACTTACACTGACTACAATTGGAAAAAATTTGGAAATGAGATTCAGCGTTAGATATATATTCCTAAGGAAGAACGGTACAGTCGAAGGGCTAAACAGAGAAAATTCCAAGACTCTGTGAATCACGAGGTGAGTGCACCTAGATAGCTCGATGGAAAAATGAATAGAATTCAGAAAATTGAGTTGCTCTGGAAATATAAAGACGATCAGCATGCTAAAATAATACGAAAATTCAAACATAAGGGCAGCATAATCCAGATTGAACAAAGTAAAATCCTCATGACAACACATTTCGGTCCTAAGATGCATAAAATGCCAGACTATGTTAGCTCACAATCTGATGTTCTGTGAGGTTCAGACACAAATACAGACTGCCAACAATCTAGAAACTATGTGCCGAATTGATGAACGAGAAAGGACATCCTTCAAACATCCGGGAAGACAAGTACAAAGAAAGCATAGAAAAAACATAAAGCGCAGGAGAACCGAGATTAATCCACTTCCACACAAACATACATACAGTCTCCCTTGCAAGGGCTTCCGGGTTTCGCAAACCACAAGCCTGAGGCCGTTTATCAGAATCACAACAGCTCACAACAGCAACAAAGAATTGCTTAAATCCTTCTAGGCACTGCAACATGATATTTCCGGCTCATCAAGTAACCCCATACCTGAAAAAAAAAAATCCCAAGTTCACAACTTCAGGCCATCGTAGAAAAAGCAGAAAACAAATCCCAGGACTAAGAATATGAACAACCAACAGAATGAGATATCTCTTTCAACCCCCCCCCCCCCCCCCCCCCAATACGGGAGAAGGGAAACAAAACAATCACCAGGTTGTGGGGGGGTTTTCCAAGGAGAAGGTCTCACCTTTCAGGGAGAGAGTGAGGAGGGATAGGAAGGAGCAGTCTGTCTGTAACCCAGGAAACAGCCCCAACGGGGACAATGTTTATTTTATTTTGCCTTTCGTGTAATGTAAATTAAGGTTGTGGTTGGGAAGGAGGAGGAGAAGAAGAAGAAGAAGCAAGCTACGGATTTTTGTACTCACGCTTTCATGGGAAAATGGGACCACATCATCTTCAAAATCATCAACTTTAATTCACCACTGTCGGATCCCTTAAAGTCGTCCAGAACAATCTAATAGCTATTGACAAAGTAATACCACATAGAGAAGCGTGCAACGAGGAAGCGGCTAACGGTACGTGCACGTACGTTACGTTGTTTATTAAAATCGACTGTTTTTAGTAAACTTTATTAAAAATCGACATTTTTTAGTAAAATGTTTAGTAAAAAATTGTATCAGATTTAGTAAAGTTTACTAATTTTAGTTAGTAAAGTTTACTAATTCGTGTTTAGTAAAGTTATCCAGCAATTTCCAGATTATTTTAATAATCGTTTACGAAAAATATCGGTGATTTCCATATTTTTTTAGTAATTTTTACTAAAATATCACTGTTCTAACTGATTACTAAACTTTTTAGTAAATTTGTCATCCGATTTACTAATGTAGTTTACTAATTTATCACTGTTCATTTTTAGGAAACTTTACTAATTTGATTTAGTAAAATTTCAAAGTTTAGTAATTTTTCCGGTTCGCTGTCGAACGAAACTAGTAATAAAAATTAGGGTTTTTGAAGAAGATCAAATCATTACTAGTTTCGTTCGACAGGGAACCGGAAAAATTACTAAACTTTGAAATTTTACTAAATCAAATTAGTAAAGTTTCCTAAAAATGAACAGTGATAAATTAGTAAAAGTTACTAAAGTATATTTAGTAAATCGGACGACAAATTTACTAAAAAGTTTAGTAACCAGTTACTAAACTTACTTTTCGTAAACGGTTACTAAAATAATCTAGAAATTGCCGGGTAAGTTTACTAAACGCGAATACAGTGAAAAATTAGTAAACTTTACTAAACCCGATACAACTTTTTACTAAACATTTTACTAAAAAAGGTCGATTTTTAGTAAAGTTTACTAAAAAAAATCGATTTTAGTAAACAACGTATCGGTTACGTGCACGTACCGTTAGCCGCTTTGGTTTATCAATTAAAAGGAAAAAGATAGTAGAAAAACAATAAACGCTGTGATCGAGAGCGAACGCAGAGGAGGAGACCACTTCTGTTAAGCCCACGTGATGATGGTCCTCCCGTTTGTAATAAATTACTTGGAATTGTTGTCCTAACTTAATATATTCAAAATTCACACACAAACCGCGTATGTAGGAATACAGCTGGAGGACGGATAGTCAAGAGACACATCAGGACTTTGGCAAAAGGGTTAGTTGGGAACTAACCGGTTGGTTTGGTAAGTTGTTGAAAAGAAGATAACGACTACTTGATGTTCGTTTTGTACAGTGAACTAAGCACATCGCCTGTTAAAGAGAAGTGTCATCCATGTAATCCCACATTTTCCTTTTGTAATAATAATTGGACCGACCACCCCCGCCCATGACAAAGGGAACCTATTGTTTGAAGGAACCGAGGAGAAAATTTTTTTGAAATATATTTAAATAATATTTTTAATTAGCAAAATACTGATTTATATTCAGAATATGAGACGACTTTCCTTTTTAACCTAAAAAAGTTATGTTTTTAGCATTTAATCAATATTATAAATTTTTTGTGTTCTAATTTAGACGTAGTAGGGATTAAATAATTTTGACCAACGTAAAGACAAAATATTGTTTTTTCACCGTAATTTAATAATATTTCGGGAGCGGCTGCGAGTGACATGTGAAAGAAGACAGAAAAGAGGATAAGGAATTCAACCCAAAAAGGTTATACAAGGGCCTTTGGCCCCAAAGGAATGGGAGCAAACTTAGCAGAGAGTCCATAGCTCGTTCTTAGATAATCTAGTCAAAGAGGGTTACTATACCGAATGCATCTCGGACCGGCTTTCGCCAAAGGTATTGAAGTTCCCGGCGCAAGCTTTGTTCACCATTCTACAGTGTTGTTACCATCCAATCCATCACACTTCTCGGTCAAACTCTGACCAAGGGGGCCATACTGCATGATCCATGACTGTCCCAGCTGTGCAACGCATCTCAGACAAAAAGACTACCCATAAAGAGACGGCTCGGGGATGGATGAATCCTATTCTCTCAATATTTTCTAGACTAAGCATGTATCCACAACTCAGATGCCAAAGTGTCCCAGCTTTCGTTGCCTTTTCATCAGAGTTTACCCTGGTTCACAGCTTCTTCATTGCAGTTTCCTGACTTGTCTATGGATTTGTTACTGCCATTGCAGATTTTCATCAACTTCATATATTTGCATTGGCTTTTTTGGACCACAGCTGAGCCAGGGAATGGAGATCCCTCAAAAGTGAGACGCATAACTTTAGAAACTTTAATTCCCTTGTCTTGATGCATACTCTTTCTCAACGGCAGCTAGCATCACCTTTAGCCGATCTTGCAGATGTGAAAGTATGTTTTTTGACATCCTCTTCTGCTGCTTAGTGCTTTTCAGCCATGCGATACCGAAAAATACTCTCACGTTGCATTGCTTTGACTGTGGTGGCACATCTTCGATTTGGTATTTTAGATGAAGCTGCAAATCAAGATGACAACAGCAAAATCAGGACGGAACAGAATCCATTCAATGGGCGAGAAAGCAAGGTATTATAGAAATTGATTCTTGAATGAGACGAGAAAGAGGATACCTACATTGAAATAGTCCCCTAGAGGAACTCCATGAAGAGTCGTGACTTCTTCGACTAGCCAGCCGTTCCTCTCCAGAATTTGCGATTTCTGCTGACTACTTGTGACCTCTCCTCTGTAACGAGATACACGTTTATCGAACCTGAAATATATTTGCCTCTCAAAGATATTGGGCTTCTCAGACTCCCATGGCGTATATGAGTAATTAAGGCAACCGATTTTCTCCATTATTCTGCTCTCCATATCTTCTCCCTCAAAAACATTCATGAAGAAGTTCATCTACAGCAACAAAGCAAGGTATAAACAACTAGACCAGGCAGATACACTTTTAATTTGCTGCAGGTAAACTACAATTCATGGAAAGGACTACTCACAGGGACACTAAGAGTAGAATTATGAACCTCAGACAAGCCAACATCCTCAAGGCCCAAGAAGGATCCACTTTCTTCACTTACGAGGATCCTAGATTGAGATTCTTCTTCAACTATTTTTACTTTCTGCTCTGGGCTTAAGGATCTAGACTTCCAGAGAGCCATAATTGTCCTGCCGATCAAAACACAGAAAGGAACTTCTCAACTACAAATTTGATATGGAACAAGACCGGCCAAAAAAGAAAAACAAATATTGAAGGGGAGGACAATTTGGCAAGCAACAATCTCGCAGAAACTTGGATATTCCTGCCAAACCTGTGAGCTGCGTTATAAGATACAAAAGATTGGAAATGAAACTTCAGCCTGCCTTCCTCATCTTGTGTCTTCGCACCATGTCTTGCTTCCAACCCTTTTCCCGACTTAAGAGTAATCACAATAATTGGACTGCCCATAGAAGAGAGAGTTGGAGATGTGACTTGAATGTCTTCTATGTCCTCCCAAAGGAAATAGAACTTTGTCTTTTGTCCAAATAAATTAGCATGAAAGCCAATAATCCTTGCAGACAGAAAAAGACGGCCCTGAAAAAGAGCATAAGCAATAACTGAGTATTGTTTAGCCAAACAGATTTTTAAAGTACTTCTAAAATCGGCAAGATAAACCCATTAGCATGCTCAATAAAGAAAAAACCACTGCAAATAGCACCTGAAGAGGCATCTTGCGTTTCAGGTGACAAGTGAAATCGTTAATAAGAAATTCCTCAGGTTGCAGGCCAAAGAGCTTCTGGAAGGCCGAATTTGTTTGGGGAGACCTCACATTAAGCTACGATTTCAATAAACCATCAGCAAACCAAAATCAAATGTTCACAGAAACAATAAGGATGTGTTTGGTAATGAATGAAATTGAGGTAAATGAAGGTAGATAAAGTGAAAAGTTAGAATTCTGTGACAATGTTTTCCAAAATGTGTTTTTGGAGCATTTTAGCTCGTTTCATTGACAACCAACACAGCCTGAGAGAGGAGCCGGTTACCTTTTTCCCTACTTCCTTCTCCATCTTAGTGAGATACTCTCTCACCACGTTGTTGCCTCTTGTATTAGTCAGGAAAATCCTCAGGTGCAGTTTCGACTGGCATGCCTGAGCTAGATTCCCATGGAGAGGAATCCATACATCCGCAAGGTCTGCTACATTCGTTCTCACAAAATTAATTTCGGCATGTCCAAGCGACGTGGCTTCATCAAAAGGCCCGTCAAAGTCAAAAACATCGATATCCAGCACCGAAGGAGGATCTTCCATTGCGTCAAATTCTAAAATCTCTGCGATATCCAGAAAATCAATCAATGCACAGAGGATTGCTCTAGGTAAAAGCGAAGACAAACAGACATTTTTTGGGTTCGCAAGTAAAGACTGAATAATAAGCTCTACTGGAGAAACGTTATGGAGCTTAATTACTAGAAAATTCACCATTCCACAGTGGGTCAGATTTTTGGAACTTTATTGAGCTCGTTCTTGTCTTTCCGTTGCAGGTGAAGAGCACATATGGATCCGAGTGGCCACTTGAATCAACGGCAGCTAGGTTGGTTCCTTCAATTAAGGCAACTGTTAACAGCCAGCCATCGCCTTGTGCCTTTACTCCATGATCACTTCCTGAAATTATAGCAGAGAAAATTATCACCCATGAGGAAAATAGTAGGCAACTTATGGATAAGGATCCAACAGTACTTCATTCTAGCATCAACAGTAGAAACCTTCTTTCTGGCACTACCACAGTGACAATCCGTACAAAAATAAAGAAGAATGCAAACTTTTTTTTTTATAAGTAAGAATGCAAACTTTACCTTTCTGCAATCTGGCCTGCATGAACCGTGAAATTAGTCGCACCACTCTTTCGAAATGGAGTACCAGTATACCACACACAATGAGTTCTCCAATCGAATCAGGAAGGTCCAGTCCAACAAATTCCAACCCCTGAAGAGTGCTTGGCAAAGCAAGGGAGATATGTATGGCAATATATAAGCTAATTACAATGGTGGACAGCACAGTGATATTAGCAAAGTACTGTACAGCTAGTTTCCAATCTGACTGCGGCTCTGTCTGTAAAGAAGCCAACAACTGTTCCTTGTCAGAACCAATGTCCTTGGAATCAACGGGCTTAACAGTCTCACTCAATAAGTTAGCATATTGCTGGAAGCTGTCCCTTAATCCCTGCCGGGCTCCATTTTCAATCATGCCTTTCATCATGGTGCTCTGCAGGAAATTCATTCTCCAGGAAATAACAAGCCGTGAGGACGGCTCCCCTGATGGTAACTCAGGCCCAGGCATAATGCAGTATAGGACCTCCACCCTGAATGTACTCCCATACATCACATCTGGGGTGCTAACACTGGACAAGACTGCATAAACCTTTCCATCAGCTTTCAAGTAAACCTGATCCTCAGTAGCTGTGACTGCCTTAATCAATTTTGTAGCAGCCTTCAAGTATGATACTACTCTTTTCAAACTCATACCACCATTTTCAAAATGCCAAGGACCCATTTGCAGTTCAGTTGTTCCTTGCGTATCAGCTAACGACCTTGGGAAGGTGGAATCTGGTGAGAAAAGCATTGCATTTAGTTCAGCTGGTGCCATCACATACAACTGATCCAGAAGTACTCCTCCACTTAAATTGCTTGGAATTTCATCTCCTTGTTCACGAGATTCCAAAATCTTCATGACTTCCTCAAAAGAAGGAGAAGCAAATTGGTCTTCGGGTTGGACCTGATCCAATTCAGGAATAGAAGCATCTTCAGGGAGTTCAGATAAGTCAACACTCCGGCAGGAGGTGGTGGATGCCGTGTCAATATTCCTGTTAAAGATCTGAGCAATACGGCCTGCAAATGATTTCTGAGAGCTTGATTTTTCTTCCTTCAAAGCCGTAATTTCTTCCAGTCTTACTGGAGACGGCATTGTAGATAATCCATTGAGAGAGGACATGTTTGATTCTACTGAGGGCTCATGACGCTCGATGCTTGCATTTTCTCCGCTGCTATTAGTATCAGGAAATGCACTACTATGTGCAAAATAAACAGATAATAGGATTGCACCTGAAAGAAAACAAAGATATGGAATGGTGTCCATTATATCACGTCTTATTCAATCCATTACCATCCCATGTATTCAAAAAGGCATTTAGCTGCAAACACGATGTACAGCTACTTGCTACTTCGGATTAAGTTCAAGAATTAAAGTTTGAGGAAGTCGTGATTTATAATTCACCACTTTGTCCACATAACCTTCGCTACTTTTGTTTAGCATGCGTTCGACGATCCGACTAATCGAAGGCCTCGCAACACAACACCAAAAGATGAAACTAAAAGATAAGTAATGAAACCAACTCAAGCTTCACATTTAATGATTCTTATCAATAGAATGAGTAGAAATGAGAAGATACCACTTTCCACAAAATGAATGTTCTGGAAATTCAGTATATGAAACATACCACAGTCCTTGTGCTTGGACTTCTTATTCTTGGGCTGCAAATCATACCAGGCAGTGCCAAGAGAGCCATTCTCAGCATCGAAAACACTGGAAACTGGGATCTTGACTTGCCCAACAAAGTCATCGCTGAAGTACTTATCCTCATCGAGGACAGCGATCACAAGATCATCCTTCAGATCCTCCACCCTGAAGCTAAACCCCTCTCCCCAGGTCGGGTTCAGGCACTTCTTCACCACTTTTGTCCTGAACCTGTGCCTCCCAAGCTGCAGCCTAACGTAGGGATCACTCAGCCCATTGAGATCCATAGCGGGGATGTTCCTCGCCTCGATCACACGAACATATAACTTCATCTTCTCCGAAAGAACCAAAAACCCACAACTAAATCAGATAAGCTACAAGAAAGTGCCACTCAAATCACAGAACATAAACAGATGATCCCCTTGGAAAAATTTCAAAGCTTTCCAGTCAACGGAAGCGTTGACACTGACTATTCATCATTTACGAGCAGAAGAACGAACCGTCGTCGGGAGATAAACAGCTACCCCTCGACGAAAACCGGAAAGCCGGCGTGGCGTGCGGGGAAGATCACACAACAGAATGCGTCGACAGGTCGTTCAACGACCAGGGACCGAACCGAATCAATTCAACAATCAAACGCCAGCCGGCCCGTGAAATGGGAGACCCGAGAGTAAAAATCCAACCTTTCCCGGGGAAACTGCAGAATGTGGCGAATTAACGAACTGGGATTGGAAAGCGAACGAAGGAAAAAGAAAAGCTCCCAGAACCCCGCGTCCATACGCAAAATCGCGTGGACATTTTTTAATCACTCTTCTTTCACCGACACATTCAAGTCATCGTCCTCGTATATTTATGGAGGCGAGCCCAGGCAATGATGATGTCGGATTTTTTTTGGATTCAATTGCAAACAAGGGGTTAAAATAGGGAGAGGAACAAGTAAAAGTTATGGGATTTCAATCTTCGAGAAGGCTGTTTATGATTGAGGAAGACAAATTGTGAACTCTGTATAAATAAATACAAGGCAAATGGAATGGAATGGAGAATTGGCCAACCTTTTCTGACCTTTCTAGGTGTTCAAACTTAAGCCTCGATTTAATACCGCGGGGGTACTTCCGGAGTCAAATATGACCTTGTGAACGAATCCCATCTTCTTGATATTTGAAATGCCGATTTTTTTTTAAAGAAAATTAATTAATTTTAAAACTTAGATTGGAACAAAACTCGGGTGAGCTGCTGCTTGCTACTGGTTGTTTTTACTCATTTTGCCAAGTCAACTGGATTTCGCATTGAATGCTTTCGAACTACTCTAGTCAACGTTCCCCTTACACATCCTAATTATTGTCAGCCCAAAAGTTTCCGGATAGCCCAAAGATTAATTGGTTCAGGCCCATAGTAAGCCCATTGAATTCGGTTCTGTTGCCTAATCAATCACATACTCACTCGGAAAGATGGAAAGCTTGGGGCTAAATGGAACACTTTATATAAAGTCTACTATTAATATAAAAACATTTTATTTTATTTTTCCAGAAAGCTAAATGGAAGAGTAGACAATTAAAAAAAGAAAAAGAAAAAGAAAAAGAAAAGTTTCTGTCCTTGCATTCATATTTCACTATCAATAAATAATGAAAGGTATGGGGCAGTAATGAATTGGACCCCCCCCCCCCCTCCTTATCTAGTTGGATAAGGAGACCCACAATAAGTTCTCTTTTTCTTTCTAATTAGTAAATATACTCTTTACGAATTTTTATTATATATTCAAACATTTAGAAAAAATTATACGATAGCGTAGGCTTGTAACTACGCTCTAATAACATTCATCCGAAAATTTTTAACTTTTTATAAATTCGAATTTAGTCTCCTAAGTCCATAAATTTTCTGGTTGAAGGAAAAAATTGAACCTTGATCTTGAACTCCTCTAATATTAGAGTTCGTCCTAGAGTATAGGGCGTGTTCGTCCTTGGCTTGGAGAGGAAGAAGCTCCAATTCATCTGGATAAGATGACATTCAGTGAATTAATGACTGCGAGAAAGAAAATTTATAAACCAAATTACTCCACAGAACAAAACTCGAATTGATTGTATAATGTTCTTAAACTTATAATTATCCCTGATGCTTTTTGAACATTGATTGTGAACAAAATACTTTCCTAAGATCAAAAAGTTTATTTATAATATGAAAGAAAAGTATGTCCAAAAAACGAATCTTCAAAGGAGTCATGCTTATCAACCAAAAATGTTTGTAAGGAAATGAAATAATTTTCAAGACAAGTACATGATTGAAGCCTCTAAGTGAAAGCATGAAAGAGAACCTAAGTGTCCTAAAGAGAAACTGTAAAACTATGCATGTTTTTCTAAAAGACGGGAGTCCTAATGGATATGTCCTTGTTTATGAGCCAATAAATAAGCAAGACATTTTCGACTCAGATTTAAAAATAGAATCCATTTGTGAGGTTGTTTCTAATATGTGAACCTCTCATTTATTCATGACGAGAGTAGAAACATATGAAAATGGTGATGAGTTGATTTCTTTAGAAGCAACAAATCAGGTACTAGAGGAAATTCATTAATACGAGGATCCATCCTAGACAATCTTGAAATGCATGATGCTCAATACGAATGTAAGGGATGTTTGTAATATCTTGAGGTTTAACTTCAACTCAATAATAGACATTTCACAAACAAAGACAATGACTCAAATTACAAGCATAGAACTTAAGATTTTGGACGTTCCTTCACTTAATGTAAATGCTTCAGAGAAATGATGTAACGTGCTAGAGGTGTGTACAATTACATATGCATTGGATTAATCCAAATTGGACTAGTCTCGTTGTTTCATTTACTATCAAGCAGTCCTGTGGTAGGAGCGTTAACGGATAAATGATAGAGAGAATTTAGAGACCAACTGATCTTAGGGAGATCGACTAATCCCATGGAAAAGCTGAGAGGGCTAAGAGATAGAAACATATCAAACCCTCTAATTATGACAAGGATGCTCTAATAAAGGAGGATAAGGTTAAAGAACCTTGATGGCACTCATTGACCACAATGTAAGTTAAGTACTCTCGAGATACTTGAGTAAAGGGCAGAAGGATTCAATTAAGGAATCAGTGAACTCGTATAAGAGACTTATACATAGCCAAAAGTATAAAGAAGAAGCTGAAGCTACATACGCTCAAGAGGAGACTGAATTCCAAGCATTCATAAGTCAACCAAACCAAACTGCATAGTCTAATAATAAAATATAAACAAAGTATGACAATTATTTCAATTATGGAAAAACCATGCATGATGAAGGAGCTTTGAATGCCATTGAAGAACAAGAAGAAGTAGGCCTTGATGAAGTAATTATTGAGAGAAATTCTGTTAAAGAATCTGGTGAGCAAGCTCGTGAAAAAGCAAGTGATGAGGGTTTTGAAAAAGGACTAATGAGCGGCTTTTACTTCTGAAGCTTGAGTTATTTATGCCTTATCCCTGTGTTAAAAGTGGACTAAAACTTATTTAAGGTGGTGGTTAAGCACGTGTCATTTTGATGTCTGATTGTACGATTTACTCCATTTGAATCACGGGTAAGCAAGTAGACAATGTGGTTGATTGTTTGGAAGGTCCATCAACCCCGATAACTCAGTTGTTCAAGCTAGTAGAAATTTATTCTAAGAAATTAAAAAAACTAACTATAGTTCAAAGTAAATTTTATGAATTTTTTTTTCAAGATAAATTCCATTTGAGATTTACGGTTAGTTCAATATATTTTAGTAAGTACCTGAAGTTGGTTGAAAGCCGACGTAAAATGAAATTAGAAATATCTTTCAAAGTTTGTATCATGTATTAAATTTTATATTAGAACCGCTTAAGAAAAGTTTATCTTCAGCGTGAAAATATAATTTGAAATAGACCAAAACTCAAGGACTCAATCATAAAATGAAGTAAAAATTTCTGATTTTGAATAACTTCAAACATTAGAAAAATATATGGGTGGTGTTGATGCGTTTTGAACTATAGGAAAGATAAAATAAAAAAAAAGCAAGGTAAAACGTATAATATTATAATCAATAACAAATTCTATTTTTTATTTTGGGTCCATACCCCTCCATTCACTATCTTTCACTACTTGTTAATGGTTGAAAGATCTCATAAAAGTTGATGATGAGTCAACATGGCGACCCAAATCATTATTGCTACTACCACTTATATAAGGGTGCGGTGAAGTGGGTTTATGATATTGAGCACCGTCTTGTTTCCTAATTAGAACGACCGATCTCATTCTTACGTGCCGGAGAATGAGCTGATCCTAAGGCACCACCACCACCACTACTTCTACTACTACCCCACAACCCCTTATTATCTGACCGACAAGATTGATGATCAAGCCAAGATAAAAAGCATGTCCGAGTCTCACAACAGACAAAACATCCATAACGATTAATGGGTCTCACGCCACAAACTCGCACACACATCTCTACCCTGAAGGGAAACAATCCACATGTCCCCTCAAAGTTTTTCAGCCATTCCCATGAGACCCTCGTGAGAGAAACTGATGATAAAGATGTAAGAGAGGGTTTAGGTTTATGTTAGGTGGTTGTAGGGTAAACCATGAGAAATTGACTATTTTTCTTTCTTTCTTTCTCCTTCTTTTCTTTTTATGACACCAGGCATTTTGTTTGTCCGAATCTTGTAAGCTTGATCCTTTTCATATATATATATATTTTTTTTCAAGAACAGCCCTAAAACCCTATTTGACATGAAAGGAGGATATTGACCCCACATCATGTGGGATGGGAAGTGGTGGGGTGCTCCCAAACGGATGAAATGGGGTCGTGAATTTGTGATGGGAAAACAAACCAAATCCAAAAAATCAGAAAGGAAAAAGCAAAGAACAAAAGGGTTCAGTTCATATCCATTATCCCCCGTTTGAGAGAAACATAGAAAACAACTCCATCAGCCAGTCATATGAGTCAAAACAGTCGAGATGGGGTTTTGATGTTTTCTGTGAACTGTTTAGTTGATTGAGAGTTGGAGGGCCCACGTGAATCGCTTTACTACTATAGAAGATAATGATTAGTCATAATCAGGATTCTTGTGTAATAATCATATCTTCACAAAAATCCCAACTTTTATCAAAACACTTAAAAGTTTGTCTTTTAAATTTCATTCATCCCATGGGGTGGTGGGCTTAGTTTTAGTTGATTGGGCATGGGATGTTTCGAGGGGAAAGGAAGTAGGGAAGAGTGAATGGAAAATCTTTCTGCAGTGAGACCACTTTTGGTTTTCCCTTTTTGAGGAACTGTAATAAAGCAGCTCCCCTACTTTTAGGACACAGTCTCCTCGTATTTTGCATGTTTGACTGTTCTGAAAATATATTCAAAATTGAAACCATCGTATAAAAACTTCATTTTAATTTTTTCACGTGGGTGGGCAATAATGTTAAAAGTTACTCAAGAATTATGACACGGTGTCGTACTAGTTCGCTTCATATAATACGAATGCGTTTCGTGAACGACGAATTACTTAGTAATTTACGAAGCATCACGGAATCTGACTAGTCGCGTGGACGGGGGTAGCTGTCAAGTCCTGTCCCCAACTAGTCTCTTTCGAGAGACACACATGCAATGGGGATTGCCGAACAATGGGGGGGCATGGAAAGCGAGAGAGAGATGCATGTTGGTTGATGGAGAAGAGATGCCTTGTCCGTTCTCATTTTTCTCATGGACACCGATGAATGAGCCAGCCATATCATAGTAGTTTAGTTTCAAGATCATGCAACGAATAGAGAGTAAGTAAATGCAAAGAATTTAGGACCCACGCTTCTTTCCCCAACCGTTTACTGTTTGTTCTGCTTTCTCGAGTTTTGTAAAAAAATACGGTTAATTTTAAAAAAAAAATTTACGAAATACGGTTCAACTTTCGTAAAATATAGTTTTACTGTCGAAAGGGCGCGTTTTGAAAACGTACCCCTCAAATTACAAAAAGGGCGCCCGCGATTTCAAAACGCTCGCCCTCCATGTATAATAGGAAGGGGCGGGTTTTGAAAACCCGCCCTTATGTGACATCCGAAACCCAACATGAGGGTGCGGTTTCAAAACGCGCCCTCATGCAAGGGCGGGTTTTAAAGCCCACCCCTCTAATACTTGGAGAAATTTTCCAAGTGTTGGGGGCCCCTTCGGGGATTCAACCCGCCCCTTCAACACTAGAGAAAAATCGCCCAAAGTGTTAGGGTTTCTGGCGTTTGACGGGGGTGGGTTTTCAAAACCCGCCCCCTTTAGTAATGAGCAAGGGGAGCGTTTGGGCGGGTTTTCAAAACCCGGCCCCCTCTTAAACATAAACATACACTTATAAATTATATTAGAAACTCTGTTTCAACAATGCAATAACCAATCAATCTAACCTCGAAACAATCCCTGATTGAAAACAGAAAACTAGAACAGTATCATTCATAAAACCTTAGAATATAATACGTAAAAATCATACATGTTTGTTTACAAACATCAGTAAAGTCCCCTACACCTCGTCGATTTCCTCCTCACATAAGTCATAATGACGGGATCTGGTACGCAAGGTTGCTCCGATGAATTATCCGGATACAGCTGGGTGATATGAGAAGGTCCTTCTCCTTAATATGCATGATGGTCGTACTTGAAAATGTTATATTAGTTGAGTTCCGAGAGTTTAACTCAAATGAACATGAAAGTTGTAGTGGACATACTCGAATTCTCTCGTGCCTTTAACCGGAGCTCCTGGGGTCGAACTGGAACCAGCTTCAAAATGATGTGTGTTGTAATCAACCTCTAGGTGTGTCATCTGCGAGATGAGCATGCCCTCTCTGACTTCATTGCCCTCCTCGTCAAACGCAAGTTCCTCATATGCAGGTGGCACGTCATCATCCCTTTCCTCCGCATTCTCCTCTTCATCAATGAGAGGATCTTCGTCCATATGCTGTCCACTATGTGGCGGCACGAACTCGTGTGTAGGTTGATCTCCCAACCCGCCGGTACAACCTTACAATCGTACCGGTGCGTACTCCCTCACCAACTGCATAGATTCATCGGCAATAGAAACGAGTTCGGGCTGATCGGACCGAAGCTTAATCTTTCGGAATTTCCTCATCTATATCACAAAAAAGCACGACAGAAGTGAATATAGTTCATAACTGAAAAATTGAATGGAAAAATGTAAACGACTTACCATTGTGCCTAACATGGAGCCAGTGTGCGATATGTATTGCTTACTGTGGCTCGCGTACCATTTGGAGTATTTACTGCGAGACTCCCAAAGTAGCGGCATGACCTTGTTCACCCGATCCTGCCACAGCTCCACAAACTCTCGATGGATCTCTCTCCAATTGTTCATAGTCTTGCCGCTCAAATCCATCCGATGGAAGGCCTTGCTGGTGTCGCATTATCCCGCACGAGCTGCTGATAGCCAAACTGCCGGATCACTCTGTCCGAGTAATGTCACTCCACAATGTAGAAGCAGATAAGAGGGACTCGGGCACGCCAAAAGGCCTATCCGATCGGCAATACTCTGGAAGCATGGCTATCAACTCTTCCAGGTAAGGATGCCAAATAACCCGCATATTTCGATGTGAATGTATGAGTAAGATACGATATAATGAAAAGAAATTGCTTTATTGAATCGTAAAGTTTACCTGATCCTTGCTTTGCCTATCAAAGGCCTCTCGGTAGGAAGAAAGGACATGGGTAGTCACCGTGCGGACATCCTTCGCAACGGCCCAGTGATAGCTCAAGGGCATATCATCTACGAATGGGGTTCGAAATCTAAGCGGCGCTATATGTGGGAATCTATCTCATGCCCAAATCTGTAATAAAATGAGGAGGCCCTCTATCTGTGATGCCTTGTGGTGAGCCGCCTTACAAAAGCTCCTATATAGCCACACAAGGCCGGCACTACCCCAGCTGTACTGTCCAGCCCTCTCAAAGTCTGCTAATAAAGGCAACCAGAACAGGTGTACTAAACTATTTGACTTTGTTGTGAATATTATCTCGCTAATCATCTGCAAAATATATGCCCGAGTATGCATCTGCACTACCTCCTCAAGGGCATCTATCGGGATCTCACCGAAATTGGCACCCAGCCAGCTCAGTCTAATACGACCAGACCAAATATTGTCACCCCTATGTACCCGCCCCAATAACACTAGACACACTGCCTCATTAGATACGGAGGTGTCTGCTATCACCGCATCACCATCTACGGGCAACCCTAGCTGAATTGCCAGATCCTGTAGGGTGACGGTCATCTCACCGTGCACCATATGGAAGGTGTGCGTCTCCGGCCTCCAGCGTTCTGTCAAGGCTGTGATAAGGGCCTAGTCCAAGGAAATGAATGGAAGCTTAGCCACTCCGTAAAATCCTGCTTGACGGAGGTAAACATCCATCATGGGATCGGTGGCAACTGCCTTCAGTGATTTCTCTACCCGACGGCAAGTTAGAACGTTATTCTGTAAATAAAACACGAATTAGTAAATAAGGTACGAATACATGAAAGATAATGTATTGATTTAAAACTAAAGAAGTTGATATACCACATTATATCCGGCTTCTCATACAGCCGTCGACCGATGCTCTCCTTGAGCATTAAGAACGTTTGTCTTTCTTGGCCCTGGACACATTTTCCTGTAAGACAATATAGAAAGGGTTAAAAAGAAACACAAGTAAAGAATAAAAACAATAAGAATATATAATTTAAATATTGAAAAAACACTTACAAGGATTTTTATTAGGACAACTACCTCGGTTATGACCTTTCTTTCTACATAACCCACAACTAGTTTTTCGATATTTCTCCTTGATATCCATTTCATTACGTATACGAGATGACCTAGGACGCCCTTTTGGTCTAACTCTTGTAGGGTCGGGATTGACTCTCGGAAAAGGATATTCCGGCCAATCATCTTTGCAATCAAAAGAATGCCATTTGGAAGCATATACGGCCTTCTGACACTCGAATGAGTAGAAATGACTAATGACAGCGGTATGATCTACATGCATGTGTGCATAACATGCCAAAGCATGCGACAAAGAATGCAATAGATTTGCCACTTCTTACAGCTGCATTTCTGCGCTTGAAGAAATACATACTTGAGTCGATGTTTTCCTCTAGTTTTCACGTCAAATCTACCATCCTTTCGATCGAGAAGCACTACTTCGTACCGTTTGGCTTTCTCTAAACATTTGAACAACCGATTTGTACAAACACTCGTAAAACTTTCGCCAATTTTCAATGTAGAGTCTGCATCATCCCGTCTGGCTATCCAATACGATACGCAGTTATACCATATTTTCCTAACTAGAGCCGAAACAGGAAGATTTCTTGCACCTCTTATAACGGCATTGTAACACTCGTTCAAATTCGTAGTCATAAGACAATATCTATAAAAGTCATCCCGACTCAAACAACACTGATCTTCATTCATCTCAGCGAAAAACTCACCAACTTCTGACATTGATTCAAACAAGCTTCTCATAATGTTCTTGTACTTCACAGTCATCGATTTCCTCGCTGCGACTATTAACTTCCTTTTACAAACAATATTTTTATATCTCGTATTGAATTTGCTTGCCACATATCTAAGACAGAACCGCCAATGCGCAAATGGCGGGGTCCAACCCACCTGTGGATCATTCACAGTCGCTTGAATGCCAGCATGTCTGTCGAAAATCAAGCACACTCCTCCCGTCCTTTCACCAACTACATATCCCTTAAGGCATCTCAAGAACCAACTCCATGAATCGTAGCTTTCTTCCTCAACCAGTGCGAATGCAAGCGGCACAATATGGTTCTCCACGTCCATAGAACATGCAATTAAGAGTTTATGCCTATATTTACCATATAGAAATGTGTCATCTATACTTACAATTGGTCGACAATGATTGAATGCCTGGATACACTGTCCGAACGCCCAAAACAGTCTCTGAAAGTGGAATACTTCAACATCGCCAAGATTATAAGTTGCACCCCATTCAACAAGTGTTCCAGGGTTGGCAATTCTAATTGCATTCATAAGATGCGACAACTCATTATAAGATTCATCCCATTCGCCGAACTCAATTATAATTGCCATCCTCTTTGCATCCCATACTCGTCTCCTAGTTACTTCGTACCCAAATCTCTCCTTTATTACATTCCGTAGGAACGACACTTTCACTTCAGGAGATTCTCAAACAAAAGTACGGAAGTAGGGAACCATAAAGTTACAGTCAAGTCGATCATGATCTTGGGAAAACACTGCATTTAAACATTATATGACTCACCAATAATCGTTATTTCAAACTCATCATCACAAGCACGTTGAATCGCGCGTAATCTTCACATGCAACCAGGCCAAACTCATAACAAAACACAGACCACGTCGTCTTATCCGACTCCACAATTTTGTAATTATAATGGTTCTTGATATGGAACGTATTCACCGTATGAATGAGATAGCTTTTATGTTTGAATCACATCCCCTTACGAAATTCAACCACAGCGTCCGGATCGTCTGTCATTCTCATATCATCATCCTCCTCGAAAATCACCTTCCTAGTATTGCCACTGTCTAGATAGAATGGTAGAGGTTTATCCAACCGTTTCTTTCTAGAAGGACCAGCCTCATTAACCCCTACATTCCTAACATTTTCCTCGTTCCCAAAATCAACACCGTTGAACATTTCATCATCAGTATTGGCGTCATTTATCGAATTCACTGTTGAATCAACGATATGATTCTCATATCGCCGATATATAGTTTCGTTTAGAACTCCTTCATCGCTAAATCACGTTCTAAATCTTCAAGTGGGTCATCTTCATAATCATTAACACCATCATCCTCATCATCATCCTCCTTCTCATTCCCCACATTACCACCATAACCGCTACATCCTTCATTCACCGGTACCAATTGACGAATATTTCTACTAACTTCGATATTTTCCATTCTCTCTTGCACGACATTTAACCTCTCATCCACATTCACTCCTACGGCCTGCATGTTACTACCATGCTTACTTCTTGAATTTGGGGGCCTCCATTCATTGCTAGAATTCCCAGAAACTGATATCACAAACACTTCTTGAATGCGGTCATCATTTGACATCGCAAACTCACACAACAACCTAGCATCCTCATCATCACCAATAGGTACTAGCACAAAATTTATGCCAGAAAAACCATACGAAGGAACGAGATATCTATGACATATTTCCAGCCTACTGCCTTCGTTTAATCTCATTACATTAGCAATGACCCTTTCAAATTACACATAGTTGATATCAACAGGTACCTTTATACGTTTCAATGGACCCCTATTATAACCTACTCCTTGACTACCATGAATAACCCTCACATTTCCATACAACAACAAATGAACTTGAGACATTATTAAGTAAGATAATACTTATGATTTAGTGATTCGCTACTTTTTCGAACTTACTAATACCTACAAAAATTCAAACAACATACCATTAATCATCAAAAAAATGGTAACTAAATAAACATTATTAAAACATAATTTAAACTAAAACGTAAATCCAATTACACCCAAAATTTCAAAATAAACCTAATTTTAACTTAAACCTAGTCTCAACTAAAACCTAATTTCAATTAAAAAAAATTCAACTAAAACATAATTCCAACTAAAACCCTAATTTCAACTAAAACCTAATTCCAACTAAATCCATAACTTCAACTAAAACCTAATTTCAACTACACATAATTTCACGGCATAAACATAAATTAATTACCGAGACGAGAATGCCGTCGACGGTAAAGGGCAGAGGACGGAGGCGGTGACGGGCGGAGGGGGTGACGACGTGAGGCCAGAGGACGAAGTACGTAAGGGCGTATGAGGAGTAGCGGAGGACGAAGTACGGTCGGAGGGAAGGCGGACGAAGGACTGGGGCCGTGGCGTCGGGCGTTTAGGGGTCGGAGGGTCGTGTTAGGGTTTGAGTAAAATAAATTCGGGGGTGGGGGACCCGACTTAAGCCGCAAGGGGGGCGGGTTTAAAACTCCCCCTCGTTCGACGCCGAAACCTTTCGTCCCCACTCCACGAATTCGCCGAAGTGTTGAAGGGAAAACTCACCCCTTGTGTATTTCCAGGAGGGGCAGGTGTATGTATGCTAGGAAGGGGCCCCCAACACTTGGCGAAAAACCCGCCCCTGTGTGCTAGGAAGGGGCGCGTCTTGAAACCGCGTCCTCATGTTGTGCCCGGATGCCGCATAAGGGCGGGTCCCCTTCCTATTGTAGACCAACGCGCCCTCTTTGTGAATTAAAACTAACCGTATTTTACGAAATTAAGATAATCGTATTTCCGTGCAAAACTCCTTCTTTCTCCTAGTGCTTATCCACCTAGGTTTCATTATCATCATTATTTCTCTAGTAACAACTGGCAGATCGGTCCATAGTCCATCTCTCATCTCCTAAATACATGTGATGGCGACCTATGTATGTATGTATGTATGCCTTTGGCTTTGCCAAACCCACTCGAGGAGGAACACAGGAAGACAACTGGTGGACTTCCCCGTCAGTGACCACTTTCTTGTACCCATCCAACCAGTTTCAGGATTGATCGCCTCGTTCTTGCTGTTTCTTTTGTTTCCTTTATTACTATTATATATTTATCGCCAACGACATCATCATTGTCGGATGACTGATGTTTTAGTAGTAGCTTTGTTCTCCGTTCCGTAAAATAATTAGTAAAATTTCAAAATTTTTTGATAAATTTAAATTTTTAAGACTGTGATCGTGCCAAATATAAAATAAAAAAAATTAAAAAAACCCGAAAAAGACCACAATATAAGCAAGGGCCACAAAAACCAGTCACGTTGCCTTTTTAATTTGCCTCCCTTCCCATCCGCTCCAATTTCTTTATCACTGTAAACCGCGAGGCTTCCCAGTTCCTCCTCCCCACCCACCTCTTCCACATTCACTTTTCCCTTTTCCACTGCCTCCCTTTCCACAGCACTTTGCTCTACGGTTTGTCCCCTTTCCTCACATCACCGGAAAATCGGGGAAGGAGAATCAGTCCAATCTCCAAGGTTCGATCTTGGGATCCGGGTCATCTTCTTCGATTCCCGAGCTTCCCCGTCTCTCGATTCGTCCTTAGGTTCATAGGGTTTGTGCCAGTTTCGCTTTCTGATTCTGATTGCTGTATCAAGTTTGTATCTTTTCTTTTTCTCTTTTTATGTTGATCGAGTGAAATACTTTTTATTCCTCCGGGCCTGTGACGGGAGCTGCCTTCTGGTGTGTTTTCGGAGCTTGGTTTTGATGATTTGGTTTGAGGTTGTGTGTTTTTGTTCGGGGGAGGGGGGCCGGAATAGTATTGCAGAGTTGCTGCAGCTTCGCTTCTGAAGCTTACTGTTGGGGGATTCCTTGCTTTTGTTGCTGTTGTGGTCCATTGGATCCTTTGCCGCCACCTTTGACTTGCCCTGTTATTTTCTTGTTTGTACGCTAATCAGATTCATACTGCTTTTCCTTGTCTGAGAAGATTTCGAAATTTGGTAATTACCTTTACTAAAAGCTATTTGATTGACTTGAGCCAGATTTTTGGTGGCTTCTTGCTTCCACTCAAACTACTAGAGGACATGATCCTGCTTTTCTACCATTAAGGAGTTTGCAATTTGCTGTTTAACCGATGTTCTAAATTGTGGGCTTAATTTAGTTTCTCTTCTCGCATGTTGTCCAGGTACTGAGAAAGTGTGGTGATGGGCTGGTAGGGGTAAACAAGCATCTTCAGGCCATCCGCCCGCGTTGTTTTTTTTTTTTGTCCACATATAATCTTTCTTGGCGTGATGACATCAGAAATTTTCCTATGGAGCACCATTTGAGTTAAGGCCGAGTAAGCACCGAGGGAAAGCCGAGGCAGAAGTCCTATGGCGTGTGAGGATCATACCCAGAAAAGCTTAGTTAAAGCTTTCAGTAATCTTTCGTGTAATGAGACATTGCCCGGTCCTGCTCAAGTGGATTGTGTTAGATCTCTGGTCAGCAAAGGCAAGGTGGGATCTCCCTCTCCTGGCGGGAAATTAATGTCTGAGCTGGATTCTCCTGGGATTGGAATTAGTGACTCTTTGGAGAATTCGGTTGACCAAGTGAAGAAAAGTTTAGAATGCGGAAGTGTCAAGAACAGTTCAGTTTCTGGAAAAGTCAGTGATGGTAGTGGAAGCCTTGCCAAGACCAGTGACCGGATCGAGTTCGTCGAGAGCGGAAAGAGCAGTTTGTATAGAGGCAGCACAAGCAGTGATGTGAGTGATGAGAGTAGCTGCAGTAGCTTCAGTACTAGTATAAGCAAGCCGCACAAAGCGAATGACACGAGGTGGGAAGCCATCCAAGCTGTGAGAGCGAAGGATGGGGTCTTGGGTTTGACTCATTTTAGATTGCTCAAACGCTTGGGCTGTGGGGACATAGGAAGTGTCTACCTATCGGAGCTAACCGGAACTAAGTGCTCCTTTGCGATGAAGGTCATGGATAAAGGATCTTTGGCTGGACGTAAGAAGTTGCTCCGGGCTCAGACCGAGAGAGAGATCTTGCAATGTCTTGATCACCCCTTCCTTCCAACCCTTTACACCCACTTTGAGACGGAGAAATTCTCATGTTTGGTGATGGAATTCTGCCCTGGAGGGGACTTGCACACACTTAGGCAGAGGCAACCAGGAAAGTACTTTCCTGAGCAAGCCGTGAAGTATGTCCTCTTAACTTAATTTCATGTTCATCTCGTGTCCCAATTCTTTAATATCATCTTAATGTAATTTCATGGTGCCTGATTACTTTGTCTAATTTCATGATACCTGATTACTTTGTGGTTATTGGCATAATACTGTACATTTATCTGCTATTGTTAGAAAGAACTGCTTTCTCATCTACATTTGTCGGCTTCTTCTCTCAAGGTCTTGTGCATCAGTGTTGTAATTTTCCCGTGTTATCCAGGTTTTATGTTGCCGAAGTGCTGTTGGCATTGGAATACCTCCACATGCTTGGTATCATTTACCGGGATCTTAAACCTGAAAATGTCCTCGTGAGGGAAGATGGACATATCATGCTTTCTGACTTTGATCTCTCCCTCCGCTGTGCTGTGAATCCAACATTGGTGAAGAATGCATCCACTGACTCCAATCCATTGCGGAAAAACTCTGGTTACTGCGTCCAGCCAGCTTGCATCGAGCCGTCCTGTATCCAACCTGTCTGTGCTGCTCCAACCACGTGCTTCTCACCGCGCCTCTTTTCTAGCAAATCCAAGAAAGATCGTAAACCAAAGAATGAAATCGGGAATCAGGTAAGTCCATTGCCTGAGCTCATTGCAGAGCCTACCGAAGCTCGGTCGATGTCATTTGTCGGAACTCACGAGTACTTGGCACCCGAGATAATTAAAGGTGAAGGACACGGAAGTGCTGTTGACTGGTGGACTTTTGGGATCTTCCTATATGAACTATTGTTCGGCAGAACTCCGTTCAAAGGATCAGGAAATCGTGCTACCTTGTTCAACGTCGTGGGTCAGCCACTCCGATTCCCT
Source organism: Melastoma candidum (assembly GCA_023653495.1). NCBI lineage: Eukaryota > Viridiplantae > Streptophyta > Magnoliopsida > Myrtales > Melastomataceae > Melastoma > Melastoma candidum. The sequence continues at coordinate 5,475,134 of CM042885.1, forward strand.
GAGTCACCTGTTGTTAGTTTTGCGGCCAGAGATTTAATGAGAGGGTTGCTGGTGAAAGAACCACAACACAGGCTTGCATACAAAAGAGGAGCAACCGAGATTAAGCAACATCCTTTCTTTGAAGGTATAAATTGGGCACTGATTCGATGTGCTACCCCTCCTGATATACCCAAGCCGGTGGAGATTGATAGGATCCCAACATCAATGACCGCCAATGAGAAGGCAGCTGCTGCTGCCCAGGCTGCTTCTGTTCCCAACCAGAAAGGGTCTGATAATTATTTGGAATTTGATTTCTTTTAGTGAGGTCCATATCTATTTTTGTCATAGGGAGAGGATCTTGGTAAAGATTCCAAATAGATGATGATGTGCGTTGGAGATGAAAGTGGCTTACCTATGTCAAGAGATGTGAAAAAGATAAAGATGGTGTATGATGATTGTTAAATGTCTGAAATCTGTGTCACAGTACTGGTATTGATTTCCTCTCTTTCTCTATGGTTATGGCTGAAGGCATAGCTTCTCTTGGTTTCAAATTTAGCACGAAGATGCTTGCATTCGGTGAATGGTCCTGCAACTGTGTTACAGATTGACTGCAATGACTGGTTGTTCCTGTGCCTGATAACTCCGATAGGCCAAGAAACAGAACAGATGACTGAAATATCCATGTCCAGTTGGGTTTTAAAGAAAAACAGTCCTTGTTCAGATGTTGCAGGGTTTCTGTGAGCGTGCGGGGTCTGTGATCATGTCTCTTCCTCAGTGGACAAGCTTAACCTTGCAGGTATGTGGTGCTTTGTGGAGTATTTGGTCAGGGATCCTGGTTTCCCTTCTTACATGGGTTAAGAATGAAAGTGTCTCTGGGAAAACAATTACCAATACAGACCCAGTCAAACTACAACAATGGTACTTCTTTATACATTTTACAGAAACGAAAGTTATAGCAAAAAACAGATCCAGTTGTTCAGTCAGTTTCGTCTGCTTCCTGTTCCTGTTGGCGCCGCTTGAACAATTCATCCTTGAGCGCCATCTTTGCTGCATTAGCCATTTCCGTTTGTCTCTAGGCCAAATCTGTTTCAGCCTTTATCTCTTGAATCTCTTTTAAGACCATTTCCACCTTATTCTCCATCTCACTCTTCTTCGCGTTGACCGCCTCCATCTCAAAGGTTGCTGCTGCCAGGTTCTACTCAGCCAGGTTATCCAACTCCTCGACCTTCCTGTTCATCGATTTCGCATGTTGCATCCGCATTCTTATCCATCCCCTAGAAGGAGACAGCAAGGATCCATATTATCTATCTTCGTGCTCGTAATCTTCATCCGTTCGAGCACAGATTTTTGCTTAATCTTCACTGCCTTTCTTCCAGTGCCAACTCAAGCTGCCTCCGCTGCTCGGTTCATTTCTGCTTCGTGCCCAGCCATTGCACTGTTTCTTCCATTTGTTCGGCCTACTGTTCTTCATCTTCTGATTCAGTTGGTGTTGACGTCATCGAGCTCGCCTCTTCTTGATTAACCACAATGCTTGCCTTGTCCTTGGCTGTAAGCTCTGTCAATTCTTCCTGGATATTCTGTAAACTAGCTGAAGGTTTGTTGTGAATAATTCAGTCTCTGGTTCTCTCCTCTAAGCACTGCTTTCTCGCTCCTCAGAGCTCTCTTCATCAGCAGCCATTTGCAGGGTCCTCATGGCATCACCAAGCTCATTAGTTATGGCTTTCGCCAACCCTGTGTCTGACGTGCAGACTCTTTTGGTATCTTCTTGAGCGGCCTCAATCTCTATGGTCATCTCCCTGAGCCTCGATTCAAGACCTTCACCTCTTCATGGTCGAGAATCTCTTCCTTTAAACTCATAATCTTCATCTCCACCACTTCCTTTGATATCTTGTACGCCTGCAAGCGTGCCTCATTGTCTTCCACAATCTTGGCCTGCTCAATCTGCCCTGACCTGATGTGGCCTTCAGATGCTCTAACGAGCCTCGCATCATTCAAATATAACCCAAGAGCTCACTCGCTCTCTCCGTATTGATCTTGGCCAAGCGCTGCGCCTCTGTGGCCTGCTAAAAATCGCCTAACTTTGCCTCAAGTGCGGTATCAAAGTCCTGCCTGATCTTTGTGAGTTCCCCTCCCCTGCTTAGCAGCATCTAGGTCGGCAGGTGCTTCCTGGTACTGCTCCCTGGTCATGGTCAGTTCCTTCTTCCCGGTGTCAATCTCTGCCTCATTTTGAGACTCGACTCGTTCCAGATGCACTGCCTTGTTCCTGGCAGCTCCAGTGGCTTATATTGCCAGTACCTTGGACGCCTTGTTGAGCTTGGGCGTCAGCTCCTTAACCGTCCTCTCGGCCTCGTTGAGGCTCCAAGTGCTTTCGCCATCGTAGATTCTGCACTCACCAGGATCTGCTTGATCTTTTTAGTCTCTGCCTTTGCCAAGAGTAGCTGCGTCTCCTTATCAAGTGCATTCTGCAAAAAAACACATAAACCCAATCATCACAGCAGTGAAAAGGGGACTCTAACCACGATGCGCATCCAATATATTGTCAAATACCTCCGAAGAGGATTTTGCCCGCTTGATGGTAGGCTTTCCCTTGCTAGCAACCTCGCCGAACGAGATAGCAGCCCAAACGGAAGAAGGGAGCCCTGGTGTCGATCTCCCCAACCTCTACCTTTGGTGAATCAGAACTGCTATTGATCATAACCCACCAGCACAGCCGCAAAACATCAGAGGAGCGGTCAGGGAGGTCCCATGAGAGAAGAAAGGAGAGCCAAATGATTTCCAAGTTGGTGGTTTGGTTAACCAAAGGGACGAGGTTGTTACAAAACGGTTAGAGCCTAAGTTTGGCTTGGGACATAAAATTAGGCTCTCGCTACGCATCTAAAATTAGTTCCAAGAAGTACTTGTCATAAGAATAACTACTAACATTGAAAACTCAATCTCATTTACACTGAAACTGGTTACAGCATGGCAACAGAGGACAAAAAATATGTTTCCGAAACTCCGAACTGACATTGAAACAGGACCAGGTAAAGAGCACGAGGTCACATCCCGGGTGTAGCAGTGGCCACAACAGTCTTTCCATCGGCTTGTGCATTCATACTCGATCTGATGACTCGCTTGAAGTTCAACAAATATGCTGCTACTCATGGGATGAACTAAAGCAGAACACATCTGAAAGTGAGATTAATCCTTGTTGACATGGCCTTGGCTCGTTTTGGCACAGAGTGAACCCAATCTCGCTGAGTGTAGCCTCTCATGACCAAAAGCGAGCCATGCTTCAAAGTGAAGGAATGCTGTTCAGGAACAAAGTCGCTCTTGGCTCTCTTTCTTGCAGGTTCATTACACGATCCTTGGACAGATACAAAAGAGTACATAAAAGGCAAGAAACACAGAATGCGGAGAAATATCAACAGAGGAAGAAAGGTTGTACCTTTAGACGCCCCGGGCGCCTTCTTCTTGAGCAGGAACTCGCGTTCGCAACCGAAGGTGACTGAGGCTATATCGGGGGTTGGTCCGTAGACGACCTCTTCATCAGAGTGCCAGGACACGTGGTCGTTGCCCCCTCCATAACGATTCAAAACCAGGCTGTTAAACGAACTGCCCGGGAGTGCCCTGTGGACCTTTACACAAATCGGAAAAAAGCCGCAAGAGTCACCGGCAGTCATACAGTCAGGTTAACGATCGACGAGGCCACTAGATATACCACATCCAATATATCCCTGAGGGGAGGATAATCATTCCAAGAGTATGCATGCGGCGTGTGCCCGCTATAACTGATCTTCGGCAGCCCCTCGTCGGCGACATAACACGAATCCCTCGGCTGCGACAACCAAAATCAATCCAGCAATTCTCAAAGCAACCGGCAATCGACAAGCGTAGCATCATCATCCACGTCGAACCTGAATGGAATCCCTGTCGAAGATGCGAAGAGTCGGGCGCGACCAAGGGATGTTCCTGTCAAGGTAATCGAACCACTTCCACGACAACTCTGTCGGTATGAATCGAGGGACGTGGAGCACCTCGCTGCCATTCCCTAGATCGACGATCGTCTTCCCTCTCTCGACGCTTTCGGAAGGGTCGAACCGCCTCGCCCCCGACGTCGACACTTCGCCGGACGACAAAGACCCGACGAGCCTCAAGCTTCTCTGCAGCCTCATTGTCGGCCTCGCCAGGGAGACCGTTCCTTCTCCGCCGTGGGGGAGATCGGTGGTTGCAAGAAACCCGCCCATTCAAGAAACCCGCCTCTTCAAAACGCTAAGTGATTTTCCGCTTAAGAATCCGCCCCTTAGACAAATACAAAACCCCCCTCTTAGACGTTACTAAATATGAATTATATTAAAAATCTTGTTCTAACAACACAATAATTAAATGGCAAATTATCGATATTTGGCCCCAACTATAGGTCAATTTTACGTTTTGTCATATCGTTTAAAAAGTTTTTGATTTGGCCTTAAATCAATTTTAATTTTCGATGTAGCCTTATTTGTAACGGACGTTACAATTCGGTGACGTGTCTGTTACTATTCCTTTTATTACATTAAATAATTTGACACGTCATTTTGTTTTCATACGTGGACATTAATAAATAAAAAAAATAAAAAGGGCTCTCCCCTCCCCTCCCCTAGGAAGCTTTACATCCCTCCGATGTCCTCGTCTCCTCCGACGACACGTTCTCCGTGATTTTCTTTCCGATCAACGATAACCCCTACTCCTTCACCGTCAACAGGAGGTTGCTGGAATTCGGGGTGGGGCAGGGGCGGGCGGGGAGGGGCAGGGAGGGGCTGGGGAGGGGGAGGGGCTGGGTGTGGGGGAAGAGAAAGGGGGAAGGGAGAGGGTGACGGTGAAATTTTTGGGGGAGGGGGATGGAGTAGGTGTGGGGGGCAGTTTTGAGGGAAGGGGCAGGGAAGGGGCGAGGGTGATGGTGGGGGCAAGGGGGAATTTTGGGGGAGGGGGGAGGGCGGTGACCATGGGGCTGGGTGTGGGGGAAGTTTTGGGGGAGGGAGAGGGTGACGGTGAATTTTTTGGGGAAGGGGGAGGAAGTAGGTGTGGGGGGCAGTTTTGAGGGAATGGGCAGGGAAGAGGCGAGGGTGATGGTGGGGGCAAGGGGGAATTTTGGGGGAGGGGGGAGGGAGACGGTGACCATGGGGGGAAGGGAAGTTACAGGGCCATGTAAGCATAATTTATAAGTCAAAAGACTACGTGGACAGTAATATTATCGACGTTAGAGACACGTCACTGAATCGTAACGTCCGTTACGAATAAGGCTAAATCGAAAATTAAAATTGATTTAAGGCCAAATCAAAAAATTTTTAAAGGATATGACAAAACGTAAAGTTGGCCTATAGTTGGGGCCAAATATCGATAATTTGCCTAATTAAATTATCGAAACAATCCATATTATAAAAGTAGAATAATAATATCATATATAAAACCTTAGAATATCATACGTAAAGTCATACATAAACGTTTACAAACATTAGTAAAGTCCCCCATCGATTTCATCCTAATATAAGGCATGATGATGAGATCTTCTGGAACGTGAGACTGCTTCGATAAATTATTCGGGTACAGTTGCATGATTTGAGAAAGTCTTCCTTGTTGTGAATGGTCGTACATGAAAAACTTATATTAGTTGAGTTACGAGAGTTTAAATCAAACGAACATTAAAGGACTTTCCCGAATTCTCTCGCCCCTTTAATCGGATCTCCCGAGGGGTCGGACTAGACCCAATCTCGAAGTAAGGTGTGTTGTAATCGGCATCTATATGGGCAACTTGCGAGATGAGGATGCCTTCTCACACTTCATGGTGCTCCTCGTCAAATACGGGGTCCTCGTATGTCCGTAGCACCTCCTCATCTTCATGCTCCTCTTCCGCATCGTCCATGTGAGGATGATCTTCCTCCATATGCTGTCCACCTGGCAGCATGAACTCGTATGCAGGTTGATCTTCCAACCCGCTGGTACGACCATATAATCGTACAGGTGCATACTCCTGCATCATCTGCATGGACTCCTCGGCAAGAGAAACGAGTTCGGGCTGGTCGGACCGAAGCTTAATCTTGCGAAAATTCTTCATCTACAACACAAATATAGGTTAAAGTTGAAAAATGGAATGAAAAAATGTAATGCGATACTTATAAACGACTTACCATTGTGCCTAGCATGGAGCCGGTGTGCGATATGTATTGCTTGCTGTGCTTCGCATATCATTTGGAGTATTTAGTTCGAGACTCCCAAAACAGCAATACGATCTTCCTACAACTCCACAAACACCCGATGGACCTCTCTCCAGTTGTTCATCATCTTGCCGCGCAAATCCATCCGTTGGAGTACCTTGCTGGTGTTGCATTCTGCCGGCACGAGCTGATGATCGCCAAATTGACGAATCACTCTATCTGGGTAATGCCACTCCACGATGTATAAGCAAATGAGAGGGAGTTTGGAACGCCAAAAAGCCTCTCCCGATCGGCAATAATTCGGAAGCATGGCTATTGTAACAGCCCAGACTCACCGTCACAGGATATTGTCCGCTTTGGGCCTCGCCCGCACGGTTTTATTTTTGGCGACCGACGCATCGGCCCCAAAACGCGTCTTGTGAGGAGAGGTCTCCACAGCCTATATAAGCACTACTTCGTTCTCCTCTCCAACCGATGTGGGACTTCACAGCTATCAACTCCTCCAGGTAAGGATGCCAAACAATATGTATATATCAATGTAAATGTGTAAGGAAGATTCGATATAATGAAATGAAATTGTTAGCTATAGAAGTTTACCTGATCCATGCTTTGCCTATCGAAGGCCTCTCTATACGAGGAAAGTACATGGATAGTGACGGTGCGAACATCCTTTGCAACGGCCCAGCGATAGCTCAAAGGCACATCCTCTACAAATGGGGTTCGATGCCTAAGAGGCGCTATATGTGAAAATCTATCCCATGCCGAAATCTGTAACAATATCAGGAGACTGTCTATCTGAGATGCCTTGTGGTGAGCCGCCTTACACAAACTCTTATAAAGCCACGCAAGGTAGGCACTACCCCAACTGTGATGTCCAGCCCTCTCAAAGTCCGCTAGTAAAGGCAACCAGAATATGTGTACTAAACTATCTGACTTTGTAGTGAATATCATCCCGCCAATCAGCTGCAAAATATAAGCCCTGGTATGCATCTGCACTACATCCTCAGGGGCATCTATAGGGATCTTACCAAAATTGGCAGCCAGCCAGTTCAGTCTAATACGACCAGACCTAATGTTGTCACCCCTAGGTACTCGTCACAATATCTCTAGACACACTGCCTCATTAGATACGGAGGTATCTGCTATTACCGCATCACCAGCTACAGGCAAACCTAGCTGAATTGCCACATCCTATAGGGTGACGGTCATCTCACCGTGCACCATATGGAAGGTGTGCGTCTCCGGCCTCCAGCGTTCTGTCAATGATGTGGTAAGGGCCCAGTCTAAGGAAATGAATGGAAGCTTAGCCACTCCGTAGAATCCTGCTTGACGGAGGTAAACATCCATCCTAGGATCGGTGGCAACTCCCTTTAGTGATTTCTCTACCCGACGGCAAGTTAGAACGTTATTCTATAAATAAAACACGAAATAGTAAACAAGGTACAAATATACGAAATAGCTGCATTTCTGCGCTTGAAGCAATACATACTTGAGTCGATGTTTTCCTCCAGTTTTCACGTCAAATCTACCCTCCTTTCGATCGAGAAGCACTACTTCGTACCGTTTGGCTTTCTCTAAACATTTGAACAACCGATTTGTACAAACATTTGTAAAACTTTCGCCAATTTTCAACATAGAGTCTGCACCATCCCGTCTGGCTATCCAATATGATACGCAGTTATACCATATTTTCCTGACAAGAGCCGAAACAGGAAGATTTCTTGCACCTCTTATAACGGCGTTGTAACTCTCGCTCAAATTCGTAGTCTAAGACCATATCTATAAAAGTCATCCCGACTCAAACACCACTGCTCTTCATTTATCTCGGCGAAAAACTCGCCAGCTTCTGATATTGATTCAAACAAGCTTCTCATAATGTTCTTGTACTTCACAGTCATCGATTTCCTCGCTGCGGCTATCAACTTCCTTTTACAAACAACATTTTTATTTCTCGTATTGAAATTGCTTGCCACATGTCTTAGACAGAACCGTCAATGCACAAATGGCGGGGTCCAACCCACCTGCGGATCATTCACAGCCGCTTGAATGCCAGCATGTCTGTCGGAAATCAAGCATACCCATCCTGTCCTTTCGCCAACGACATATCCCTTAAGGCATCTCAAGAACCAACTCCATAAATCATAGCTTTCCTCATCAACTAGTGCAAATGCAAGCGACACAATATGGTTCTCCCCGTTCATAGAACATGCAATTAAGAGTTTATGTCAATATTTACCATATAGAAATATGCTATCTATACTTACAACTGGCCGACAATGATTGAATGCTTGAATACACTGTCCGAACGCCCAAAACAGTCTTTGAAAGTGGAATACTTCCACATCGCTAAGATTATAAGTTGCATCCCAATCAACAATTGTTCCGAGTGGCAATTCTAATTGCATTTATAAGATGCGGCAGCTCATTATAAGATTCATGTCATTCGCCGTATTCAACTACAATTGCCTTCATCTTTGCATCTCATACTCGTCTCCTAGTTACTTCATACCCAAATCTCTCCTTTATTACATTCCGTAGGAATGACACTTTCTTGAGATTCTCAAACAAAAGTACGGAAGTAGGGAACCATAAAGTTACAGTCAAGTCGATCATGATCTTGGGAAAGCATTGCATTTAAACATGTATGCGACTCACCAATAATCGTTATTTCAAACTCATCATCATAGGCACGTTGAATCGTGCGTAATCTCCACTTGCAACCAGATCCAAACTCAGAACAAAACACAGACCACGTCGTCTTATCTGACTCAACAATTTCGTAATTATAATAGTTCTTGATATGGAAAGTATTCACCATATGAATAAGATGGTTTTTATGTTTGAACCGCATCACTTTACGAAATTCAACCACAGCGTCTGGATCGTCCGTCATCCTCACGTTCCCAGTATCGCCACTGTCTAGATCGAATGGTAAAGGTTTCTCCAACCGTTTCTTCCTATAAGGACCAGCTTCATTAACCCCTACATTCCTAACATTTTCCTCGTTCCCCAAATCAACACCGTTATTGAATCAACGATATGATTCTCATTTCGCCGATATATAGTTTCGTTTAGAACTCCTGCATCGCCCAAATCACGTTCTACATATTCAAACGGATCACCCCTTTCATAATCATCTTCAAAATCATTAACACCATCATCCTCATCACCACCATCCTCCTCATTCCCCACATTACCACCATAACCACTACATCCTTCATTCATTGGTACCAATTTACGAATATTTCTACTAACTTCGAAATTTTCCATTCTTTCTTGCACAACAGTTAACCTTCCTCATCCACATTAACTCCTACGGCCTGCATGTTACTACCACGCTTACTTCTTGAATTTGCAGGCATCCCTTCATTTCCAAAATTATCAGAAACTGATATCACATAAACTTCTTGAATGCGTTCACCATTTGACATGACAAACTCGCACAACAATCTCACGTCCTCATCATCACCAATAGGCACTAACACAAAATTAATGCCAAAAGGACCATACGAAGGAATGGGATATCTATGACATATGTCCAACCTAATTCCTTCGTTTAATCTCATTGCATGAGCAATGACCCTTTTAAAGTTCACATCATCGCTATCAAAAGGCACTTTTATACGTTTCACTGGACCCCTATTATAACCAACTCCTTCACTACCATGGATAACTCTCTAATTTCCATACAACAATAAATGTACGTGCGACATTGAAACGTATGATAATACTTATGATTTAGTGAATAGATTATTCAGAATTTCAAAAACCTACAATAATACAAACATAAACCATTAATTATGTACCAAATTATACGAAAGCACCTTAATTATAAAAAAAATTTTACAAAATAAAACCTAATATCACAACTTTGAAATAATTTCAACTTTGAAATCAACTAAATTATAACTTGACATAATTTCAATTAAATCCGAATTTTGACAACTTAATCCTAAATTGACCTAATTTCAACTAAAATTCGTAATTTGACATAACTTCTGCCGAAAACACTAATTTACCCTATTTCCAACCAAATACACTAAATTTTACCTAATTTCAATCGAAAACCCTAATTTGACCTAATTTGACCTAAACCCTAAATTTACCTAAATCAACAAGAAAATCACCTAATAGCAAATTAACTACCTTTAAGACAAATGGTCGTGACGAGGAAGCGAACGGGTGGAGGGTCGGGCGTCGGAGGGGGCCGAGACGTGAGGGGGCGTCGGAGGGTTCTGAGGGCGCCCTTGTGTATTCCCAGAAGGGGCGATGCGCATTTTGAAACCGCGCCCTCTTTGTAAATTAAAGGGCGCGTTTTCGACGGTAAAAACGTATTTTACCAAATTAGGACCGTATTTCGTAAATTTGTTTTAAAACTAACTGTATTTCCGTACAAAACTCGAGTTCGATAAGGCTTAAACTTTTTGTAAGACGCATAAGGACGACTTGAGATTAACTAATGATTCATTATGACCCAAATGTACTTAGAAAAAAATTATCGATCTACCGATTAAAATCGGCACTAGAAATCCGGAGAATTTGTACGGATTTATGGTTAATTTAAAACAAAAGGCAAAATATATGTTTATGGTATTAACTCTGAGTCAACTTTTTATTTTTTTACTATTTTAGTTTGTTATATAATTTTGTCACCAACTTTCGTTTACATATTAATTTTGGTTAATCTTGAATTTCTTCTAGCAAAAGCCAAACAAGACCTTAATATAGTATGACCCGTGTTTTATAATAGTGGAGTTCTAAGCTCTCATTCATTTACCTCATAATTTACTTCACACGTAGCAATGACCTCCCAATAAAGCAATCATCCGACCTTCATCAATTTTTTGTATTTTTTACTGCATCAGTAACTATTGTCCAACTCCGGCTTCCAACTCACTCTGGCCATTGAAATTTTAAAATAAAATAATATATGAGATGTTTCAATATTATTTATCATTTTTCTTAAATTTTTTTTTCTTTTTTAGTCAATAAATGAAAATTGTGTCTTAAGGCATGTTTGGCTTTCGCGCGATAAAATGCAAGATTGGCCAAAATCATAACAAAAGTTGGTGATTAAATTATAAAACAAATTAAATTAATGACAAAATAGAAAGTTGTCTTAAAGTTGAGACCATAAATCATATTTTACCGAAAAAATATTATAAAATATGAAATAGTGATATAATTAAACTTTATCAAGGTAAAAAATGAAATATTTCTTTTTTGTAAAATTAAAATAGTAAATAACACTTTTAAAAATTAAAGTCGAGGAAGACGTTAGAAATAGAACCCTTGAGCTTTCCTAGGTGAGACGCATTTGTGTAAGTAGGCTATCCGCGAATTTCAAAAAACTCGCAGTTTTTTACTTTTTATTAGATGTTGAATGATGATTCCAGCAAATATGAAGGGGAGTTCCACCGCCTAACATAAACACAAGTTTTGAAAACCCAACCCGTTTTCGATAAAAGAAAGACAACATAGACTCATTTTCAAAACCCGTCACTTTTGTAAAATCGAAAAAAAGTTTTCAAAACACGCTAGGGACAATAAATACGTAATTTCTAAAACTTTCGAACATATTTATGAATTTTTTTAAAAACCTAACAATATTTCCATCCAATCCTCTACAATCATTTATCCAGAATACAGTTAAAAAGGCAGCAACCATAACACTAGTCAATGTATCTTCACGGCTAAATATCTGTACATGCAGCAACTACCCAGAATTACATGGTATCCACTGATCGATTCACTGGTTTGCTTCATTCATTTTGGAGTTACTGTCCGGACCTACAGGTTGGTGGTAGATGCGGCACGCTTGCCGTTTCCAGCATCTATTACTACGAAGACGGATATCTAATATCGCAAAAGAAACCCCTGATCCTGTACCTGTAATCCTTCCAGCTTAATATTACTTGCGTGTCACGTCAGACTTCCCTCCTACCCGTTTCTTCCAAAGTTTCTGCAAGCAGCAGCGAACCGAGAGTCAAGGGCGACCCGACGTGTACAATAACTGAAGGAAGAAGAGAGCAGGGGGAAGGTTAGTACCAGAGGTTCGTCATCCGGGATTTCTGTCTCCTCGGTGGGGGAAGAGTTTGCAGATCTCTTCCTCGACTTTGCTCCACTCTTTGATCTGCTCGTTCCCATCCTTTTCTTCTTCTTCTTTGGGCTCTTTTCTTCTTCCTCACTTGCTGGTGGCTTGGGAGAAACCTCTCCATCGTCAGATTCACAGTCACCCGGTGGAGTACTATTATCTGTGTCGCTAAGGCCATCCTTTTCATCCGTTAGCACATCGAATTTTGGGGTTCCTCCTGGCTTTTTAGTCAGTTTTCTATTATTAAATGACTGGAGATTTTCATCTGATTCATTCCCTAGTGTATGGCCATCATCCTCTTCTTCAAAATGAGGTTCTCCCGTGCCTACAGTCAAGCCTGTTGACAATTTCTGAATGGTTTATAGCTTTTTCAGCAAGTCATATGGGTGATTCATTGATCTGTAGGATGATTACCTGCTTCGATCTGGTCATCATTGCCGGTGGAGGTCGTCTCGGCATCAGCTAAGTCAGAAACCCCTTTGCCCTCCTCGCCACTGTCTGTTTCTTCATGACATCTTTTCTTTTGCCTCGAAGTTTTCTTTGGAGTTCTTTTCCTTTTGGCTCTACTAATCATCAGCTAATTACTTCTAATTGAACAAAACACACCAGGAGTCTATAAATGGGATAAAAAAAATATGTACTCACATCTTCTCCGAATCATTGAGCCCTCGATATGCGGAGAGAACCTTGTCTTTCTGATCAGGTGACCTGTAAGATTTGTTAAGGAAAAGGGAATGAATAATGCAACGAAACTGAAAACATGCACACAAGCAAAAAGTTAACAAAATATGCACAATCTTGAGAGGGTTAAATAATAAAACTTACCCTCTCTTGGTAGAATTAGCCTTCAACAACTTTAAATTCTGCATTTTGAAGGAATATGTTATGACACAGACCCTTTATTTGGAAAAGGGATAGTCTGATTAGAGATTTCAAAAAATGACAAAATATTTACCTTTGCGAACTTATTCCCTTTGTTCACTATCTCCCATTTCTCCTTCTCCAAATTGAGAATTTCAACATCACCATCGTCATAGAGTACCTTCAGTGGTAATTGAGGTAAATCAAAATGAGAGTAACAAAAACATCCCCAATATATGAGGAACATTGATCATTTACATAATCTACGCAAACCAAGCAAACCATGCATAGACATATGATAAATCAAGATTTCATGATGTGCATGCTCTCCAGAAAGAGAGCAACCTCAGACATGATTGCACGCATTGTCTATGTGTGCAAAGAAAGTAAAAGGCAAGGCAACTTACTACATGTCTGTTTCTTGATAGGTCATACGATTTAACAGTGCCTTCATAGAACCTGTACATTTAGACAACAATGAGGAATGTTCAAAGAAATACCTATAAGCTATGGCTCCACACGAAAACAAGGACCATGGACCATTAGTCTATTTTGCCCAATAGGGCAATAACTTTCAAAATTCTTGATACAGGGTTGAGAAATCGTTGTTGGGAACAACAAGTTCCATTTGTAAAGAACTCACTGTTGGGAATAGTGTTCTCCCCTTCCTTAGGAAAATACCCTTCCAACTAGGGCTTTTTTCCAACAATGAGTTCCTTAGAAAAAAGCCCTTCCAACTAGGGCTTTGTTCCAACAATGAGTTCCTTAGAAAAAAGCCCTTCCAACTAGGGCTTTGTTCCAACAATGAGTTCTTTGTAAAATCGAACTCGTTGAACAACGATTTTTCGACCAATTTGGAAATTTTAAAACTTTGTGCCTTAAACAGCAAATTACTTTGCGGACCAACGTTAATGGGGAACAAAGCTTGGTAAGAGACTTGTAAAAATAGGTGGTAATTAAGCTGCACATGTGGCTGTTAAAAATTAAGCTGAACCATTCTTGCAGGGTCTGCACATCATAAAATTTTGATAGAATGATATGTTACTCACTGCTTATCCATTGGCCACCAAACTTTAATCCGGCATCCAATTAAATCTTCCAGGAGACTTTCACCTTCTTTAGATATGCACTGCATTGCAAGACCAATTGTGCCACCATTATCGATAGTAAATTTTACCCGTTAAATCAACATCAACTAGGCATCAATTACTCTACAATATAGGATTTTCAATGAGTTGTCCTTAATTAAGCATTTTGTTACTCATTTGACGAATCCCAGTATTCTCAAATTGGCAAATAAAATATAAATTATGACACAGCAAGGGCTGCAAGAAACCCTCAGCAGGCATCAGAAATCAGAAGGCACGCTATGATAGATCAGATAATTCAATTATCCACAGAAAACAGGCAACACACTACTTAATTATTCTCTCAAAGAACCCCAGCTCATAATGTGACAAGCATACTTACCTTTGTCAAAACAGACATATTTTTTCTTTTCTTCTTTGGGGATACTGTCATAGCCTTCGCCTTTCTGGTGTCAACCTTCTCTGTCTCTTCAGCATCCCTGGACCTCTGAAAGAGAGAAATTATTGTAGCAATAACGATCTAACATAGGGATATATTCCTATAAAATCAAATATATACACCTTGTCATCATCATCAAGGACTTCTCCACCTTCATGTACATCAGCATGATCATGGGGAACACCTTTTCTGGAACGTTTGGACGTTGAAATCAAAGCCTTTGGAGAGTTGGAGACCAGTAATGCAGAATCAGCCAAGAACCCATCATCCCTAGACTCATTAGTACCTGCACCAACAACACTGAAAATTAGTATGGGGGAAATATGCAGTTATGACACGCGAATGGAAGATGCTTCAACACACATTTTGGTGTTGACTTCCTTTGTTTAGCAATTTGGCTAGGTGTGGCATCACTATCATCACTTTCTTCGCCAATCTGATAGTTTGTATCCGACTTCCTTTCATTCTTGGGACGTCTTACTTCATGACCATTTATAGACTCTACTCTGCCACATATGTCCATTGTGTCTAAATTTATCTGCCTGACCATATTCAACACATCAAGATCTTTCTCCGCCTTGAGTTCCTCAGGTAGAGACTGCCTTTTTTCCTTCTTCCCTTTAGTTCCTCGCGATTTCAGTCGTTTCATCACTTTCCCCAGAGGCAGTTCCTTTTCATCACTCCCAGTGATATCCCTATTGTCCACAGCATCTACGAGATTCTAGTAAAACCCCCAAAAACAGAAAAGAAAAGGAGATTTAGAGAGAAAGGAGTGAGGGACAGCATTAATCTGACAAGCAGAAGGATGGAGATGAAAACAGAGTTAATGGGAGTCTTTTGAAAGAACATACGCTGTTTTCTGTTTCCAGTTTGAGCGATTCAAAGTGAGCCAATGCATTCTCATCGGCTAACCAGGTCTTGCCTTCAGACACCTATCCAGAGACAGAAAAGATATTTCACCTTCTTTCAAATTGGAGTCTCATGCATATACAATTTAGCAGTTTAAAAAACTGAGACAGCTTGTGCCTGACCCGTGCCAAAGCTGAATGGCTTGTTACAACTTTCTGAATGGCAAGGTATAAAGAAAGCAATGCATGGAACTTGGCCAATGCACTATCATAAGATTTTTGATCTTTTTGGTTCGGTTCAGATGAAAACACTGTACAGTATGCTCACCCTCAAACACAAGAGGCACTTCAGTACTGTTACAATACCTCTGCGAAATACACTTCTTTGACAAAGTGACTTTTGTTTTCACAAACAATTAGAAAATGCAACAGAGTTACAAGGTGCTTTCAATGAGCATCAACTCACCTCTGTCTGGCCCTCAGGAATATCACATGACCTGTAAAGCATTGACGGCAAAGGAACTGCATGAAGACCTTCTGATACATTAACCTCTAATCCAGTTAACTTCTTCAAAATAAATAGTCCAAGGTCACAAAGAGCATATGATTTCTGCCAAAATCAACCACAGAGTTACATATATGCAAACCCAAATCGAGAAGGTAGGGGATGCTAAGACACTGGTGCAGGCATTGGTCTCTTTAACAAAGGACGCATGACAGAAATGTACCACACTGAAGCTTTAAGATAAATAAAAATGATTTCGTTAACACCTTTGTTTTAGCAGCATCAACAACATCCTCTGAGCGTTTAATATTCTGCAATACAGAAAGTACAATCGTGACATTCTCGTCATCCTTCTTTGAACCGGGCTCTGACTTCCTTTCATCATCTCCATTAACTAGAGTGGAAAGAAAGTAATACAACTGCCTGCATGAGAAAAGAACGCCAATTGGATTTAGAAATGTACAAAAAATAAATACCAGATTAACCAGTCCAATGCTTTCAACAAAAAATAGCCCAAAATACCTCTCTGTCGAGAAAAACATATTCTTTATCAACTGGCCCTAGGTGTGCTCAAAACGAAAATATACCTGTACAGTGACTCAAAAGCATGGGCGTCCTTGCATTCGTCAACCTCAGGACATGAATGGTGAGCGAGGGTATGTATTAGGTAGGTGATAATGGATTCTGGAAAAGCAACAGGAGGGTTTGCATCACCATGCACAGATTGTTGTCGTGATTTCAACTGATATTGCATCTGTATGATGTCCGTCAGATTCTGCTTTTCCTGATTTGATCACCATAGATCCACATGAGAAAGCCATATGAAAAAAATCACCAACTCTAATTCAGAAGAACGGAGCAAAACAATTTTTCTTAATAAGTGAGCTTCAACCTCATTCAATTCAGACGCCTTTAATTCCCCAGCACCAAATGCGAAGGCACAAGCATATCTTGCATCGAGTTGACGGTCCTTAATGTAACGATGAATCTTACCAAGGAGACTTCTTCTGGCTTGAGGAAATTCAATCTACCAAAATTAAACGCAGTTAATCATGGAAAAAATGCAGGAAAACAGAAAGATAAAGAATCCCCACATTGCAAACCATATTAAAAGTATAAAATTACTGATGGAGCAATTTTTTTGTTATACCTGTGACATTGTGAGTGTCAAGTGGAAAATATCGAGAGGAATCTTATGCTCCCAGTATTTCGCCAAACGAATTATCGCTTTAGCAGCAGCCAATTTCATATGAGCCTTGTCAACTGAACTGGAGAAGTATAAAAGGTAACTTCAAGCCAACATAAAATGCTATCTCTCACCAAGAACCAACAAAAAGGCAACCATCCTGAGAATGTATATTTCCAAAATGTATAAATCTAGATGAAACTATTACACTGGTTGTGGCACTACCTCGATTTAATATCCTCAGAAACCTCTCCATGCAGCAGTATGGTTTTCAAGGTTGTCAAAATTTTATCAATATCAGGCCGAAGATTCGCATCTTTTGACGGCAAGTAACTCTTCACCAATGTTTTGAGACCATATATCTGCAGGCAAGTGTTACGTAAAAAGAACAAGCTAAGAAGGGACCCAAATATTTGTTATTTCTAAATAAAAGGCACATCAACAAATTTTTTACACATTCAAGGAACTTTTTGAGCCACTCAAGAGGCCTTTAAATCTAAAACGTTGAGAGTCCCTTAAAGTGTAACACTGACTTGTAACAACGTCAGGTCAGAAGATATCTTTCTAATATGTAATCTTTTCAAAGTATTGATATTTGAATAACAGTTCACCTTGAAATTTGTAGATCTGTTAAAATTCTACGCAAGTTTAAAAATGGACAATGTTGGGTTAAAAATATTTGTACTCGCTTTCATTTCTTCATGCTTGTTCATAATTGATACTAAAGGAAGTTTAAGCACCAGAAAAAATCATTTATTTTGTAAAAACGAACCTTCAACAAACATGAGTCCGTCAAATTATCCCACTGCGTACTTCCATCAGCAGTCTGCAGCAATGGGCGTACATGATTAAATACAAACCGTAGGGGAACAAGGATGTCTGGAATAATGAAAGATACCTGATTTTCTTCCCGCAAAATCTTAGTATGTATGAATTCTTGAATTTCAGTTTCCCTAGTTTCAAAAACAGGCATGGCAGTTTGAGCTATGCACCCTAAAGATTGCAGAACTGCTGGTAAATGTGACTTTTCCTCCAACATATCTACCAGCCTCTGCACATCACATTAAAGGTAGAGTCCTTATATTGAAATATCCAGCACCATTAAATCTTTAAGAATGAAGCACTATAAGATGAAAACCTTGTACAAGATAGAGAGTGACTTCAGACCGTCATCCTTAGTTATTGCTGCAAGAGCATGTACAGCATACTTGGCTTGCCTCCTACTCCCTTCTAGACACAAGGTTTCCAATAAAAGATCTACAGAACTGACAAGACCAAAATGATTTGTGTCAGTTCATAAACACCTTGTAAAAGATAGACACCTGGAATGACAAGGTCACACAAGAGTTGCTTTATGGTAGTGATACCTTGAAGAATGCGCCAGCTGCTCTCGAATAATCCCACCTGCATTAGCTAATATATTGAGAGATCCCTCTTTGACAATCTCATTGTCATCCTTAAGACAATTGACCAATTCTTCATCAAATCCCAATAGCAGAGAAGGACTGTGGCGAGAAAGAATCTGACGAAGAAAATTCACAGAAACCACTCACCAATTGGCTGTAGCCAAAGTAAAGCAAGAAATAAAGGGTGAAAGGAATACCAACAAGCAAACAGAAAACAATGAATTTACTGGTTAGATTTGACATATGTGAACAACAGGACGAAGTATGGCCATTACCACAAGGGTATTCATGCAAGACTGGACATAACTGGTATTTCCAGCAAATTTCTGCACGGACGTCTCAAGAAGAATCTCCCCAACATGTTCCTTGTTGAATAGCAAATATGAGCACTTCAAAGATAGGGTGCTCAGAAAATCATAGAGGCGATGTTTCTCTCCAAGAATCTTCAGCAACTCATTCTGTCATTCCAATGCACTATCAGATCATCACAATCGTAGAAAGAAAAGAGCGAATAAAATATTCTTATTCCATAACTCTTCTTCGTGATAATTAACAATTTGAAATATCAAGTTAATTACAGCATTGCTTACCCGGCATGAATTAGACTGGTCGAAACTAGTGTCTGGATTTAGTAGGCCAGCCAAAAGCTTCCAGACATTAGAGTCTTTTATTTGATCAAGTGCCTGGAAATTCTCTTCTGCTTTCTCCGGGTTCGAAAAGAATCGTGACATTAATTTGAAGCAAAACATCACTTTCTTATGGATCTCTTGAACGTCTCCACCCTGATGGAAATGACTAATCTCATTTAAATGCCTATCAGGTACATTGTCAGAGGTAGAAGACTCCAGGAACATGTGTACCTGATACTGTCTGAGAGATAAATACCTCTGCATCTCCTGCTGCAACCTACACCAAAAGGCATATAACTATTGTCATAATACATCAAGCAAAACACTCTATTCATTTAAGAACTTTAACGTCACCACAAACCTCTGCTTTTGCTCGAGTATTCTTTCTAGAGCTTTTACTTCAACCACATCGAATCTCATGAAGAACCTTACCCAACACTTGACCTTTTCTTTGACTGACATATCACATGGGTACAGGGATCCATGTAGGACAGATACAATTGACTCCGATCTGCCACAAGACCCGAATATCATCAACGTAATGCAATAAAAGATCTCAAAGAGTAGGCATGAGAGACTTTTTGCCACACAGTGTATGCTTATCTCACCGGAAATCTCTATCATAGTAGCATCTCAATATCTTTCCAGGAATCCAGTCATATTGACTATTATCAATAGAAGGATTAGGGTTCATGCAATGAAGTCTGAATATATCTGCTAACTTCTCCATGGTGAACGTTTTGACAAGAGGCTGTATATTGTGAAGAAACATATGAACATCATTGCTTGAGAAAATCAACAACAACACATTGGATGTGTCCTACCGATTTGTCACGAAGACGATCGGCTACTACTTTTATGGTTTCTGCTGGGACAACATCTGGAGAACGAGATGCCAAATCGCAGAGCACTTGAACAACTTGTTTCCGCACATTCTCATCGTAGTCTAGAAGGCGTTCACAAAGTGCAGCTAGACATACACAAACAGTTAATGCTAGTAAGAGAATGCGAGTAGAGACGATAAAAGTTTTGAACAAGTTTCAAAGAATCAAAACTCACAAATGATCTGAGGAGCTTCAGATCTCAAATGACTAGCCGAAAGGCAGCTCTTTACATGATCAAGGACAGCCATTCTTATTTCAACGGCCCTATCAGTCAACCTTTTCAAAAAGTCAGAAAATAGTGGCTGGAAAGGTTCCGTAATGGTGCTTTGAGATGAAGAGAACAGGTCTCCAATTAGTCTAACTGCTCTCAATCGCGTTTCTAGTTGATCAGACTGCACATATCAGTTGCAGAAAAAAGAACTCAGTCCTACAGGATTGCAATGAATATAATAAATTAAACCAAACCATTTCTTTCAACTGCCAACCGGAACTCCATACTCACATTAAAGCCATCAAAACTAGAATTGCAGAATATACTTTTGCCAAAGAATGTAGAAAATTCAGACAAAGATGAAAAACACGACAGACAGCACAACAAATCTAAGATGGATTTGGCAGTCTAGAAGGCAAGTCTGAACTATGAATCCATACTTACCAGAAGCTCTCCAGTGAGGTATGGGATAATGCCGATCAATATTTGAGGAGCAGATTGATAGAAATCATATATAACCTCATGGTAGTCAATCTTTTGAGCAACTGTAGACTCGCCATCTTCAGACATCGATGATACTAGAAATTGTTTCACCCATGGTTCAAGTTTTTCCGCACAGCTCTCCATGACTTTCAAGGCTAGCCTCCTCGATGCAGAAGCAGTACCCTGATGGTACAAGAATTAAAAAATATGACCACTTCTGAGACATCAAGGAGGCAGTTTCATAATTGTTTCTTGAAAGACCAGTATCAAGGAAAAGCTGCAAAGCAAATAGAGATGCTTACAACTTTATTTCGTCCTAAGGTAGACAGTAAAACAAGCATCAAGTCCTCCTCAATTTCCTCACTCTCTTCTAACAGAACAGTCATGATCATCTGCATTGACGAGATAACACTCTCTGGAAGATTTTCACTGTCAATTCCACTACTAGTGAGTTCAAATTCAATTATGAATAAATAATAGAATAAGGACACCAAACTGCATGGAAGATCAACGTTGCCTTTCTGCTAATACAGATGGGAACAGTTTTCAATCCAGAACTCAAAACTAAGCAGGCTCCTCCCAGTGTGAGTTTAATCCCCTCATTATGATTCGCATGATAGCTAGAAGTTCGGCAACATTTCTCATTAGAAAGTATAATTCTATAATCAGAAAAATAAAGAAAGAGCCTGAACAAGTGCCATTTCTGTATAGAAAGATCCAGACCCAGTCTAAATGCCCGTATGCCCATCTTTCCGTAATCTAAACCAGGATTTCTGCATCTCTCATAATGGAAATGACCATGCCAAAATTAAAATTCAAATATCCCAAATTAAAGATAGTTCCTTCAACTTCAACACGCTGATGGTTGTACAAAATTTTATCCGGACCTCATGGTTGAATTAAAATAAAGTCCTCTAGGTTACAATGACTGATATAGAAGCAGCCATCAGGCACTAAAAAGGCATTCCATGACAGACATCATAGAACAATTATAAAATCTTTTCTCTTTTGAATGAGCAGCAGACGAGGAAAAATTATTCATGGTACTGACCTGGAAACATCAAGAAATGTGCTGAACATCTCATGCACAAGATCATCACACTCAAGGTCCAACATCACCACACAAGACCTATATCTGGCAAGGGTCTCCAAGATGACAACTCTTCTTCCAAACGAGGGACCACTGGCATCCTTCAATCCACTAAAAGTACCAACAATCAATTCAAAAGCATCCTGAAAAATGCACCAAAAAACAGTAAAATAAATTAATGAAGGAAAAACGATGCAAAAGCTTACTTCAACAGTAAGTCAGAAAGGAAGAAACCTTCAGAATATCATCGGTATATGGAGCTTCAGGAGCAGTGATCCGTGTTATCTCACATAGACATGCCGCAACTAGGAGTTTGACATCTTTATCCAGGTGCTTTAGTAATCCAGGCTTCACTATAGCGTCAAGAAATGGCTGTATTGTCTCCAAAGTTGAAGCAGATGGGGACTGATCCAACTCAGCCAGACATGTTGCGGCTTGCTAAAATCCAATCAACAAAGCGAGTCAAATTAACTTGAAAATGCTTAATCAGTAGCTGACTTCATTATAACAACTAATCCCTATAGTAACAGTCATAGCTAATCACTAAAGCAAAGCAAGCAGCATCTCCACCACACATAGATGCAGTTCACTTCGGCTCCAACATCACAACTGAGCAAATCGTTACAGCATATTCTGCTAGCTTCTTAGTGCTTAAAATGATATCACATGTCAACGTTACACTCATGTGACAAATCACGCACCACACAAGGAAGGGGAGCCAGCCAAGCAGGCCAAAACATCCCGAACCTCATATACAATCGGAATGCCAACATACAAGAAACAGAAAATCAATAATCTGAACCAGCTCTCTGCAACTGACCGTGACGCCTTCCCTCCTAGACACCATTATCTTTAAAACCCAAAAGTAAATGAACTCAGAATTCGAACACCATGCCCTAAAGGATAACAAAACCGCCAGGCAGAGAATTATATACCTAAAAAAATAAATACATAAATAAATAAAAGAGAGAGAGACTTTCATAAATAACAAGATCCAACGGCTTCCTCAAAAAGACCCAAATCCTCAAAAACCGTCACGTTCCACCCAATCCCTCAAAAGCCTCCTTAATTCAGCCAACAACACACGAAACTCCCCCCATCACGGGATTCATCTCCAGCGACTATTTTTTTTTTTTAAGTGAATCCTCCTTAAAAGAAGCATGGAGCAAGGGAGAACCTTGAGGAGCTTGACGAGGGAGTCCTTCGAGGAAGGAAGGGACTCGAGCTTGAACCCCAGCTCCTTCAGCAGCGTCTCCGCCTTCACCCCCATCTCCCCTCCGCCCCACAGCTCGACCTCCAAGACCCAACCAACCGGGCAACGGGACAAACCCCAAAAAAGTATATCCAACCTAGGGCTCAAGCTTCAGCCTTCGTGTCCCCCCCTCCTCTCACTGCTTCACGCTTTTATGGACGAAATTTCCCTCCTTTCAACTTCTCCCTCCCAGGGTCTTTCCTTTCTGGGCGCCTGAGTGGGAGGACGAAACTTGAAAGTCGAAAGTCCTAAGCTTGTTTTAGGACAAGGGTACGAAAATCTGCTCTCGGATGAGGCAAGTTAAAAGCCAACTGGTGTTTCAGTTCAGTTCCAGCAATTCCGACAGGACTCCAGTTCTCGGCCCAGTCCGATACCATTTTGTCGGAAACCCTCTGGATGGGAATGGGCCTGGCCCATTTTGTGGGCCCAATAATCCCTAGGAGGATATCGATACTACGAAATAATTGGAGCTTTCTTTGTTCTTAAAAAAAAAAATTTATGGAATAAGATATACAGTTTTAAAATTTAGAAAATAAGCATCGAAATCGACTTATAAATTTTAATTTTGCTCGAGAAAAAAATCGGCTAAAGTTAGACTCAATTTCCAAAAATAAAAAACAAAAATAAAATTCGACTTCCTTATTTCGGGACCTTAAACTACTTGTCATATTTCACAGATTTTTTTTTCTTCGCAAATTCTTTTTTCTCGTGGAACAAAGCCTAGGGGAACTCATTTTGTCATAAGTTGGTTATTAAAGAGGCAATGCCTTAATTTCACGGACCAAAAGAAGATGGAGTGGAAAGACAAGTACAAGGTCGCATCTTTCTCTTCATTCTAACATTGTTTTGCTCATCGTAACGCCTATTAAGGGGTCAGCGCGATCGATGTTCTCAACGGGACACGTTATTTGTTCGTGTTTCACTCGAGCCGGCCTTGATGGGTCTCCCCGTTAGTGGTTGGATCATGCGGCGTGCCATTGTGGTTGATCCCATCCCTATAGTAACCCCCGGCCACGCTGTATGTGGCTGAGGCCCCATAGTAGCCATGCTGGTGGTACATCTGGTGAAATCCCAGGACCCCGAGGCTAGGATAGTCCGATGCAGCTGGCGGCGGAGTCGTCCTTTTCATCAGCGGCTCTCCCCTGAGAGATCCTCTGTCCCCCTCGAGTTCACGGTAACGGTGGAGGTACACCGTTAGGGGATCAATGTAGTCGTCAAACCCGAGCTTACTCATGGCCCAGAGGATGTCCTCAGCAGTAATGGTCTTTCGCTGCTCGCGCTGGCACCGCTCGTTGGCCTCCCCGGTGATGAAGCTGATGTACTCGGAGACGCACTCCTGGATCGTCTCCTTGGCGTCATCGGAGATCTTGGCGTGGGGAGGGAGGACCTTGCGCATGATCCTGATGACGTTGGCAATGGGCATGAACCGGTCCTGCTCCCTCACGGCACAATCGTTAGAGCTCTCGTCTGAACCGGGGTTGCCGGCTGTTGCCGCATGGTTAGTTTCCGAAATCGCCAAGTTGATCTCAGACCCTAAATCACATTTAAAAAAAGAAAAAAGAAAAAAGGAAAACCTCTAATTCATTTATCTCCAAAACCCTAAGCAAAAGAAGAGCAGGGAACCCAAGTACCGGAATAAATAAGTATGCATGTCATTGGGTGCATGCATGAGATGAAAGAACTCATTTGACACTTTGCAACTCCAAAATGCAGAGATACCGAAGCAAGAACACACCGTAGAAAGGAAGAAAAACAGTAACAGGGGGAGAATGTCAAGCAGTGGGAGGAGGTGGTTAAATACCTGAAGCCCTGTGATAGCCATGGAAGCCACTTGCCATACCCTCTCTTCCCAGATCTCTCTCCCTCTCTCTCTCTTCCTTTTACAAACCACCAACTCTTTCCCTTTCTTTTAACTCTTTTCGAGTAGTTGGTGCGTGTGCTTTGCTTATAGTGTTTTGTTGTTGTCCAATGCATGGCCTGTCGCCAATGTGCAGCCTGAAATCCCTCCCGGGGGCTTGTGAAATGGCCGACGACACGTGGCGGCCTCCCCCTGAACCACGAAAATGGAGTGTATGTACGGGTACTTCATGTATCAAACAAAAAATGCGGGCCTCATCTTCTGCCTGTCGGAATCCAAGGGAGCTTGTCTGTTAGTAGTCTTGGAGCCGCGGATGATGATGTTTGGAAAGACTCGAGGGATGGGATCGGCACGTCGCCTATCAAAAAGCCATCACATCACCGAGGACACGAAACGGATTCACAAGTTTCTTCCGCTGTCAGAGCTTACAAAACCTCCGTTGCTAGGCATTGGGAAGAAATTCGGGGTGATTGCGGCTGCAGGTATTTGGGTTCCTGGTAGTCTGATTCGGCTATGTTGACATGATAAATTATCTTGGGTCTATTTTCTTATAGGTTAAAGCCCACGAGAGAAATGTAAGGGACGAGAAAAGGGATCCAGGTTCCCCTGGCAGTTAAATTCGGCTTGTTCTACATAATAACGCCCTCTAACCAGGCGGCATCGACAATTACTGGCCTGAATGGACATTTTAGTGTCAATTGTATATAATGGTTTGTATGATCACGTCAGATTTTAGTGTGTTCACACCGAGAAGGCAGGCGTCGTGAAGAAATGCATAATTTATCTTTTGGGGAATACTTATGAAGAAATACATAATCTATCTAAAAAGATTCTAAATACTATCTTTCTTTTGAGATTTCTTATTGGAATACTTGATCTTCATTACTCCTTGAGAGATATTCGTGTTAATTCCCCAACTGCAACTTCATAGTGAGGGCGAATAATACCCTAAAGAGAGTGCGCTTACGCGGTAAAGATCTTTGCTAACATAATTTGTCTAGATCGTGTCCGCTCTCGTCGTTCAGATTTGAAGCTTTCCCACCGTTTGTGAAGATGTTTCCCAACAAACTTGTCCAAGCTCACCCGGATCCTGGCCGATCTCAAGCTTCTTCGCATGGACATAGGAAGAACGGCTCTATCCCGTGCCTTCCTAAGAGAAATCGGTACCAGGCTTTTTCTGGCAATCGTGATGATGGTCACACGGACGAAAATCCTCTGCGTGGCAATATCATCCACCGGATTCGTACTGATATCATTTTCGCTGTATGTCCAGCCTTGATGCGTCAGGAAAACATCGGACCCGAAAGAGGATTACAATGAAACCCATGTGCACTACGTTCTATGCAGAGTCTCTTCTTTGGGTTAGGCTTAACATCCCTGTTTGGTGCTTTCATGTTAGGATTCATTCTCCCACGGGGGTGCTTGACAACCGCTGTCAGGGAGAGGCTCGAGAAAGTAACTTCACGGAATCTTGCCCCACTCTACTGCATGCTCATCGGCCAGAGGTGCAACATCCAGAACATGTTACCGAAATAGATAGCGTTTGCCCACTTGATGTTTTTTCGTGATCATCTCCCGAGCAGCCAAGTTCTTCATTGCATTCCTTGTCTTGTTGCAGTAAGGGACGATGTCGAGAGAGGCATTCGCTCTTAGGGCGCTCGTGAGCACTAAAGTGTAAGATAATTTCATCCAAACTAGGATCAACGAAATCGAATTTGGGAAACGAAAAGAGCATAAAACAGAATCATGTACCTGATATTAACATACCTCTATCATAACTCGATTATCAAGCATATTAGCGCAATCTCTATTCTAGAACCGTTGCCCGATGGGATCTGCAAAATACGGGACGAAATCGGTGATCCGAGTCTTCCTCTCTCTGACTTGCCGATGGAACATTAGGACAAGTGGGAGAGGGACCTAATATCTATTAATATATGGTATGACGGGCCCTTCTATCATGGGCTTATATCAACATACTGGCCTACACCATAAGCCGTCCAAACCACATTAATAGAACCTGAGATACGCAAAAGCACCACAAAATGATCACTTTAACATTAATGGGCTATCATAATCAAACACAGCTTGTTTTACGAAAACAAAAAAATAAAATTTCATCCCAGCATCGGTCGAGAGCACGGGCTTCTTGTGGTTGAAAAAATTTCAAGATGATGATTTTGTCTGCGGTCGTGATGAAAATGTCGGTTCCCCTCATGATCAAGGAGTTTTGTTCATATATAACGTTGGTCCCGAAATTATTTCTCCAAATAAGATCTTAACTTTCGAAATTCGGCAACTAATGCAACGGAATCGGTCTTACAAAGGCCGATTTCATCCCAGTCAAAGCGAAGTCGGCCTATGCCATCCGTCCCTCCCACATGAAGTTGACCTTTGTAAGGCCGACTTCTTTAACACTTAAAAAAATTCATCGAGTTCGACTTTCGACTGTCATATGCTAGCCGGTCGTTCTCCTCCTCTTAACTCCCTCTCTTTCCTCCCCTCCTCCTGTTACTTTTTCTTCGTTTTGTTTTAAATTCCATCCATTTCCTCTGCCCCCTCCTCTCTCCCCTTACTTTTTTCTTCTTTAAAAAAATTGTGTCGCCCTCCTCTATCCTCCTCCCCCTCCCCTTACTTTTATTTTTTTCTTTTTTTTTTAAATCCCCTCCCCTCCTCTAACACGCTGCATCCGTCCCTCCCCCTCCTCTATCCCCCTGCCCTCGCAAGTCTGTAACTTGGTCTCCAAAGTTCTTTTTTACTCCGCAAAGGAGTAGGCCTACTTTTTTCGTGATTGAAGTATGTCTTTGTTAGGCCGATTTCGTCATTTTGATTAAGAAATTTCAAAACTCGAGATCTTATTTAATGAAATAATTATGAGACCAACGTTATTTAGTAACAAAACTCCGTGATCAAGCGAGCATACAAGCCACGAAAACGGATGGTTCATAAATATCAGACATCCCCGCTCGTGTCCGGACTATCTGGCTTGATTGAGTTTCAGGAGCCAATGGGTGTGGGAGACATGACAGCGATGTCAAACTTCGCCTCGAACACTTCAGACTCGTGACACAACAACTTAACCAGGTGAGCAAATAGGCAAAGTGTCTACATTGCAAATCATATTTTTATCCTATTTTTTGCTAATAAAAGAAGTGTGTCATCTTATCTTATCACTATGCTTAAAGTGGGCCTATTCCTTCATTGGAGGCGATTGTTTGCTTGCAAGTAGTTCACCAAACAAAAGCACTTGGAGATCGTAGGTCGTTGTACGCGCGCTGCGGTACGAACGACACGAGGATTCGGGCCTGCTCCCCCAAGGCCCAATCCGGTCGACGTCACGACTCGAGTGTCAGACGCTACGGAAGGAAATTGGATGATCCCTCCCTGAGTTCCTAACTGGACCTGCTCGAGCACTCGCCGACCGTCTCTATTTTCCTAAGAGGTGGCGGGCGAAAGGCGGAGCATGATCCAAAGAAGGAACTTTCGGGAGAAATCGGGAGAGGCTCGCGTCGTCAGTTCCTCATCCAAAATGGCTCCGTAAAAAGGTTGTTGTTTAGCCTAGGTAAACTATACGGAGTCGCCACCGACTTTATTTACAAAATTGTTTAAGTCGGAAAAAACAGTTGGTTCGGGGATTACTAGTTACTAACTCTTACATTCTAACATGCGAAAATGTGGCGTTTGCTCCAAAAGTTTGTTCTTTGTTAACGGGTGTTGGACCCGATCCGGGCATGACTCCGGACTCATGTTAATGTTTTACGGGCGTTGGACCCGATTCGGACTTTGGACCCGAACTCATGTGTGTTTAGAAAAGAATATGCGACGATAAACCTATGAGCCTAAGGCATGCGGCCAAGCACAGACAATTATTGAGATCAAAGGGAGCGGGGAAGGATGGTGATCGTCGTCCTATGCACTTAGGCCCACGACCCGTTACATGTGAAAATAAAAAAACGAGAGGCACGCACCTCCCTCATGTACATGTGGCCTGCCGGGATGGCATGTCATCGACTAAGCTCGACAGTTGGGGTCGCTTTTGTGAAGCATCCACCGCGGTCGAACTCCACGTGTCGTCATGTCCTGAGAACCGTCTACAGGGACTCCTTTTAGGTGTGTTGAAGTTGACCAACGACGTTGATGGTCCAAGGAAACCTGCAAACCCAATAATAAAACAATCAAAGAGCCCAAAACAACTCGCTGATGCAATGGAGGGGAAAATGTCGAAAAAATATGCAAATGGGCTCTAAAAAAGTCATAAAATTATAGGAAGTTGAATTATCTAATTTTGGAATAAAGATATTAAGCCCAACATAGCAGAAAATTTCACAAAATTGAGTCGAACCCGACATGAGATCTGATTGCAAACCACTTAAAGAAAAATATGTAACTTTTGATCCAGAAATCCAAATGAAGAAAAAACCAGTGTTAAAAGATGCTTAAATTAAGGAAGATCATGTTTGAAAAAGTTTACAAGAAATAGATAAACAGAGAACAAATGAAATCGGTTTTACCGTAACAAAACTTTTGAAAACGTTCAGATCACATGTCGAAATCATTTTAAGCATATTTTAATCAGAAGACAGCAAAATTCAGTAAAATAAAATTATAGGTCTTTCTAGTCATATAAGAAATAACATATTAAAATTTCAAAAATTTTGAACCTGTGGAAATTTTAAAACAAAATAGTTTATGATACATAGTACAGAAAACATGGCAGAAATATGGTTAATATTCAAAAAATCATAACTTCAAATCTAAAAATGGTAAATTCGTGCATAATATATCAAAACAAAGATCATTAAACGTGTTTTCTATAAAAATTGTTTTTATAGTTAAAGTATAGTCCGAAGAATAAGAACAGATACGATCAAACACATGCGTTTTTTGTAATTCGTTATTCCAGTATACGGAACCCAAGTGTAATTAATAAAAAGTAAGGAAAAACTCAACCAAATTGGCTAAAATTTTATCACAATCATGTTAACAGGATAAAGGACTGAATACAACTAGATTTTGTCTGATTCCGACAATGGACGTGAAACTTATGGCCTACGGACTGACTCCCTTGCATTCTGGTCGAGGCTACCCTGCTCCGTCGGGGCTCAGTTTTGCGTTCCCCACATCACATGCGATGAGTTCAACAAATGTAAAAGATGGTCAGTCATGTTCTAAATTAAAAGACGGGTTGAATGAATATATAAAAAAAAAATCGAAAACTCACCGAGGGGATTCCTCGCCTCGGGGTGGCCCAAGGAAGAAGGACATCGGGGTGTCCGTCAGAAGGCTGCCTTGGAGCACCATGTTTGGGTTGTGGCTGTGGCAGGAGGCGGTGTCGTCAGAGAGAAGAGTGTTGGCTGGTCAGGAAGCTTTGGCTCATCAGCACTAGAGAGGGGGAGTCCTTGGCTCCGCTTTCTGTGTATACACCTCGGGAGGAGTTGGCCTCCGGTTGTATGTAGAGGAATTTGTCTCCGATTCCCAGAGGAGTTGGCCTCCGGTTTTTCAGAGGGGATGAGCGTGTCTGAGGTGAGGGACGTCTCTGAAGGGTCGTCCTCTGATTAGAGATTGTCTGATAATCTGATGATTGTCTGAAAGGGGATGGGGAGGATTTGTATATGAGGAAGGAGAGGATTCTAGAGATCCTGATTGATTTTTTTTTACGTGTGATTATTGTCTGATCGGGGAGAGATTGTGTCTTTTGATCGTATGAAAGGTGATAGGAATGTCAGAAGGGTTAGAGAAATAGTGTCTAGGTTCTTCATCTGATGAGACAAGGAAGGTAAGATATTTTTTAATAGGGAATGTAAGAAAGTGATTGATGGATTGACTCTTGATAAGGTGAGTAATCTCGAGATTTTAAATGTGATTTGGAGATGGTCGGTGATTAGATTTTGTTTGGAAAATCTTTAAAGGAAAACATTTGTTGGAAAATTTGGGGTATTATAGTTGCCCCCCTCTTTGCGTGAGAATTTGGAGAAGATTTTCTTGCAAATACTTCACTAATGCCCCAAATTGTGGAATCAGAGTATTCTTAATAGACTTGTACTTTGGGATCTAATCAAGAAAACTATTAGTAATAAACGAGACCTCGTGAAATACGGGGGGTAATGAAAAATGTGTGATTACAACACTTATGTATGTCATGATTTATTTGATTAAGCTTATTTGGATCCCTTCTGAGCGAGAACAGAGAATGGTATCTGACTTTTATCTGGGCTCGCTCTTACTTCTGAAGCCTCTCACGGTTAGATTTTAGAATTCCCTTGACTTAGATGCTCATGTACCAGTTGAAGGAGTCCTTGTGTGGGTTGTAATGTAGCTTTGGCATAAGGCATTTGGATAGAGAATTTGAATTTGTCATTTTGAAGGAACGAGTCTAAGGACCTCATCGAAAGTTGTTGTACCACAGAGGTTCCACCATCCAAGCGAATTCTCCATCTACCATACGGCAGACCCGTTGAGACACGTCATTGGGGACTGATGGACGATCAACTAGAGCTTTGGAAATCTGCTTTAGGGAGCGTCTTCTCCTCGTTTTGTCCGGGAGATTGCACCTTTTCTTTTGCTACTGTTCATGTCGGCCTTGATGTTTTAATTTGCTCTTTTGTTTGTTTTTGCTCTGTTCTTGATGATGTTGGTTATTACGCTGACTTTGCTTTTTCTTTGTTGAATCGTAGGGATTTGCGCTGCTTTCTTTATTTCTCTCCGCCTTATTGGAGATGCTTTGGACTCCTTGGGAATTCATATTTCTGATGGCTATGTGGATTTGCCCCATTTTCTTCTCTGTTGATCTTTTAAGAGCTGCTTTGGACTCCTTAAGGATTTGTATGTCTTGCGGAAATGTTGGATGTTTTCGTCCCTGGGTACAAGTCAACTAGAAAGCACGTCTGCTGATGGTACCTCTTCGCTTGAACCTTGAGGAAGTGTCGCCTTTGTGGTCTGTCGCTTTCGGTTTCTAACTACAGGATCTCCGCTAAACTCGATGTAAGGCGATCCTTAGACTCGGTGGGACTAGTGTGTGTAGAAACTTCGATTTTGGCTCGGAAGGGCTATCAATGGTCATGTCCGTGTTTGAGATAAAGAATAAATGTTTGATCTCATCCCGGTCTGAGCATCTTTCGTCAAAGGATTTTTTGTCCACCCAGATGTATGCATGTGAACCCTCATAGTGTTTGCACTCATCTATTTGGGTAAGTGTTTAGGAATGACTTGCCTTCTCCATTCTCGCTCAGAAGCATTCTTATTGTCAAAAATCTTTAAAAATTGTATGCAAAAGGGCACACAAATGCTTAAGAAGTGAATATGTTTCGGTACGCAAACCTCTTTGGAGACGTCATATCTGTATCCACCCACGTCGTTGCCTAAGAGTTTATACCGTGCTGTGCGGAGTCCATGTGCCTACACAGTTGACAACGGACGGAGGTGAAGTTAGCACATGTACTTCGACTCTCGCTTGGGGAGATTATGATAAAGTTGGGTATTCGCTGGGGATATGAGATGAATATGCCCATTTCGATGGTCATTCTAGAAGAATATGCTTGTATATTATACTCTTGTTGTGGAATGCAGTGTTTGTAACCGACTCCAACTGGGGAAATGGAGGTATGACTCCGTCTGGGGAATGATAAGAAATTTGTTAGAAAGTAGTGTAGATGATACTCCCTTTCGATATGATCATCCTTGGTAACAAAGGCAATCTCGAAGCATTGGTTCGAAATCTTCCACCCGACCACCCACGCCTTTGTTCGTAATGCAGGATGTTCATGTACCTACACTCGCCAAAGAGCGGACACACAAGTGAGCTCTTATAACTTGTTTAATAGAGTAAGTAATTGAATTAATGCAATATCCTTGGTGATAAACAAAGGCAATCTCGAATTTTGATTCGAAATTTCCACCCAACCGCCCGCGCCTTTGTTCATAATGCAAGGATGTTCATCTACCTACACTCGCCAAAGGGCGGAAAACAAGTGAGCTCTTGTAACTTGTTTCTTTTAAAGTAAGAATGAAGTTTGGTAATGTAACTTCATTTCTATGAAAGGCGAAATAGAGCTTTGATATTTCCCTTATTATGTTTCGTCATTGCGTCTTTGTCCGTAGGAATCAAAGGATTGACGAAATCGTTGCTCTTGCCTGATGTCTGTTGTATACAGATGCTCATGTACCTATCAAACAGATGGCGAGAAACAAGTGAGTTCATGTGACTTGTTTCTGTTAGAGAAAGAATAAAGTTTGCTCATGTAACTTTATTTGTAAGAAAAGTGAAGTAGAGTTTTGGTACTTCCCTTTTGTATGGTTTCGTTATTGCGTCTTCGTCCAATGGAATCGATGGTTTGACGAAGTGGCTACTCTGGTTTTGTATCTGTTGTATAATGTTGCTCATATACCTATCAAACAGATGACAAGAAAACAAGTGTCTTCGTGCAACTTGATTCTTTTAGAGTAGAAATGAAATTTGTTAATGTAAATTCATTTATAAGAAAGGTGAAGTAGTGTAGGATTTTGGTACTTCCCTTTGTATAATTTCGTCAGTGCATCTTCATCCATAGGAATCAAAGGATTTGACGGAATAGCGACAAGACTTTGGCTTGAAGTTTTCCACCCTCGCCTTTGTCATAGGA
Source organism: Melastoma candidum (assembly GCA_023653495.1). NCBI lineage: Eukaryota > Viridiplantae > Streptophyta > Magnoliopsida > Myrtales > Melastomataceae > Melastoma > Melastoma candidum. The sequence goes on from CM042885.1 coordinate 5,508,738, forward strand.
GTTGTGTGCCATTCGTGTGAGGAGCTTTTGTACCTGCCCACGAGACAAATGACGTAAATAAAATAGGCTCATGTAATTTCGTTTAACTTGATGAAGAGAGTAATAATTGTGAGATTCTCCCTTTTCATGTTTCTTGTCAGTCTTCTTTGCCCCAGTTGATTCCTTGAGGATATAAAGAAGTTCGCTGATGAAGGTTGTTTTGAAGCTTTGGTTTGGAACTACATCGTTTGTCTTTATTGTCTGCTTAGGATGCTAGTATACTCCCTTTCATGTAATTTATTATCCTGTTTATGACAAATGTTGATTCGAAGCTTGGGTTTGAAAGCTGTCTTGATTGTCATGATAGGATATTGTTGTACTTACATGTACCAAGTAGGATATTGTTGTACTTACAAAAACAAGTAGGCTTATGTCACTTGTTTTTACTGAGAATTATTAATCAAGGAACAAATACTCCCTTAATGTATATTGTTGTTTTGATAACAAAGGTTGTTCAAAATTTTGGCTCAATACTCTTCTATCTGGCCACCTTCGCCTTATCGTCTGCCTAAGTTGTTTATGTGCCTATGAGACAGCCGAAGGGCAAAAACAGTAAGTTCATGTAACTTGTTTTGCAAAAAAAGTGTTTGTTAAGAAACATATACTCCATTTCATGTTATTTGTTGTTTTCTCAACTAAGAGTTATCCAAGACTACTCAGTTTCATCCCAGGATAGCTTGGAGATATGCCCTAGAATCGCTTGGAGATATGCCCATGATCGCTCAAAGATTTGCCCCAGGATCGGTCGGAGATTTGCCCCAGGATCACTCGGAGATTTGCCAAAGGAACGGTTGAGGATTTGCCCTACGATCGCTTCGAGATTTGCTCCAGGATCGGTCGAGGATTTGCCCCAGGATCGCTTGGAGATTTGCCTCGGATTGTTCACGTGTTGTCGTCGTCGTTGTTTTGCCAACGAAGGCTGTTTCGAAACTTTGGCTCGGAACTTTTCCACCCTACCACCCTCGCCTTCGTCGTCTGTCTAGGGTGTTCATGTACCTATAAGACAAGCCGAAGGGAAAACAAGTAAGCTCATGTAACCTGTTCTGCGGAGAAAGCATTAGTTGAGGGACGAATACTCCCTTTCATGTAGATTATCGTTTTGTTGATAACGAAGGATATTGAAGCTTTAGCTCAAAAATGTTTCAAGGCTTTTGCTCGAAACTTTACCACCCTACCACCCACGCCTTCATCAACATGCGACAAGGGCTAAAATAAGTGAGCACATGTAACTTATTTTCACAAATAGGGAAGTATTAATCAATGAACGAATACTCCTTTTCATGTGATTATAACGTCAAAGAACTCCGGTTGTATGTAGAGGAATTTGTCTCCGATTCCCAGAGGAGTTGGCCTCCGGTTTTTCAGAGGGAGTGAACGTGTCTGAGGTAAGGGACATCTCTGAAGGTTCGTCCTTTGATTAGAGATTGTCTGAAAGGGGATGGGGAGGATTTGTATATGAGGAATGAGAGGATTCAAGAGATCCTGATTGATTTTTTTTTTTTTACATGTGATTATTGTCTGATCGGGGAGAGATTGTGTCTTTTGATCGTATGAAAGGTTATAGGAATGTCAGAAGGGTTAGAGAAATAGTGTCTACGTTCTTCATCTGATGAGACAAGGAAGGTAAGATATTTTTTAATAGGGAATGTAATATTTTTGGGGGGAAGTGATTGATGGATTGACTCATGATAAGGTAAGTAATCTCGAGAGATTTAAATGTGATTAGGAGATGGTCGGTGATTAGATTTTGTTTATAAAATCTTAGAAGGAAAATATTTGTTGGAAATTTGGGGCATTACAGTCGTCTCTTCTTCCTTCCTATCTTCCCTTGTCCGAAACTCCCATCTGCCCTCGAATTGACTAAATCGTCCCTTTCCCCTGGGGCATCATCAGTCAGCCATTATTCAAAACCATGTCTCGATTAGGTCCCAATTTAATGCCATCTTAGCATAGAGCATATCCTGATTTTTGTAGGCACGTAGAGAGTTTGACAAAGCGAGAGAGGGTGCCTCGACACCAGCAGACTTGCCTCAGATTAAGAACCGACATCATTTCGACCCCACATCTCCCATTAACTCCTAATAATCCAACTTTTCTCATGGTCAATCTGCTGCGATGGTCTTTTATTTCAGATGAACTTCACCAAACTAAGCCCCAACACATCAAGGCCATTTTCGTAAATTCAGATCAAGTTCCCACGTTTTATGTTAACAAGGCCGATGGGAGTTGAACATCCTTCCTTATCGTCTCTCCCTTTGCTCCAGAAAAGGCATGGAGAAGATGATCCGTTTTACCGAGAATGGCGGGCTCGTGATCACTCTCACCGTGTTCTTGCTTGTATATGCTCAAACATTCCCAGCCTCAGCGGCAGTCAAGAGGAATTTTTTCCATGGTTTGAACCGAGAAGACATGGTAGAAATGGCTGGATATGGAGAGGAGAAGCTATCAATGGTCCTTGTCACCAGTTATGCGAGGGTTATCCGCGTGATCATAGCTTACTCCATGCACGGCCAGTTTCAGGTTTATATCTATGCATTGTGATTGAATTTCTGGAAGAACATGATATGACCATCGTATGTAGGGATCAAATGTTTTTCTTTTCCGGAACAGAGGGTTTCAGCTAAAAAAATTTTGTAAACTTCTACCCGAGACCGCATGAGGAAGTAAGGGAACTCTGGAATGAGATCATAGATCACTCAGCTATGTCGCCATGTCAAGTTCCATCCTATTTTTGTACTGAATGTATGAAGAGGATGATTTGATCAGGTGGAACAGAGAAACATTATTTGGTCACATTGCTTCCTCACGATTTCATTTGACCCCTTTATGATTCTTTAGACCTAAGTTAAGGTTGCATTTTGTGGATTCCTCCATCCTTAGGGATGCACATATCTCCATTGGTGGATGGACGATGAATTATTTGACGAAAATGTTTTGCCATCTGCAAGTGCTTTGGTGGCTGTGGAATGTTGCGGGGAGGGGAGGCACGGAAGACCTGTTCAAACTCGGGATCATGAAACGAAGATGGTGACTTCACGATTGATCTTTCCTTCACAGATACATGCCATCGTCGATTTACAAGGAAAATGTTGTGTGCGACTGCTCCGAACGCCCCGGAGTTTGCCCTGCCGACCTGCTAGTCATAGAAAGCATGAACCCATTAGGCTTTCATCTGTTAGGGATAGAACTTGAACATACGAAGCCGGAAAGATAAACCTTGTACATTCTTCATCTAGTTCTAGACCTGCAAAAGCACATGTTAAGCAGAGGAAAGGTGACAGGATTAGCTCAAGTTTTGTTCCATTATAACGTTAGTTTTCAAATTATTTTACGAAATGACCTCTAAGTTTCGAAATTCGTCAACTAATCTTGTGAAATTGGCTTTACAAAGGCCGACTTTATGGCATCCTTCAATCCCGCATGAAGTCGATCTTTGTAAGGCCGACTTCATACACTTAGCAAAAAAAAAAACTAAGTTTACAAAGGCCGACTTCCTTCACGCCTCATGAAAGTCGGTCTTACAAAGGCCGACATTCCTCAAACAACAAGGAAGTCAGCTTTTGTAAGGCCGACTTCCATTCGAAATTTGTTTTTTTTTTTTTTTTGCGACTGAGGAAAGTCGGCCTTTGTAAGACCGACTTCCAGCAAAAAAAAAAAAAAAATTTGATTCTGATCACACCAATAATGCACATAATACTCATGACACAATGGCAGTAATGCAACCAATCTTTAACAAAAGTTTAAATCAAAAGGAAGTATATGACAAGTTAAAAACCAAATTCGATACAAAGTACGTAATCAATCTATTTTTTTCCTTTGCGCCGTGAGTAGAAGAAGGCTCCAAACCGTCGCTGAGAGTTCATTTGCGTTAGCTGAGAAGAAGAATCCTCTGCATCACCTACGGGTGGTCAATCCCTCCTGCTCTTCCTTGGTGCCACGGGAGTGGATGACGTAGAGACATATGCTGCTGGAGTCCGAAAGGCATCCATTGGAGTCGGATCAATCACAAGAGACGGATACACCTCGTTCTCCTGCGACTGCATAATGAACTCATCAACGTCAAACAGTTCAACCTGATTGTCTTCATTCTCTTCCTCTTTCTCGTCCTCCTACTCTTGCTCCTCCTGCTCCCCCTCCTCCTCGTCTTCCTCCTCTTCATCCTCCTCCTCATTCGCTGACTCACCTTCAAACTCGTCCTCATCGGATGGCCCTTAACCACGTCGATACAAACGCATCGGGGTAAACTCTCTCAAGAAGCTATGGCCCCTGCGAGATATACCGGCGACTGTTATTCCAAAGGGTCACCTCTCACAGAATGAATAGAAATGTAGTATGCATGCCATTTTAAATTTCCTTTCCCATTTATCTTATCGGTCAAATTCCATTTATTCCTGTTATGCATACGTACCTGCTCATCTGGTGCTTGGGGATCTAGCACGTCAAAACGGGAGGCCAACCAACTCATCTTAACCCTTCCTGCCTTCATGTGAGCTCTTCTCGGAACCTCACCAAGTAACCGCAAATACAGCTGCAAAGTCAATGCTGGTGAAGGCAATGACAGATCACCCTCAATCGGCAATCCGAGCTGAATCACCACATCCTACAAAGTCACCGTCATCTCTCCATGCGCCATGTGGAAAGTATGGGTCTCGGGCCTCCATCTCTCCACTAATGCACTTATGAGCGCATGATCCAACTGAATGAAGGGAGCTTCGCAACTCCGAAAAATCCGGCCTGTCGTAGGTAGATATCTATTCGGGGGTCTCGCCGTATTTTCTTTACGCTACTTTCGTGATGGCGACATTTCAAAACATTGTTCTATATGAAAAACTGAAATTTCAAAGGATTAGTAACGAAATTCAAAATAATAAATATGTTAAACATATTTTCGCGTAAGAGGAATCCCAAACAACGGAAGAACGATGTTGATCCTGGGAGTGCAATACGATCGTCACCTGTGGTCTTGGCTCCATAGTACAACCTGCAAAGAAAAATATAAATTATAGATGCATATCCAAGTGTTTATAATAAGCGTACAAATGATACATATACAAGAAATTTATAAATACTTGAAATAAACCTTACAATTTCATTTATTTGGACAACTTCGCCTATTATGTCCCTCTCATTTACAAAAACCACAAGTTAACTTAGTTTTTCGTTCTCTCACATCCATTTTATTATGAATTCGACAGGATGTTGGTCTCCCTTTTGGTCGTGCCCTTTCAGGGTTCGGAACGACAGTTGGGAATAAAAATCATCCCAATCTTCTTTATAGCCAAATGAAACCCATGTAGATGAGTATATCACCTTTTGATTAGCCCAATTGTAAATATTGTGAATACAATCCGAGCCATTCACGTTCACAAAGGCAAAACAAGCAAGGGCGTGGGAACATGGTATATGATAGGTTTGCCATTTCTTGAAGGAGCACCTCTTGTGTAGCAGGAAGACGTTCTTTGTCTTATAATTCCCTCTGGTTGTGACAACAAATGTACCTTCATCGTGATCTAGAAGGGTGACTTGGTGTTTCGGGCCTTTTTTATTCCTTTATTGAAATGGTTCATGGCAATTTTAGTGAATTTTTCCCTCTAATTATCGCCGCATCAGCCTCATCTCTTATGTTATTCCAATATGCGACACAATTATAGAAGGTCTTCCTCACTAAAGCACAGACCGAAAGCGATCGAGCAACCCTCAGAATAGCATTGTAGCTATCGCTTAAATTAATCGCCATTGTCCCCCAACGGTAGTTTCCGTCGAAACTGAGAGTCCATTAGCTCTTATCTATCTCATCAAAAAAGTTGGGAATGAAAAATCATCTCAATCGCCATACACACCCGAAATCGCTTTCCTTTTGGCATCTCGCACCCTTCTCCTAGGAACTTCGTACCCAAATTTCTCCTTCACCAAGTTACGAAGGAGTGCAACTTTAACTTCGGGAGTTTCACTTACAAACGAACTAAATAACGGTTACATGAAATTTGAGTCCAGTCGGACATGATCACGCGATAACACGGGATTGACGCAACTATAATGTTCTCCACTATTCTTACATCAAACTCATCATCATTTTATGGTTGTATCGCCCTTAATCTCCACTTACAGCTCTTGTTGAATTCTGAACAACATATATTCCACAATATCTTCGTGGATTTAACAACCTCATAATAGCAGTGACTTAGAATATGAAAATTGTTCACCGCATTTATGAGTAGTTTTTTATTTTTGAATCGCATTCCCTTATTAAATTCATCAATGTCATTTGCTTCGACAAGTGGGTAGAAATCCCACTCTTCAACTCTCTCATGCACATCTTTGATATATTCATTATAAAAGGGAAGGGGCTTCTCCTTTCGTGCACTTCGTGAACTAGAACCTTCACCCGATTCCACAACCATGATCATCTGATTGTCGACATTATCATCATCTGGCATCCTATTGCCGGCATTCGCATCGTTGAAAAACTCAACATCAGTGTCGACATCTACATCAGAATTCGTTATATCATCATGGATATTGTGTTCATCTTCCACTGAAAGATTAGAACATCCTCCAGCAGTATAACACCTCTCTACTTCAGCCACGACAATTTCATTTTCAGCTACATCATCCATATGACGATCAACTTCCATCGGAACAGTACAACTTTGTCAGACCAGAAAACACTGTTCCACTTCCGCCTCAAAATTTTCAGTTTGACGTCCAACAACCATAGGGCGATCCACTTCCATATTAGGCTCTACCACCACCATTCTAGCCTCAACATTCTCAGTTTGACGTCCAACAACCATATGACGATGCAGTTCCACGTTAGGCTCTACCTCCCTCATTCTGGCCTTAACATGTGGCACCATTTCACATCTTTGTCCATTTTAATAGGAACCAGATACTGTTTGACATCAACATTATTGAACTCCAGAACGGGATACATATGCGCTATCTGTAATGAAATTGCTGATTGCAAACAGATAGCTTGGCATATAATGCTTTCAAAATTTTCGTAATTGACAAATTTGGGGATTTCTGTTCTTGCTATTGAACCATTATCATAACCAACTCCGTCTGGTCCATTGAAAATAGTTTCATTAAAAAAGTTTAATAGCTCAATCGACAACATTGGAACACGATACCGGAATCAATTGAGCTATCAAATTAGAAAATAGTAGTTTCAAAATTAATACAAATAGCTAATATGCATGTTATTGTTACTTAATAACTAGCTAACTAATTACGGTAATTGGGATCATTATAGTAATTACAATTGATTAGTTGTTAATTATGGTAGTTACTTTAATTATTGTACAATTACCTTAACTATATGTTAATTAGCTTCAATTGGAATATTTTACGGTAATAAGTCAAATAAACACTACTTAATCAATTAAATCCTAATTTACCCTAATTAGTAGACAAACCCTAACTAGTCATAAGATTCAACAAAAAACACTAACTAAACAAATAAAAAGTTAATTACACTTTTACCGTAAATCGGACGGGGGGAGGGCAACAACAGGCGTTGGTCGCGAAGCGTAGCTGTCGGGGAGTCGGTGCTCAGGGACGTCAGGGCTTGAGGGTTCGGAGTGATCGGGGAATGTTATTCCCCGATCGATTTTTTTTAAATCCGAAGGAAATCGGCATCACTCCTCATGGAAGTCGACCTTACAAAAGCCGACTTTTCTCAGACGACATAAGGCCGACTTCCATGGGGAGTGAAGGAAAGTCGGCCTTAGGCCGACTTTGTTAGAAATGAATTTTTTTTTTAAGAAACTGAAAGCCAACTTTATTGAAACTTAGTTCTTTTGGTTAAGTGTAATGAAGTCGGCTAGGCCGACTTCATGCGGGAGTGAAGGATGCCATAAAGTCGGCCTTTGTAAAGCCGCTTCACTTTGCTTATTATGAAATCGGCCTTTGTAAGGCCAATTTCACTAGGTTGGTTGACGAATTTCGAAACTTAGAAGGTCATTTCGCGAAATAATTTGAAAACTAACGTCATAATGGAACAAAACTCTGATCGGCTCGTGGTAGATATACACACACCTTGAGAACCTTGTAAATTATTCACCTTGCCATTGCATTTGCATATCACATTGGGAGATCGCTATCCTGGAGCTGTTCGATACAACTTGTTGGCATATTGCCCGTGCTCGAGCACTCATCATACACTCTAGCTCTTCATCTGTGTTTACCATAGTTCCAGGAACATGTAGTCTATGAAGCGAAGATCCTACAAAACCACAGTTCTACCGACTGGAAAAGGAATAATCACCTAGGTAAAAACAGGGCACCCCTTGACCACAATGCCGGGCTCGGTCGGACACGTCGCCAGAGGACAGTGGTCCATCTCGGTCCCCCACCATGTCACCTTTATCTTCTGATTTTGCAACGCGAAGAACAACAGAACCCCCATGAATGCCGTACCAGCATCCAAAGCAGCTGAGAGGACGTAGTTGTATTTCTGCCACCACCTCTTGTGGTAATTGAACACGAAGTAGTTGAAGACCATCCCCGTGATCAGCCAACTTGCAATGTTTGTGGGCGTCGCTGGTGGCATTCCTGCGAAGCCATAGAGTATGACAGGTATGTTGATGAGGGGGATCCATTTCTTGTCAGGGAAAACCTTGCTTAAGGCCCAGACGGGAACAGGCAACACAGCTCCAATCAGGAACAGCCAGACCAAGTTTCTGTACTGGCCTCCTGGCCCGAAGAGTCTGCGTGGCCCTATCAGCCCCCATATGACTGATGCGTCAAATGTGACCTGATACTTGGGACAAGTCCATGGACTGTCGGGTCCGAGGACATCCAGGTCACATATGTTATTTATGCCTTCCAGCATCCACCAAGCCACCGCAAGGTTCACTGTTGCAGAGACAACGGTCCCGACCAGCTGAAGAGCAGAGTACTTCTTAGACACAGAAAGTATTTTCGTGAGAAAGGATTTTTTTTTTTTTTTTTGTCATATACCTGAGCAACATACATGCAGCGAGGTGGGATCTTCATGTACTGCCCGAGCTTGAGATCAGACAAGAACGAGAGGGCGTGGACAGAGCTGATACGGCCATACATTTTGAAGAGCAGATTTGCAATCGGCTTTCCTGGTAGGACGTACCCTATCATGAATTGGGCTATGATGTCATAACCCGGTTGCTGCGAGGCAATTATCAATAAAAGGGAGACGAGAGTGAGATTATCTAGCTTTGAGCAGTTATATGAATCCACATGTTGGAGAATGCGATCAGAACCTGGTTAGTTGTTGCTTGAATGACACCGATCGGGAGGGTGACGAGCCAAGCGAGGCCGAAGGCGAAGAGCATCCCCCACCATGGCAACTGCACGTCGTCTTTCCATAAGAAAGACATCATCAGGGAAACCGCAATGCTTCCGACCAATAGTATTATGAACCACCACTCTGGGACCGACTTGTAACTCTTCATGAGCTTGGCATGGACGTCGAACTTCGTATTGCTCATCGCCGACTTGCTTTGCCTGAATATATCTCTGTACAATCAAAGACAGAGATGTAGTTAGTCTCATGGGATAAATCCTCCTTATCCAGAGATTGAACGCCGAGATCATATGACAGTTTCCTTACCTGCCATGGAACAGCGCCACGTGAACGAGGATTGCTGTGAATCTGGCGAATCCAAAGGCAATTGATAGGACAAAAAGAGGACTGAGATAGAGCTTCCCATAGTCATCATACGCCGCAACATTAAGTTCAAGCTGAGGGGTCAAAACATTCCAGTACTCGTACTTCTTGCCGTTGGACCTGAACAACTGGCTGGAGAAGATGGGGAATGTCCGAGCATCGAACGAATTGAACTTCCAGTAACATAAGGGGACTATCACATATATAAACAGGATGAAGCCGCCCCCGATGTTCACTATCGAAGTCCAAGGTGTCACCAATGGGCTGCCGTGGTAGGCAGAGATGCCTGCCCAGTCAAAGCTGAACGCGCCAACCCCAAGCCCGTGGTAGGCCGATCCCACCTGCTGGGCGGTCACACTGTTTGGCCATAACCAGCAGACCCACGAGAAGAATGTCAAGACAGTGAAGAGGTAACCAGGCAGTGCATAATAAAGGAAGCTCGCGACCAGAGCAAGGACGAAGAACTTGATCCTCGTCATGCCGTTCGATTTCTCCTCCCTTTCATGGAGAGCCCTGTGACGCACACAGATTTCCAAAACTTAAACAACCCATTCAGGCAAACCTCTAAGTTTCTGGATTTTCGACTCAAGCTCTAATAAGAAGTGAAGTAATGATCGATTGAAGTCACCGGAAAAGAGAAACTTGAGCGACATTTGAAGGCCACCACATCTCGACAGGATCCACCAGGTACTTCCTAAACATTCCTGCCCATCCATAACCCAGTATCTGTTCGTCCGATTTCAAACATCATCAGATCATCTGGACAATTAACGATTTTCCGAAACCATAACAGATGCTATGGGGCTTACCTGCGTGGTGAGAACTATGAGCAATCCACAGAGGAAGCTAAGATTCTGCTTGTAGAAGGCCTTCATGACAGTAATAGCCCCCGTGGAGAGCGCGTCCCCGCCGCCGCCTATCCCGACCCCGCAGTTTGCAAATATAGTGATAATCACGTGCTCCTTGATGTTGAACGGCCCGGGATTGAAACTGAACTTGAAGCCCGCAACCTCAAACTCCCTCGTGGGCAGGATCCTCGCCAGGAACCTCCCGAGGGGGAGGGCTGCGATCTGCATGAGGACGGGGGAGATGAGGAGGGGCTGCGTGCGGTAGGAGAAGAAAGTGTTGAGGAATATGAGGAGGACGCACGAGGCGAGGCCGAGGAACCACGCCCTGAAGGTCATCACGGGGAGGGTAGTGTCGTCGGTCTCCGGCACCACGAGGGCGACCTCCTCGACAGGGCATCGCTCGAAAGCGTCGGCACTGTCCCCGTTGTGGGGCTGCTTCTCGACGTCCGAGAACTCCTCAGAAGCCATTGATGGCGGGCGTAGCAGCAGTAGTAGTTGCGAAGGCGCTCCTGCTACGCTACGCCTGAATGATTTGGTAAGGGAACAATCAGTCGGACGAGCGGAGGGGTCGGGATTATATGAAGGGAGGAAATCGTCGAGTGGGGGGCGGGGCCTGGACGCGCGCGTGAGAAGCGCCTGGTAGGAGGCCAGTGGCACGCTCCCTCCGCTAATAGGACAACGGAGCACGTGGTTTTCTTACACGTCAGCAGTTATTTACGGAAACATCGGAGAAGATGCTACATTTACTTAGTTACGTGGATGGGTTCTATTATCAAGAATGTTCGATTGTCCACGTAGGACTATTTAACTGTGTTTAGTGGCAATCAAATTTCTTTAAAAATTTTGAATTTTTTAGATATAAATTATTTAGATGCCTTTTTTTGCTATTATCACGACAAATAACGTTTCTATATGAAGTAAAGAAACCAATTAATTATCGAGGCATAATCACCTAATTGATTGACATACTAACAAAGAAACAAGATATTATGTTTCACACCCCCTCTGGCGTCATTGAAAAAAAAATACTACAAACACCCATCTTGAATAATAACCCAACCAAAACAAGATGGATATAGGTGCTTGGTGAATAAATCAACTAGTTGGTGAAGATCAATCCGCTCATAGAAAGCATGATTTTTGCTCAAATAGTAGACTCGAAAAAAGATAATAGGCCTCAACTGCGGTGACAACCAAGGCTCTATACTCAGCATCTGAAGAACTACGTGATGTTATGCTTTGTTTCTAAGATTTCTAACTTACGAAAGAATCTCTAATGAAAACACTAAAACCAATCAAGGGTCTACTAGTTTATGGTCATCCAGCCCAATCGCTATAAAAGTATATCTGAAGAATAAGTCGACTAGTGGCTAGAGCAAGATATACCGCCTTTTTTATTATCTGACTCGGAGTGAATAATTTTCTTTCCCAAAAAATATTTGAGATCACCAGGATCCTGCACTTTAACATGTTATTTAAGGACATCATTGAGACACGTGATCATAACCAAACAAGAAGAAACATGATAATGTCTTCAACAAAAACAAATATAGTTATAAAACCAGCCCCTATTTTCCTTGTAAAAGAAGAATGATCAACACGTTAATGATCTTTTCAACAAACAAACATTCCTTATGTGTGTGTACACAAGTTGCTAAAAAATGAAGACCCCTGAGGTATCTCATGATCATGAAGACTTTCTCGCCCAAATTACCACTAATAAAAGCAGTATTCATATTCAATTTTCTTAAATGTTATCTTAATCGCATAAAGACAAAAAGAAAATCTTCCCCAAGTATGTTTAGCCATCAGAATTAACATATCATGAAATTCGAATTCTAATATTTGGTTGTACCTTTGGCAGCCAATCCTCTACTACACCGTCAGTTTTCGTTCTCACCTTACAGACCTATGTTGACCTGATCGGTTTCCTTCCTTCGGGTAAATTCACAACTTCTTAATGTGAATCTCTTCCCCTAAAAAGCATGTCATGTTGTTTAGGGTGGAGTGACCAAAACTTTTTTTTTTTAAATTGATCATTATTTATTTTTAATCACGTATTTACGTTAATCTTGTTGTGATTTTAATAATGGAGTTATTATAGAAAAGGAAAATGGCCACTACTTTTCTCACCAATAGTTCACTGCCTCAGGCATTCCCCTGAAAAATGAAAATAAATAAATAATTATTAATGTAAGGATGAGATAATTTGGGAGTGGATTTTGTGGACCGAAGATGCCACGTAGGCGTCAAGGCTCGGGTCAAATGTGCACGCCCAGTCGTGACGACGAGCGCGTGTGCTGCAAAAAAGAAAAATGCTGAGGATTTGGCCGAACAAGGAAAAGGCCAAATAAACGAAAAGGATAAATGATTGGATCACCGAACAAAGGAAAAAAAGTAGGGGGCATAAAACAACACGTCGCCCCTCACCTTTTTCACTTACTTGTTGTTATATAAAATTATATGGAATCGAATAAAATTTCTTATATAGAATCTATCCCGGATTCATGAATTTCGTGACCGAAAATCAGTCAGTTCCGACCGAATGGACGATGGATGGATGACGAAGACATTTTGGATAGGACAGAACGAACGGCTATGATTGATTGGTGGACCCCCCCACAAGAGAAAAAAGAGGGGGGGGGGGTGGGAAATTCCCGATGACGAATGGATGGACTTCTTACGTTTACCCGTCAAATCATCGGACCTGAAGCTCGGTGAAAAAAATATTTTCATTTGATATTAAATTTAGTTTTCGACGACTTGTTGCTCAGATTTTATGTTGAGACGTGTTTCCTCAATGAAAAAGCAACAATAAACATGAAAACTTAAAAGAAAAAAAAAAAAAAAAGGTCCAACGCGCTAGAAAAGGATCTATCAGAGAACAACACTTGAGTTGTATGATATCAAAGAATAGGAGGGGACCGGAGCGAGAGAAAGGTGACATTGACCGACTGACTCGCCCCAAACTGATGATTTGGATTGATTTTCTTTATACGTAGATAGTTATATAAACATTAAAATGTACATGGAAAAAGGAATACCAGGGGAGCTTACTTTTTCGGGTAAAATCGAAAATTTGTTGAAATATGTATTATAACGAAGCCCGATAAATGACAGCAACGCATCACGGCGTCCCCCAACCAACAAGTATAGAGACACAAATCCAACAAATTCTAAAGGAGCAACAATCAATGGAAGGCCAAGCAATGATCTCACTCCACATGGGCTGCAGTGGTAGTGGGAAGTGAAGTGCGTAAGAGGAGAGTGATACAAGGATTCCGAAATTACCACTCCAAAAGTTAACACGAGAGGTAGGAGTGCCCTTCCTCTTTATATACCACGTCGGATGAGCTGTGAGACTTTTTTCAAGCATCACGGAGTTTTCAAGTCTCCAACGAGTAAGGACATGAGAAGAAAAGGTGGTCTACCGTCTCGTCATGGGCAACATATGCTACATATAGGTGATAGTGCAACCCCAAACCGATGCCAATAAACCGTCGTGAATAACATGTCACACATCAACGGCCACAGAAAGAAAATCTAGGCGGTACATATTTAAACCACACAAAAGCGGCCCAAGGAACGGAAACGAGCGCTCCTAAGCCGATGCAACTGAAAAAACTCCATCTCTCTTTAAAGCCCATACAAACTTGGTCACAAGAACCAACTACTGGACGGGGAGGGGCTGTCGTTTTAGGACCGGACCACACGCATGGTCCAATAATTTAGACATTAGCTTCATTCAATTTCAAGCCTCGGACAGTAAGGAACATCCAATGGCCCTTTTATATAATCCAAACCAGTCCATGTCGATGTCTCTCTCCTTCTCCTCTATTGCCTCATTTCGGCCCATTGAGGCAACAACTGTGACAAGAACTGAATGCTTTCGTATGATTCTGGAGGGAATCACTGTTATTAATACAATCCGAATTCATTTAGGCGTATGCGGATCACATGATTAATAGTAACTCCTTGTGTATAATGTGATTCTTTTGTCGCGAACATCATGGTTTAGGTTTCGGTAGATCGGGGGAGGCGACGGTGGTGGTTAAACTTTGGACACCAACTTGCTACGTCGATGATATAATGATATGTCCTCTACTTCTTCTATCAAATATTCCATAATTGATGCGACAACCCCATTTCTCATCCATATGTCATGTTGCCCCCCACTATAACTTCGGCATTTTCCTGAAAAGAAGAAAGGAACCCTGTTGCTGGTGATACGCTTGGTTGTGACATTTCGTCATCTTTCTCAAGGGGGAGAGGATGATAGCGCCTGTCTGTTTTGCGTATGGAATGATCGAGAATTATTTGGTTCTTTCTTCTTACAGCGTCTTATGTCAATGGTGGTGCCATCCTCCCCCATATCTTTTTTGTCTGTTTTTCCCATCCTCCGTTCACCGACGCGTGATGCCAATTCCATCACGGGGCTTTCCTTACCAAACCCGTAAAGTGTCAAAAAGAAGACAAATTTTCCCTATAGGTGGCAAATTATTCAGCCGACGACCTAAAAAAAATCGATGCCCGATAGCCATCGATTTCGTGGCTCGAATTTAGATGCATCAAAATGGCTGCACAAGCACATGCGCAGTGGCACTGACTCTAAAAAGGTCAAGATCATCAGCATCATCATGCACACAATCACGTAATGTCTTTTCTTATGAAAGTCGGGATACATATGTACCCGGGTTCGTGATCACGAGGCTTAAGTAGCCTGCGGGCAAGACAGTGATGAATTCCGACAGCTCTTGAGTTGTAAGTTGGAGAGACGACGCGACCTTTTATATACATCATACATACGATAGTGGTTTTCTTGGTTGTGGTAAGAGGAGGTTTATTTCGTTAAATAGGCTTTAACATTCCTCTTGTCCCTAAGTAAGTGTTATAAAAATTGGGTTATTTCATGGAAGAATTCAATAATATAAAAATTCAATTCAATTTTTTAAACAGCGAAGTTATTTAATTTTACATTTAGTAAAATATTTTTTTTCAATTAACCGTAAACTTCGGGCGATCCCTTTCATTTTTAATATTTGTCAGCGGGAATGGACCACCCGCCACACTTGATATTTATTGAGATACCATCAATTTTACGTCTTACTTTGACATCACTTTACATACTCTTTTACTCGATCGGCCGATCTCCAGCACAAAAACCGAAACACTAAAAAAAAAAAAAAGCATCCCATGTGAATGAAATTCTTGCAGAATGACACGTGGCTACATAGGATTGGAGATACGGGGAGACTGAGGGAGTTTATGGAAAAGGGGCAGCCATACGAGAATTATCTTCTGCGTGCCTCCCCTTATCAATCAGTCCTCCATCCCCCAACTGATCTCCTTCTGCTCCTCACCCATGGCGGATCCAAAGGTTCCCGATTTCCTTCTTCTTTAACTCTAATCCGTGTCGGGTAATGTGTGTTTACTGTTATGTTGATGAGGGAGTTTGATGATTCTGGGTTTTGTTATGTTATGCAAGGTCACAAAAATGGTGATGAAGGTGGACCTGCAATGCTACAAGTGCTACAGGAAGATCAAGAAAGTCCTCTGCTGTTGTCCCCGTGAGCCGCCCTCCCCCCCCCCCCCCCCTCCATCTGATGTTCTTCGATCTGCAGATTTCGTTGTTAATGTTCACCTGGTCGTCATGGGAGCTTAGTTGCGTTCTTTTGTTTGCGGATGAGAGAAATTCGAGACCAGGTGTACGACGAGAAGCAGAACACGGTGACAATCACGGTGGTGTGCTGCAGCCCTGAGAAGATCATGGAGAGGATAGCTTGCAAGGCTGGGGACACAGTTGAGAGCATCGAGATCTTGCCAGATAAGCCCAAGGACCCGGAGAAGCCGAAGCCAGTGGAGAAGCCCAAGGAACCTGAGAAAAAGGAGCCGGAGAAACCAAAACCGGCGGACAAGCCCGTAGAACCCGAGAAGAAGAAGGAGCCAGAGAAACCAAAGCCTGCAGAGAAACCCAAGGATCCCGAGAAGCCCAAGGAACCCGAGAAAAAGAAGGAGCCGGAGAAGCCGAAGCCTGTGGAGCCGTTGAAAGAAGCAGCCAAACCACCTGAACAGGCCCCCCCTCCTGCTCCGGCGCCAAAGGCTCCTGCCCCAACCCCTGCACCAGCTCCTGCACCAAAGATGCAGGAGCCAGCCCTCGCCCTGGCTCCTACCCTTCTGGATCCCGTCGCACAGGGCTACCCCCAGCTGACTCCAACCGGGCAAGTCCCAATGTACCCGACGGGAATGTGCTGCTGCTGCCACGAAGGTGGACCATGTTATCACGGGTACGGGCAGGCTCCGATGTGGTACAATGGCTACACTCAGCCAGCAGCTTACAACTTCCCAGACAGGAACCAGGGATACTATGTCAACCGCTGCGATTACATCAGCGAGGAGAACGCGTCGGGCTGCAGCATTATGTGACAAAAAATGCGGGACGGGATTCTCATTTGGCGCCAAACCAATACACACCCGTGTGTTGATTGATCCTACAAAAGCAGTTCATGTCTTAATCCCCGCTTCAGTCCATTTTTGGTGGCTCTCGCATTACTTCCTGTTACCGTTAATAAAATAAAAAAGGCTTTCACAATCGATTTGCTCCTGTTACTACAAATAGCGGTAATTGGTCGAACCACAAACAAGCCCACGATAAAAAGCCCCGACAACGTTACACTGGGCCTGAGGATGAAACCTACGACGATCTTTTCCATGTGTTCAGTCGGAAAACGGCGTCTGTCGGTCTGTCAGTTGATAAGGCAACGTAGCGTGGAACAGGAGGGGAAGGCAAGGGAAGGGAAAGAATGTTATGCCATTGGCAGTTCCATCTCATCTGCTCTTCGCCGTCGTCCTTCACCCACAACAAACCAACGACCTTTAACTTCCCCCATGGCCTCGGCTCCGTTCACTTACCGTCAAGATCCAATCTTTCTGTCGCCAGCGCCATCCTCACTCGGGAAACTCAGGACCCATCTGGGGGATCTACCGGAGATCAGTCCCAGGTGGTGAAGGAGGGGAATTCATCCAAAAGTTATGTCTGGGTCAACCCGAATAGTCCCAGGGCGTCGAAGCTGAAGCAGCAGTCCTACGACGCGAGGTACTCTTTCCTCGTCGGGCTGGCCGGGTCGTTGAATTCGTGCGGTTCCACCGAGGGGGAGGTTGCTGGGATTCTGAACGGGGTAGGCGATAGGATAGTGGAGCAGGATGCTGTTGTTTTGCTTAATAACATGAGTAATGCGGAGAATGCTGTGCTTGTTTTGAAGTTCTTTCAACAGCGGATGAAGATCAGGAAGGAGGTGATTTTGTATAATGTGACGATGAAGGTGTTTAGGAAGTGCAAGGACTTAGACAGGGCCGAGAAGTTGTTCGGTGATATGCTCGAGAGGGGGTTGAGGCCGGATAACGTTACGTTCTCGACCATTATTAGCTGTGCGAGGCACTGCTCATTGCCGGGTAAGGCCGTGGAGTGGTTCGAGAAGATGTCCGATTTTGGGTGTAATCCTGATGATGTTACATACTCTACTATGATCGACGTGTATGGCAGGACCGGTAATATTGATATGGCTCTGAGCCTTTATGATCGTGCTAGGACAGAAAAGTGGCGGTTAGACGCCATTACTTTCTCGACATTGATCAAGATATACGGTCAGGCAAGGAACTTTGATGGGTGCTTGAATGTTTACGAGGAGATGAAGGCTCTTGGTGTTAAGCCAAATTTGGTAATATTTAACACGTTGTTGGATGCAATGGGCAGAGCCAAGAGGCCATGGCAAGCTAAGATTCTCCATAAAGAGTTGATCAACAGTGGGTTTTCTCCTAATTGGGTGACTTATGCTGCTCTTTTACGGGCATACGGTAAGGCTCGGTATGGCGAAGATGCTCTTGCTATATACAGAGAGATGAAGGAAAAGGGGATGGAGCTCAATGTTGTCCTCTTCAACACTCTTTTGGCAATGTGTGCTGATTTGGGTTTTGAAGAAGCGGCAGTTGAGCTTTTCGAGGAAATGAAGAAATCTCGGAAATGTGAGCCCGATAGTTGGACATTTTCATCTATGATCACGGTATACTCTTGCCATGGGAAGGTCCAGCAGGTGGAGGCTACTCTGAATGAAATGATAGAAGCCGGTTTTGAGCTTAACATTTTTGTGTTGACCTCCCTGATTCAATGCTATGGAAAGGCCCAACGTGCAAATGATGTGGTTAAAACCTTTAATCGACTTACAGAGTTAGGTATTTCTCCAGATGAGAGGTTTTGTGGGTGTCTCTTGAATGCAATGACACATATACCAAAGGAAGACCTGGAAAAGCTAATCTGCTGTATCGAGAAGGCTAACCCTAAGCTGGGCAGTGTGATCAGACATCTCATGGAGGAGGGCAACGGGGAATCGAAGTTCAAGGAAGAGGCATTGGAGCTTCTCAGGTCGGTGGGTCCTGATGTGAAGAAGGCTTACTGCAATTGCTTGATGGATCTCTGTGTGAATATCAATCTCTTGGAGAGGGCCTGTGAGCTACTGGATTTGGGACTTAAGCTTGAGATATACACGGACTTACAATCCAGGTCTGAGACTCAGTGGTCGCTACATGTGAAGAGCTTATCACTTGGGGCGGCTCTGACGTCACTGCATGTTTGGATCAATGATTTGAAGAAAGCATTAGAAGCAGGGGAGGAGCTTCCTCCGTTGCTCGGGATTAACACTGGGCATGGTAAGCACAGATATTCAGACAGGGGCTTGGCGACTGTTTTTGAGTCGCACTTGAAAGAACTGAGCGCTCCGTTCCATGAGGCCCCTGATAAGGTTGGATGGTTTCTGACGACAAAGGTTGCGGCTACATCCTGGTTGGAGTCCAGAACTTCCCTCGAATGAGAAATCTTCCTCGAACCACCCACTATCCACGACCTGATATCCTGAGCACATATCTTTCAGCGCCTTCAGCAGTCAACGCTGTCTTTCTGGATCCGAGGTTTCTATAAAATAGAGTTTCCATCCTAATTTATTTTTGTTGCGCCAATAACTCGAACATACACGTGACCATTCTGTGTGCTGTTGTAGGAATTCCAGTTATCCAACCATGAGACAGATGGGAGACAGATGGCAGCTACACCACACAGGAGTCATTCGAGGATCATCATCCGGCATATTAACCCTGTATCTTTCTAGAAGTTAATAAAGGATCGAAGTAGAAGCGATGGTTTATCCGCAGGTTTGATAAAAGATGGCGAGATTTTGATGTTGTTAATGAAAACTAGCAGGGCGTTGCTTGCTCTCAATTCAACATAGGATGTACAGATTGGTGACTGTTTTCCCAGATCACATTTACATCACAGTAAGTCACTGAAACACTGAACCAATGAAAAGTTTACATAGCAGCGCACTCCTCTGATATGCACGAACGAAAATTCACAAGACATTGTGGTAATATATGAAACAAAGAGCTTGATGTCAAGCCTTGATTACCCTGAGGGATTTTCCAAAAGAAATCGTGTAAGCTGAAAAGAGGTTAATCGGAATAAAACTTAATGTGAACCATTAACTTTACCTTCTGGAGGTTGTTGATCTGCTAATACTCTTTCTGTCGCCATCTGTGTTCGATGGCAAGGCTTCTTTCTCTCTCGCGGCTGCTTCTCTCCTTGTCTTCCTTGACTCCACTTCGACAGCTTTGGTCAGCATGTCGACCTTTTTCACGAGCATCTGAACGAAACATTTGAGGTTACCCAGCTGTTTGTCTGCACGGCTGTTTGTCTGCAGGAGACGCAAAGAACTAAGGCAACAGGAAATGGCAAGATATGGACCTGAATTTCCTGGTCTTTTTCAGTCAGAACGGTATCCTTGACATCAGAAGACTTTCTCAAATTGATGACTTCCTTCTGGAGTCTATCATACAGAAACCCAGAGACCATGTCTTTGCCATCCATTGCGTTATCATTGGACTTATTTGCCCCGGCATCTAAGTTGGCCATGGCTTCGGCATTTTCCTTTCCTGGTAGATCCACCACTTTGCTTCTAGATACTTCCTTTCCTGTTATATCCGCCACTTTGCTTCTAGATACCCATCTACCTCTCTTTATCATCAGCTCTTCGACTTGAGGACTGGGCTGCCTCGAAGGGGAGCCATGAATACTAGAACCCCGTGGCTGTGATGTTGATCTCTTCTTGAGCCCGTTGTTGTTCGTCAAGAATCCGAATATTCCATTGGGCTTTTGTGATTTCACTGTCCCGGATATAGGACTTGTGTTCTCTCCTGTAATTGTAGTATTCCTCAGGCCTTCCTCTAATGTCCTCAGCCGCAACTTCAGTTTATCCTGGAATCGTTCCAAATGAAGATCAGAACATAGAAAATAACCAGAATCTGTCGAGGTGTTCTGACCAACCTTCAGTTGTGCCTCAGCCTTGGCTGTCCTCTCCGATATGGCCAGCTTGTCTCTTAGCCTCTGCATCTCTGCCTGCATGACAAGAGGTGCGTGATAGTTGGAGCGCTGCTAAGAATAGATCGAGAGTGGAGCTGTACCTGCAACAACCTTCGTTCTTCAAGCCATTGCCTAACAGGCATCACTTTATCGTTTTCATCTTTCCATTCATTCGCCACAACAGTAGCGACTCGGTTGGCTGATACTTTGGCTCTGGCAAGCTCCCTTTCAAGGGTTCTCTTTTCTTCCTGAGGATTGTTACAAAATTAGGCATGGTAATAACCGGGTGATACTCAGAATCATGAGTTCAGTTATTTACATTGAGTTCAGATATCTGCCGCCGGTAGTCGCGGACTGCATTAGCCGTTGCTCCACTGACTAGAATGGCCTCCTCCAGTTCTTGTATGGTTTGGCTCAGCTTCTCCACCTCCATTACCTTCTGGCGATAATTTTTCTCGAGGATTTTGTTCTCCTCCTGAAAGAGGAAAATGACACGTGAAGGCGATGAGCAACATTTAGACAATTTCTCAACGAGAAGACTATGGATTATCCCCGAGTTGTACCAGGCAGATTTCAATCTGTCGCTTCAGCTCGTAGTTATGGTTCTGCACCTCCTCGACGATCAGGGCCCTCTCCAAAGCACTTCGCAGGATTCTCTCAGCTTCTAGCAGTGCAAGCTCTTTCGACTTAGTGAGACGTTCCAGAGCCTTCTTGTCTTCCTGCAGTGCTGCAATCTACCACGCCCAGGGGCACCAAATTGGGGGCATCCTGTTTAAGGCTTTTCGAATTTAGCCATGGATTTCAATTACCTCATTCTTCTGCATTTTAATCTCTGCCTCCAGCGGCGCAATAACGGACTCCATAGGAGGTAGCTCCTCGTCCTTTTGGTCGGTGCACACCCTTCTAAGAGTCGATTCCGCCGCATACAGCTCCACGACCGCGTCTCTCTTTTCGCCAGCCAGCTTTCTTACTTCCAGATTCTGCATATTACAAAGTTGTGGCATAAGAACACACGTTTCGCTAACCCCAGAAACATTCGGTATGTATCAACCCGTTGTTCCAGGAGGTCTTCGGCGATTCCCAGGTTCTCCTTGAGCTTGTTCACGTGAAGCTTCAGCTGTTACAGGAAACCGTCACCAGCACGCGAAAACAAGGTCTATAAAGATACAGTTATCAGGGGCCTAATGCATCCCTCGTTCGGTTACCGTACCTCTTCTACGGCTTTGTCCTTGAGAACTTCAGCAGTTTTCAAAGATTCGATTTCTCCCAGACAATTCCCCAGTTCTCTATCCCTGTCTGTGATGCACGTCAAGCCTTTGTAAGAACCTTGGGCGAAAGCTAAACATTAATCCTATCCCGGCATAAACACTCGGCCGCTCACCCTGGAGCAGGTTCTGCAAGCGGTCGAGCTCCTGCACAACAGGGTCCGAACTACGATCAACGCTCTCCCCCGAGCTCATCCTTGTCATGCCTGTCCCTGCCTGGCTGATCAGGCACTTTCAAAATATGACTAGTGGGGGAGGGAAGTAATATAATCCAGACAACCTCGGCAGGACACGTTCGAAAATGGGGAGGAGTTCCCCGGGTTTATATCCTAACCCGAAATCCCATAAAGAAAAGGGAAGTGAAAGAGATCAGATTCCCAACATTCGAAGCAAAAGCCAATGTGGCCAAATCATATGCCGGCAGAGGCGGCTTGCATTCCTCCCCTCAACCGTTGCAACTCGCTTTCGTTATTTTAGTTCGTGATTTGACAAGCAGAAATTACTCTTAAGCAATTGGTTTATGATTAACCAAGGACCAACAGACACATACACCCTTTTCCCTTGTACATTACAGTTACCAATACGTCTTATAATGTAAGAATTGATCAATCCCTTTCCTAAGAGTAGCCAACACCGCAAGTTTTGGGTGGGCTAAGTTTGAGCCTTAGCCATCATGATTGATGTTGACCAACTGAAGTGACTTCAAAGGTCAAAACAATCCTCCTCCTCCCTCTCTTACAATGAGGGTGTGTATTCAATCCATTCCCTCCTTTGCTTGCAAGTATATGCCCCGGATTAATGGCGAAGAAAAGGAGGAAAACAATATCAAAAACCATTCTTCAATGACATTTGGCATCATTCATTCATTCATTCATTCTACTGCTATTATTGTATGGTCCCTAATGAGAAGATTCACCAAATGTCACCTAAGAAAAAGGACCCAAGTAAAATATCTAAATTCTTTTTTTTTTTTTAGGTAAAGGGATGTTTGGTAGAATCATAGAATCTGAATTGGGTTCTTTGTTTTCTTTCTAGGGTAGGTGGGGGAGTGAGGGAGGAGAATGATTTTTTAGTAGGTAATCTACATCGTGTTAGAATCTAAACCTAACCCAAAACCAACAAAGCTTATCCTATCTATTTGGAATACGTATCTCCAACTAAACCTAGGGAATGATTGAAAGAGCTCATATAATATGGTCGGTACGTGTCTAACAAACTCCCATTCATCATCCAAAAGCCCTAACATTTGGACAACCTCAAACGTGGGTTGGGCCAATTTGGTTGGTTTTTAGGCCTTTGTATTAGGGATGTCTTCTTCGATTGTACATCGGATCAGATCAACAGATGGAATAATGGTAAATCCTATTCATTGGGGAAAGAATCACGTGTAATCATTTTTCTTTTTTCGAGTTTTCCTTTCTTCACTTTTGGATCGATGTGTTTGATCAACCCCCTAATGACACAATGGTCAAGTTATGCCATTCCTAACTCACCAATCTTCCCTTTTTTGTCCTTCGTCACACATTACGTGCATTGCATACATCCCCATTAACAGCAGCACCCCTTTCCTATCTCTGCCTTCCATCCCTTCATCCTCTCCTGTGATGGCCCTCGACGTCCCATCCCAGCTCTCGCAACACAAGCTCCCTTTAACGGCAGTGCTTGCCGGGATATTCGTCTTGTCGCTGGTATTATACGTGGCCCCGAGGCTCGTCGACGTGTTCGCGTACTTCGGACCTCTGTTCGTGTCGACGGCCGTGCTCGTGGTCGCAGTCGTGGCTTTCACCAGCATCTCTCAGGTGCCGTTCGACCCCAGCGGAGGAAAGGCAGGCGAAGGGATACTCGAGTATGTCGCCGGTCCACCGGGTTTCGGAGAAGGGCCGTGGTGATTAGGGTTTTATGTCGCGGGTAATATGTTTGTAAGTATGTGATAAGAATATTACTTCCTTTGATGGAAAACGTAATGAGATGAGTAAATACTTCTTACAAACCAAAGAGAGCTATCCCTTAGGCGTGTTGAAAACATAGAAACATGTTCGAAGTATATGAGATAAAGTAGAATCGAGAGTTTTGTTTTCACAAAATAGAATCGGAAGTTATTTGGGTAATGTCCTTAAATTATTATTTGAAAAGTCGATTTAACACTGGTGTTTAAAATATCAATTTCGACACAAAAAAATTAAGGAAATATTTTATTCTTGAAAAGTCGGTGTTTTATTTACTGATTTTCCTATTATTCTTCAACAAAATTTGCGTTTAAAACATCGATTAAAAGTATAATTAAGAGATTTTGAAATTAAACATTTAGTAAAATTGTACGAAACTGCTATTAAATAACAAAACTACACCAATTGGATAAAAAACTAATAGACACGAGACGTGATCCCATTTGCCAAAGAAATGGGCTTTTGCCTGTAAGAAAAGCCTCGCGAGAAGCAAGAACAAGAGCCTGAACTATGTTAACAAAATCCGACCGGACACAATTCCTTTCGTAAATTCATTTCTTCCCCACCGAAGCTTCAAAAATTATATATTTTTATTTATTTATTTATCTTTAAAATTCGCTACACCTCTTTTGAGGAATTGTTAGCAGCACTGTTTCTCCTTGAAGTTCCGGGCATTCGTCCGCGTGATCGTAATTGGAGCACCGGGCGTTCGGAGTCATCACGGGTAATTGGGATTCCTGGGTGGGTTACTTGTATTGGGTTCTGGTAAAGTTGCGATCTTTGGCCTGGTTGAAGTGGGCAAAGCTCCTCTTTTTCTGCCTCGGTACACCATTGTGGGTGGGGGACGGGAGGGGATCGGAATTGGAACTCACGAGTGCTCGGACCTAGGCGTTGGAAGCTGAAGGCAGCTCCTCCTTGAGACATGGGTCGGTCTCGGGGGAACTTCCACTCCAATGACGAGGATCCCACTCAGAGGTTTGAGCTCGTTTCTCCGGTTTTTTTTATTTGGGGGGGGGGGGGTTGATGCTTTATAGGCTCGTTGATCGTGGATTCGTTTAGCGTACCATACTGACTTGGTTTTCTTTGTTTTGATTCGTGTCCTCTTGAAGGATTCTGTTGTTTGTTAGTTAACGGACTGTTGAGGCCGGGATGGCGTGCTTTGGTACTTCTGAGATTTTCTTTGGTTTCCAAAGTTTTTCCATTTTCACCCGACGTTAGTTTTCTAACCGATCGTTTATGAAGATCAGAAATGACTACATGGTTGATATAGCAAAATAAGATAATCGATACGCAATAAGAACTGAGAAAATGGGCATTCTCCGGGGTCAAAACGAGGCCCTTGGATTGGAGTAAGAAATAGGAGAGGTTTCTGATAGTGTCAAAAAGATAGTGAAAGGTTCGGATCGGATAGAAACTGTTTGATGCCAGAAAAGTTCTCCTTTGCAAGTACTGGTTCTTGTATGGGGTATTTGATTAACCGGGCCTAGCTACTTGTCTTCAAGATTCGAGAGAAATTGTAGATCACTGATCATTCGATCAGAACAGAAGGTAATAACCATTGGTAGTGGTGTAACTGATTGATTTCCATTCTTGGTTCCCCAATTTTGACATTCTTTCTTTGGTTCTAGGTGTTTTTTAGGGCCTCAGCTTTTTTCAATTTAATTTTGCTATAATCTTATGAGAAAGTTATTCTGTGATTGTGACTCTGCAGATCGAGGCGAAAGAAGAATTCTTCAAGCGGAGAAAACTCGGATTCTGGTGCTGGAGGTGAATATCCTTGCAGCTGAAATTAGGAAATTTTCGTTTTGAGATTGGATAATCGTTTGATATTTTTTCCCTCAAGACATTTCATTATGTCTCCAATATTTGAAGCTCTTTTGTTCCATCAAGTCAAAGACAATACGGCAGGGACTTTTTATGCACAATTTGTTGATGCCAAAGCTTCCTTCTTGACTGAATAAAAGAAATGATCTTTAGAAACAACAAGGAAATTACTCTCATGCGCATCTGGTTGTGACATTCTAAAAGTTAAGATGAATTGGGTTCATGTCAAGGGCTTTACAGTTTATAGATTTCACCTATGCATGACATTTTTTTTGAATCATCACATCACATTTCCTTTGGTTATTGTTTGCTTTTCCTGCCTTGGGGCACAGAGGGTTGGGTGTTCTTGTTGTTGGCCAACAAGGTAACTGCCATTAATACGGAGCAATCCCTGATATTGTTGGTTGCCAGTCAGAACTGTCGTTTAAATTTTGGTTCTTTGTGGTTCAGGTCAAGGAACTGGTGATGGAAAAAAGGCTCTATACCACTGTAACTACTGTAATAAAGATATATCAGGGAAGATTCGAATTAAGTGTGCTGTTTGCCCTGATTTCGATCTCTGCATAGAGTGCTTCTCTGTGGGAGCTGAGGTGGTACCTCATAAAAGCAATCACCCATACAGAGTCATGGTTGGTTTTATCTGCCAAATGCTTCCTGAACACATCTGGTTTTAGTTGAAATTGGACGGGAGTGCTCTGGATGTGGATTGATAGTTACATTTCATGAAACAGGACAATTTGTCATTCCCATTATTCTGTGCCGAATGGAATGCCGATGACGAAATATTACTTCTTGAGGTAATCTCTCTAAATATATGTGAGTATATGGTTCCAAGTTCAAGTTATTGATTTAGAGTTTCAATGGAAAAATCTTCCATGGGCTAAGGGAATCGAAATGTATGGATTGGGAAATTGGGCTGAAGTTGCTGAACATGTTGGGACAAAGAGTAAAGAACAGTGTATTGATCACTTTACCGAAGTGTACATGAACTCTCCACTCTTTCCCCTTCCTGTAAGGAATTCCTCCGTGATTAGCTTCATTTATTTGTTGAAAGTTTGAGCTATTTGACAGCACTTAAATCAATGTTTTGATATTTTTTATTGATAGGACATGTCTCATGTGGTTGGGAAGAATCGCAAGGAGCTTCTTGCCATGGCCAAAGGGCATGCAGAAGAAAAGAAAGGTTAATTATATTCGTTTCACATTGTTGAATCAATTCTAGGAATTCTCCAGAATTATCTCTGGTAAATGGATTACTCAATTAATGACATCAGAAGTATTCTTCTGTTCTGTCTGCTTTTTCTTGGTCGCTGCCCAAGGAAATGTTTTGCTAGGACTGTGTTTCCTCTGATTATGGACCAGTCTCTTGGTCTGTTCGTTTTCTTCCATGCCATCGTTTACACTTGGTTTTGTCCATTGTTCAGACTTGTCGTTTGTGTTTACAGAACACTGATAAGTCTGCATCCTAGACAGAGTAGAACTTTATAGGTTGATTTTCTGAATACGCTCATATGTTTCATGCATATTATTGTAACAGGACTTTCCATTCTCGATGATATTCCTGTAAAGGAAGAATCTCCATTCCCTCCTGCCAGAGTGAAGTACGTATTTTATTGTTTTTTATTTTCATTTCTTCACGTGCTTTCTCAATTTTCTGTTTATCTGTTTCCCCCTTCAATTGTTTTATTATGTTTACAGAGTTGAAGACTCATATAAGAATGGCCCTTCTGGACGTTTGACATCTGCGATAAAAGCAGGTGAGGTGATTGCTTTCTGGTTGAGGGAATTTCAGTCATTCTTCTTGACCTAGTTCCCTGTGCTTTCTTCCCTATTCAGACACCGATTCTGGGACTGCATCTTGTCGTAGCACAAATAATCCTGCTACAGGAGCTGGTGCTAATACCATATCAAACCTGGCTCATGCTAG
This sequence comes from Melastoma candidum, assembly GCA_023653495.1. Lineage (NCBI taxonomy): Eukaryota > Viridiplantae > Streptophyta > Magnoliopsida > Myrtales > Melastomataceae > Melastoma > Melastoma candidum. The sequence continues at coordinate 5,536,638 of CM042885.1, forward strand.
CAATGGTGGAGTTGGTGGCGTAAAATCAGATGGTAAAATTATTAGATTGAGTCGTGTTTGTCATATCGAGTTTTACTTTACGATTGATTTGTGCAATCTATTGCAGTAGCATTCTTTGTAATGCTGTGCTGTTATCTGATTAATTTTCTGCACTGTAAACATAGAAGTGCTTGCTTACATTTACCCCACAATTTCTTAGATTGGTTATAAATTTTGGGATAAACTTATGGGATTTTATTTCGTACAGGTTCTCAGTTCAGCAATAGTGTCAATGGGATGATTCCTCGAAGATTTGGGGAGAAAGGCCCTACTCTGATTGAGACGAGTGGTTTTAACCCCAAAAGACAGGAGTTTGATACTGAATATGATAATGATGCCGAGCAGCTACTGGCAGAGATGGAATTCAAAGATACTGACACAGAAGAAGAGCGTGAGCTGAAATTGCGGATTCTTCATTTCTATTCTAAAAGGTAATTCGGCATCTTTGGTGTGAGGTGGAATTGAGATGAATTGTGGAAGGCATGGTGCCTCTGGTTGCATCTAATATTGGTACTTGACACAGGTTGGATGAGAGGAAAAGCAAAAAGGATTTCATTCTAGAAAGAAATTTGCTATATCTTTCTCCCTTTGAGCAAACTTTATCAGCTGAAGAGAGAGCACTTTGCCATCGGTATGACGTGTTCATGAGGTTACACTCTAAAGAAGAACATGAAAGCCTGCTCCAAACAGTTGTTACCGAGCATAGAATTCTAAAGAAGATTCAAGAACTCCAGGTACTGCCCGCACCTTTATGGTTCATTTCTCAAAAATGGGGTATTTGTCTTCAAAATCCTTGAAGTATTGACACTTCACTTGATTGGCGTTTCTTTTTCTCTTGGTCTTGCATGCAGTTGCTTTCATGCGACTGATTCATTTACTGTACAGAAGCCTCACAAGTGTATTGTCGGTCATTGTCATCCCTGATCATCTTCTGCAGGAAGCTCGTGCCGCTGGCTGTCGAATGTCATCCGAGGCAGAAATATATTCCGAAAGTAAAAGGAGAAGAGAAGCCGAAGAAGTCATTCCCAGATCAAAAGAAAGCTCACAGGCCAGCCTGAGCAGCCAAGTGGCATTTGCAGGATCCGATTCTGTTGGAAAGGACTCCAGACCTGCAGGGAATACTTCATTGAACGCTCTCAATGACCCTGACGTGATGAAATACGATAGTTCGGATTTACTTTCCGAAAATGTTAGTTCCTTGCTTCTTTTACATCATCCCATTGAACTCTGTTTGTATTGGGTAATATTTTGCTTTCATTCTTTTAACTAATTTATTATTGACGTCAAGCAGGAGAAGAGATTATGCTCAGAGCTCAGGTTACCACCACCAATATACCTGAGGATGCAGCAGATCATGTCGGTGGAGATTTTGAGCGGCAACATCTCAAAGAAGGCTGACGCTCACCATTTGTTCCAGCTGGAATCTGGTAAAATCGACAGAATTTATGATGTCCTGGTGAAGAAGGGCATTGCCCGGCCGTGAAAATGGTCTGGGTTGCAAGTTAACAAGATTAATTCCCCGTTTGACCTTTGAGAATACAGCAGTTGGACCCTTGCCTATAGAAAAGGTAGTTGTCCATTGTTCATGTAATTCTCGGAATGAGTTACCGAACCTGAGCAGCTTTTTGAGTTTAAATGTCCTTGGTCTGAAGACCGAACCAAGTTGCAACTGCATAAAATTCAGGAAAACCAAAATGGCTATGCAATTATTTCATTCACTTTGGAAAGATGGAAATTCTTGTCTGAACAAACTTGCTGTTCGATAGGCTCTGCTCGCTAATGCTGCGACACAAAACTTACAGATATGCGAGAGATCATCTAATGTTGTGTACTGTCATGGGGATCATGAGATCATTCTCGTTAAGATCATCTAATGGCAAGTGGCTGTTCTTAATTCTAACAGGCGAAGCGACAACATCATCATTAATATTACAAGTGGCTGTTCTGAATTCTTAAAGATGAAGAGAAGTGTCAACACCATCATCAATGTAATAGCTTTCTGCAGATGAGTCGGAGGCACGCCGTTTCTTCCTTGATGTAAATTCCTCCGATCGGGAGCAGTGGGACTTGTCGCTCAGAGTGTCCGGCCGCAGGGAGAGAGACAGAGATTGCGATGAAGAAACGGCATGGTTCCGGAATGTATGTGGCTCTTTTGCAAGTGTAGTGTGAACATCCACGTTGTCCTGTCCTTTCCTGGACGAGTCCAACGATTCTCTTTCAACCCTTGTCTCCCTGAGCTTCTGCAGTTTTCTGAATCTCTCCTGCAACAAGGCAATGGAAGAATGAGCAAGGATGGGGACGTTCCTCTCCTTCGTCATCCGGCTTGAATAACCACCACACTTCAGACTACTAACTGGTGACTGAACTGGCGAGAGGGAGTTTTGGCAAGAGGTGATATGAGCACGCAATTGGATATATGGCACTCAAAACATGGAAGCTAGCGATTGTCCTTAATGTCAACTCGGGTGTATGGCGGGCATTCGGCTCGAGAGAAAAAAACATGAGAATGAGATGACTTCGGTTTTGTAAAGGAGCGTAGAATCACGCAGGCAAGGGAGAATGATCCACTCCACAAAGTTCCAAGGATTTTTGGTCCTTTGAATTGCAAAGGGACGTTTTTGTTGGTAGGAGTAAAAATTGCAGGGGAGTTTTTGAGGTAGTGTCTGTTTGTCTCATCTTCATCAACAGAAAGTCAGACTCCTCTTATTTTAATGCTGAGGACAAACAGAAAAATTACATCCTCGGGCACATCCCTCGTTTGTTTTTCCCCCGAGGGCTTGTCCGAAAGTTGCTGGACTATAGTGTGATTGCAGCATCTGGAAATGGAAGGTTGTCCTTTCTTTACTTCTCCTGTGCCGGGTTATTTGCAACATATTCTGACATTCGGCTGGAGAATATGAAGTTTCTCGGTCGGCATGTACCGAGCCATGACAAGGAGATGAAGCCGAGTCTTTGTGGAACAATATAACAATCAAACCGAATTTGGCAATGTTTCCAATGTTTTTCGTTGACCCGAGAGGTTGTCTGTTGGTTGTTGCATTGCGTAAGGTTAATACAGCTATGCCGCCTTGACCTGCCGCCCCAGAAAGGGAATATTTTTAGCCTTGATTCAGAAGTCCGGCATTGGACGTCAATCTATTTGTCACATTCAACGTGAACTTGTGCTGTTTTGCATGGTCCATTTCTGCCATGACTACAAAGGCTTCTGCCGGAGGATGAGTCACTTGTACGAACATCCGATATGATTACCTGCTGTGTATCCTTTCGGTGCATACTTCTGAATAAACGAAGCTGTCTAGTTGTCCTGAAGCTGTGGAATGGTGTAACTCGAGCTTATGAGCAGAAAGCAGGATTAACATATCTGTGCATACAATAATAAACATTGTTGGCAATCTGCATATCGGGTAGATTTACTTTGGTCACTAGAGATATTTTAAGACGCGATTACAGCATAAAACATTTGATCCATGTATTTGCAAACATGTTACGGTCCTCAGAAACATAAATAAGGCAGGGAAAACCGCCACCATCATCTCCAGGCAGAACATGTAACCATGGCTCTATTGATCCAACGAAGATAGAGAGCACCATCCCTGTCATCTACCCTATAATTCTCACTGTACTCCCGCAACATTCTACATATGGCATCTCCGACCGACCTGCTCAGCGGTAGTTGATGAAACCCGGCCATTGTAAGCCTGGATCTCCACTTCCCCAGTAGCTCGTGCCTTTCCACCCTGTCTGCCCCTTCGCAAGCCACCATGTTCACTATGTCCCGAGCCACGCAGTGCTGCTCTGCGCTGATCCTCTTCTTGTCGTCTCTCGGCCTAGCAGCATCAATTGACTCAAACATTGCTGTATAGTAATCCAACATCTCGAGGAACCTCGGGATGAACGGGGAAGTGTTGGTGTTCGATTCCTGCTCCAGTAGTGTGACAACCTTGGGCATTAGGCTTTTAATCAGTCTTAGTATCCTGTCCCGATGATTTTCTGTACTCATGCTCTCGTCAGGTACGTGATGCAGAATGTAAGGGAAGTTGACGGCCAACGCTTCTCCCGGACGAATCCTTAGATGCTGATAGTCTACTTCGGAGCTAGAAACACCAGAATTATGGAATTCAAATGGCACACCACATGATTCAGCTATCTGAGAGAGACTCTGAGCCACCATTTCTATTCCTCCACCCCTAGCATATGCTGAGTCCGAATCATCGATCCCGGTAATGCAGAGGAATGGTGGCCCGCCAGGCCTTACAGCAAGGGCTTGAATGAATGGTGCCCACTGGCTTCCCTGTGCAATCTGAAAATCCACTATGTGTACCTTTGATTCATTCTCCATTGCTTCACTGAGTATGACATTGGCAGAAGTGTACGCAAACTTCCAGTACGGACAGATCTCATACAGGACGTGCATGGAGGACAGTAATTCTGAGCCAGTGGGTTCGTTACACTTGAGTTTCCTACAGATCGACTTCCCCGAAGATTCTAACCTAGCTCTGAGCCCCTCGAGCATGTAAGCACCTAGGCGCTGCACTGGATCACCTGTCACCGACACCTTCTTCTCCAGGGAATCCATTGAAAATGCCGCTGTTACCATATCACCATCTGAAATCGACCTTGCACAGGTGAAGAGCATCTCCTTCACACTTAACTTGGGGACAACTTGCCGAGCAAGGGGAGTAGTATGCTGCACTTCATTGTTGAAGAAACAATTGTGACGCATGTCTCTAAGCTCCGATGATTCGGGCCCGAGCAAAGAAATCTCCAACTCTCTTATCTTTTGCCTCAATTCATAGCCAAAGTCGGCCCCAGAAGATACACTTGCAGGTGAAAAACAGCTGCCGTGAGAGGTAGGGAACTGATCCAACACAGAAGACTGAGAGAAGGGATTTGCAGTAGAAATGGTGCTGCCGACAGTTGAAGGGGAGTCGTGGACCATCGGATCAAGGGATACCAGGGAAGATTCGAGGGTGAAAAGCTGTTCCTGGTTGGTTTGGAAAGACAAAAAGGTGCTCTCTGGCCCCAAGTCGGGGATCTCTCCGTCATCCATTGGAGAGAGATCGGACCAGGAAAAATGCTCAATCTTTTGTGCCGGATAGTGGTACAGACCTACGATAGCCGCTGAACTATCGTGTCGCTGATAATCCCACATCCTAAAACCCCAACTGGTTTAAAAGCCTTCCCCAGTTTCGCAAGTTAGCTGGCTTCAGGAGCTTACTACTTCGCCAAGCGAAGCGGCCTTTAGGAACAGAACCAGATCAAAATTCCTCCCGCAAATGGATGATCAGAATTCAGAACGATGAAAGCACACATAAGGTAGACCGCATGCCACGTTGGCCAAACTATATCAAATATACAATTCTGCAGATAAAGAGAAAGGAAAACAAAATAATAAGCCAAAGCAACTCGAAGAACAATGACAAGCAACTCGAAATCACGACCCCCAGCTTAAATTCAGCGCGACAAGAAAAGGTTCTGACCCACTGATATTCTCAAAATCCTGATCTGATTCAACAGGACAAAGGCATAATCGGGGACAGTTTCATGACTCAAATTGAGACAAAAACACAATCACCAGACAGCTTCCGTTTCTACAGAGATCACGAGGGGACAACAAAAGGACACAGAATTGACGCAAACCCTTCTGCAGAACCTCGAATAACATAACACGGGGCGTTCCCAAGTTCCTACCTTTGACCGAATTCCAGAAGACGATCATCTCCCGTCCCATGGCTCTGTGTTCCGTTCAGCCAATGCCGGCAAGTGGAAAGCTCCTTTTTCCATTTTATAGCCGTGCCACGCTTTCTGTAGGTAAATAATTGCCCCCACTAACTCCCTATAATTACGAGGTCAACCACACAGGCAGGGGAGAGGAGCGCGGGAATCCCTTTTGTCCCTTTGTGTCAATTCACTCTTATTTCCTCTTTGTTCAGACAAGAAGCTTGTCCTGATTACAACGCGTGGACTGACCCACAACCACAGAGAGGTGAACGGGCAAATACTTGCTAACATCTTTCCATATAATCAGCATATATTTTATTACAACACATCTACTTTGTTGAAATATTTTTGACATGTTTGTTAATAATGCCCCCGCGTCCAATCGGCAAAGTTGACCCCCCCTTCACCATCCACGCAGAATAAAAGAAGTAATTAATTGAATAAGAAGCCCGAGCAAGGCGTGGCTTCCATCCTCCATGTTGTCATGCTGATGTGGAAAACCCTTCAGCTATTTTACAACGTGATTGGGATTTTTTCCCCACCATGAATCAGAGCTCGTTCAAAGTCAAAGCAACGGGGAGGGTTTTACTACAAAACTCCAATTTGAGTTTAGTTTTATGTTTGTATTTAACTGCCAAGAGAATGGTCAGAATTGAGGAAAATTCAGACAAAAAGATTCGACCAAAGACTCTGCTTTTCCCCACAACACACACGGTTGGAAGTTTGACTGTCCAAACTATATGGAAGAAGAAACCCGCGTCAATCGCCCAAGAAAGCGGAAGAAATTGTGATTGACTCTGAGATCTTAGCCCCTTGTTTGCCCCGAGTACCTGCAGGACTACCGTCGCCACGGCTTTTCAGATAACAGGGAGGGTTAGCAGCACGTGCAGATCATGGCGATCCGTTGGAAGCTCTAAACGGTTGATTTTTTTTTTTTTTTTTTTTTTTATGGGCATGCGATCAGGGTAATGCCCCCTTTCCCTCGTACGTCGACAGCATGAAGATGCTTCTGACAATTGCAAGTCAAGCAGACGACACAAGATCTCGTTGATAGACAAAAAACCAGAAAGCAAAAGAATCCCGGGGTTGGGGTCCAGCAATCATCGTCGTTTTCTCCGGCAAAGGAGAAGAGGCGGGTAGAAAGAGGAATGACGAACAGCTTTCCTATTATTGCCATGATCAAGCATGATTGTGCATTCAGGGAACTGAAAAACAAGGATGCTGACTTCTGCATTTTTCAACCATTCCAAATGTAGAGTCAGCCCCGCTTCTTGTAGCGCGCAACCTCATCGTCGTTCGGGAAGAAACCCATGAGTCGGCCGGCGGAGTTCTGGTATGCATACATGAACCCGCCCATCAATCCGATCAGTCCGCCAGTAACCATCGATGGCCCTTTGATCCCTGGCTTTATTCCTACCAACACAGCATCAAAGGAAATAATGTAAGTAGCATTTCCTGCGCACCGCACGGATTCATATAACTTGAAACTGAGTGAGAGAATGCAGTGTTTATTCTACTTGTTTCACAAAACTCAGACATGTTTCTGAGATAAGTGTGATGGAAGCCCATTCTTAAGTTCAAATCAAAATTTGAGACATCCACAAACTCTGAGGATACAATCCCATTTGAAAATGCTCAATTTAATCATTACATAACTTAAACAAAATAAGAGTACGAATGGGAATGGGTATTCAACCAAGTGAAGCAAACAAGAGTTCAGAATGTTCTCGAGATCACAAAAAATGGAGGTCCGAGTATGGTGGCCGCCATTGCCCAAGCTTCCATGTGTTAAGAAGTTCATGAGGAAGGGGCCCTTGAATTCAACCCTCATTCACAACCCCAACCACCTAATCCCCCGAATTAGTTTTCGCCTATCCTCAATAAGAGAATGAGGGATTATACCCTACTTACCCTCTTCATCTCTCATGGCTAAAATAAGTGTTCGTGTGATGTGAGCGCAGCCAGCAATCCAAAGTATTGACGGTTTCGAACTACTCGTAACTTCATCGGAACCCCAATTCATGTGCAGATTAGTCAGGCAAATAGGGAACCATCCCCACACTCTCATTAATCCTGTTTGTATCTATCCCTAGCTAACATCTCATGGCCATAACCCCAAAAATCAACAAATCTTTCCGAAGACTAAAATTACGACAGATATGAAGAAGCACACTGATTCTGCGCCCCCATCAAGTAAACAACGAAATCAATCCAATCGCAATCCCTATCACTATCAACCAACACCTCCCAAGCCTCCTAAACGGACCGAAAACAGCATTCGAAGCCAGCAATCGATCAGAAGACCCAAACGAACGAAAGCGGAGAGGGGAGGTCCGGGGGCGCACCGGAGAGGTAGCCGACGGTGACGGAGACGCCGGTGATGGTGACGAAGCGGAAGTAGTCGAGGGTGCTGAAGTTGCCCACCACAGTCGTGAATGGGGGGTTCCGATCAATGACCGGGTACTCGGGCTTCGCCGACGCGGTGATGTCTGTGTTCATCCCTCTCTCCCCCGCCTTCCTCGATCCACTTCCCTCCCAGTTGGTCAGAACCCGTCTCCTGATTCGCTCCGACACCCTGCGACGGCTGCTTCGATAGGAAGATGTCTGGATTGGACTGGATTGGGTCAGATCGTCTCGTCTACCTTAATGGGCCTGAGACAATGGCCCCGTGTTTCGTCAGGAAGCCATCAAAGCCTTCCCTTCCCAATTCAACGTCAGGAAGCCGATCATCGAGAAGGGCAAAAGGTGGGGGAATAGGAGGAAACGTGGGTTGTGATGCAAATGTGTCGGTGTCCGATTTGTCCGACTTCCCGCGTCACTCGAGGGCTCTTTTGCAACCGAAAAAACAGACCCGGAAGCTTTAGAAAAAGCTCTCTTTCCTCTTCCTCTTCAATCTCGTCACCACAGCATCAAACTGATTTCCCGACGCTGCCTTCATTTTGGGTTTCGCTCACCACCCGTGGTAATGTCTCAAAGATGGCATTTTTCCTTTTGGTTGCGGCCGCCGTTGTCGATTTCCTACTATGGGCCGTGATCGATCGTCGAATGATCGATTTCGTTGTGAACGGTGAGGAAATGTTGTTGTTGTTATGCGGGCCGTAGATGTTCTGGATCCCGTCAGTTTGTACGCCGATGCTCAAAAAGGAAATCATCGAATATTGTTCTTTCTTTCTTACCCCGTTTTTGAAATTTCTAATCAGTACGCAAGCTGTTGGGAATTTTGATGAGTATATGCGCATTGTCTCGACCGCGTGCAACCCCCACTTTGGGAAAGAACCATCTTGGGGCGGTCTCGAGATTGATTTTCTTGTTCTTGATACGAGTTGGGTTAACCATAGTGATGTTCCCCTTGTACGCAGATAGTACGCTTGGATACTCACATTTAGCTTATGCATTGTGACGAGTGACACGGAAATGAGGGGCACAGATCATTTGTCGGATAGGTCTACTTTTCATAGAATGAGAAGCGAGCAAGAAAGGGAGCGGAGGAGGATGCGAGATAGGGAGCGGAGGCAGTCCATGACTTCTGAGCAGAGAGAGAGGCATCTCGCTAGGCGTAGATGGAACTATCAGCTTCGCAGGCAGAGAGTAAAGCACCTGGAGTCAGGCTTTCAGCCCGGATGTACGAATACAATCCTGGCAAACAATATGACTGGCATGAACCATCTCCGGCTAGGCGGCTATAATCCCAAGTCCTTGGTCCATTTTGGTTATGTCATGCCGATAGGCTCCGGCCAAGTCCTTTTCAAAGTTCATGGAGAGCACTCATTGATGCCCAAGGGTGTGTGACTAACAGTGATCAACATGAGACACACTATTCAAACTTCAAATCAACGTGAGATAACTTCGAGAGGTGGTGTTACGCAGGCAAGGAGCCCCTGGCTTACGATTTGACCAAGCTTCAGAGTAGGCTGAGATTGGTTCATGTAAAGCAATTTGCACGCTCATTAAAGAGTCCCCTTGGCGAGCTCGCAGCTAACAATATCCCAATCCTCGCAGACTTGATTATGAAAGGAAACCAAGTATCATGTGGTGAGTATGTTTCGGACTCATTTTGCTCGTGCAAAATCATGTATAGACAAATACTCATTAGAATTGCCTTCCAGGCAAACCGGTCCATGTAGTGCGTCTGAATCGTGTGAAAGAGCTAGCAAGAGGAATGAAGTGCTCCGCTTCAAAAGAGGCTCCTGAACAGATTCCTTCAAGCAAGACAGAAGGTACAATGCTCTTACCTTTTCACCTGGAAACCAAAGACGATGTAATAACCCGGTGTTTCCACTGTATAAACCCTGCTTAGGAAGTCCCCAGAAAAGAAACCTGCCATCAGCAGAGGGTCATCAACCAGCGCCGCCTGATGAGGCCAGAAAAGCGGTTACAGTGGCATAGTTTGAAGAACTAAACGTTATTATTACGACGAGTAGGACTGCGACACTTCTATTCCATACTTGAGACCTTCTATGAGAAGAATTTTGTTTTGTGGTAGAAATCGGACATTAGTTTCTTCTTCCCCAAAACATGCCCTTTGCTACAGGGAAAAATGGGGATATGCGGTCACACAAAGTGATACATCATCCTATGCTTTAATATTCTGCAGAATCTGGACTCTCCCCAGTATTTAGAACCCCACAAAATGGAGACGGAAAAGAGTGTTAGATTAAATAAAATAATTGTCCATGATCTGTTCTAAGGCACATCTTCCCTTTCCTTCAAATGCGATCCGTAGCTACTCGGCCACCAAACGCATTTCGGCGGGACAAGAATAAAGTCTCGTGCATGGAAATTTTCGTGCATTTTGTAAAGTGTGCGTTGTTTCCTACTTTTGTAGGAAATTTTGAGTACTGTTGCGTCCGTTTTGTAAAATAATAATATGCTTCGTTAATTTGTACATGCCTTTTATCCCGTACAAATATGCTTCATAATGTATACGAATGAGTTTCGTAATGTACGAATGAGTTCTGTAAATTAAAAGGGTGGTTTTTTATAAAGTATAAATGAACTTCGTAAATTATGCACACCATTTCGTAAGTTACTATTGTTGCTCAAAATCTACCAAACCCTAAATACTTCAAGGATCTCACCTTCAACCTAAAAGACAATGCCTCAACTGCAGCATCGGATGGCGTAAGCTTACTCAAACCCTCCTCCCAACCTGTGCTTCTTTTCCTTGGAGATATTTTGGATTGTCAAGATTAAAACTCAACACCTCTTGTCTAAGGAGGAACACTCTAACCAATTAAGGTACAAATGCTTACAAGCCTTACTATTTTAAAGATGAGTTTTAAAATTCGTCCATTTTATGTTTTGCTGAAGGGACTGGTTCTGAAAACTCACCCTTTTGTGTTTTGTTGAAGGGATAAGTTCTGAAAACCCGTCCCTTTTGTATTTTGTTGAAGGAACGGGTTTTAAAAACTCGTTCCCTCCGACTCCTATATTAAGATGGCGGGTGTTAAAAAACTGCATTGATGGGATGTGACTCCCACTATAAGGGCTTGTTCTGAAAACCCGCCCCCCATGTTTGCTTTAAGGGTGGCTCTTTAAAATCCGTCCCTTTTATAAAATTAGTGACGGGTTTTGAAAATCACCCAATGATTGTATTTTGGTGATTTTGAAAACTAAAACCTTGGATAAATCCACACAAAACTCATGTATTGTGCACAATTACAAAACAAACATAGAAATCGCCTCCCCCAAACTATCAGTTATACAAACGTGGTCCCCTGTTGTCCATAAATGATATGAGAGGCGGACCATACGAACATTGTTTTGTAAAGTACGAAACGATCCATACAAATTTACGAAGCTTATGGCTCGTCCAAATTTACGAAACTCATTTGTATATTACGAAATGATCCGTATAATATTACGAAGCTCATTCATATTTTACAAAAAGCATGTACAAATTAACGAAGACTGTTATTTTTCTTTTTACGAAATACCCAAAACTTTTATACAAAAGTACGAAGCGCATATTTTACGAAACGCTTGAAAGCTCCATGCACGGACTTTAGCCTTGTCCATTTCAGCGCTGGCATTGTTAAAGAAAAGGGGTGTTCATGCTTTGCCTTAACAGTAAGCAAAGTACCCATCAATGTTGTTGTGATAATATGTGGATGAACTTCCCTGTCCCTGTCTCTGTGTCTGTCTCTCTTCACGTTCGATTCGATCTGTGAGTATGGCAGACAGACAAACCACAGCCACTTCGGCTAAAATTCCATCGACCCTTCTTCTTCCAATATCCAACATCCTCTTCTCCCTCCCGTGATTGGTTGTAACAAATTCAACCTCACAAATATTTCATCAAATTACGATTGTAAATGCTTGTCGGAGAATTCTCTGTTTTACTTCTTCCACTGAAACCCAAAAGGAAGCTTTTATCACAACACCCGCGCATGAAGTATATATATTTTAGGGGAAAAAGAACAACAGACAAGTGTGTCCTAGTTTGTGGGTGTGTAAGAAAAGAGGGGCCTCCTGCGGCCTTCTCTTATCATCATCGTCATCGAGATCAGATCTTTTGGTGAGGGCAGGGGGTGGATTCGTTGTTTTTTTCCTCATGTGGGTCACGTTCAATATGACCCGTTTGTATCCCCGAGAGGGTATCTTTTAGATCGGGCGCGGTCCTCCCTTGGAGCCTCTTCCAATTTGGGAAAGCTGTGTCGGGATGTATTTTAACTTTTACCAGTAGGATATCTGCAGCTGCTGTGACTCTCTTTTGGGTTGTGGGAAATGTTGAATTTTGAGGAATCTGGAAGCTTTTCTTTTTCCACAGATCGGGATGTTGGTCTTCGAATTGATCCGGTGATGCGGGATTGAGTGACGGTTTTGCTGTTGGGGCGGACGAGATTCGCTCTCTGGTGTCCGAATCCTGTCCAGGCATCTTGAGAAAAGGTAAATGAGTTTTAGTTGTGGCAATTGTTGTACTATTTTATTGGGATTGGTCTGATTGGATTGGCGTTCTTGGTGGGTTCTACTTGGCTTAAACCTGTCTTCCTTCCTTTCCCTTTGATGGAGGCATAGGCGGCGTCGGAGGTGATGTGATTCGTGGGGAATTATTGACTTGCAGAATGGAAATCAACCACAGAAAGCTGTTTGTTGGCCGGATCTCATGGGACACCAATGAGGAACTCTTGAAAGATTATTTCCGGAAGTTTGGCGATGTTGTCGAATCTGTAATTATGAGGGATCGTGCCACCAAGCGGGCCCAAGGATTTGGCTTTGTCGTTTTCGCTTATCCAGCTGTTGCCGAGAGAGTTGTTCAGCAGAAACACATGATTGCTGGTAGAATTGTAAGCCAACATTAGCACGTTTCTTTGGCAGTTCTAATTGCTGCGTATGCACTGCTCGCTAACAAAATGACAGCGCCATCATAGATACTTGTCTGTCCAAGACCTTTTGAAATGAAGACATGATACATACATTTGTCCTGTTACGCTTATGCTAATGTCAATGCCTGTCGGTGATTGTCTGGCTTATCCATGGTCAAGGCGAGGCAAAGAAGGCTGTCCCAAGGGATGACCAGAACAACAACCTAAGGAAAGTGATAAGCAACAATGCGTCTCCCAGTCCCTTCGGTACGAAGAAAATATTCGTGTGAGGGTTACCTTCGTCAATCACAGAGAGTGACTTCAAAAGGTACTTTGATCAGCTCGGGCTTATAACGGATCTCGTTGTGATGCATGATCACAATACCCAGAGGCCAAGGGGTTTTGGATTCATCACTTACGATACAGAGGATGCGGTGGACAGAGTTCTTTACAAGACATTCCACTAGCTTAAGGGTAAGATGGTGCGAGCGGTCCCCAAGGAGTCGTCTCCGAGTCCTAATCGGAGCCCATTAAGTAGTCATAGTCCAGGTATGAGTAGAGTTAGTAGCTTCACTATTGGTTATAGTTTAGGTGATTTCACTTCATCCCCGGCTAGCGACTATGCACCGAGATCAGGCAGCAGAGTTAGTCCAGGAGGGGTTCCCAGCTTTGTTTCTCTTTATGGGAGAGGGTTGCATGGAGAGCTGAACTTGAATTCAGGCTTCGGAATAAATGGTAACCTCAACCAGAGGTTTGGCCATGCAATGGAGTTCAGTCCTCTATAACGAGGAATTTCAGGGAGGCCTATTGACAATGGTCCATCGGGGAGTGTCATCGGAGGTATTCCTTTACTGAGTCAGTATAGCAGCAGCCTGTGGGGAGACGTTGGTCTTAACTTCACTTCAAATTCTGGTAACATCACCGGATCGGGAAGAGATAATCCATTGACAGATCCTTACAGAAGTATTAGAAAACTCTGGGGCTCCTCTTCTAGCTCGAGCAATCATGGAGGGTTTGATGGGACCGAGTTTGGCGGTTTCATGTCCAATTTTGGAAGCATAGAAGGATGTTATTCAGGAAGTCATCGGAGAACCAGTGCTGACCTCGGTGTCGTCGGGCCACCTTCATCATACATGGAATCCAAGGGTGGTCATGGAAATTTGGATCTTTATGAAAGCAGTTTAGCTTACGGGGACCCCAGTTGGAGGTCTTCCTCATCCTCATTAGACATGGAAGATTCTTCCTCCTTAAACTTTGGACTCAGGAACACAACCGCCGATGTCATGACAAGAGTGTCGGCCGGTTATGTCGGCTATGGCATGGCTACAGTCAAGTAGAGCTAACTTGCTGCTTCATTGATGTCATAACATTTCTCTTCCCCGCAGTTTGGTGGACTAGCGTTGCCGGATTGATGGTTGGTATTTGTCTCCCGTCGAGTCTCTCCCTTGCAAGAACGCGATGAGAGAATGAACAGGCAAAAGTCCATTTGTCGAGTGCCGTGATTCGTCATTGATCTAGCTTCTAGCAAATAAATTACATGGTCTGCATTTCGGAGAATACCTATATCGAAGTTAACTAGGAACCATCCCCGTCGGAACTTTGAGCTCAAATGACTTCAATTCGACGTGTTCTGTTAGTTAGTCCAGTCAAAGGGAAAACTTAGCGCCAGTGGGATCGACCTCCACTCATGCGAATACAAGTCGAATAACACATCATCAGCTCAAAGCATTGGAATGGCCTTCTAGGATTGCAGATTACAATCGAAGTAAGCAAGAGAATGCAGATGGATTGATTGCTGGTCGAAACTCAATCGGATCTGTCATTCAGTCGAATGTATGAATACAACTCAAGAACAGAGGAAAAGTGTTTACAGAAAACTAGCATGACTTCCCCCCAACAGACTCCACACACCCTTTATACTATTGTAACTAACTAACCGAACTCCCACCCTATACAAGTAACTGTTTTTTTAGTTAATACTCTTCCCGCCTCTTCTCTTCTTCACACCTCCGCTCTTCTGCAACTCCACAAGCTGCCCCATTCTGCAGATAAAGAGCTCTTTTGCAACTCCACGAGCTGCACCATCCTCCAGACAAAGAGCTCATGACAATCCATCCCCCTTAAGAAATAGCTTGTCCTCAAGCTATCACACCGTGAATTCATAATTCTGTCTATCCTTCTCATCACAATTCTCCCTACACGCAATCCCATCTGACAATCCATCCCCCTAAAAAGATTAGCTTGTCCACAAGCGCAGTAAAACACCAGAAACTATTCGAAATCTGGAAAACGCCACAGAAAGTCGTCATAAGGTTCCCACGTTGCATCATTGACGTCTCCATTTGACTAATGGACCAAAACATACACAACAGCCGCTTTGTCTTGCTTAACCAGCTTCCTATCCAAAATGGATAAAGGTTGAGCTGACAAATTTTGCTGTTCATCAACCTCTGGCACAGAACAGGTTAATGGAGGTGGACCTTCATGCTTCTTCAATAATGACACATGAAAAACAGGATGCACCTTTGCTGCCGGTGGCAACTGTAATTTGTATGCAACTTTCCCCATCCTCGCAATAATCGAAAAAGGACCAAAATACCGTGGTGATAGTTTGGCAGACAACTTGTGAACCATAGACTTCTGTCGATAAGGCTGGAGCTGCACATAAACCAGGTCCCCAACCGCAAACTCCATATCAATTCGACTCTTGCCTGCCTGATGCTTAGTCCGATCCTGAGCATGTTTGAGATGATATTTCAGCATCTGTAAACAATCTTCTCTAGCTTGCAGACTTCTATCAACTGCTGCAACTGCACTATCTCCTCCGATATACGGCATATGAAGAATTGGTGACTGCCCGTAAACAATGTCATATGGGGTAGCTCTTGCAGAAGAATGATACGAAGTATTGTACCACCACTCTGCTAAAGAGAGCCAATGCACCCAATCTTTTGGGCGTTCTCCAGTCATACACCGTAGATAATTTTCTAAACACTTGTTGACCACATCCGATTGGCCATCGGTTTGAGGATGGTAATTAGTGGACATAAGAAGATCAACTTGCTGCAGCCGAAACAATTCCCTCCAAAACAAGCTAGTAAACACCTTATCCCGATCAGAAACAATTGTCCTAGGCATACCATGTAACCGGAATATATGGTCCAAGAAAAGTTGAGCGACAGAAATGGCCGTAAAAGGATGGCTAAGAGGAATAAAGTGTGCATACTTACTTAAACGATCCACCACAACCATAATAATGTCTTTACCCTTGGACTTCGGCAAGCCTTCGATAAAGTCCATGGATATATCTGTCCAAACGGCCTCGGGAATGGGCAATGGCTGCAGCAAACCAGCAGGGTGCTGTAAAACTGGTTTGCATTGTTGACAAACAACACAGGTTTTGATATAATTGCGCACATCCCGTTTGAGTTTCCTCCAATAGAATAGAGCACTGATCCTCATAAGAGTAACCTGAATTCCAGAATGGCCCCCTGTAGGAGAATCATGGAATAAAGAAATGATTTTCTTCCTGACAGTCATATTGGAACCCACAACCAATTTCCATTTCCTTCGCAACTCTCCCTGTACCAAAGAATAATGGCATTTGGTATGTACATTCTGCAGCTGACCAATCAAACATTGCAATTGATCATCCTCCTGCTAAGTGCTACGTATCTGGTCTACAAGATCTGTACTAACTTGGGATATCAACAAAGACATTAATTCAGAACATTGCATCCTAGAAAGAGCATCCGCGACCACATTATCCTTGCCTTTCTTGTATATCACCTCATAGTCCAAACCCAACAGCTTTGAGAAGCATTTACTCTGAAAAGCTGTGGTTATTTTTTGCTCCAACAGATATTTGAGGCTGAAATGGTCCGTCTTTATGATGAAATGACGACCAGTTATATAGGGCCTCCACTTATCAACTACAAAAACGACAGCCAGCAATTCCTTCTCATAAGTAGAGCAAGCATGAGTCCTCGGAGAGAAGGCCTTACTAATATAAGCGAGAGGATGCCCATTCTGAATCAAAACTGCCCCCATCCCTTTATCGTATGCATCAGTCTCTATAACAAAAGTGGCAGCAAAATTAGGCAGAGCAAGTACAGGAGCTGAAGACATTGCAGACTTTAGGTGCTGAAAAGCATTTGTAGCAGCCGTATCCCAATAGAAAGCATTCTTCTTCAACAAATTGGTGAGTGGCCTGCTAATTACCCCATAGTTCTATATAAACCTTCTGTAATATCCTGTCAAGCCAAGAAAACCTCGCAGCTCTTTAATATTTGTAGGCTGAGGCCATTGCTGCATCGCTGCAATCTTAGCGGGATCTGTTTGAAAACCTTGCCCCGAAATAATATGGCCTAAATACTCTATTTCCTCCACACCAAAGACACATTTAGATAATTTGGCAAATAGAGTATTGCTGCGCAATAATTCCAAGACAGCCCGCACATGACAGACATGATCATCGAGGGACTTGCTATAAACCAAAATATCATCAAAAAACACTAAAACATACTTGCGGAGCTGCTGCTTGACCACAGTGTTCATGAGATGTTGAAAGGTTGAGGGAGTGTTTGTGAGCCCAAATGGCATCACAAGAAATTCATAATGCCCTTCATGTGTTCGAAATGCGGTTTTAGGAACATCCTCAGGTCGCATCCTTATCTACCAATAACCCGAACGAAGATCAATCTTGGAAAATATCACAGCACCATGCAATTCATCTAGGAGTTCTTCTATCATCGGAATAGGAAATTTGTCCTTCACCGTATGATTGTTTAACTCCCTATAATCAATACAAAGACGCCATGTACCATCCTTCTTTTTTACTAAGACAATCGGCGAAGAAAAAGGACTCTGACTCGGATAACAGGCTTGCTGCGCTTGGAAAGTGAAGATAAAGTGTTCTCTTGTAGTCTGGCCAATGTATACGCATCCTGCAAAGTTTGTGGACGAAACATTCATACCGTGTTCTGTATTTCTAACTGTAACCCACTCAGGTAACAACTGATCGCCTGCCGCTCAGATAAATATGTGCGAATCAGTAAAGCATCGAAGTGGTCCTGATATTCTTCCACACCCCCATTTACATTCTGCCATAGATTCATCAATTCAGATAGAGGATCATCATATGGCTGCACACTGAACCTACTCAGAATTGCTACTCTATATTCTGCCCAATTTGGCCAAGTACCCTGCTGTCTTGTTTTAAGCAAGGCTTGATGCCACAGCAATGCTTTGCCCTCCAAATGGATTGAAACAAGTTTGACTTTAACAGTATCAGATGTACCATCAACCTCAAAAAACTGATCACATCTGTATAGCCAACCTTGGACATCTTCACCATTGAATTTCGGAAAATCAATTTTGGCAAAGCGAGCAAAATTGGAAGTGAAACCTGCAGAATTGTTGAAATGCAGGGGAGATCCTGTTGAATTGTTGCGGTGCGGCCCGTTATCTCGGCTCTCTTCCAAATCACGAATCTTATCACCCATCTCCTGAAATTGATTGGTAATCCGGAGCATCATCTCCCTCTGAGCACGCATTTCATCGCTGATCTCACCTTGCTGCTGCTGATTTTGATGCAGGAACTCCACCCACGAATCCTTCATCGCTTTCTGAAATTCTTCCATTACTGATTGTGTTTTTATAGAGACAACCATGGATTGCCAGAGACAACTGATACCACTTGGAATGGCCTTCTAGGATTGCAGATTACAATCGAAGTAAGCAAGAGAATGCAAATGGATTGATTGCTGGTCGAAACTCAATCATTTCTGTCATTCAATCGAATGTATGGATACAACTCAAGAACAGAGGAAAAGTGTTTACAGAAAACTAGCATGACTTCCCCTCAGAGACTCCACACACCCTTTATACTATTTAACTAACTAACCGAACTCCCACCCTATACAAGTAACTGTTTTTTTAGTTAATACTCTTCCCGCCTCTTCTCTTCTTCACACCTCCGCTCTTCTGCAACTCCACAAGCTGCACCATTCTGCAGATAAAGAGCTTTTCTGCAACTCCACGAGCTGCACCATCCTCCAGACAAAGAGCTCATGACAAGCATAACTCAATACTTAAATCCCAATATGGGGAAGGGATTCCGGGAACGGGTTGTCGTTAACCACTCTCCTGTTACTCTTTTTCATTCCCCATTTCTTCTTTAAAGAAAGAAAGAAAAACAAATTGTCTGCTTCACTTTTGGTTTTGTTAGACATTCACGAAAGAAAGAAAGAAATAACAAGCAGACGCTTGTCGGATTCGGACCAATCAAGGTTGAACTGGAACTGGAAGTGAAACCCCACCGGCCGACAACTAACTGCCGGCTAATAGATGACGTCATCATTTCCATGTCCTTTTTTTTTTTTCAAATTATGATTTCGTGGGGATATTTGTTTAAAAAAAGGGAAAACAGAGAAACAGGGGGAGGGGGGGGGGATAGAATTGTAATTTCCGGATCATGAGATTTTGTAGGCCCTGTATTCGGGGCCGTAAACAACAGACCACAACAAACATTACAGACTGACGACCAATTCCCTTTTCTTTTGTTTCTTTCTTTAAGTTTATATAAGATAAAAAAAGAGAAACAGAAAGGAAGATCGATGTTCCTCCCTGCAAGATTCATCCCCGACTGATCTGGGGAGGGGAAAAGGGAGAGGTAGAGGATTCGGATTGGACCCAATTTCTTTCGTTTCACTGGACAAAGCAGCAATAATTTATCAGGTGAACACCCCCCCCATCTTCCATATTTTTGTTCTTTGGGTTTTTCGTTTTCCGGAAAATTTTTTCCCTTGATTGTGCATGCGTTTGAATTGGAAAGGCAGGAAATATAAATAAATAAACAGCAACAAAAGCACCATCTTCTGATGATGAAGATCAGGAATTTTATATTCACATCTGATGAAATGGTTCATTCTTCAAATCTGGTAATAAAAAGCCTACCGTCTGTCTGCAACCATGATGTAGAAAGAATTGGTCTCGCCCATGAAGAAAGGACAAGTACTTGCTGTATCCGACGAGTGAGCGTAATCAAACAAAGAAGCTACTGTGAAAATTCATTTAATGGTGTCTGCATTGATTCTCACGCCTAATCCAACCAAACCCTTCGCCCTTCTCGGTAAAATCATCATCACTGAAGATATATGAATACTACAGCTAGGGCCCGCTGGCGGATGATATAGTGGCCAACATCTTTGTTTTTTGTTTAAAAAATATTTTAGGGGATTTTCTTACTCCCCAGAAAATCCGCCCCAATAATTAATTAATGCTCTTAGACCCTTCTGCTTGTTTGTCCCTGATTCGGAGATTCTTCACGGCAAATTGAATCAGCCCCTGATCTTTATTCGGATAAATCTAATCATAAGTAACGAGACATAGTTTTTTATCAGACAGACAGTGTTTTCGTTGGTGTGTTTGCCTGAATCCCCCAAAAGACCCTGTCCTAAAGGTGAAGTTCTTCTGCTCGTCTCTTTGTACTTTCTGGGTTTATGTGGTAATTATTCCCTACGATTATTTTTATGGATCCCATGTAGATTTTCCCAGTTTTTTATTTCTGCATGGAGGTGTGATTACAGTAGAAAAATGGAGAGTAGCCAAATCTATGTTTCCTCGCGAGAAATGGCACATTTGTCTTGTCCTGGTGTGTCTCGTGGGTCCTGCAGAAGGCCGTCGTCGGGTGGGTGTTAGTTTTTGTGTTTCTGGATATTTTGTCTTCGAGGGAGGAGTAGAGACTGGTCTTGGATTCCGGGGGAGATCGTGTTTGATCTGTTAAAAAATGAAGTATGGTTTCCTTGGGTGTTCTGATAGGATTCTTGGTCTCTCGAAGAAAGTGGGGGGTACCTGTGGCGATTCTGATCTAGATGGAAGGGGGGCATAGCAAAGCCGGCAAAACAGAGCTCACCGAGTGCTGGAGCACGACATGGAAGACTCCCTATATCATGAGATTGGCTCTCTCAGCCGGGATCGGTGGACTGTTGTTCGGCTACGACACGGGTACTACTTAAAAGAGCATCTAGGCACGTGGAGTTCATGCCGCGCCTTGTTTTTTGTCGATAATCTCTGAATTAGGTGACTGCTGATGTTGATTTTCGGAACTTATCATGGAAGGTGTTATATCTGGGGCTTTGCTTTACATTAAGGAGGATTTCCAAGAAGTCGACAAGAAAACATGGCTCCAGGAAACCATTGTGAGCATGGCCGTTGCTGGTGCTATCGTCGGGGCTGCTGTCGGCGGATGGATGAATGACAGATTTGGTAGGAAGAAGTCGATCTTGCTGGCTGATGTCGTGTTCTTCATTGGTGCTATAGTCATGGCCGTTGCTCCGGCTCCTTGGGTGATCATCATCGGCAGGATCCTGGTCGGGTTGGGGGTAGGAATGGCTTCAATGACGTCGCCTCTGTACATCTCGGAAGCGTCTCCTGCTAGGATCAGAGGTGCTCTTGTTAGCACGAATGGATTGCTCATTACGGGAGGCCAGTTCTTGTCTTACCTCATCAACCTCGCCTTCACGCATGTAAAGTCCACTCCAACTGACATCTTTTACCCCTCAGAATTCCTTTATTGTTCATTTGTTTGACTTTTGACGAGTCGGTTTCTGTCTATATCCTTCAGCTATCGGGTACCTGGCGTTGGATGCTCGGCATTGCGGGATTACCTGCACTTGTTCAGTTCATCCTCATGTTATCTCTCCCAGAATCTCCGAGATGGCTTTATCGACAAGGAAAAATTGAAGAGGCAAGGTCCATCTTGGAGAAAATCTATCCACCGAATGAGGTTGAGGACGAGATAAAGGCCTTGCACGAGTCGATCGAGGCTGAGAAGGCAGATGAGAGCATAGTTGGGGAAAGTATGGTTGCCAAGGTGACAGGTGCTTTCAGCAATCCCGTGGTCCGAAGGGGACTGTATGCGGGGATCACTGTGCAAGTGGCGCAACAGTTTGTGGGCATCAACACCGTCATGTACTATAGCCCGACCATTGTTCAGTTCGCAGGTTTCGCCTCGAACAAGACTGCCCTGGCCCTGTCGTTGATAACGTCTGGTCTCAATGCTATTGGGTCTATCGTTAGCATGTGCTTTGTCGATAGATATGGCAGGAGAAGGTTGATGATCATCTCCATGTTCGGGATCATAACCTGTCTAGTGATTCTGTCGGGAGTGTTCTGGCAAGCATCCGTTCATTCCCCTGCTATCAGCCAACTTGAGTCTGCACACTTTGGTCAAAACACGACTTGCCCGGTATATACATCTGTTCCAGCAACATCCTCGTGGAATTGCATGTCTTGCTTGAAAGCGCAGTGCGCGTTCTGCGCCAACGGAGCCAATGAAGTAAGTCTTTCCTTTTATTCACTAACCTGCTTTTGCGAGGTTACTCTCTAGCAATGCTTAAAAAACTTTTATTTCCTCAAGCAGTATCACCCCGGCGCGTGCCTCACATCCTCCCGGGACATCAGGGGCATGTGCCGATCAGAGGGCAGGACATGGTTCGAGAACGGCTGCCCCAGCAAGTTCGGTTTCCTTGCTGTCATCCTCCTGGGTCTATACATCATCACCTACTCCCCTGGGATGGGAACGGTTCCGTGGATCGTCAACTCAGAGATCTACCCTCTGAGATACAGAGGGACAGGAGGAGGAATAGCAGCCGTCTCCAACTGGTGTTCCAACCTAATAGTGAGCGAGACATTCCTGACCCTTACGGAGGCGCTGGGATCAGCCTGGACTTTCCTTCTCTTCGCTGGGTTCTCGCTGATCGGACTGATTTTCATCTACCTACTTGTGCCGGAGACAAAGGGGCTTCAGTTCGAGGAGGTAGAGAAGATGCTTCAGGAAGGTTACAAGCCGAAGCTACTGAAGGGAAAGACCGACGACGCCACCACCAAGGTAGTTGAGTCCTCCTCTTAATTTAGCACTAAGGATTATACTTCTTCCAAAGAAAAATCTATTAACATTGTGCATCAACTGAGATTAATCATGATAAGATTGCTCAAGTTCGCAAGTCTTAAAGAACTCGGGATCGATTGATCAATCCCTTCTAAGCACACACAATGGGGGTCAAACCCGGGTCTGTCATGGAAGGTGATCACACACAGCAACCGCCTCCACCAAGCTAGCTCGAAAGTGAAGGGGCCGAAACTAAGGACTGGACGATTAAGCTCCTTGCCTCGTCTCCCCCACCCAAATGTAAGCAACTACGTATCCATGTGAAGTCACTGAAACATAAGTGAGCTGGCCTCGTCGAGCCGTTCTTTGTTTGGCTGGGTGAATACAAGAACAGGGAACAGTATCGGCGAGATTAACCTGATGCTGTAAAAATCAAGACCTAATAACTCGAAACTCTACAACTGGGTTAGCCAACACAGAATGATGATCGCCAATTCCTTCGCTTTCCCAAGGCCGCAGCCACTTTCACTCCCATTACCTTCCATCTCCATGACCTAGACCAAGGCAGGGATGCCCCCTCCTTCCATGATTGAGTCCTTCCCCAGCTCGCAACACGCGATACTGCATAGCACTACCTTTGCCTTCTTCCTTAGGTTCAATTCGGACTCTCCGTTGTCATTTTCTATCATCTTGATCTATGGCCCCACCGCACCGGCCCTCACTGTTTTCTCCTTATTCTCCCTCTCCCTACATAACTTGTAAAGTGCGTCCTTCTTCCCCCTGTTCATCCCGTCCATCAACAGGGGCACCAAAAGGGGTATCGCCCCACACAGGGCGGCAATCACCCGCCTGTTCTCCTCGACCATCGCGAGGCTTGTGAGCGTTCCCGCCGTGTTCTGCCTTGACATGTCAGTCTGTTTGTGGGCGAAATAGATATTGCGGGCATTAGAACATTGGTCACGCCAATACTTTAAACATACGTAAATGTAAATAACAAAAATAAAAGTGCATAGACACGAATACTTACTTTTATTTATAGAAAACAGAGTACAGAGAGATAACAAACAACCCTTCGGAATTTTTGAATGACTGTCGTGTTTTATTACAAATGACTGGCCGTATATTTATACTAACACTTAATCCTATCCAAATAATAACTGCTAATAAAACCGTTAACATAACTGCTAGACACATTTTGCACATGTTTTATTAAAGCTAACTGCACACGGTCTACTTCGACCAAGTCCTGATGAATTTCCCACCGAAAATTGGCTAAGTTTTTAAACTTCAATTGTGACTCTTCCTTCGATTATCACTTTCTTCGACGGGGTCTCGACATGTCCTGTCTCGACGTGCCCTGCTTCGACGCTCTTGAGCTTCGACTGGTGCTCCTTCGACAGCATCTGCCGTCACAATGTTAAGCCTTATCATCATTAAAGCCCAAAATGACTTTACTGTGTAAACACAGTCCCAGTCTCGAGGGCGTAAACTATTGGTAATATTGCGCCTTCTCAGGTGATCACCGGCTTGTTATCCTCATGAAGGGATAGATTCAGCAACGCGGTTACTGCATGCTCCTCAGACAGAGGATCGGCCGAGCTAATAATAGGAATGAGGGTGGGTGACTTGACGATCAGAAGCCTGTTGTAGGGACGATTCTTGGCGAGCACCCAGAGCGTGGCTGCCACGGATTGCTGGATGGGGGTGGACGGAGAACAGAGGGCGTTGATGCAGAGCTTGACGATAGGTTGCAAGTCCTCGAGGAGATGTTATTAATAAATAAGGCGTCTGGCCGCTACTGGACGGGTGTCCCTTCCAGCTCAATTGGTATGAGAACCCAAAAATAACTGACAGATCCAGGAATCACTAATCATGTAATGAAAATACTTGAAATGAAATAAAATTCATGAAATGGCTAATAATCCATCCCATTTTATTCCTTTTTTCGCATTTCGGAGACCAAAAAGCCGTATTACATGAAAGTTCTCGCGAACTCATATTTCGTGTAAATGTAGTAGAGCTCGTATTTAAAAAAGGTTTCATCAACCACTTAGCATTTCGATGTACGTTCCCCCCCTTAAATCAATTAATGTTATGGACAAGAAAACATTCTTAAATACTACAAATTCTGAAATAAAAAATACACTACGTTCAATATCGACTATTTTTCGCATGGAATTGTGTTGCCAAAACAAATTCAAAAGTAAAGAAACAACACCGAAATGCTAAGAAATAGCTTATATATTTTCAAAATTCAGGTAGAAAAAAATTGGGATGACGAGGTCTCCGAGTGTTAGTTTTAGGGCGCAGCGGAATAAAAATTATAAACTTTTATGCCAAAAAATAACAAGATCTGTCATGCTACGTATAATATATTTAAATAACAAAGTAATCTTACCAAGATATAATAGACTCTCTTGAATGTAAAATATTCATCCCAATGCCATGGATTTTAGAGTCACTAATATCTCTATCAAGTGGCCTAGATGTCAACTCTCTAATAGCGATGAATCATATATTGACTCAACACTATTCTCTCTACACTTTGTCACACACCCAACAATCGTATTACTCATAATCCGGTTAAAGACTGCTTTTAACTACGTCAAAGTGCACAAACTACACGCATAGAATAAATAAATGTTTCAAGTCAAAAGATCAGTTACACTCGTCCATAAAGAGGATTGACCAATGATGTTCAATATGTGGTATCCTCTTAAACGGGTCGTGTCCAGTATCTCTAATCTCAAGGTACCCCTAAGTATAACTTGGATAGAATATCCATCGGCCTATATTGACTTCAGTTATACTTAGCGATGATCTAGATGTCCATGTCCCCTCTAAACATCTATCTGATCACGGACTATTTCAGATTAATATACTCATTAATCTGTGGGACTTTATCATTAATAATTTTACGTGCAGAAAAGTAAAATAATCAGTGACAAATACTCGCCTTTATTAATTATTTTTATCCACAAATACAATGAAGTGTCTTGGCACATAAGTGCACACACTAACAACGAGTTGGTACGCTGGTCCATGCACGTTGGACTTGCTTTTTTACTAAGATAATGGTGTTGTGTTATGTTATGAGTCGTAGTCTCGAGGAGAGGAGAACCAACCATCATTGACGGCCCCCGACATCTTCGACTCCATGAATGTCTCAAACCTTGTAGTGTCATCATTCGTAACACTTGGTCTTCGAGACGAGGTCAGAAGAGAAAGAAACGAGTTTGAGTTGGAAAAAACAAAATCTCCTACAGTCACTCCAATGTCAGGACTGTTCACCAATAGTTGCCTCGGCTTGTCCTGTTCGTTAATAACGCTTTTGATCAGGGCCATACTTTATTGTTGGACTTCCTCTTGCGGTAATCGTGTCGCGTGGTGGTCAGTCCCCGCGTTATTGAATTTAAACCATGTTACCACGAGAATAGCGTGTTTGCCCGGCTTGTCACACGCGAACGCAATCCATGTAAAAGTCCTAGGTGATCGTGGTTCTGCTCTCCGACGCGCACATGCACATGCACACGCACACGCACATGCACACACATGCGCACATGCACACGCACGTAAGGCAGACTGTACTTAAGCCGTTATTGATTAGCAACAGAAATTCTGGGCCACATATCTCAGCCCAATCTGTGGATCGACGGTCCAGAACATAGGCCCAAGGAAGGAAAAGCCAGGAAGGAGGTGACCACGGATACACACCAGGCGAAGGCTTGCTGGGCGAATGGATCACCAGGCGACGGGATTACCAGGCGACGGGCGACAACAGGTCGGCGAAGCGACAAGCGACAGTCAGACTGGACGAGCGAGGAAACTCTACGGCGATGGCCAATGGGCGACACGGTCGATCAATCAACTGTTAAGAAAGGCTACAGAAGATCTCGGAATCTGGAAGGAGATTGTTGCCAAGTTTGCTCATATGGAAAGGAGATATTCCATGGAAGACTGGCGGTAAATGAAACGTAATATATGTGCAATACATAGTTACCGTATATACGTAGGTCTAGCTTAGTATAAATAGTTGTTCTTAGGCGTTGTACACAACAACACATCTCTACAGACGGGCATATATTGTCTTATTTTATCTTTTCAAGCATTCCAACGTTCAAGCTCTCTTTGTGCTCCTGCGTTCTTGCTCACTCTCGAAGGCATCGTCGATGGCATCCGTAAGTGCTTCCGCTTAAGGCTGCCCATCCGCTGTCTTCCCTCTCTTGTTCATTTCATAAGGCGACCACACATTTCAACGAATCCTCTAGGCACCAGTTGCCCGTTAGTGCCAGAGATTTCCGATGTGTTTGGATCCGGCTTGTCCGCGGTCACTTCCGGAGCGAACAGTTATCTCAAAACTATCCTCCGTTACCTCCCCTTGTAATAGAATCCGACGTGGCAGCCCACCTGGCTTTAACGGCGTTAAAAAACACGGCCTAATTATCAATTCTATCATGTACTGTTTTCGTTTTTTTCCGATCCATTATGTTGCTTGAAACGTTTCCTACCCATACCCGTACTTAAGCCGCTATTACAAAACTATCCTCTGTTAAATTCCCTTATAACAGAATCCGACGTGACAGCCCATTTATAGTGAACGATTATATCTTCAACCATAATTTCTTGCAGATGAAGCTGTTTTAGCATTACACTCAATTCCGCAATGAAAGAAAACACGATTATCAGTCAAGACAGTGCTGGAAGAGCTTCTGGATGAACAAGTTTTGCTAAAACCCATTGCCCGACTACGTTGCACGTCCATCTAAAGAAGTAAGAACACAAACACGTTATACCTCCTCAGAGATACCACCAACTCGGTTAAGGGCACACTTACTTGAAAGCTAGATGATTTTGCAACAATGGAGGCGATTATGGTTGGTGGACGGTGAGTAATTACGCGATTACGCTTATGGGGGAGCCTGGGGTGCCGATTTGGGAGGGATTGGTGGACAGGGGAAGGGGGAAATGGGTGATTTTTGTAAGAGGAATTAGAGTTTTTCGATTGGAGTAATTTTTTCCAAGAGGAATTAGGGTTCTTCGATTTCTTGTCGATTTCGGGGATTGGGGATATAACGGGGTTTTAACGCCATTAAAGTCAGGTGGGCTGTCACGTCGGATTCCATTACAACGAGAGGTAACAGAGGATAGTTTTGTGATAACGGCTTAAGTACGAGTATGGGTAGGATGCATTTCAAACGGCAGGATGAATCGGAAAAATGAAAATATTACAGGATAAAATTACTAATTAGGCCGTATTTTTTAACGTCGTTAAAGCCAGGTGAGCTGTCACGTCGGATTCCGCTACAATGAGAGGTAACGGGGGATGGTTTTGTGATAACGGCTTAAGTACGAGTATAGTTAGAAAACGTTTCAAACGACATGATGGATTTAAAAAAATGAATTATAGGATAAAATTGTTAATTAGGTATTTTTTTTTTAATAAAATGTGTGGTTTGGTTTAGATGGGAGGAGTTCAAAACAAACGTGTTTGAAATTGAAATCGTCCAAAACGATCTCTCCTCATCCTAAAACCTGAGAGTTTTTTTTTATTTTCGTTATGAATCGACCAGGTTGATGGTAGTCTTCCTCGGAAGGCCACATAGGAAATAACTGAAGGTATCACAAAACACTGCTAGAAGCAAAAGGTCGTGTAATACTCGAAAAGAGTCCTCCTTGTTTCCTGCCAGAATGAGGATCGACTCAACTGGGTTTGTTATGCCCTTTTTGTGCGTACTCGTATCCGTGATCTCACTGTGTCACGCTCAGTCTTGCTCCAACTACGCGTTCCCTGACAAGCAGGCGCTTGCCTCCTGCACCGACCTGCTGTACCTCAGCTCTTACCTCCACTGGACCTATAACGCATCCTCTGGCCTGGCAAAGATCGCGTTCCGGCACTCGTCGACTGGTTCGTCAAGATGGGTCAACTGGGGTATCAACCCGACAGGTACCGGGATGCCTGGGGTGCAGGCCTTGGTTGCGTACTGGCGGTCTGATGGATCCATGAAGGCGCACACGACCCCCGTCGGTTGATACGAGGAGGAGGGACAGAGGTGAGGCGGAGAAGCGAAGGAATAAGAAGAAGCAGGAAGTATGGGGACGTTGGCAGTTGGAGCTCAGGGACATCAAGTAACAGAGGAAGGAAGGACAGAAGAAAAAGGGTGGGGGCGCGAGATTCGTCCGTTAGTAGCCGTGGAGGAAGGGTCGTTTTAGTTTAAAGGGTGGGTTGGATAATTAGTGGGCTTGTATAGCGGGTCTGGCCCGGCCTGGAAAAATAGTTGTATATAGCTGACAATGCGGCCGTCGGAGGAAGTTAGTTAGATCTCCGGGAAAGCAGAGAATGGCGTCATGGGTGGCGTTGTGGGTGGTGATGCGGTGATTGGGAGTCGGATTTTGTGTGCTTGGGCTGTCGAGGGTTTGGTTGCGGGTTGCGATTGTGGTTGGTGTGCTGAGTTTGACTGTTGTTGAATGATACAGTGACGACCACTTTGCTGCAGCATTTTCTGGGAATTTTTGCAGTTGCGTTGTTGGGTTTCTCATTTACCACCCATCAAGGGTATCAGAGCAACGATCCGGTGGTAAGTTATGGAGACTAGGTACGGCGAGTTAAAACGAGACCAAGAAGCTATGAACTCGGTATTGAACGAAATTATGCAGAGAATGGAGCTTATGACGACGCAGATGAAGGATATGCAAACTCATACCATGTTGCAGTTGACAGAGATGCAAACGCAGTTGTCGGAAATGGATAAGAAGAAGGACGTTGGGTCGCCTATCGTGGATAGGAGTGTAGCGGAGAGGACCGTGGCGCGGGAAGTGGAGATGACCAGTGGAGGACCTATCACCTTCGTTATGCCGAAGATTGAGTTTCCCGATTTTGATGGACACAACTTAGAAGACTGGTTGTATAAATGTCAGCGCTACTTCGAATTAGAGAATGTACCGGAGGATAAGAAAGTCAAGTTAGCTTCTCTTTACATGTACGGTGGGGCCTTGCAGTGGCATTATACGTTTATTAAGTATAGAAGCCCAGGAACACCTCTGTGCTGCGAGGAGTATGCAGCAGCTCTCAACTGGAGATTCGGAGCGGAAGTGTTCGAAGACCCGATGGGTAAGATGAAGAATCTGAAACAGGAAGGGAAATTGGATAACCTTTATTCTTACATGGCTGAATTCGATGCTTGTTTGCGGAGAATGCTGGAAAAGATAGACTTACCAATGCAGTTCCAGGTGAGCTTATTCGTCAATGGGTTGAAGGAGGAATACAGGAGTACGCTGTGGTTACTTCGACCAGCGGATCTGTTGAGTGCACAAGCGAATGCCAGGATTCTTAGTCAGGATGTACCACCCATCGAAGTGGGGCAGGGAGCGAGGCCCCCACGAATCACCAGCAGGGTAGCTGGGAGAGACACGGGAATTAGAGGAGAACTTGCAGCTGTCTCGCCGACCAGCATGGGAAACTTGAGGAATGCAGGGCCACCTGGTTACTGGAAGTCCAGGCAATTCCTACCGAAGTGGGGGCAATAGGGGATTGACAACAGTAGAAGATAGTAGAGCTACTTCCCAAGGCCGGAGACGATTAACACAAGAAGAAATAGAAGAGAGGAGACTAAAGGGACTGTGCTTCGGCTGCAATGAACCATTCTCCCGTTCACATAGATGTGCTAAACGGCAATTTTTCTCGTTGATAGTAGAAGAAGGACAAGAAGAGGGGGAGGAAATCATTAAGGGAGATGACAATTGGGACAGACTCACGGGAGGGCGAGAGGATATCACTGTAACCATGCATGCTATGAAGGGGATAGAAGGAAGAACTGGAGTTCAAACGATGAAGGTGACCGGGCTGTTCAGAAGAAAGAGTTTAAACATACTGATTGACTCTGGGAGCACTCATAATTTTTTGGATTTGGGGGTGGTTAGGGGAATGAATTTGGCTGCAGTTCCTATAGCTCCAGTGAGGGTAATGGTGGCTGATGGTAGAAATATCTATTGTACTAGCATGTTGAAGAGATTTGAGTGGGAAGTGCAGGGACACAGTTTCGAGGCTGATTTTTATTGATTGCATTAGGAGGATATGAAATGGTGTTAGGAGTCAAGTGGTTAGCCGAGTTGGGTGATATAACCTGGAATTTTCAGGAGGCTATTATGCGGTTTAGTTGGAGACCGAAGGAAGTGAAGTTGGCGGGCAATGAACAGACAGTAGATAGCAAGGTGTTGCAGCTAACTACCAAGGAGGGTAGAACTTGGAGGTATGTAACTCCAACATTCATCTGCTGCTGGATAGAAGCACCAGACAAAGAATTAGCTGAAGTGCCACTACACTGTTGTACTCTTGAGACTAAAGAAGAGCAAAGGGACTGGGAAGAGGTGATAGCTTCTTTCGAAGATATCTTTCGGGAACCAAAAGTTCTGCCCCCTTTCAGAGGTCATGAACATGTGATTCAGTTAAAAGAAGGAGTGCAGGGGGTCAATGTTCGGCCGTATCGTCACTCAGCAACACAGAAGGATGTACTTGAGCGTATGATACAAGAATTACTCGATAATGGGGTGATACAGCCAAGTAGGAGCTCGTTTTCCTCACCGGTGGTCCTCGTAAAGAAGAAGGATGGATCGTGGAGGTTATGCGTCGACTATAGAGAATTGAACGCCTTGACAGTAAAGGATAAATATCCAATTCCCATCATAGAGGGGTTGCTGGATGAGTTGTTTGGAGCCACAATCTTCTCGAAGATTGATTTAAGGGCAGGGTATCATCAGATTAGGATGGCTCCGCAGGACGTATACAAGACAGCCTTTCGGACACACGACGGCCACTACGAATTCTTGGTTATGCCATACGGCCTCACCAACGCTCCTTCAACGTTTCAAGGACTTATGAATACTATATTTCGACCCTATCTCAGAAAGTTCATTCTGGTTTTTTTTTACGACATCTTGGTTTAATGCAAAACCGAGGAGAACATGCTAAGCAACTGCAGTTGGCTTTATCAATCCTGAGGCAGCATACATTGTTTGCCAAAAGATCCAAATGTGCGTTCGGGAGTGCGAAGATCGAATACCTTGGACATTTCATAGGGGCTGAAGGCGTTTCAACGGACCCAGCCAAGGTGAGGGCGGTTCAGGAGTGGCCTATTCCTACGACCGTGAAGCAGCTGAGAGGGTTTTTGGGTTTAAGCGGATATTATCGAAGATTCATGAGGGGATATGGCGTTATTAGCCGACCGTTGACTGATTTACTGAAAAAAGATGCATTCCGGTGGTCAGCTGAAGCTCAGGAGGCGTTCAACCAGTTGAAGACCTTGTTAAGTTCAGCCCCGGTCCTGGCTCTTCCCGATGTTACTGAGACTTTCGTAGTGGAAACAGATGCGTGTGAAGTAGGCATTGGAGCAGTTTTAATGCAGAAGTGCCATCCCATTGCTTATATCAGTAAGCATCTTAGTTCACGGCACTTGGGTTTATCTGCTATGAGAAAGAGCTTTATTCTATCGTTTACGTGGTGGGAAAGTGGCACCACTATTTGACGGGCTGACACTTCATCATTCAGACAGATCATCGAAGCTTAAAATACCTACTAGAACAGAGGCTCCACACGGAGAGTCAGTTCAAGTGGCTAGCGAAGTTAATGGGCTACGATTATGAGATTACGTATAAGAAAGGAAGAGAAAACGTGGCTGCCGATGCTTTGTCTAGGATTCAAGGGCCGGAGCTGTTCTCCACAATCACTTCTGAGTACGCACCGACTCTGCTGGACAAGATTAAAGAGAGCTGGGTAACGGATACAAAATGTGCTACGGTCATAGAAAGGTTAGAAAAGGGAGGACAGGATCAGCGTATTCACTCCAAGTACCAGTGGCAACAGGGTTTGTTAAAAAGAGGATCTAAGTTGGTGGTGGGTAATAGCCAGGAGCTCAAACGGAAGATCATTAATTTATTCCACAACAACCCAATTGGAGGTCACTCGGGGGTGCTAGCAACTTGTAAAAGAATCAAGAGTCTTTTCTTTTGGAAGGGGGTGGAGAAGGAGGTTCGAGAGTTTATCAGAGAATGTGCAGTTT
Source organism: Melastoma candidum (assembly GCA_023653495.1). Lineage (NCBI taxonomy): Eukaryota > Viridiplantae > Streptophyta > Magnoliopsida > Myrtales > Melastomataceae > Melastoma > Melastoma candidum. The sequence continues at coordinate 5,569,646 of CM042885.1, forward strand.
GCCTGAGATGTAAATACGATAATGCAGCTTCGCCCGGATTGCTGCAACCTCTGCCAATACCCAGCGAGGTCTGGAAGGATATTTCCATGGATTTTATTGAAGGTTTACCTCTTTCGCAAGGAAAAGACAGCATCCTGGTCGTGGTGGATAGGTTAAGCAAGTATGGGCATTTCCTGGCCTTGAGGCACCCCTACTCAGCTAAGGATGTGGCACGGATCTTTCTGGATAACATATTCAAGCTGCATGGACTTCCGGCCACTATTGTGACAGATCGTGACACCATTTTTCTAAGCAAAATTTGGAAGGAGTTGATGGCTTTACAGGGGGTAGAGCTGCATATGTCTTCAGCTTATCACCCTCAGAGTGATGGGCAAACGGAGGTATTGAACCGCTGCCTAGAAACCTATTTAAGATGTATGGTGGGAGAGTGTCCGAAGGAGTGGGGAAGATGGTTATCATTGGCTGAATGGTGGTACAATAGCACTTACCATTCAGCCATTCAGATGAGTCCTTTCGAAGCTCTATACGGGTACCTGCCTCCTATACACATACCTTACCTCCCTCATGACCATGTATTGCCATCGGTAGACAGAGAGCTCAGAGACAGGGAAGGAATGATTCAATTGCTGAGGTTTCAACTGGATAGAGCGCAGCACCGAATGAAACAACAGGCCGATAAGCATAGATCTGAAAGGGAGTTCAATATCGGGGACTGGGTGTTTGTTAAGCTCCGACCCTATAGACAGCAGTCGGTAGCCCGGCGAAATTACCATAAGCTGTCTCCCTTGTTCTATGGGCCGTACAAGGTGATTGATCGTATCGGTAAGGTGGCATACCGGCTGGAGTTACCTGTGGGATCTGCTGTCCACCCCACTTTTCATGTTTCAAAGCTGCGTCGGAGTGTTGCTGATGTATCTCGAGTTTCTGCTGCATTACCGGAGTTCTTTGAACCACAGACCAGGAGACCGATGGCTATTTTAGCCCGACGAATGGTTAAAAGGGGTAATCGTGCTGTTACTAAAGTTTTGGTGCATTGGGCAGGAGAGTTGGAGGAGGATGCAACCTGGGAATTTCTCTTTGAGTTAGAAAACAAATATCCCGGCTGTACACTTGAGGACAAGTGTAATCCAAGGGGGGACGCTTGATACGAGGAGGAGGGACAGAGGTGAGACGGAGAAGCGAAGGAATAAGAAGAAGCAGGAAGTATGGGGACGTTGGCAGTTGGAGCTCAGGGACATCAAGTAACAGAGGAAGGAAGGACAGAAGAAAAAGGGTGTGGGCGCGAGATCCGTCCGTTAGCAGCCGTGGAGGAAGGGTCGTTTTAGTTTAAAGGGTGGCTTGGATAATTAGTGGGCTTGTATAGCGGGTCGGCCCGGCCTGGAAAAATAGTTGTATATAGCTGACAATGCGGCCGTCGGAGGAAGTTAGTTAGATCTCCGGGAAAGCAGAGAATGGCGTCATGGGTGGCGTTGTGGGTGGTGATGTGGTGATTGGGAGTCGGATTTTGTGTGCTTGGGCTGTCGGGGGTTTGGTTGTGGGTTGCGATTGTGGTTGGTGTGCTGAGTTTGACTGTTGTTGAATGATACAGTGACGACCACTTTGCTGCAGCAATTTCTGGGAATTTTTGCAGTTGCGTTGTTGGGTTTCTCATTTACCACCCATCATCGGTGGATATCAGACGATGCTCCAGGAAGGAAACCTGAGCTTCAGTGTTTCGGATCTGTCCGCTACGTTCAGTAACAACGAGATGATCATATTCGCGACGGTCACACCCCCCAGCGGCAATATAAATCAGGTCTGGCAGGAAGGTCCTCTTGTTGAGGGAAGTCCGAGTGCCCATGTCACCACAGGACCCAATGGCCAATCTAAAGGGCCATTGAACCTGGCTACAGGAGCCAAGTCTGATGGTGGGAACTCCAAACTGAGGCGAAGAAACGTAAGTCAGGCTATCATTTTAATTATTCGCGATTATACTCTGAGGAAATCTGTCTGAGAACAATTCTTGTTCAGATTCATGGTATACTGAATGCGGTGAGCTGGGGGATCTTGATGCCTCTCGGCATAACGATTGCGAGATACATGAGGGTGTTCAAATCCGCAGATCCTGCCTGGTTCTACCTCCACATCGGTTGCCAGTTCTCTGGCTATGTGGTTGGCATTGCCAGCTGGGGAACTGGTCTTAAACAAGGCAGCGAGTCAACCGACGATACATACAGTGCCCACAGGAGTATCGGCATCCCTCTTCTGCCTCGCCACTCTTCAGGTACGCCCTTAACTTACCTTCTTCCGAAAACGTCCCAAACTTTATTCACCGCACGAACCTTTCCAACCATTGAAAACAACGCTCAGGCGTTCGCTTTGCTCCTGAGGCTGAAGAAGGATCACAAGTACAGGTTCTACTGGAACGTCTACCACCACTCTGTGGGATACACGGTGATCGTGCTGGCAATCATTAACATATTCAAAGGGTTCGATATCCTCAACCCCGAAAAGAAGTGGAAGCATGCCTACGTGGGAGCAATCATCGTGTTGGCCTGCAATGCGATTGTGTGGGAAATCTACACATGGTATATCGTTTTGAAGAGGAAGAAGGCAGAGAGAACTGAGAAGACGCCCCACGGCATCAATGGAAGAAATGGCTACAATGGATATGGCACCGGGACACCTCATGATGTTTAGAGTTTTGGATTCCTTGTTGGGTTTTAGGAATCTGTACTCGTTTTATTCTTTCACAGCTTTTCCTTATACCTTCTGCTATTGTCTGAACATCGTTCACAGATCTTGGGGAGTACCCTTGTTTATTACATGCTCTGTTCTATTCTTTGTCCCTAATCGCACACCTCCCATTACCTTGAAATGAATTTAACATTCATACATCGCATCGGAAATGACGGTTTGCGAGCATAACCAAGGACACAGAGGCGATTATCCTTTTTTGAGGTACACCAAGTCGAATATTTGTACATTTCCTTCACATCAAAGACAGAATTCTACATCCTCTAGAAGTAGTCATTCATATTGGCAAGAAAGCTTTTGGAGACGCTTTCAAGATTTTACACAATTAGGATGAACCCCATCTTCAAGAAATCCCATCAGAATGAAATCTAATTGCAACTTCGATTTTGATTGTAACCTCAAGAGACTTGTCAAGAATATTGCCAAGTGAATAAGTTTGGCAACACGCGGATGAAAGAGTCATTTGTTCAGACAAAGCTTTTGTCCCATCGACATATGATTTTCTTTTTTACATACTTCACAGCACCATATGATTAAACCAGGAGGACCCATGTCCACTTCTCATATGCCCAAAAACAGTTTGGGATTACGAAGTGTCTCCCGCCTCAAGCGAGGATATTTCTCTGATAACTTGAGCTTTGTCGGCCTCGAATTGCTCATCCGCTGTGAAAACAGATTCCAGTACGGTGATTGAAGGAACATTTATTCTCAACAAAAGAGCATGCTCGAGTTCGGGGGATCCTTACCTTTGTCGAACTTGAAATCAGCAAATAATCGCAGAAGCTTGTTTCTGTTCGCCACCAATATGCTGACAATTTCAGGAGGCTTATTCTGATTTGCGGCAAACAGCTGTATAAGATAGCGCCAATGTCAGGGGAAATAACAGACCACCGTGATGATCCTCATCTTTAAGATTCAAGTCGCAGAAGGTCACTTTGACTACCTTAAATACATGGAATGCTTCTATCTGGATACTCTTGCTTGACTCCTGCAGCGCCAAAATGCCAACCATTTTAATTACCAACGGTGTCCATCGATATCGGGCACAAAATTGGAAGTAGAAAAGGTTGATACCCGGAGTAGATTCATGAGGATTCTCAGATTGTCCCTCGAGCTCACATATCGTATCATTATGGAAGAATTTGACCGGTCCAACAAAATGTCTCCCAAGAGCTGCAATACCAATTAGTCAACAAACAACACAACAAAGTAACAATGGCTACGAGTACATTTAAGGGAAGACAATACCTTGATAGCTTGCCTTCGGGTAATATAGTTCACAGACTCCAATAATTTCGAGTTATACTCTGCAAAGAACTGCAATAACAAACAATATCACACTTAATGAAAATCGCTTGCATATAATAATCAGTCGAATAATGAAATCAGTACCACTCAGCCATGTCTCCTTAAAGTTATTGCTACCAGATCACGGCACAACCAGTGTGGAATATTAAAGGAAGATAAAGAAAACAACAAGAGGATTATTCGACCTGACGCTCTCCAAAAATTGGCTTCTTCAAGAAGATAAAAATATCTTACCCAGTCATAGTTACTTTTGAGAAACTCTGCCACTGTAGCCTTATGCCTAGTCAGAAGTTCCTGAATATAGACAAGCGAAACCATCCAAATCCATTATAATAAGCAAACATATCGATAAAACAAAAAAAACTATCAGATGCAATCAATAGCGTGCATGCTTCTTTATTATCAATTGTCCATCCATATTAAAAATCATTTAATCCAACATTTGCGTAACAGGAAATGCTATCACGCCAAGCAAAAGTTCCCAGCAATCAACCATGAGCAAAGACCATAGCACGTGGATAAGAAAAACAATTGAACAACAATTTAAACACCTTAAATGTTGCCGCGGCATCTGCAGCAATGTCAAAATTCGGGAGTTGGATATAGTCAAAGAAATTCTTCATGCGCTCTGATTCCAAGACATATCTGAAAGAGAGCCCACATGCATGAAACAGACGATGAGGGCGGTGCATCTCACCAAATAACAAGTGAAATGGATAGACTGAAAAGAGAAAGTTCTCACTGGCGCGGCTCACCTTGCAACAACCTGGTGACGTATGCATTCCCGGAGCATTGAACCGTAATGCAGAGCCATATCTGTGTTTTCATAGCTGCAAACAGAAAACAAAAGCCACTGGATGCGTTACTTGAGAAGCATCTAAATCCGCTTCATGTGCATTTATTGAAGTCCACATCACTTACTGGTGTTATACAACAAGAGAAAAAGAAAAAAACAAAAGATAGAAATAGAGAAGGTCAATAGTACAAAGTTGACGCCCTCTATATATATATCTCTAACTCACAGCGAAAACAGGAAACTGAAACTGCTTCTGAAGGAATATCGCAAAGAAAAATAAATATGGATAATCATCACACAACTTTAAACTCACCCAGCTATGAGGAGATCCATAAGGTCGAGATTTTTTTCGAGGTAATCAGAGGCAACCAGCCGAGAATGAACTTGTTGCCTCTGTAAGTTTGCGACCACCTGAGTGGCATCTTTACGAGCCTGAAAATAATTCATCCGAGCACAAAACAATAAAGCCTCGATAGGGGCATACTTCCATACTACGTTACCTATCTCACCTCGATATCTTAAAAGTAGCCAATGAAGAAGGAATCACAAATACCAAAAACAAATAAATAATAATAATTAAACACCTCACCTCCAAGTTCAACTTTGGCAGACAAATTATCAGCAGCCTCAGGGTATTCTCCCTGAAGAATTCTTGAGTCAATTGTGCGGAAGCTTCAGGGACCGGCTCTGACTCACTACTACCGTACAAGATCAACTTCATTTCCCTGATGTTTTTAGCCAACTCCGCCATCTATATCAGATGACAAAGAAACACCAGGCATCATCATCATCATCATTGGTCGGCAAAGATCGTGGAAACACCGGCGATCCATCAAATCCAATCATTCCATCCATAAAGGCAACACATTTCAATGACATCTTGGACCCATTTCCCAACCAATTCTCCAGAATCGATGACGGGATTTGGAAAAAAAAAATCAACAGAACAAGAAGAACCCGACAAGGGAAGAACTACATGGCAATTCAGGGATATGCAAAAAAGGATCCGAATCCTTCGTGTAAAAGAAACAAAAATCGGACCTTTTCCTCACGCTTGCTCTCCTTGGACTCGGCATTGAGATCAAGGGCGACAAGTAGATCGCGGGTCTGCCGGACGATATCAACAGGAGTTCGGGGCTTCGACTTGAACAAGCCCTTCATCCTTCCCCTTATCAAAACTCAGCCCTCTCCAATCACTTCATCGACATCATAAAGAGACCGAATCGAGATCGTTCCCGAATTGGCCTCGGGCTCGTCCCTTCTAGGGTTTTCGCGATTCGACGGAATCAGCAATTGGGGATGGAGAGGAGGAGGAAGAAGAAGAGGACGATGCTCGGACACAGACAGACACAGAGATGGAGAGCCAGATACGATGTCGTTTCTTCAGGTTTGCCCAAAAATAATTATCACATAAGTTGATTATTATTATTATTGTCGTCCTTCATTATTATTAATAGAAGATTTTAGAAAACACCTATAGTGTTAGTGACCCCTATAATAATAAATGGAGTCAAGGTTATTGATGCCCGATTAGGAGGGAGACATGGTTTTCAGTGCATTGCTCAAAATAGATACAAAATCCAACGGCCGATGAAAATACGAAACAAAATATACGATAATATAAAAATTATGTTTCAACTTTTTATTTTATCAAAATTTTTTTACAATATAAAATTATCACTATTTTTAGGGTTGTAATTTTTTGTTGCCAATTTTGTATTTTACTGTGAGAAAACCAAACATACCTTAATCTATAAATTTCAATTATTGACTAAAAATGTAAAAGAAAAAGGTAATAATATTGAAACATTTTATGTGTTTTTTATTATAAAGTTTAAAATTTATAAAATCAATGAATGCCGGATGATGGCTTTATTGTGGCGTTACTGATACGTGTAAGGTGGATTGCAAGACGATGCAATAAGATGTTGTAACTCGATTATTATAGAAAAAATATTAGACAATATTAAGGCCTTATTTGGTTTTCTTACCGTATTTTAAAATTTTGACAAAATAAAAAATTAAGATATAATTTTTAATATTATCGTATATTTTATCGTCTAGTTGTTACTAGTACCAACCGAGAAAGTCAGTCACGAGTTCAATTATGTAGCAAGTATAATTGCCCCGGGACAAGAAGGATGACAAGAATCTCATGACGATGGTTTTGTTTTTTGGTCCAATCAATTCACGTGGATTTTGGCTTTCTCTTTTATTTATTGTCCAATCAATCTTCCCTGGATCTCTCTCTCTGTCTCTCTCGTTTATTGCAAACTCCCACCTCCCCATCCATCTTCCAAAAGCCCCCCTACCACCGCAAACATAATTGTCCAAAACCTACCCACCGCGTCTTCTATCATTGGCATATTTCTTTTCACGGTTAATTCGTAAAAATAGTTAATGAACTAGAGAAAGAGTTTAGAAAATATGCTCTAAACGTATTTTCAAAATACACTTTATCAATAATTAAAAAAAAAATAAGAGGTCTTGATCGCACATTTTAAAAATATGCCCATTTATTTTAAGTACAGGGAGGCGCTTTTTTAAAATATATATTCTAAGGCATTTTTTATTTTTCTCGGGGGCTCTTAAAAAATTCATGTGTTTCCCGTTCAGGCTTAAACGAGAATTTTAAAAATTGAAAAAATATATTTTATAAATGTTTGTAGTCCCGACTACTTCCTCGTAACTTATTATCCTAAGAGATTTTGATCGGAATTAGCCCATAGAAGTCTCGGGCAGTGTTTCTTTTTTACTTTATGGTAGTTATCAGTTGCATGATGATGGTGTATAATTGGGTGAGATCACAAATGGTGTTATTGCTTTCCCACGTGCAGGGGGGTGTTACTGTTTACTCGGCCGGATTAATGAATCGACTGAAATTTATTTCCTTTGTTACTAACTAGCCCGGATTCAAATTTGTATACATTACTAAATTCTTGTATTTTTAAATTTTTAAGTCACATATAATTGGAATATTAAAATAGTTACACCATTTTTTATACCTCTTAACGTAAATGAGATATTTACTTATTTGTTCAGTAGTATCTAGCTAATACAAATAAGTGTGTAGTTTATATGTATCATTTACTACAATGTTAAAAATGGAAAATAATTTTATGACTTTAAAACAAACATCACAACATTAGCAATGTGCGTTCATATCATTTTAATAATAAAAAAAAAATAAAGTTAAATATGCGAGAATAATAACATCATCTGGATCTCATTTTATTACTAGATTCATTCCTCAGTCTCACTCTCCATCTCCAGACAAGGGCCTAAAGGAAATGAGCCTCCTAAAATGCAGCCATGGCTTCTCCCACACGACGGCTTCGTACCTCTTGACGCACTCGCAACCCAAGTCCTTGCAATCAATCCTCAGCCGGTAACTCACTCCCGCGACCACCTGCGTCTCCCCGCTCGCGACCCCTTCCAGCGTGAGGCTAGAATTGGACCTCTTGTTGTGCTCGCTCACGGCGAACTCCGCGATTTCCTTGATGTGGGGATCGTCCACGTCCTTGATCGGGCTCCAGGAGCCTGGCAGGCCAGGCGCAGGAGCCGCAACGGGGGCCTCTGCGTGGACGGCAACGCATGCTGCCGCAGCCAGACATAGGAGGTATGGTATTAGGATTCTCATTAATTTTTGTTGCCGTTGGGGGGATGAATGGGGGGGAGGGAGGGATAATTAAGAGTTGATATATAGTGGTAGATCAAGGGACATGATCCCACGTGCATCCGTAAAGTGGGACCATCCTTTTCCTTTTATTTAATTTTAGATGGAACAAAAATCCGAAATTGTCAAACCTTAACTAACACTATTAATTGATGCTTTGTGACAAAACAATTAAGATCAAAATTCAACGAAAATAATTGATGAATGGATAAAATATTTTTTATCCACAACTAAACTAAACCAAACCAAAATTTGCTTTAAACAGCAATTAGCAGTGCAACGGGGATACTGTACTGCTATTACAAAAGAGATTTATAATGATAGAATGTGATGTAATAAGATTGGAGTCCATGGTCCAAAAGTTTTGTCACCTTAATATTTTATCCCAAACACATAAGCGCCTGCATTCCCCATTACATCAAGAAAGGAAATATGTTAGTTAATCAGAAACAATTAAGTTTAAGGGCAGGGCAGAGCAGAGCAGAGGGGATTATTACCTAGCGACGGCATTACAAGTGTCAACATCGCGGTCCCCGCGATCTTCAGCGGCAATCCTGTCTTCACCATGTCTCTGATCTCGATGTGCCCAGTCGTGAACCCGACGATGTTCGACGGAGTCCCGGTCGGGAGAAGGAAAGCAAACTGTGCCCCAATCGCCCCTGGGACCATCAACAGGAGTGGGTGGACGTGCATGGTGCTCGCTATTTGGATCAATAAGGGGATCACGAGCGTGGTCGTCGCGTTGTTGGAGGTGAACTCGGTGATCGTCCCGCTTATCAAGCAAACTGCTGGTGCGATCGCTAGGTAGGGCACGTCCTCGAGGAATCCCAGAGCCTCGGACAGGATGTCGGCGAGGCCGCTGGTTCGGACGCCGTCGGCGATGGCAAAGCCCGCCCCCAGGAGCAGGACTATGTTCCACGGCAGTTTCTTGCACTTGTTCCAGTCCATGAGTTTCTCGCGTTCCTGCTTCTTGTTTGGGATGATGAACAACAGTGTCGCCATCATCACCTGCGTCGAAGCTGGCTTGCTCAGCTGGGCCATAGCCGAATGAATTACATGTAGTCGAAAATACTCACGCTGACGGTTCCATCCCCGGCTTTCCCGTTAAACAGAGCTCCCCACCCGGGAATGTCGTCTGTAATGCTCCTCGTCATCCACAGAAGTATTAGAACCTGTCGAATCATGGCCAAATGACACCTAATCAAACGACCGGAAGAAATCGTGTTATCCCCCAAAAAAGAGACTCTGTCAACAGCGAGCAGACCCCGAACACGGCCAGGACCATTTTCTCCGCAAACGCCATGGGTCCTAGCAACTCGAGGTCCCTTTTGAGGCTCGACTTGTCGAGATAAGAGGACAGAACACGACCTGAGCCACTGGAACAGTACAACAAGCAGAGGATCCCCCAGAGGGCGACGAAGATCAGCAATGCCAGGGGGAACCCGAAGAAGAACCACTGGCTGAAGCTTATCGGGTCGGCGTCGGGGAAGTAACCCTTCCACATCCCGACCAAGATCAAGTTCACGCCGGTCCCTGTCAGCGTGCTCATCCCTCCGATGGCGGCCGAGTATATCACCCCGAGGACCACCGCTTTACAGAAATTGGCGACCGCTGCGTCGTTACGAGAGGATTGCTCGGGGAGGCGTTGTAAGATACCGGTTGCGACCGGCATCATCATCACCGCGGCAGCCACGTTGTGCATCCACATGCTGACGAATGCGGTCGTCGCGCATATGCCAAGCAGCAACAGGGGCGGGTTCAGGGGTTCCCCGCAGAACAGCAACGTAATCTGCGGGTTCCATGAACAGTCCCATCAGATGACATACGGAAAAAACTTCACGTGTATTCACAAATATTCCATTTTTATTAATCCATCCATGGTTGTTCATGAGAGTCATGATAGCAGGAGATGAAATTGAGACAGGATCTACTGTTGCTTTTACGAGAAGAGGTGAAAGAAACACGTGAAATACTGGTTGTCGGGACTCTGATTGATGTAAAAGGTAATAATTGAGGCATGGCCCCCAAACAACAACGTGGTTGATTTCGACCTAAAAAGCTAAAAAGAAGAAACAGCTTTTTTTAATTTATAATTTTGTGAATGAAGTCTGATAATTTATAAAAGTTTAAAATATAATGATTTCTTTATTGTGAAATGTATGTATTATCTCAAATTAAGTACGACCAGGGGTAAGACTAGTAATACTTGATAATCAGCAATCTGGACTCACATTCAAGGCAAGCCTGCGGTGGATGTTGTAGTGCTCGACGGCGAGGGCGAGGATGAAGCTCCCCAGGACGAGGGCGATCACGTCGTCCATGTAGGAACGGGCGACGTCGTCCGCAGCAGCAATCCCGAACAAGGGGAACAGGAAAAGGGGAGCCATGGAGGTGATGGGCATGGGGACGGGCTCGGTCAACCACCAGGCGAAGACCCAGCCGAGGACGCCCAGCATGTTCCTGGCGCTCGGAGGGCCGTCGAGCCTCACCAGGAGGCAGGCGGCGGCACATATGGCGGGGCCGAGGAGGATGTAGAGGGTATTGAGGTTGAGGATCGAGGAAAGGGGAGGGGGAGGGGAGGACGGTGTGGATGCGGTGGATAGGAGAGGCGGATAAGTTTTGGAGGACAATGGGAGAAGGGGAGCTTTTGGGTCGTCGTCGAGATTACGTCCTCGGCTTTCCATTTTTTGAATTTTACAAAGACGGAAGAAATGAAAAACTGCAGACAGAAAGAATCGTGCCAAACTCTTTTTATCGTTGAGTTTCAAATGTCCGAACGGGACATTTACGTGTAACAGTGGATGACGTGGAGGTGGACGAGTTGATATTTGCCTCACGATGTCTCGAGTGGATTGGATTGGTCACTGTCTGTTTTTGTGTTTGGAGGCTTGTGAATAAATGGGAAGTAATGTCTGACTTAGAATACCATGATTTTGACTCTCTCTTGCTCGTTGCATTATTTCTTGTATCATCATCATCATCATCACAAGACTAGTTTCTTGACGTGTTAAGGTTTTCATTTCATTTTATTTTAGTTTTTTTTTTCTTGTTGGATGTGGGTCAGGGTCAAACAGAAAGCAAATTAACGACCCAACTCTACCTTTTCTTTTATGTCTTAAGATTCTCTGGAAAGGGAAAAAAAAAAAAAACAAAAGCCAAAAGATTAGGATGAAAGTCTCTGTCTCTGTCTCCGGCTTAAGATTAAGAATATGCTTTGGCTTTGGGTTTGGATGACATGTCAGCAGAATAATCATCTCTCCATCCCCTCGACCCATCAATTAGTTTATATAAGATCTTAAGTTTGAACTGGGCTTACATCCGGATGAGCCCATTACACGGGCTCGGCCCAATAGAAATCAATCGTGCATAGGGGTGAAAACGAGTTGAGTCGAGACTGAGTACTTTCAGGCTCGAGCTCGGCTTGATTAGGAAAAGCCCGAGCACGAGCTCGGCTCAAACTCGATCGAACTCAAATAATTGGAGCTCGAACTCGGCTCGGTCTAATTATGGAGAGCTCGAGCTTGGCTCGAATGTAGATCGAGCCTAAGCTCGGCTTGAAAGCTCGTGATCGATTTCAAATTATACATAGATTGAAGTTGACTCGAATTCGGCTCGGTTGACTCGAAAACATATATAATAAAGTTTACTTCAAAATTATAAATTTGAAATAACAATGTTGTCAAAACATTTCAACAAAATAATACTTTCAAAACATCTCCAAAAGAACTATTCTCCTAAAGCATCTCCATAAGATATAACCAGATTACAATAATAAGGCAATAAATATCTGAAAATTTTGTAATGCACGTGACGATATTTAGCTTACTTCAAGAAGTTGAATTAGGTACTTGAATAAATATCTCTTAGTATGTTTTCCCTTTCTGTAAAAAAAACAAAAAAAAGAAATAAAAAGTTTGGGTTAGTAACATGTTTAATAAACAATTATCTCAATGCCTCTTTAAGTGAGATGTACTCCCCGATTTAAGAATTGTTAAGAGATGGCGGCAATGAGAGCATTTAGCTTTCTTCTCTCCATTCTCCAAAATTTCTTCAAAATCATCCAAAACCGCTGAAGTTTTCTTCCATTTATTTGCTTTGAATTTCTCCTCTTCTAGTGCATCCTTCTTTGTTGCATTATCAGTTTCACTAGCTGAATTTAGCTCTATCCTTCTCAATGCCCCCTTATGGAGTTGAAGCTCCTTCCCCAACTCGTTACACGTGTAAACCGTTGACATATTTGTTTTCGGCTGACAATAAAAAGAAGATGTGAGACCAAATGAATCCAACACAAATACCAACAGAAATCCACGATTTTTGCGGTGGTTGTCTTTTCCTTTCTTCCCAAGATTTTTGCCACTTCAGGAGTTCTACAGGCGGAATAATTCATTATTAATTCGGATCCCTTTATAAAAGTTCTCTTATTTCCTTATAAAAAAGGCAGCAACTTGAATACCAAATTTTCATTTACTTGGTTGCTTGGGATATCAATAGCATCAACTTCCCTTGCAGACAACCAAATCTCAATCGTTTCCCCTATTTGATGCATCGGCAAGATCATTGGAAAGAATGTACTAACCAATATCAGGCTCCTAGATCGAATAGAAAGGACAAGCTACTGACCATGAATTATACCGCAACACCAATTTCATTCTCACAGCCTATTCATGAACTAAATACCATCCCGACCAACACTTTTCAACACAGAACAGTCGGACGGATTTACGGGCAGCTGCCAATCAACCGAGTTATAATGCGCAATCACACAACACTCAGGGACATCGATCAACACTCAACGAAACAAGGTTCCCAGCCAGCCGAGAGTGAACAGTGAAGCATGGATAAAGTGTGACCTTGCGGCAACAGTAGATCACATACGAGGGTGAGGTAGGGAAAGGCAGAGAGGGTAAGGGGATGGGGAGCGTACCTTGACCATGACGCCTTCACGTCTATCCATCGCTTACCCGCGGGGGTAAGATTCGGCCAGCTCCTCTCAGGTACTTTTTGACGCTCGCTCCGGCCAACCCTCGCGAGACACAGAGTACGAGAAGGCCGATTATTTTTCGCTTACCTAAAGAAGAGAGGAGATCGCCATGCCAGAAGGAGAGGGAGAGCAAAGAGCGGAGATGAATACGATCAGAACCCTATCATCTTCTTCCTGAGGGAGACGACGTGTTTTTTCCTTAGGGTTTGCTTCAACTACGAGAGTGTGGAGAGGGGGAAGGAAAAACTTTTTTAGGTAATTTTATTAATAAATTATTAAAATTTATTATATAATATTAGGCTCGCGAGTCTTCGAGCTGTCAGTGTTTCGGCTCGAGCTAGGCTTGTTTCGTTAACGAGTCAGCTCGAGCTCGATTGAAGCAGCATAGCCGTGTGATCATCGCAGTCGTGAGAATAAAATTAAAAAGATTGATGAAAAATATTAGCAATAGAGCAAGCGGGGAATGATCTTCTTCTTTATTTCTTTCTTTTCTTGCCTATGGGATAAAAAAAAGAAAAAAAAAAGAGCTTTGTTCCTCGAAGGATGGCGTACATGTCGTGAGGTTTCCTCCGGCGAACACGGGGAATACGCAAAAATTGAGGAGGTTGTGGATTTGCTTTCACCATAGGGGCTCTCGTGGTCGCAGGCCTCGTCAGTATCCTTATCATCGCAGAGGATATGATCTCTAACCTCATGAACTCCCGACCTGGAGAACACCTTTGGTTTAGTAAATTAATCGAACTAAATCGGGGTTAACCAAATTCAAAATTTAAGAAAATTTTTAATCATTTATTTATTCAAAAATTTCCATTAACCAATTGAAAATAGTTCTGGTTCGTCGTGGTTAATTTACTTATTATTCAATTTAAACACAATAAAAGAACACTAAGTTAGAATAAAATGATTTCCAGAATAAAATCATGTATATTGTTGTTATTATTATTCTTCTATAATAGTTTATTTAATTATTATTTTTCATAGTTGGTTAATTAATTATAAAATTGTGAAATTGTGTTGGAATTACAAGGAGATGGATATTGATCTAAGCCAGTATGCATTGGAGATTTCATTGTGATTATCTGTCAGTTTATGGAAGAATTTAGTTTAATGAAGTGTCGATTATAATTGATGCCGATGTTGGTGGCTTGATGGAAATCGATTTGAATAACGGCGAAAAAGGGCGACAACATTTATATAATAAAAAAGTTGAAGTAGCTTCTCCATATAGTGAGAATTATAATGTCAGTGACGGGAGTAGTTTAGTTGTTATTGAGGAGCATGTACAATTTGCTCCATCAAATGAAGCTTTAAGTAGCCTCCCTACGAGGGCTCTGAGATTATTACTAAATGAGAATAAGGATGCGCCATCATTTCATGATGATGCATGGATAGAGAGAATGGTTGAAAGCAATGAATCTAATTCTTTTGACGAGTTTGATGATGGAAGAGATGACATAGAAGCCAAACAATTAAACTGCGATGATGATAGAATTAAAATAGTTATAGAAGAACCCTTGTCATTTTTTGTGCAATGTGAGTGTGGTGGATACATTAATTTCAAAAATGAGGCTCGTGAAATTGAATATGGAAGTAACGCTGAAGATTTTTTTGCAGTTGGGATGAGATCCCAAATAAAAGAAGATTTGATTCAGTCAGTTAATGTTGAACTTGTCACTAAGCATAAACACTACAATATGAAGAAATTCGAGAAACGACTTCGGTACGTGGTATGTGCAAATAATGTTCAATTGTGTTCATGGAATGGAATGTTGATATTAGAAAGAATGATCATGCATTTAAAATACTAAATATGTTGGTCTCGCACTTGCATAAATCCTCTGTAATCTCATAATCACCCACATCTAAATTCAAAAGTTATTGCAATTCATTTTCGTCAGTATGTTCATGTCGATCATGATGTAAAAGTTTCATTTCTTCGAACTGTGATTGCAAATAAGTTTCACGATGATGTTTCATGACGAAGAGTTTGGAAAGCTAGAAGACGCGCCTCTAGTGCTTGAGTATTGAGGCGTGGATGAGTCTTATAACATTTTGCCTCGATTATTGAATGTCATTCGTATTGTAAATCCAGGAACATGAGTTAAATGGTTATTTGACAATTTTACATACATAGTTATCATGTTGCTTTGTAATCTAGTATCGACATAGTTAATTTTAATTGTACATTGGATCCAGGCCAAAAGATAGGTCCTTACTGATGCTATAAGACTGTCATTGCTCGTCAGTTGCTTGGGATCATGGCAGTTTTGAGGTAATCACCACATTAAACTAGTATTTTCGTTTAAGTATCTAAATATTTAAACATAATGTAATGCTATTGTTTGTTCACAGTATTCTTAGTTATGTGTTAGGCATAATGCTTCGATTTTGAGACATACAATTATGACGAGAGAGATGTAATCCTTGTCGCATCAATTGATTCGTCCAGACTTAGAGGTTTCAAGTCTTCTGGAAGTAGTTTTATGGTCTTTTATTCATATCAACTTGCATTTGATTACTGCTTTGATGGATACATGGCGTCCAGAGATGCACATATTTCACATGATAGACGGAGAGATTACCATGACGTTATAGGATGTTGTTGTTTTATATGGGTTGGTTGTTGATGGTGATGAAGTTGCATGACTTAACACAACAGATGGTTGGAAAGCAAAGTGTGAGAAGCTTTGAAGGGTTGTTTGAAGGGTAGTCACAACAGATGGAATAACACCACTGAGGAGTTGTTTGAAGGGTAGTCAACTAAAGCTTTCTATAAATGCTACAGATAACACGATGCGTTGTTATGCTCGCACATATATTCTTCGGCTGTTTAAACGTGTCATCTTTCTAGATAAGACTCATAATGGATAGTCTTATGTTCCTATCGTTATTGGATGATATTCAGGGAGTTGGTTGTTACAGTTGGGGTAGCGCATGTCTATCCTAGCTTTGTTATTAGTTGTGTGAGTCGACAAAGATGTTCTCTATAAATCACAACTTGCTACAAGTATGAGCGTATGATAGATTTCCACACACAGCTCTAGTTAGGCGGAGATTTGTTAGGCTCTATTAGCAACTAGCTGGGAAGTGGAAATTAAAAGTCACTAAGTCTATTACTCATGTCATTTCGCAGGACCATATATATTTTGATATGTAGTGGAATGCAGAGGTATTTGTCGTTTATCTTTCTATTATTTCGACATTTTTACTATATTATTATTAATTCTTATTGTATTACAGATCGTATGGATGCATTATTTGGAGGACATCTTAAATGCACTACGGGCATACGGCGTATATGGGAGGGATGTCTGGCATATTATGAGTCCATTGATTTGTTTCAGCATAGTGGAGATACATTGGTGAATGTGTCAGTTGACATTTTGATGGTATTCAATATGTCTATGCATCGTGTGTATTTGATCGCCAATTATATGATGTTAGTCTTCATGGGAAGTCAAAGACATTGGAGTATCTTTCATAATGCACATATTGGTCATTGGAATGCTCGGATAGATAAATTGACATATATTTTACTCGCGTCCATTGGTGATGTTGATTCTTTATATACTACATGGTATAGGAAGGCTACATGTAAATCAATGTTGAAGCTATGGTTGAGCATTTGGACCGAACTCGTATACCTGAGTCTGATTTTTGAGAAATTCCGAACTTACGATTTTTTTTTAAATTCAAGTCTGAGTCCAATTTATTTAAATTCTGAATTTTCGAATACAAAAAAAATTCGGATTGGGAATTCATATATCCAAATATTCCTAATTTAAATAGATGAACATACAAAAACGAAGACCCGGGAGCAATCAAATAGAGTCAACATCAAATTTACCTAGAAAAACATAGGCGTATGGGCAAAATCCTTGGGAAAGATTGGGGTTGTCTGCCTTTTTACTACCTCGAAGGTGGCAACCCGTCGATCAAGGCGGGTTTGAGTGTCGAGAAATCTTGCAGACTTTGGTAGTTCAAGTGGGAATGGTCGGAATGTTAACGATAGAGGAATGAAGGGGTAGAAGGAACTCCTTTGGCCAATGGCTCGCCGCAATAACTCTGATGGGAAGAAGAAGAGGAGATGGAATTGCGGGATCCCATTCTTACTCGAAGTCGGAACCAAAAAATTAAGAAAAAAAGACAGACAACAAGGGAAGGGGGTGGTGTGTATCTAGACTGGATGGGCTACGATTTTTATCTTTTTACGATTTTAGGCTATGACTTATGGGTTGTCCTTTCACAATTTTTTGATATTCAAATTTTTTGCTTTTTTCTTCAAAATATAAATTTAAGTGCGATCCCGAAATTCAAAATTTGAATAAGTCTGAATACGAGTTTGAAATTAAAAATTTTTAAAATCGAATTTGAAAATAAAATCGAATTTCGGACTTCTAGTTGAAGTTCTTTTCGAAATTCAAATTACTGACTAAATTTTAACATTTATTATTACTTTCTTTTTTGATGTGCTCGTGACGAAAGTTTTCAAGTTTGACTCTGTGCCATCAGACATTGTTGTGAGTAGTTGTGCACATGGATTTGTTTTTAACACTCTTGACATTTCCTACCTAGATTTTGTTCACATTCCTCCTAGTCAGTATAACGTACCACCAGCACCACCAGGATGGAAGCTCAAACTGTTTGAGCCTGCCAGAATTCATGCATTGGAGGAATTACCCTTTGTAAACGTAGGCGGATTCATATAATATAAGGATACATGTTAGTATGCATGGGAGTGACATATTATATGTAGATGTTTTTTCTCATTGTTTTTTGTTACCCGCCTGACTTTGGTGGGTGAGTATCCCAATGGTGATATATGCGTTCCCAAGTCTCGATCTCGAGACCTTAATCAAGCGAAACCAAGTCACATACCACTGGGATCAACCTTAAGCTTATGTTAGTGAGATTGACAATGATTGCTGCTGTGTTTCACATTATTCTTTGGCAAAAAATATAATTTTGGCCTACGTATTTTTCTAGCCTAATCTTTCGAAAGTTTCTCTTTTGACCTTAAAGTGGATAATCAAAGGGGCATTATGAATAAACTCTGGCATCTCTTGCACCCCCATCAACCGTACTCTTGCTTTCCTCCTTACTCGTCTTCTTCTTCCTCCAACAAAACTTCCCACCTAAGAGATGGCTCAAACTACATGCTCGCTAGTGTTTGGGTTATTTAAAAAATCGATTTCGATTTTGGGAAAGGGTCATAAACGTACGCGGCAGAGGAAACATAGTAGAGAAGGATGACAGGAGCGATGTGATGGCAGGAGTCGAGGCGGGCGACAGGGACATAGTGGTAGTTTTTGGGGAGGAGGTGAGAGTATGGTTGCCTAGTGTTGGAAAGGTTTGCAGGTGCAAATTCAAAATTTTATATTGAATAAAGAAATGACCACAAATTAATATATAAGTTTAACGAACTAGTTTGTATATTGTTCATTGGTCTTAAAGTGAAAATATGTTGGACTTGTATATTAGTATTTGGGTCGGAGCGGACATACGGGATGGAACCCTAACAACGGTTGTCGGAGGAGGGAGTGCCCATAGAGAGGCAACCCATCGAATAAAAGGATTAAGATCGAAAAAAAAGTCGAGAAAGTAAGAGCCCGTTTGTTTAATGAAAACTTTTCAATTTTCGGTTTTTTGTTTTTAAGAAAAAGCAAAAAAGTCATTTGTGTTGTAAAACAAAGAACGAGAAAAAGGAAGAAGGAAAAGAGAGAATATGGAGAGAAAATGGGGGATGATTTCCAAGATTACAATAGATATATCTTCTATTATAGAGATTTTACAATAGAAAGAATCTAAAGAATTGTAACCGAATGAATAATAAATGATTACAATAAATGGACATTCACACTGTGTTTACAATACTACCATTGAATGTCCATTCTGATACTGTCTCGTTAAAAACCTTTCGAGGAAAATCCTGTGGGAAAAAACTATGGTAAAGGAAAAAAGAGTACACTATGTTTACTCCCCTATTAGTTAGATTACTTTAAATCTCCAAGTTTGCACATTCCAATTTTATCCACCAGCCTTTAAAAAATTGTTGTAGGCAAAGCCTTTTGAATAAACCTGCCAGATTTTTTGATGAACGTATTTGTTGAACATCAATATCACCACTCTTCTGAAGATCATGAGTGAAAAAGAATTTCGGAGGTATATGTTTCGTTCGATCACCTTTGATATATCCACCCTTTAATTGAGCAATGCAAGCAACATTATCCTCATATAAAATTGTTGGGGAATTCTTATTTACGGATAAGCCGCATGAACCTCGAATGTTTTGTATAATTGATCTCAACCATACACATTCTCTACTGGCTTGATGAATTGAAATAATCTCAGAATGGTTAGATGGTGTGGCAGTAATTGTTTGTTTCATAGATCTCCAGGATATAACAGTACCACAATATGTAAATAAATACCATATTTGAGATTTACCATTATGAGGGTCGGATAAATATCCTGCATTTGCGTATCCAATTAATTCTGCTTCTGGCATATACGGATAATACAATCCCATGTCCATAGTTCCTCGAAGATACCGAAAAATGTGCTTAGTTCCATTCCAATAGCTCCTCGTCTGTGAAGAACTATATCTCGCTAATAAATTCATTGCAAATGATATATTAGGTCTAATATGATTAGCAAGATACATCAGTGCCCCAATAGCACTAAGATATGGTAGTTTAGGGCCAATTAGTTCTTCATCATCCATTCGAGGTCGAAATGGGTCTTTATTTACATCAAACGATCTCACGACCATTGGACTATTCAAGGGATGCGTTTTATCCATATAAAATCTTTTGGCAAAATATACGATAATATCATAAACTATGCTCAAACTTTCTATTTTATTAAAATCTTTTTTGTCTATACAATATTATCACTATCTTTAAGGTTGTAATTTATTGTGGCCAATCTTGGATTTTATTATTAGAAAACCAAATAGGTCCTAATCTTTAAATTTCAATTATTGACTAAAAAAAGTGAAAAAATGGATAATAATATTAAACAATTTCATGTGTTATTTATTATATAATTTTAATAGTTAAATTAAGTAATTTGGAAGTCGAAGTTGGACTGTAGTTATTGATGCTGTTAAGAATCTGTAAAATCAATGAAGAACAAATGATGGATTTATTGTGAGGTTACTACTACGCATAAACTGGATTGCAAAACGATGCAATGAGAGGTTAAAAGTCAACTATTATAGGATAACTGTTAGACAGTATTAAGGCCGTGTTTGGTTTCCTCAGAGTAAAATTCAAGATTTGACAAAAAAATTACAACACTAAAGATAGTGATAATATCGTATAGCCAAAAAAGATTTTGACAAAACAGAAAGTTTGAGCTTAGTTTATGATATTATCGTATATTTTGCCAAATCTTTTTAACACTTTTGATGTACAAATAGATTGATGGACAAAATTTTCATTCTCTAAATGCTAAATCTGCAAGCCAAGACATAACTTTGTTTTCCTGAGATCTTTCATATCAAATTCTTTCTTAAGGTAATCAATTATTTCAGACAGTTCATCAATGGTTCCAATAATATTCAGATCGTCAACATAAATCGCAATTATTACAAATTGTGATCAAGATCTCTTTGAATATATTGGATCATTTTGATATCCATTTTTCAATAAATATTCACTGAGACTTTATACCACATACGTCCAAATTGTTTCAATCCATATAGAGATCTGCATAATTTGACCGAGTAAAGGTCTCAACGATCTGAGTTATATGCTTATAACATTTTCAATCCTTCAGGGAGTTTCATGTATATGTCGTTCTCAAGAGAGCGAAAAAGTCATTTGTGTTGTAAAACAAAGAACGGGAAAAAGGAAGAAGGAAAACAAGAGAATATGGAAAGAAAATGGGGGATAATTTCTTATTGATTTCCAAGATCAAATGTATACAATAGATATCCCTTCTATTTATAGAAATTTTACAACAGAATGAATCTAAAGAATTGTAACCGAATGAATAATAAATGATTACAATAAATGGACATTCACACTATGTTTACAATAATTTGGTTCCTAAAAAGTAAAGAAAAAATGAAAACAAAAATTATGAAAACGTTTTCTTGATTTTTTAACTTTTAGAAAACAGGGTTAAACCCGTTTTCAAAGTTTTCTCTCTTAAAAATCACCCACCCTCGTACCTCCGTCTCTTCGCACCATCACAGCCCAGCCACCACACCTCACGCCCCTGTTCCCAGATGCCATCACGGAGTGGTCAGTCCCGTGCCCTTCGAGCCCCCTCAGTCCCGCCTTTCCTTCCCCCACACCCCCTAGGGGAGAGCAAAAATTTTGGGATACCGATTCCAATCTCCATTTTTTAAAATTTCGGGAATTCGGGATAAGTATTTCGGTATTTGGGATTGGGATTGAGAGTACGTTTTTGTTAAAACGGTATTCGGTATTGGGATCGGTAGCGGAAAATAAAATTCGGTATTTACCGAATACCGAATTTTTATAAGACTGAAATAATTTGGGCCCCCATTTGACAAAAAAACCCATGGGCTACTGAAACCCACGAGTTTTTTTCCCCATTTCGTCGCCTCCGCTTCGTCATCTTCGCTTCCTTGTCGTTGGTCTCGCCCGCTCCGGAGGTAAGCATTCGCCTGTCCCCACCGATCGAAACTGTTGATCTTGTTGACCCGCTAGGTTTCGCCGCGTTGCCATTAATGTGAATTCGCATTGTTAGGTTTAGGGTTTTGGAAATGATTGATGGTTCTAGATTTTTGAGGTTTTTATCTGGGTTTTGACTGTGATAGATTGATTGCTAGCTCAATTAGTAGAATAGATCCTGCGAATAGTTTGGCTGTGCTTGGTTTGCCATGATTTGATGCGCGTTTCCTTAAAAAAAATGTGCATTTGTATAGTCTATTTTCACCGTCTTCCATCTTCTGATTGCCTGATTCTGGGGAACAAGCTGATATGTCTTTGTCGATCATCAGGAACGGTACAACCTACTGCTTCTTCATCCGGTGTCACAATTCCACATGTAAGTGATGGTGTTGTTTTCTAAGCTATGCTCGAATCTTCCTTTTGTTAAGCCTTTCTAGTGCTTTTGGTAAATGTGATTGGCTTGTCCTCTGACCGTAGTGTTTTCTTAATCCTTTATTGCATTCTATCGATGCTTGAGTTTTGGCCGTTTTCTATGAAATTTTCCATGTGATGAAATCAGGGTGGTTAAAGATGGCATATGGATTCACTTAATGTAATTATTGTACACAAAGCTCAATTCACAACTACCAATACATGAGATTATATGCATTTCCTAACTTTTTTTTTGGGCTGATTTTCAATGTTGACTGCTTTGTTGTTTTCTGGTTGAGTTGGTGCCTTCTTAAAGTTGATAGTTCAAACTTCATATGTAGTAGCTCTATTGACGTGACCTAGAAAATGCTAATAGTCTCAGGGTTCTTCCTTACTCTGAATGATTATTATCCGCTCAATGGTGGTAGCCAGCATTTGTGGTGGTAGTAATTTGGGGCTTTCCTATGCACGATGTCGTGGATTATAGCTTTGGCATTTTCTGTTAATCTTTGATGTTCCTGTCGTGTTATTACTGTTTCTAGCTAACCTGACCGGCCATGAATTTTGGTTAAACCATGGGTGTTCAATCAGTGTAGCTTTTCTTTTTTCTTTTTTATTTTCTTTGTTTTTTGACTGTCTATTTTTTTTCCAGTAACACACAAATGACGGGAGAAGGAAATATTCCATCGATTCCGCCAATACCGCCATCAAGTCAATCGGATTCAACAGCAACATCTAGTAAAAAAAGAAAGCAAATGGCCCCACGGTCAGCCTTTTGAGGTGATTATGAGAGGTTTCAAACTCAAGATGGTGTCATGATGGCTAGATGTAAGTTTTGCAGAGCGGAATTGCAAGCTGATACATCAAAAAATGGAACTTCGGGGCTGAAATGTCATAGTAAAGAAAGGATTCAACAAGCTGATACATCTCAAAGTATTCTTGCATTGAAACCAGCGGGCGATCTTAGTGGAAACACTATAACTAATCTCAGGTGCGATCCCGAAACAATCTGAAAGTCTTTAGCTAAGTTGATTATAACAGCTGAGTTGCCATTTAGATTTGTCTCTCGCTCTGGATTTATTGAATTTATGTCCATTCTGTGTCCAAAACTTAAAGTACCTTCAAGATGGACAATTCAACGTGATTGTATTGATATTTTTATCAGTGAGAAAGAGAAGTTGAGAAGGTATTTCATAAACTCAAAGAAAAGAGTTTGTTTGACAAATGATACATATACTTCCTTAGCGCAAAGTGATAACTACATGTGTTTGACTGCGCATTTCATTGATGAGAATTGGGTTTTACATAAACGGGTCATAAGTTTCAATAAAGTTTCTTCCCATAGGGGTAAGAATATTGGACTTGCTATTGAAAAATGCTAGCGAGATTGGGGATTGGAGAATATTTTTACTATAACGGTGGACAATGCCAGTTCAAATGATGTTGCTGTCCATTTTCTAAAAGATAAATATTGCAACAAGGTTGGAAGTGTTTTGAAGTGTGATTTAATTCATGTGAAGTGTGTTGCTCATATCATCAACTTGATTGTCAAGGATAGGTTAAGATTGATTTCTGATTCCGTGAAACGAGTTAGGGAGATTGTGAATTATATTAGAGGATCTTATCAAAGAAGAGCAAAGTTCAAAGAATGCATTGAAGTAGAAAATATTGAAAGTAAGTGTGCTTTGGTTTTAGATGTTCCAACTAGATGAAATTCTATTTATCTGATGTTAAGTACCGCACTTAAGTATGAGAAAGCATTTGTATGATGATGAGAATGCATGTTTAAGATGTGATCTTGAAAAAATAAAGATGGTATATGCATGTTCCGGACTCATTTGATTGGGACAATATTCGAAGACTAGTCCCATTTTTCAAACAATTTTATGAACTTACTTTGAAAGTTTCTGCATCAAAGTTTGTTACTTCCAATTGTTTTTTCTATGAGATGGTGACTCTTGATGAGTGTTTGAAAGAATGGGAAACGCCCACAGATCTGGAAATGGCTACAATGGCTATCAATACGAAATGCAAGTATGAGAAATATTGGGGAAATATTGAAAAGATGAATATTTTGTTGTTCATTTCAATTGTCTTTGATCCTCGTTCAAAGATGGAATACTTGGAATTTTGTTTAAATGATATGTATGGTGATAAAGTCGATGCATTGATTGAAAAAGTGAATGATACTTTGAATGCATTGTTTGATGACTACAAGAAGAGATGGGTGGCCGAACATGGAGATGAACTATTGATAGTGATTTGAACTCTGATCAAAGCAGCAGAAAGTACTTGGAATCAGATTATGTGTTACATAGTGAATTGAAATTGTTGGAAAGATTAGAACGTTTTGACAAAAGAAAGAAATATGGAAGGGGTAGAGATGGTAAGTCGGAGTTACAAAAATATTTGGCTAAGGATATAAAAGTGATTAAGAGCAGTGTGAAATTTGATATTATTGCTTTTTGGAAAGTCAATGCTCTAAGATTTTCGGTTGTGTCTCAAATTGCTTGTGATGTTTTGGCCATGCTTATCTCTACCGGCGCATCGGAATCTGCATTTAGTACATGTGATTGTTCATATTTTATCATATTGTACAATGATTCTTTATTATTATATTTTTTCTCATAATATTTTCTTATACTTAATTGGTGGACGTATCCTCGATCCAGTTCATAGTTCTTTGGGACCTAGGAGTATGGATGTTCTTCTATGTACCCAAGATTAGTTTCGTGGATCAAATATAGAAGAAGGAATTGAAGAGGACCCATTGGAACAAGAGAAATTTGATGATAGTAATATTTAATATTTAGTTTGTATAAAATTACTATTACTTATATATTAATATTTATAGATTTGGATCATTTTTTAGAAATGGCAGCACTATTTATGGATTCTCAATCATGGGGGACTTGTTCTACTACAAACACATAAGTGGTGTGTGTGTCAACATCGTGGTATCCATCTTGTGCCCTGTCTGTTGAACTGCTCATATTTTTACACCTCTTGCTAACGT
Organism: Melastoma candidum; assembly: GCA_023653495.1. Classification (NCBI taxonomy): domain Eukaryota; kingdom Viridiplantae; phylum Streptophyta; class Magnoliopsida; order Myrtales; family Melastomataceae; genus Melastoma; species Melastoma candidum. The sequence continues at coordinate 5,595,218 of CM042885.1, forward strand.
TTTTCATCTGCTGCAGCATGGTTTGATGGATGCACATGAAGAAAATAGCTTGTGATTTTTGTTTGTCTAGATCATTGAATATGAATCTTCGCCTATCATTGTTGAATTTAAGTGTCAAAACCAACTATTTCGGATGAAGTATTAGTGGAAGCAGATAAACTCTCTTTTTCTTGTTCTAAATGTGGACTCAATGTTGTCTTATCGTTGTTTTATGGATATCTAAATATTGTTGATTTTGGGTTTATTTGGTTGCATTACTAAGGTAAGGAAAGAATTCGGTAATTTAGTATTTACCGAAATACCGAATTAAAATTCAGTCATTTACCAAATATCGAATTTAAAATTCGGGATTAGGATCGGGATCTAAAATTTTAAGGTCTTTGAAATTCGGTATTTCGAAAAACCGAAATATCGAACGCTCACCCCTACCTACCGCTCCCTACCCATGCCCTCCGAGTTCCTCCCATGCCCTCGCCCCTTCAGTCAGACCATCCTCCGTCGACGCCCCCTCCCTCGACACCCTCCTGGCCGAGTCGCCCCCACGCCCCCACGCTCTTAGAGCCCCCACGCTCTTAGAGCCCCTCCGCCTAGCCGCTCTTTCCCCATGCCCTCGAGCCCCCTCTATCCAGGGACGACTCACCCACGCCCTCAAGCTCAACAAACACATTTTTAATTTTTAAAAACTAAAAATGAAAAAAATTAAAAACTTTTTTGCTTTCTTCGAAATGGAAAGAAAAGAAATTTTTGGCAAACCAAACAGGACCTAAAGCTAGGGTCAAATTTTTTATTTTTTTCCGTCTTCTTTTTAAGGGACATTTTTCGTTGCTCGACGAATTTATACGCGGCTGATCAAGAATCGATCGATCGATCCCCTAAGAGAGAATAATCTCCGATCGCGGAGAGTCACAAACCCTAATTTCGGCGATCGGGGGGAAGATGTCGTTGGATTTGATATTGAAGCCCACCTGCGGGGGATGCGGGTCGACGACGGATCTCTACGGCAGCAACTGCAAGCACCTAACCCTCTGCCCTTCCTGCGGCAAGACCATGGCCGAGAACCGCGCCAAGTGCTACGAGTGCGGCTCCGTCGTCACCCGCTTGATTCGGGTCTCTCCCATCCTCCTTCCCCCGTGTTTAATGCATGTGTTGTGGCTTCTCGATTTGTGGTGGACATCTCGAGTGCTGCCGTTGAAATCTGGTCTTGGCTTTTCCTGTCTAGGAGTACAACGTCAGAGCGAGCACTAGCAGCGATAAGAATTACTTCATCGGGAGGTTCGTCACGGGATTGCCCAACTTCTCCAAGAAGAAGAGCGCCGAGAACCGTTGGTCCGCCCACAAGGAAGGGCTGCAGGGCCGCCAGGTCACGGACGCCTTGAGGGTACGTTCCAGGCTTTGTTCGGGAATTACATGCATACTTGTATCACTAAATCTACATAAGAAGGAAGAAATGAAGGAAGAAGGATCATTCGTTCTGTGTTCTATGGGTTTCTTGGTGGTGAATAAAATTCCTCGTGCAGGAAAAGTACAAAAATAGGCCCTGGCTTTTGGAGGACGAGACGGGACAGTCTCAGTACCACGGCCCCCTAGAAGGTTCCCAATCTGCTACTTACTATCTACTGATGCTTCAAGGGAAGGAGTTCGTTGCCATCCCCGCAGGATCTTGGTAACTGCTCTTTTTGTGCTGATATGTTTTGGCTCTCCGTCATTTTCTCTCTCTCCCTCCCACACACGTAATGTTAACCCTCATTATTATTGACTGCTGATCGTAAACTTGAACAAGGATTTACCTGTAGACATATCTTACTATTAGACAATGGGTCTGTGGTTGCAGTTCTAGAGGTCAGTCTTGCCGGTTGTCTATCCATCTTCTGTAAAATTCAACTAATTGGCCTGCACACACACCCGTATCGCTCCCGTGTCTTGATTCTGTTGGTTTCAAATGTACCTTAGTTCCAGACTGCCAAATTTGTGCATGCCTTCCAATCATTTAAGAATTAATGTCCATGAGTTCCCTGCTATTCCTACTGAACAATCTGATCTGTGGCATCTCTTTTGCGAGTTAACTTGGACTTTGCTAATGCTTGTAGGTACAACTTTAACAAGGTTGCTCAGTATAAGCAGCTTACGTTGGAAGAGGCTGAAGAGAAGATGAAAAACAGGAAGAAAACAGCTGATGGTTATGAGAGGTGGATGATGAAAGCTGCCAATAATGGAGCTGCTGCTTTTGGTGAGGTAGAGAGACCCGAGGAAAAGGAAATTACTGGTGGTGGAAGAGGAAGGAAGAAATCAAGTGGAAATGATGAAGAAGCTAATGCATCTGATCGAGGAGAGGAGGATGAGGAAGAGGAGGCAGCTAGAAAGAATAGACTTGGACTTAACAAAAGAGGCGGTGACGATGATGAGGAAGGTCCTCGGGGAGGTGATCTGGACTTAGATGATGATGATATCGAGAAAGGTGAATGGTTGTTTGCGTTCTTGATAATTTCTTTCAAACTCTCTGTTTCTTGTTATAGTTGTGGATTGCGGTTGATATTTTGCTCTTGAAATTTGAAAATTGGTAAAATATTGGTTGTTCACTTACTCATCAAGGAGCTTTATAGAGTAGGTGTGTTAATGTTGTGTTCGTCTACAGCTGCCGGTCACCAGGGACCTTGCTTCTGCGATTCCATTGTATTATTTAGATATTGTTGTCTCCTATCTTTTGGAACCCTCCTTGCCTGTATCATCAGGTATAAATGGCTGTATTTCCATTTTGCTACTATAGGCGACGACTGGGAGCACGAAGAGATATTCACTGATGATGATGAAGCTGTTGGCAATGATCCTGAAGAACGTGAGGAGCTGGCTCCTGAGGCTCCTCCTCCTCCAGAAATCAAGGTTTCCCATGCTTATTCCCTTGAAGATATAATTTGCATAACTTCATTATCTATGGTGCCAATAGTGTGTAGAATGTCAAATGCCCATCTTCTTCTGTTTTGTTGGAATGGGTTCTAGCCTCAGTTCTACTCAGTTTTAAGAACTCTTGTCTTGGCTTATGCACTCTGATGCAAGAAGGATGCCAGGCTCATTTTTTGAATTATGACCTACTGGCTGATCATTTTCTCAACTAAATAATTTGCAGGATGAAGAGGAGGATGAAGATGAATCTAATGAAGGGGAGGGTGGGTTGAGCAAATCTGGAAAGGAGCTGAAGAAACTTCTCGGTAAAGCTGGTGGGTTTAATGAATCTGATGCAGAAGACGACGACGAGGAGGAGGAGGTAATCTTCCTTGGGAATCTCATGATACAGTTCTCTTTTAAATTATTAGCCAGATCACAATTGAAGAATGATATGTTGAGACGGTCTATGCCGATAACATCCTATCTCTTTTCTGCAGGAGGATGAAGTTGGGCTTTCCCCTGTACTGGCCCCTAAGCAAAGAGAGGTGCCCAAGGAAGAACCTGCCGAAGAGAGCCCTGCAAAACCAGCTCCTTCGGCAACATCTAAGGGTACACCCCCAACTTCCAAGTCCTCCAAGGGTAAACGGAAACTGAATGGAGACGATGCAAAGGCATCAAATGGGGCACCTCCCAAGAAGGTCAAGCCTGAAACTGGGAAGCCAGAAACTGTACGTTGGGATTCATCTCTCTAAAAATGTCATCCATCTTAATCTGTGGCATTCCCTTGGTTGACCCTCTGGTTACCTGGCCTTTGTCTGCATTCAGGAAGCAAAATCAGGAGCCAAAGAAGAAAACACGGTTTCCAAAAGCGGGTCCTCATTGAAAGCTATCACACCGGCAGATTCGAAGTCCTCGTCTACTTCTTCAACCGTCACAGAAGAGGAACTGAGGGCCTTTTTGGTGCAGAAGGCACCCATAACGACACAGGAGCTTGTCAACAACTTCAAAGCAAGACTGAGAGGTCCAGAGGTAATCATCTCGCTCCCTCGGCCTTTTGCTTTATCATGTTAAAAAGATGTTTGCCTCACTGGCTTTATCAAATGCAGGAGAAGAAAGCCTTTGCCGATAAGATGAGGAAAATCTCGAGGATACAGAAGACCAATGGTTCTAACTACGTTGTCCTGAGGGAAAAGTGAGAGGATGCGACGGAAAGATTTCCAGAATTCTCTCTCTCTTTACCAAAGACCCGCTACTTCTTAATCTTTGGAAAGCATGGAGTCTCCAGTACTTCCTAATAGGGGCTTGTTTTGGTGGCAAAGAAGTGGTACGAGGTTGGGGTGTTCATCGAAACAAAGTCATGCCATTTAACCCCCCCCCCCCCCCCAAAATCCAAAATACTAGATTTTATCCTTCCATTGGAGGTTTCAATGAAAACAAATATACAAGTAGAATACCCCTTTAAGGCAAAAGAAATCCACCCCTAAATTTGTCAAACTCCAACCCGAAATAAAAAGAGTTCAGACAAACCACAAGCAGTTCAGGAGGCAGATTAGTTCAACACAGAGTCTTGGAGGAACCGGACAGCTCTTCCCGCTGATGTGACTACCCCGGGGGTTGCTGTGAAGTAATCTATTGGATATAAAGGATGAGGGGCATGGATCGTGACATCACATTATTGCTATTCGTACTGCCCAGGGTTTCCTTTGCTTTGGATTAGGGGCACTCCGTCTTCTCTCCAAACAATGCGCTCTTCGCACAATGCATTTGTAACTTCCACGTAAACTCGGTGCTCCTAAAGAAATTGAAGGCAAGGCTGTCAATTGATGATCCACGATGAAGGGGACAGCCATTCTTCTTTCTTTTTACATGGGGACAGATATAATGAAGCTTATTCAAGAGAAGAAAGAGGATCACCTCAGTCAGAACCCTTGCGGCGAGGTCCTCAGCGGTGTCGGTTGCCAACACAGGTACAACCCTTTGAGCGAGAATTCTCCCGGTATCATAATGCTCGTCTACAAAGTGAATTGTGGGCCCCGAGAATCTACCGGAAGATGAATAGTAAGAAAAAAATAGTGGAGAGCAGAATAAGTAATGGACGGAAATTCAACCGGTAAGAAATAAATGGGGTCAAGAGCATGTACCTGGCCCCGGAAGCAATGATTGCATTGTGAACCTTCATACCATAATACCCCTTGCCTCCAAAAGCTGGAAGGAGTGAGGGATGAATGTTCAGAATATGTCTAGGATAAGCCCGGATAAGCTCGGTTGGTATTAGTTTCAGGTAACCCGCAAGGAGGATGAAGTCGATTTCATAGTCCCTACACATGCCAAAAACGTTAATCCTGACAGACCTCCAAAATAACATCCATGCACCATGTAGAGACGAAATTAGGAGCTTCCTTCAGCAGTAACTTGATCTGATAGCGACTGGCCAACAATATATGCATCGTTGTTAGTTTCGGTCAAAACAGATAGTCAAGTTTGATTTTACATAATATGAGCCATCTCAGCCTGAGCAAGACCAGGAAGGAAGTTGAAAACAGCTGATCCAGCAAAACCTCACCTTAGAGCAGCTACCAAGTCACTAGCGAATAGCCCATCTGGCTCATCCTTAGTTCTGGGAAATACAATAACAGGGATGCCACTTTCCCTCGCATACGCCGCGCCGCCGCAGCCTGACACAACAAAGTTCCAAACAATTCAAAATCCCGCGAGTTCGGACACGCGTTTCTCTCTCAATGCTGTCTCTGGTCCGATTTACATCAATTAAACTCGGAAAAACAATAATCACTTGGCCAACTACAGTCGCCATCTCTCTTCTTCTTTACACTCCATCCAAGCTAATTCACCCTAGTCCGACCGGGAAACATCCATGGGACAGAACGACAGTATTATCAATTCCGAGAAACGCATCGTACCGCCTTTATTGGTGACCAAAACAGCGACATCCCCGTGAACCAAACCGGCGAGGCAGGCCTCGTGAATGGCCCGGAAATTCGAGCCCCCGCCAGAAACGAACGCCGCGAGCTTCTTCCTTCTCAACCCTCCGGTTTCGGAGCCGACATCAGCAACAGCAACCGCATCGTCGTCGTCCCTAACTCGCTCAACGCCGGTCAACGGCTCCGACGTCGCCCGGTAGACGCAGTCGCTCCGGGGAAAAGCACAACGAGGGTTGTTGGCAAACGAAACCCAGTTGGGGCGTTGGAGGAGGCAGCGATTGGTAGAGGAAAGGAAGGATCTTGGTGGGTTCTGGATCGAGTGATTTGGTTTTAGGGCATTGGAACAGAATGATTTCATTGTTTCCCCCGATCGTCTCCGTAATAAGAAAAAGTGATTTGTCTGTATATTTTGAACATCTTATTTTCAATAATCAAGAACAAACCAATAAATATACGATTTTATGGCCAATTTGGTGAGGTTAATAAATATGACCACATAGTTTTAATTTTTTTTAAAAAAATTAATCATCCGATTAACTCGAATTTGATATCTTTTTTTCGAAACAAAGGGGGAATAATCATTTCCCCGATGTTTTTAATCCAAACAAGTTATTAAAAAATAAATAGTAGTCGATAATAAGCTAACATAAATCAAATGTAATTTAAATTAAAGTGATTTCCCATCAAGACATATCAGACAACAACCAGATTTTCGACACCACCATTCCACTACTGAACCCATACACAGCCTTCAGTAAATCATCTTCAAGCCTCATTCGTAGGATAAGATCCCTTATCCGACAGCCGAGTTCTCAAGTTCTTGAATATATCCAAGTTAGCAAGTTTAACCAACATCCAATTATGGCTACTCAGAGGGAACAATTTGTCTCACTTCAACTGCCAGTAGACTTCCCCAGACAGTGGTCACAGAAAGGATATACTCACCTTCATTTTGGTGCAGTTAGGCTAGCACTCACATATCGTGGAAGAAAAGGCTTACCCGTAACTGCCAGAATGGCATTACTTGACTTAAGATTTGTTGAATATCAGCATGCTTGCATTGGAACAATTGAAAGAACCTTGAATGCAGGGACAATATTTGTGACACTCTATCTTAACTTCTGTATGTCCCTACAGGACCCAAAGATCTTGACAGCTTTGCAGGTTCAAATCCATATTGCTGGACCCCAGCAGGATCCCAACTTTATTGAGGCCACACTGCATTATCAGATGTCCTATAGGGTTCAGAACCATGCACTGGATCTAAAGGTTCCTGACGAGGTTAATGATGCTTTGATTATATACGCTGATTATCACCATGCGCAGGCTCCTACATGTCTACATGTGCCTAGAGAAATCACTAGAGGAGAGCTCCTCAAGTTGTTACCAGAAAAATGGATTACCAATTATGAGCAGCTTCAGCAGCATGTCAAACCAATCCAGTCCTCTGAGTTAGAGTTCATCAGAGAAAAGGACGGGACTGTGACTATCAAGTTTGACCGCTCGCATGAGAAGGATGCTGCCACACCTTCAATCTTTCCAACAATGTTCATGATTCAGCCCGTTCCAAAACGTAAGAAGCCTGATTTTTTGAATACTATAATCCACTCCTTTGATGGACAGGGTAAAGCGTCCTACCACTTGAAAGACCCTCATTCAGATCACTGCTATTGGGATATTTGCGATTCATCCATCTGTGGTTGCAAGTATGATTACATCAATGGCAACTACATTTATAGTGACAATGAGGATGAAGCCCCATCATCCAGAAAGAAAAGGTCAGGCCATAGAAATCTTCCTGATTCTAACAGTGATAGTGATGATGATGATTCACATCAGGATGATGAGCCAGACAATGCCCCAGAAATTGCAATTTCCTCAAGACAGGAAAATTATGGTGATCGGCAATTCCTGATGGAAAGGGCAAAAACGCAAAAGCCAAAGAAACAACCATCTAAGGTACTACCATGTTACAAAAATGTTTTAAAATGGCAGAAGAAAAATCCTTCTGAACAGGTAGTCCCAGTAAGCTCATCAGTCAAGATGACAATCAATGAGGAAACCAAACCCACAGTAATCAGCTGTGCTCAGGAGGCTTTCAAATCAACAGCTCCTACAGCAGTTTTACCCACAATCATGATGATGAGTAAACCAGAACTGAACTTTCCTCCAGTTAATGAGCAGCTATTAACAATGTTCACTATTGTGCGAAAGTACCTATTCCCACAGATCTTGATAAGAATGGGAATTCTATACGAAACAGCATAGCAGAAACAATCCTTAATTGGCAAAGTCAGAATGCCTTAACCCAAAACTCAGCCCTAACTACTATTTGTCATAAGATTGACAATATGCAGGATAACCTGACAGGGACAGAGAAAAGGCTTACAGACAAGATTGACACTTAGCATAAAAAGACTCAGGAAATGTTGGATGCTCTTAAAAAACGGTTAGACAAATATGAAAGAGGTATTTTTCCATCTCATTTTAGGTCTGACCTAGAAGCTGAGATTGCCAAATTGAAAAGACAGATTAAGATAATAGAAGACAAGCAGGTAGACTTATCCGAAAAGCCAAACATGGCTAGCTTCCTAAATTTCGGAAGACCTAGGTCTACTAATCCTAGCTTTGATCTTAGCCCAAGGCCTAAGCCTTATACTACTGATATTCTGGACTTTGGAAGAAGTTCTATACCCCCTATGCAGGTACAAGAAACACTGCATCCTATTTTTGGTCAAGTTAGAAAGAAGGACCCGACCGAATTGAGGAAATATCATCCGAGACCAACAAAAGAAAAATAGGAAACGGGAGGACATCCGGGAAGGAAAGAAGAAGGTAGAAAGTTCTAGACCTTTGACCCGACACAAATCGTCCATATCTTCAAGTCCAGAGTCAGACGCAAGTCAAATTCCTCACACACAACAGTTGATGATCAAGAGAAAGGATCATCCCAGGGTGGCAATACCAAAATGAGTAACTTCATCAATTGCTACGGTATCATTGCATTCTTCAGATACTCCTTCTGAAAACTACACTGATTCAGATGGATATAAAGATGATTCCATTGAAAGATATTTTGAGAAGTCACCACAGTTCTTGCCGCCACAGATTTTAATGACAGCAGGTAATGAGGAATCAGAAAAGTCAGCAGATCAGACTTCATCAGATGACAGCACTTCAGAAGCTACAGAAGAAACATCCGCGGATTCCACAGAATTATCAGAAGAGACGCCCCAGATTTTCATGGCTGACAGAAATGACCAAGAGCCCATGGCTGATGAACAACCATCAGAAGAGTTCAATGAGAGGCACCAACCAGTCGCCAGAAACAGTGAAGGGATCAACAATATTAAGTTCACCTTTGATGATATCCCTTATACGAAATGGCCGCAACGCATACAAGTTTTTTTATGCATGGTGCTTACATAAGAGATTGACTATTTTCAATAACGCTGACATCCTTGCAGGCATGACATCCAGATTTATAAGAACCCTTCTGGTTTGGTGGAGCTTGTTCCCAGAACCAACCCAGGTACAAATGATGAGTGTTCCTCTGCAGGAGTTTATGCACAATCACTATGCTCACTTCATTGGAAACCCCAACAACATTTTGGAAGAAAAGAGAACAGAGTTCTTCCAGCGCAGATGTTGTTCCTATAAGGTCTGAGATTTGGATAAACACTACCAAAGGCTTTTACACTTATTCATTCATTTAGGTGGTGATGATTCTTTAAAGCCAGTATTTCTGTCTTCAATACCATCTTCAATATCAGCTATGGTAGAGAAAAGCCTGACTAATAAGCATTTGAGAGTTACTGACTTGACAGTTGGACAAATCCAACAAGAAATTCATTTAGGAGTCAGTGAACTTTGTCAAAGAAAAGAGATTATCCAAGGCTTCCTAAAGCAGGATAAAAGGCTTGATCAGGTTTACAGGAGCAAGACAAACAGGTACAAAATTAAGTGTACACCTAAAGACTTGTGTAATTATGCTCCAGGAACCAAGCCTTCCAGATCAAAGTTCAGAAGAAAGAACCATAGAAGGATTGAAAGGAATCCAGACAGACCACGAAGGTCTCCAAGGAAATGGAAAAGAGTCTTTAGGTTCAAAAAGAAGAGAAGTCCTCAAAGAAAGTCAACCAAATGTTTCATCTGCAACAAGCCAGGACATTTTGCAAGGAACTGTCCAAAAGGACAGAAGAAATTGGTCGCCCAAATTGAGAAGTATTCTGGAACTTCTTTACAGGATGATGATATAAAATCACGTTTTTCATTAGAAGATGAACCCACTTCACATACTGTGTGCTGTCTTGAAGGATACTTTACAGATTCCAGTTCAGAACAAGATAGCCAGTCTTCCTCTTCCGAAGAACAAAGCAAAAGGATTTGCACCATCAGTGCCTATCCTAGCCCGGAAGAATTCAGAAAAGATTTTCCCATCCTACCTTCAAGGAGAGTCTCTACGAATGGATCAGAGATAGAAGTTGAGAATAAGGAGAGTTCTCAACCACATCAGGACAAGGAAATTCCATTAATAGCCGCATCACATATAGCTCCACACATAAAGGTGCAGGTATACTTTTCAAAGTATCAAAGACTAGTGACTGCAATCGCCTTTATTGATACAGGTGCAGCTGAGAGTATGATCAACCCGGCGATCGTACCTTAAGAATTTCTTGTGCTCCACAAAAAAATCATTCCTCTCCGCATCTGGTGATTTATTCTATACCCACTATAAAACCAAAAACTTGAAGATCATGATCTTTCCTAAATGCATTATTAAAGCTTCATTATTTGCAACTGATCTTCCTGGAAGAGATATAATGTTGGGATGGAATCTAATGCAGCAATTGCCAGAGCTGAACATCTTGATTACAGGACTCAAGTACAATGGAAATTTCAAGCCATACACAACGCTCACGAGAATGTTTTCCATTGAACCTGCAGATAAGGCAAGACAATTGTTTAGTTAAGCCTTTGCAGAAAGTCACACTGAGTTTTTGCAGAAATGCCCTCATCCACTATGGAAGAACCAAGAGTTCTTTGTGACATTGCCCTTCAAGCAAAATGAAGATATCAACCCTACTAAGGCCAGCCATTCGGGTATGAAACCTCATGATGCTCGCCTAGCTAGAGAAGAATGTTTTTCTTTGATGCAACAGGGGTTAATCGAGCAGTCAAATTCACAATGGGTATGTGAAGCGTTTTATGTCAATAAACGCTCAGAGCAGATTAGAGGCAAGAAGAGGTTAGTCATTAACTATCAGCCTCTAAACCACTTCTTACGGGATGATAAATTTCCTTTGCCAAACAGAATAACATTGTTTGCCTCATTAGCCAAGGCAAAAATATTTTCTAAATTTGACCTTAAAAGTGGCTTTTGGCAACTTGGCATACATCCTGAAGAAAGATGGAAAACGGGATTTTGTATCCCAGATGGACATTATCAGTGGACAGTTTTACCTTTTAGACTTAAGACTGCCCCATCTCTATTTCAGAAAGCTATGACTCAAATATTTTGGCCCATACAGAATTAGCACTGATATACATTGATGTCATACTGTTATTCAGCCCTGATATGCAGACACATGAACTTTTGCTGAGACAGTTTGCTGACCTGGTACAAAAATATGGGATTATGCTTTCTGAGAAAAAGATTAAGTTGTATGAAACTTGCATAGAATTCTTGGGAATGAGACTATCAGAAGGAAAATATTACCAGGACCCCATATTGCCCAAGAACTATTGAAATTCCCGGACACTAAGCTGACCGTAAAACAAGTCCAACAATTTTTGGGAATTGTTAACGATTTGCGAGATTTTGTGCCCAATATCAGCAGGTACACCAGCCCATTAGAAGCCCAGCTGAAGAAAGGAGCTCAGCCTTGGGGAGAGGCCCAAACAGAAGCAGTTAAGTATTTAAAGGCTTAGTTACAATTGCTTCCTCCCTTACAGATTCCTTCAGATGGAATCAGGGTACTATAGACAGATGCAAGTGACCAATTTTGGGTAGCAATACTTTTTGAAGAGAAGGAAGGAATGAGACACATCTGTGCCTAAAAGTCTGGTAAATTCAACCAGGCAGAGCAACATTACCACTCAACCATTAAGGAGATATTGGCAGTCAAGTATGGGATTAAAAAGTTTGAATTCCATTTGGTTGGGTACCACTTCATCGTTGAAAGCGACATGTCTTCTTTTAGCTCCATATTAAAATTTAGGCAAAAGAAGATTCCTAATGCTTAGTTGCTCAGGCTTGTAGAATGGTTCTCTCAGTATTCATTCACTGTGAGACACATTAAGGGTACCAATAATGTGGTGGCAGATTTCCTATCTAGGCCCTTTGACATCTCACATCTTACGCTGCAGGAGAGTCCACAATTACAAGCCATGATATCTCCTTATACCCCAAGATCACATGAGGAATATTAACGTCACCTTCCTCCAGAATTTGTCAGTTATGACCAGGCACACGTCCAATCAGTGCTAGCTCAATCCTCCCAAATGATGCAGAAATATTTGGAAAGGATATTTTGCAAATATGGCCAGTTAATGTTTCCACGAGAAGGATTGCATCCCTCCTATCCATTCTTACAGGCCATCCCTATTAATCCGATGGAGATGTTCCCAGAAGAACTAAAATGGTTCTTATGGTATTTACTGCAAGATTATACAATTGCTCTAGAATTTCCTACTGAAGAACTCCTCCAATATTTTGAGCAATTAGGGGATATTCGTACATATACATCTTATAGAAGACCTCACTCACATTTGACGGAGATACTATCTTGGTTTGCCCCATTGATTCAGTGGCAAACATGGATCGAGATTCACCGGGACAAATATTTCAAGTGGCCCGGACTAACAGCTTACTCTACTTATTTGTTTCGCAGGCATTGGTATTTTGATTCTAGTTTATAGGCTATGGTGGCCATCAATAATTCTGAAGAATTCGCCAGCATTCCCTATTCCCTGATACATGATGAGAACATGCATTTCTCAGAATGGGAAGCATCAATGACCAGTAGAGAACTCCTCAAGTAAAAGACATGCAAGGAAAGCGGAGTTCACTATCTGGACCCTGAAGAAGTCATACAAGCCCGAATTCAACACACGAACACAAACCATGTATACCGGCTTCAGTGTGCTCTTCATCAACACAAGCAAGATAATTTTCATTGGGATGAAGTAGCTCAAGACTTCCTTACCAAGGTGGACCTAGGAAATGAAGGCCCAGGAACAGGCCCAGAATCATCTCATGTAGGACCCTCAACAAGACACAAGAGGACAGATAAGCATCCACAAGACCCACGTGGCAAGAGGCCAAGAAATTAGCCGCCCACGTGAGGATAAGAAGATGCCCTCAAGATAAGGTCGGCACAAGCAGCCAGACAACTTTTTGTAAAGCTGCAAGATTCCTTTAGGATAAGGCCACTAGTGTTTTAGCTTTTCAGCTTTTTAGCTTTTACCTTTACTTTTGAAAGGGGCAACGTGGACAAACCACAGCCTAGCTTTCACGGCACAGCTTGTATTATAAATAGCCCCTCCGTTTCAAGGAGAAAGGCAGAGCGAAATACACACAGAAAAAACCATTGAGAGTTTCCAATCCATGGCTTTCTAATTTCTCTAAGGTGTTATCCAGGGTAGTGGTCTCTTAGTTCTTGATCTCTATGCAACCCCTTACTTTCGAAAAATCCAAAAACATTCAAAAATTCCAGAAAACTCAAAAAACTTCTTTGTTTTCATGTCTTGTTTCTTATATGTCTTATGCCCCTAAGCTCTCTTGTGCCCAAAGCTTCCCATGCGTTTCTCCTTCCTGAATCCTAATCGGAGGTAATAGCTTTGTTATAAGTATACACTATTTAGTTAAGAGAGTTTGCTGCAGGAATCTGTCTTCAAAGTAAGGTAACATCTAGTGAACCGTAAAGCTACCGGCTTCGCCCTAGAAGGACCACTCGCCGCTTAAGCCAGGAGGGCTGTTAGGCACAGGTCGTGGCTTGAGGCTAGTAGTAGGAAAAGAGATGAGACCTCCACCCAGAAGACGATGCCTCTACAGGCCCCCTTTTCCAGATAGTTGGAGACTCTATAACCATTTTATTAACCTGATTAGTAATAGGGAAAGAGAGCAGCCTCCGTGGAAGTGTCCAACCCACCTCAAGCGTGTCCAGTACTACATCCGGTGGTTAAACAGCTACATAGAGCGTAAGACCATTAAATGCATTGAGAAAAAGGTCCATGCACACCTTGTTTTTTGATCTTTCAGAAGACCCTGATAAAAATTTGTACCTCAACCTATATGATCCACCCTACTCTCGCTGCTGGAAAAAATTTCGATATCATGTCCAGTATCGTAGGTTTCTTATCTGGTACCGTAAATGTTATCTTTATTGGAATTCTACTTGAAGTCCTTCCGCTGTATTTCTACTTGTCATCTACGATGTTTAGAACTCTTTGTTTGTAAGACTTCTTCCTAAACTGTCTTTGTAATTCTGTTGCCACTCTCTTTGTACTTAAGTTTGTTCCTGATCTCTCACCGACCCTGTACAATTATCATGTTAGTTGTATTGTTCTGGTGGTCGAAGCTTCGGTCTTGTACAACTCTTTTGTTATGTATTCCATTGTCCATTTTTCTTTATTCCTGAATATTCGTGAGTTGTTTGTGATCGTTCTTATTTTAAATTATATTTAGGATGTGTAATTAATTGGGTGAGTAGGTAAAATCACGAATAATCGGTATCAAGACATATTCTTACCTCAAAATCAACATAGAGAAACTTAAACTGACGTGAGGACATGAAGTTGGCATCGCTCTCAAGTATGTTCACTTATCCGAGGACCATTCATTCCCCTGTAGGTGAAATTTTCGATGGGCATGAAAATCTGAGCTGTGTTGATAAAATTTTACTAAACCTTCGATCCTACCTCGCATCCCATTAAATGATATAATGTTTATTCATAATAAAGTTTCAATTCTTAGAGTGACGCATCGGAACCTTGTGGAAGCATCACAATGAACTCCTATCATCATTAATTCATGGAAGAATTAATGATTGTAGCTAGCGAAACAAGATACTGTTCATCTTACTTTTTCAAGAATTATTGCGACAACTCATAGACTTTCAACTATACCCGCTATTTATTGTGTTCCAACCACCCTTTGTTATTTAATCCAGAAGGCATTACAATTCATTCAAAGATGACGCGAGAGGACATCATAGATGGACACGGGTCGAATACAGCTGCACATCATCTGTGTAATGAACACTCGTATAATATCGTCACACTCGGAATCCACCGAATAATAAGAGAAGGAAAAAATACTCAAGAGCTTTCTGGATTATTTATATTGAAAAGGTTTGTCTTCTCACGTTCTCAAGACATGAGCATATATAGGGTGCCCAAAGATAAGAAAAGACAACAAAAAAAGTAAAGATACTAAAGGAAATAAAAGAAAATGACATAAAGTATTCCCCGATGACAATATAGATTTATCGCGAAAAAGTTGGAGCAGGTGTCAACACTAGATTGTGCGTTGTCAGAGCAAGACTGTTAGATGGCACCCTTCCCTCGATTGCCTTTTGCTCGATAAGTTGCTTCAACAGTTCTTGTTGACTGGACTCATTTCGTTTCAATTGGATCCTTCGTCGATGAATGACCCTTCGTCTGACTGCTTTGTTGACTCGTCTGTCGCTCGAGTCAACCACTTCAGCTGAGTGAAGGTAGTTTGTCGCTTGAGTCGAACCCAAGTCCACGTTCGTCGCTTAGGTTGATAAATCTCCCATCATCGTCCATTTGCTGAAGAACATTTGTCCTCAAATCATGGGGATCTTCGTCATTCTCATATGCTGTGAGATCCTGGACATTAAAGGTTGTAGAGACACCATACTCGCCGGATAGTTCAATCTTGTAGGCGTTGTTATTAATCCTCTCGACCACGTGGAAAGGTCCATTGGCCTTGAGCATAAGCTTGTTCTTTCGACTGGCAGGGAAACGCTCCTTCCATAGGTAAATCCACACTAGATCGCACGGTTGAAATATCGTCTCTCATCAACCTCGATTACCTTTGACCTAAGATTTCTCGTTTGTTTATTCAAGGATGGTGTGAACTTTCTTGTGTAGCTCCAACATTTCCTTAACTCGATGAGTTGCATCTCGATCAAGGATACCCTATTAAGGAATAAGTAGTAGCTCGACCGAAATCAATGGATTAATCCCACACACTACCTCGAATGGCGACACTCGAGTAGTTGAATGCGGAGTTTAATTGTGCGCGAACTCTGCTTGGGCGAGCTTGATGTCTCAATACTTCCGATTCTTGGACATCATCATCCTTAGTATAACATCCATAGCTTGGTTCACAACTTCTGTCTGCCCATCAGTCTGTGGGTGACAACTGCCGTTGAATAAGAGTTTTGTGCCAAGATTATGCGAGAGTTTCTTCTAGAAATAACTAAGGGACTTGGCATCTCTATTGGACACAATTGATCATGACACTCCATGTAGTCAAACGATTTCACGAAAGTAGAGGTCTGCAATGTGAGAGACGTCATCCATCTTCTTGCAAGGAATGACATGAGCCATCTTCGAGAATCCATCCACGACAAGCATGAAAGAATCCATCTATCGATGAGTGTGAGGTAATCTTAGGATGAAGTACATGCTCATGTGCTTTCATGATTGATGAACATTTGGTAAGGTGTATAAAAGCCTTGAAGGTGGACATAACTCCTCGCGCCTAGTAGGTGACGCATCGTCGAATCATTTGGTTGTCATCTACAGTGATCTTGGGCTAGTAGAAGTGCTCTTTGATCATTTCGAGAGTCTTTTGGACCCAAAAGTGCCTTACAAGTCTTCCTCTATGCACTTCTCGAATTAACAATTCTCGAATGGAACTTCGAGGAAAGTGCAACTTGACTTCGCGGAATAAGAATCTATGGACCAAATTATACGAGGCGTTGGGTAACTCAAGGAAAATCTTATATAGTTCTCAAAAGTTGACATTTGTCGTCCTGTCAAGTTCGACTCCATTCTAGCCATTAAAGTTGATTTTCGAGATAAGGCGTTTGCCGCGACGTTTTTAACACCAAACTTGCGCTTTAACACAAACGTGATGGACTGAAGAAAATCACCACTTCGCATGCGGAAGGGATCCTTATGTAGGCGACCCTTGGGCTACAACTAAAGGATCAGGAGGGAGTAAGCGACTTTTGAGCTGCTGCTGACATGACCAGAGAGGTTGCATGTGCCCTTTGAAATGCTCTTGTAGGTCGGAGCTTTGCTGCATGATGTATACTTATAATAAACATGCATGCACCATGACCCCTATAAATAAGAGATTTGTAAAGGGGCGTAGGCAGACCATTGTATGATTGAGTTGAGAAATACAATTTGTGCCTTTGCAGAAAATCCTTATGTTCCTTGTGTCCATTTTGAGCGAATTCTTATCCCTTGTGAACGTCCTTCAAGTGTGAGCATGTATGATACACGAGAGGTCTGAGCGAAACATTATGAGCGAATGTAGGCAGGATCGTCGGGGAATCCGAACGTGAAGGTTGGTCATGCTTCTGGAGAGGTTCGACATAGTCGGGGTCGAGAAAAGATCTGGTTTGACTCATCCCTTTGACAATCTCTGCTATTGAGCTTCATCCATCCATCAATGTACTTCAACGCTTCATGATCAGTGTGAATGACAAACTCCCTTAGTAGCAGGTAGTGGCTCGATCATCTTCATACTCACTCCAAAAACCTTCTTATACCACTACAACACTTCCTTTGCATGCATTTTCATTGTAGAAATATTACAAAATTCGGGGTTATTACATAAGTTGTGTTTATTGCCAACATCGACACAACCCTTTGAGCAAAGAGTTCCTTTTGTGCAACATAATTCTTGTCCATAAAGTGAATTGTGGGCCTTGAAAATCTATAATTAGTGGAAAGAAGAGCAAATATGAAAAATAAAACCAAGTGTTTGAAAATAAATATGGTTAAGCAGAATAATGGGCGGGCCCTGAAAGTAACTACTACCTTGTAAACATCGATACCAAAACCCCTTACCTTATTATGCTCGAAGAAGAGAGGGATCAATGTTTTGAATATTTCTAAAATAAACTCGATCAGCTCAGTTGGTATAAGCTTTAAATAACCTAAAAGGACGATGAAGTTGATTTCATACTCCTTTAAATGGATCATGTCAAATATGCCTAATCTTAAGTAGCTTTTAGTACAACTTAGATATTTTTTCCTTCAATATGTCTTGACCCCGGCTATACTTAGTAATAATATCGATGTCCCTAGACATTTTTCATTAATATTATTTCAGATTAATATACTAGAGTTTATTATATGTATAAAATATTAAAATAAATTTACTATAAATATTCCCTTTATTAATTATTTATTTATAAATATAATATAGTACCTTGACACGTATGTGCACATACTAACATGAAGTTTGTATATTGTGTTTTATCATATTATAGACTCCTAAGAAATTTAGTTGTTGTGTTTGATACCTAAATACAATTTTAGAAAATCTTTGAGAACTCGAAAACAAAATAGATTAATCAAGGATACAATTCAAATAACGTAAAGTGATCGTAATCGTTCGAAAGAATTGGGAAAAGATATGACCATGTTAATAACATTTTCATAACTTTCTTATGCGTCCTATCTTCAATTTCTTTCTTTTATGTCCCTAGCTTTAAATTACATTTGACTTCTGGTGGAGTAGAGACGACAAGGGGTGTTAATGAGTTGGGTCGGACTCGGACAGCCCCTACCCGAGTTTAACCCGAGTAAAATCTTATTAGGCCCGAGCCTAACCTGAGCCTGATCGAGCTCTATTTAGTCGAGCCGGGGCCTAAGCCCGTAAAAAAAAATTAGGTCGAGCTCGAGTCTGAGCCCGGCTTAAGCCCATATCTCATGATTTTTCAAAACTTAATTCACTCTTAACATTCGATAAATATTAAACATCATAAAAACCTTCAAAATATTTCCTCAAAGCCCGCACGTAAGGCAGAGTTTGGTTTTTTGGGGTGATAGTGGAAAAGTTGACATATAAGTCACCCTTAACTGCCACTCTACAGGGTAGGCTGTCCAAGCAAATCCAAATAACAAGAAACAAATTATCCAGTAGAAGTTTCAACACCTGCAGAAAGTCAAAAGCAGATAAAGAAAGTTAAACATCGAATAACCTAAATTACTTTTAGTAAAAAGTGACGTCGATTAGAAGGTTCCAAGAACTTTTTCTCTAAACCGGTGATTTTCTTCTCGCCCTCCACTCATTTTCAGTCCCCTGCTAATTATCATTAAGAAAACAATATTAGAATTATAATAAAAGTAAAAAAACAGTATCAACTGTTATGTTATTACCATCAAGGATTTGGGTGCGTAATTTCTATTGGCTTCTTATTAATCTGCGAACACATGAATATAGAAAATAATTTTTAAATGAAATAGAAAATGTCAAATGATAATTTTCACAAATAAAAAATTATCTTGTCGGTCTTCTTGACTTTGTGTCGATTTTTAAGCTAATCACCCCCACAAATAAGCATATGCATAGTCTCTGGAAGTAAGATTGCATCAATAACTCTTCCCACTGGTACTAAAAGTGGCTTCCGAAGCCACACTAGTAATGGGAATCGAAACAATATCTCGTGCCATTTTCGAAAAGGTAGGATACTTCGATGTATTAAACTTTCACCGCTCCAATGCATCAAATGTTGCATCTCCTATAGTGCTATCATTCATATGGCAATCCTCATCAAGATACATATTCAACTCAGATTTTCGAGCATAAGTGTTATCTATAAGATTTTTCTTTTTAAACTTTGCAAGCTTGGACCGATAAGGCTTTGAAGATGAGGTTGACGATTGAGGGGTTTCATCCTTCAAACCTTCATCCTCCGAGCGATGCTCACCAATCGTTCTTTGATTTTCTAAAACATATGCCTCATATATATTGTGTAAAGTACGATGAATCTCTTTAATATTATATTTGGCATTCTCTATTGAGTAGAGTTTTGGAAAACAAAACTCAATCACCATGGACTTGTTTCTTGGGTCTAATACCACCTCTACAGCCATCAATAAGTTATATTCACCCCAATATTTGTCAAATTCATCTTTCATACTTCTCAACATCTTAAATAGAAAATGATTATCACTATTGATATCCAACATCATTTTCACCCTAAAAACTTCATAAAGGAACAAGTTCGAAGTAGGATACTCACTACATGAAAGGGTATTAGTGACGGAGTTAAAAATCTCCAACACGTCGCAAACTTGTTTGACCTTTGTCCAATCATCGACGGTTGGGCAAGAATTATTGCTTAGTTCTCACTCCCTGTAGCGAAGAAATACATCCTTGAACCTCATTGCCCGTGTCAATATTTCAAACATTGAATTCCATCTTGTTTTGCACTCAATGATGAGTTTTCTATATGGTATTTGCAATTGCTGCGAGATATCGGCAAACATCCTAAGTCGCGCCTCACTTTGGTTGACAAAAACCACACTATCATGAACCTTTTTAATAATCTTCTCTATTTCAACAAGACCATCTTGAACCATAATATTCAAGATGTGAGCACAACACACGTGTAATAATCGACCATTGCAAAGCAACTACTTATTCCTTGAGAACGAGTCTCTCAAATACCTTAATGTCGCATCATTCTTTGAAGCATTGTCAACAATAATTGAAATTACCTATCACAAATAAAATGAATGATGGCAAAAGATTTTCAATAAAGAGATGAATAATGAAGTAACAATTAAATAATAACTAAGCATTATCTCGTACCTTATTCTCATTTCCCCATTCTTTTAAACATTTATAAATTGCATCTGATATGACTACTCCATGAATTGGAGGTACCAGATGAACGAAATTCAAAACTAATTTTTTGTAGTTTCCATTGTTGATCCACAAAATGGCCAGTGACTAGCATATACTTGAATCGTTGACATGATGACTTCAACATATCAGTAGTGATGCTAATTGTACTTTTAAACATGTTAATGATGCATTGTTTCTCCAATTCATACATTTTGAAACTATCATTCTTGACGGTGTGATGTG